>UELW01000041.1:0-665030 GCA_900490495.1 Danionella dracula | reverse complement strand
TTCTCATAATAGAAATTGTATCAACTGATCAAAAACCAAAGCAGTGAGGAAGTAGAGGAAGAAGATAAAGACAGAGGAGGAAATAAAGAAAGTTTTTTTTTAATATAGTAGGTGTTCTCTGAAGAGAAGAGTTTTCAGTTGCTTTTTGAAAGCTGTTAGTGTTGCTGCTCTCCTGACTGGATCAGGAGTTTGTTCCAGCATCCAGGGACAGTGAGAGAGAAGGTTCTGCTGAGAGATCTTCTGCCCTTTGTGGGAAGGAACCATGAGTTGCTGTTCCTTCTCTGAGCGCAGGCTTCTGGAGGACATGTAGGAGTGTATGAGCTCATGGAGGTAGACAGGGGCTGATTTGGAGATTGGTTGGTTTTTAACAGTGATTTTAATTTAACACGAGTCGCATGGGGAGGCAGTGAAGCGTGATGAAGAGGGGAGTAACATGAGCTTGCTTCGGTTCCTACTACTGCAATTTATTTATTTCTCGTTTATTTGTGAAGGGGACAATGCATCTTGGATGATCTACATAGAAGCTTCTATCCATGGGCTAATTTGCAGCTACAGGGACTTGCATCATCATTTGAGTGATGATAATTCTAACTAAAACACTGTAAAAATACATTTTTATAGTAATTGTTAATCTAATGTTATTATTAATAATCTTACCTTCGAGAGTCATTGGAGAAGTCAAAGGAGTACACTCCGGCCGAGTGTCCCTTGAGGTCGAAAGCTCTGATGACCTCTCTGAACTCTCCGGATTTACCAAAGCAAACCTCCCACACCTTCACATCCGGGGTGAAGCCACAGGAAGCCACAAACCTTATCACAAGCACCCCAAATAAAGTTTACTATGATGACTTTTTATTTAATAAGAAAATTGGCAACAAAAATAAGGTAATGGTGATTATTTAGGTAGACATCAAAACCAAAGTCATCAAGACTAAAGATCACCAGAAAAAACAGAGACCACCAAAAACCTACCGTCCACATGGTGACACCGCAGCATAAGAGTTGTTCATCTGATTCGTGTTAATAGTGGCCAAAACCACTCCTTTCAGATCCCAAATCACAATGGTGGTGTCCGCGGAAGCAGACATTATAAACTTCCCTGAAAACAGAATATAAACCAAGAAATAAAGAGCATTGAAATCATTGAATGGACTTTACCACCACAAAACAACTATTTCCCCAGTCTTCACTATCTGGCAAGATTATTATTTTTTAAGTCTGACACCAGAGTAAAACATTCAGAAATTTCTTAAATCAACTCCAGTTGACGTTAGACGTGTCACTGTAAAAAACGTTGAATAAATCTAAAGGTGTACTTTGCAACTTCTAAGAGCCAACGTTGATGTTTGAAATCAGCAACACAAAGAACTACTAAATCAATAGCTCTTCGTCCCTAATATGTTAGCTCCCGCTGATTGGCTACAAGCTAACTTTAGTACTCTATGAACAACTAGTGTTTATAAAAAATGCCATTCCTCATCATTAATCATCCACAGGTTTGTAATAAATTGAATAAAGATCTCTAAACATCTATCTCACGACAGGAAACCTTGACAAAGAACAACGTGATGAAGAGCTGAGGAAGAAATCAAGATGCACTGAAGAAAACGATTCCCTCCCCAAAAAGAGTTATTACTACCGAGTCATGAATGATATCACTACACATGAGCGCCATCTAAGGGCAAGGAGCATCACCATGTCAACTTTAAACATTACTTTGTGAAAATTCAAACCGCAGAGCAGCCATCCGAATCATCACACAAATCTCAATTCTGATAGATGTGTACTATAAACCTTAAAAGAGTACATGTCAGGACAGCAAATAGCATATTTTATATTGAGACTATTTTAAATAACTGAATTTCACGGACCTGTCTCTGCTATTCCGATGTTGATAATGAGCGCCTTGTGCTTCTGAGGGAAGTCTTCAGGTGCAGCTTTGAAATTGAAAGACCCGTCATCCTTTTTAATCATTTTATAGATGCGAATAGTGTCTCCATTTGCCAGCCAAGTTATAAAGGCTCTAAAGGTGAGAAGAAGAAAGAGTTAGCATTACTCATGTAAAAACTGAATGAAACAATGGTGAACCTACCGAGAGTCTGGACTGAAGCGGACGAGCGTAGCATGGTCAAACTCTACGTGGCTCTCAAGGACTTGTGATCGCGCGCCAGAAAATCTTTAGTGCTCCAGATCCGGATGGTACGATCATCTGAGCAGGACGCAAGATATTTGCCATTGCTGCTAAAATCCAGGCAGCTCACATTGCTACTGTGACTCTAAACCAATAGAATTCAGTCAATAACTTGAACAGATTAGTACAATACATTAGTTTACAATGAATAAATAAAACAAAGAAACCTTGAGGGATGAGGCAAGGAGTTGATGAGTGAAGTTGTGCTGCTGTTGTCTCTCTTTCTTAGGGCGCTGATGCTGCTTCTGCTTCCTCGAAGGAGCTTTTGCTGCATTCTCCTCTACTTTAAAACAACCCAGAAACGTACAAAGATAAAAACTCATGAAATATAAACCACTGCACATTACAATCCAGTCTGTTTACATTCAAACGATAAAAATAATAACAAAAAACCCCCACAAATAATTATAAAACATTAATTTTCTATATACCCCAAGTCATTGTTAGCATTATAGGATAAGGAGGTATTCACTGCAAAATTACACTTTGGGGAAAAGGCAGGGTGCACCCTACATACATCAGAGATCACTAACTCTAATCTCCAGTCCTGGAGGTCCGGAGCCCTGCACAGTTGCGTTGCAGCCCTGCTCTAGTATGCATACTACTCTAGCTTCAGTCCAGCAGAGGACCTAAATTAGTGCAATAGATGTGTTTCATGATGGTTTAAAACTCAAATGTGCAAGGCTCCAGATCTCCAGGACCAGATGTGTTGTACCCTGCCTTAGATAAGTCTCCAATCCATTGCAGTTCCAAGTTTTAAAGTTTGTAAATACTTTTAGACAGCACGAAGAGATAAAAAAAAAACAGCTTAAACCATGAAAACAGGATAAAACTACATTAAACTTACACTTATACTGATATACCGACAGGAAGTAATCCTACCTATGGCGTTAAGCGGCTATCTTTGCTCAATGGAAGATTCAAAATAAACAAAAATTTGTCTTTTTACTTTATTCAAGTATTTTGGAGATCTTTTGTGCAGGGATGTTGATTGGCAGAAAGCTTGGCTTATGCCTTGTAAATACTGCATTTCAAATAGGCGCAAATAAATTCACTTCAAGATCCTCCATATAATTTACTCTGTTAATTCTGATGACCAGTACTAGGACTTCAGTGGAAAATGCTTTTTTTGTGAGACATTTGATGAAACTCTAATGTATCTGTTCCTTGATTGTAAGAAGACCGAAGCTTTTTGAATGAGTTAAATAACTTTTAGTTAACCCAAAGGTCTCAAACTTGATTCCTGGAGGGCCGCAGCTCTGCATAGTTTAACTCCAACCTTAACTGAAAAACACCTGAATCCACCGATGTTTGGTTGAAGCTACTGGTGTGTCTCTTAAAAGAGGGGTTGGAACAAAAACCTGCAGGGTCTGCGGCCCTCCAGGAATTGAGTTTGAGACCCCTGAGTTAAATCATATGGATGTAAATTATTACTTTACTAAACGTTAACCAATTTTCTTAACATTTTCTGCTACAACAGGCAAAGTTTCATATAATTTAAATATTTTTTAAGCTACAACCATCCTTTGCCTTATTTAAAGTTGAAATAACACACTAATTGACTCCCTTAAAATGATTAAAAACAACAAGATGATGTGACATTTTTTCTTTTCTTTGAAAATGTACTTGATGATGCAATGTGACGTTACTAGCTTTCTGTATTGATATATTTTATATTTATGATATATAGTTTTTTTCTCCAATAGCAACATTTGAATTTAGAATAATTATATGTGCCTCTCTGCAATTTTATAATACTCTACAAATAGTATATCTGTTGTATTTTCCTTTGTAAATGCATTGCGATAGTAAAAAAAAAAACTTCTTCAAGTCAAACAACCTTACAGATGGCAAGTACAGGAATTTAGAAATGTTACATACGTTTAAGTAAAAAATTAACTTTTGTGTAATTTTCATGTTTTTCAGATAAAACCCAAACAAGCCAACAATGAGAAGGAAACTTAAGAGGTAAACACCAGAAGACACACTCACCAGGATGGCTCTCCCTTTTCTGCTGAGTTTCCTCAGAAACTTCACCTTTGTGTTTGCCACAGCCATTACCACCAACACAACCAGAGCTCCGATCAGCAGAGACAGAGCAAAGATCGCCGCAAACTCCATCTTGAACAGACAAATGCCACGTTATCACTTCAGTCACATTCCACCGGTGGCTAAATGTCCAATACCTGCAAAAATGCTGCGTAAACAACACACTATCGGTTGTTTTCCTTTTTTTTATAACTTTAGTCTCACTTGGTGCTTCTCTCCTCTATGTGCTGCGGTAACAGTAATAACGTACGTTTTCCAGTTTGTGAACTACAGCCACTAAGGTAAATCTGCCGAGTTTGTCAGGAATTTAATATTTTTTAAATTAAATGTTTGAAATAAATTCATAAAGGCGATTTCGTCGTAAATGAAATTCAATAAGCGTAGTTGCTTAGTTGGAAGTGCCATATGAATTCCCAATTGCGCATGCGCGTGCTCTCTTCTTCGTTGCTTAGCAAGAGAACGGTTTTAGCGACATTTAGCGTCGCGGAGACTTAAACTTGAACATTGCAACGACTGCTCCATACATACATTTATTACAAGATCAACACATCAAAAAAGAAAGAAAAAGGCCCCACTTTATAACAAGTCAATTTATACATGTATATTTTTACAAGTTTTGACTCATCAGCATGAATTAGTTCCTGACAACAATCTTTTCGTCATAAACTGAAATTTTATAAATGTATTTAAAATCTACTAAAAATGATTTAATCATACATTTAAAAACAAAACAAACTTGTTCAATTCGTGAGCCAGCAACCCACAGTTTACTTCCACAGTGAGCCTTTCTCATATAAATGATTTCACATCTCCTCTCTCAGTAGCTGAACATCTGCGGTGGACCTGTTGGGCTCGCTTGAGAAGCTCCAGAGTCTGGTGTCTGAATGTGATGTGTTTGCTCAGGTAGATTTTGTGACTGCTCTATTTGCACCTGAGGCTCTGAAGGCACTGTCTGAGCATCATCTAAGCTGACATGAGCTCCCTCAACTTCTGGTATAGACCTCCAGGTCAGAGAGGGCTGCTCGAGCTGCTGAGGGATTGGGTTCACAAAGGTGGTTAAGTTAATAAAATGGGCGACTGATTGGGACACCGCCGTGCCCGTGGTGCCTGTGGTCTCTGTTTGAAGATCTGCGGCACGGTTGTGAAGCATAGCAGAGCCACTGACGGTGTCGAAGGTTACGGTCAGGATGGAGCTGTCCAGAGAGAGCGGTCGATCACTCGAGGTGAGGTGTCCGACAGCGACTGGTTGAAGATTGGTGAACTGGGCAGGAGCTGGGGTGGTTATGGGGGGTCACTGTGATGTTGGGCCAAACCCACTGAACTGGAAGGAGGCTGGAGGAGCGCTGGAGTCAGTCAAAACCACAACCTGTAGTGTGCAGAGGAGATGTTTTTAAGACCTAGCAATACAAAAGACTCTCATCAAGTCAAATTTGATTCCTAAACCATTTCTAAATGTAAAAAAAATCTTTAAGTATTTTAATTCAAGTAAATTAATGTAGGCGCAGTTGGTAGCATGGTCGTCTCACAGCAAGAAGGTCGCTGGTTCGAGTCTCGGCTGTGTCGGTTGGCATTTCTGTGTGGGAGTTCTCATGTTCTCCTCGTGATCGCGTGGGTTTTCTCCGGGTGCTCCGGTTTCCCCACAAGTCCAAAGACATGTGGAATAAGTGAATTGAGTAAGAACGATTGCCCATAGTGTTAAAGAGTGAATGAGTTGTGTGTGAATGTTTCCCAGCGATGGGTTGCGGCTGGAAGGGCATCCGCTGCATAAAAACTATGCCAGAGAGTTGGCGGTTCATTCCGCTGTGTCGACCCCGAAAGGGAAGAAAGCAGACATGAAGATGGATCGATTTTAACATATACTTTTAAAAAATGATGTTAGTCTTGTATGTTTGAAGGTCCCATCCTCCCAAACATGTGATTTCTAAACTTAAAAGTCTTATTCTGTATGCATGACTAAAAGTAAAATGCACACTAGCATAGTTTCCTGTCCAATTTACTATGACAAATTTGTATCGTCAATACCAAAGTAACTATATTAGACATTATAGCAACCAAACATACAATGTTAAACGGTGCCTAACGTCTTCAGTCGGCATTGTTTGTGCATGGCTTAAGTGTGGTTCTTTAAGGTCTAGGTATTGTTTATGAGGTAATGCTTAATCTTGGAATCTTTTATCAAATTGTAGTGTTTTTTGGGTGCTTGAAATTAAGTCAGTAAATGCAAAAAAATGATTTTGGGGGACTTTTAAAGGTGAACCATGCGAGAAATATCACAAAAAATCGTTAAATTGACAAAATATTCAAACAGGCATCAATTTAATTGAACAAAAACAGCCATCATGAAAACAAGGATGCTGAACTATTTCACCTTATCACAATTTTACGTCTTTAAAAGGAAATATTCAGTGGTTTTACACACCAACACAAAAATGATTTTGAATCCAAAACTGCTTCAGATCCATTTCACAATTCAAGCAGATTCCAGATGTTGACTGATTAAAACCTTACTTGTTATACCATAAAGAGGTGCATTTGGTTTATTCTACACTGACTGTGAAGAGGAAACCTCACAGACTAGAACACACCTGTTGAATGCTCTGCACTGCCGAGTTGGTTTCATCTCCTATGGTGCTTGAGAACTCTGTGCTTTTGCTGGTAAGTCGCTGTACTCGTCTGAATCCGACAGCTCTGGTTCTGGTTCTGGTTCTGGCTCGTGAGTCATCAGTTTTGCCCTCTTTTTAGAGTTCCTGGGGACTTTTTCTGCAGCAACAGAACTTTTCTCCAGTGTCAGAGGAGGCTAAAACAAAATCAAGTTATAATCAAACCCAAATGTGAATTGTATTAAACTGTAATCCTTTTAGCTTAATTATTTCTGATCATTTTCGTTAAATCCTCAAACCTGTGAAATACTGATGGTGGATGCATCAATCGTCGATGTTTCCTGAAGATCAAACTCATTCAGTCGAAAAGACAAAATCTAAAGAAAAAAAATATCACACGAGGCTCAAGAAGTTAAAATATTGATTCTGATTTCAGTCAAAAATTGCTGTTCCTCACATCAGGATGTTTCCTCCGCATGTGCCGGTTCATGGAGGCACGCGTGGACACTTTGGTGCCACAGAGGTGACAGTTCTGAGCCTCCACCTTCTCATGGGTCAACTGTTGGTGTTTCTGGAGCATGTATTGTGTAACATATTTCTTGTCACAAACAGAACAAGAAAATGTCTTCCCAACTGTAAAACAAAACTGATTTTAGAAGTGTGTAAGTATTGATTACATGGTCTTATTAGAGCATCTCCATTGATGGTCCAGCTCACCACACACCTAAAAAAACCACTAGATTTTTCACAATGCAAATCTAGTGGTCAACCAATAAAAATCGCCTCCTTTTATCAGCTGATTACGTGTTTAGAGTGCCGCTAATGACGTGTTGGGACATAAAAGAGTGATGGCTGTTACGTCCTGGGCCATAGCTAGGTAGGGATTTATTTAATTTATGATTTCCTGTGTTGGATATGCATCTTCCATCAAACTTGTTCCACCTGTTTTTTTAATTATTTAATACTTTGTCTTTGGCTTTGTCATTTATGTTGCGTTAAGTAGGAAGGTGGTGCCTTTTTGACTCTCACTGCATTCATAGCATTAATCCTAATTAAATAATAATCTGATCTGCTTGCAAACTATTACAACAAAGATCAAAAAATTTATCAAAATACAAGAATCTGGGTAAATGAACTTACTCACCTGTGTCTTTTAACTGTCAATTGTAATCTGCATGCACCAAAGAAAACAATTCACTTCCCAACTCAAGAGTAATTTTGAAGATTTGTTCTAATTATGAATGACACACCCCTGAGCGCCACACAAGGACAAAGGGCATCAACATTACATAGCAGAGATGTGAAGCTAGCAAAAAAAGCTACTTGCAAAGCAGTAATTTCAGCAAGTTTGCAAATTTCAAGTTATCTAGGTGTGGGGAGAGCTATAATTAAGTTTCACCCTATACCTTCTACTTCATTCTCTTACAGTGCCACAGGGATCTGTCATTGGGCCCAATACATTTTTCTATACATTATATATTGGATCATGCATTATGACATTCTATCTATCTATCTATCTATCTATCTATCTATCTATCTATCTATCTATCTATCTATCTATCTATCTATACATACATATATAGAAGGTATGTGCATGTTGATGAGATCTGTGAATGTAGGTTATGGGAAAACTTAATCCGTATCTTTAGAGTAATGCGTTTATTTGTTTTATGGGAAGAATGGTTTTGACGATACATGGTTTACAGGAGATACAGCAATAAAATCACTAGAATAGCTGTAGCTATAACAAAGAGTATTAGAAGTAGACTGTTGAAAACAAACTGTTTTTGAACATATCTCTAAAATATTTATAGAATCATGTTGCATCTTAAAATCTCTAGTATTTATTTTGCATCCTAATCCATACATCTGAAAGGAACTATATCTACTCAAATCAGTCTTAACATTTTGTCCTGAGTTCACTTTGAAGATGTTTTGAATACAAGATGTTTTGTAAATGAAGAATGAAGTGCGTCTGACAGAACTTGATTGACTAGAACACAGAGGCTCTTGATGTGTTTTGCATCTACGATAGTAGTCTACGTCAAGTAGTAAGGAAACAGAAAAAATTAAAATAGAAGATTAATTATATAAAAAACCAGTGAATTAAAACCAAATGTCAACCTTTTTTCTATTTATCAGTGTGTTAGAGAAGACATCAGTGAATTGTACCAGTATGGATGAGCTTGTGCGTTTCCATGGTGTTCCTCTCACTAAACGTTTTCCCGCAAAGTTCACACATGAAGTCCTTAGTGCCTGTAGACACATCTGATTAATTTCTGCTTTTTTTGTCATCACATGTCCCCTTGCAGTATAAGTTACTCGCCTGTGTGTCTTTTGTAATGCTTTAGCATGTTGACCTTCTGGGCAAATTTGCGATTACACTGTTTACATTCATATTCTTTGATTCCCTTGTGCAGCTTCATATGATGCCTCAGAGCATGTTTTGTCTTCATTCCTAGAAAAACACACTCCTCTTTTAAATATGTTACATTTTGAAGACATTCTTTTATTTTTTTAAACTGTGCGTTTCCTATACCTTTCCCACACTCTGCACACAGGTAGTCTCTGACGTTGTCATGGACTCTCAGATGTTCTTTCAGCATGTCTTTCCTGGCGAACGATTTCCCACATTGTTCACAGCCATGACTCTTTACACCTGTGGCAATCAAAACATGAAAATAGACACAATCACACAATGTATTTCAAAATTGAGAATATTTTAACAATTCAAAATGTCAATGATCACCATATAGTCCTCGTGGAATCATAAAGTTCTATCTAGGTATTTTAAATTCATCAAATCATTTTTGTACGTTTAATAAAAGTAAAGAGGCATTAGGACTAGGTGCTATATCAGTATGAAAGTGAATACCGGTAATGTGTTGTACCATGATATGAATTTTGCAATACCGCAGATACCGTCACTATCATAAATTTCATGAATTCAGCTTGATGTTCGCTTGCACACGCTTAATTTAATTGATGTTTGGTCGAGGATATGCAGGAGCTTATGTGATGTGACGCGAGAGCTTGTTCCGATAGCTGAGGGGGAAGATGGTCAGCTACAGAGATTACATCAACTGCTGATCCGTCTGAAATCCAGTCAGCCTGAACTAACTAAGTTGCTAAACTTAGCCAGGAATAGCAGAATTTGTCACTATTTGTGGGTTATTAAAAAAAAGTCGCTATGCGGTTTGAAGAGTCATCAAATCCAGCTGCAAAGTCGATAAGTTGGCAAAACTTGACAGGTATTGAGGACGGCTACCCGGGGCGTCCCCTCAGCGCGCATGCATTCTCTCTCTCTTTGTTCTTGAGTTATTGGTGAAAATGTGTAAAAAAAGATGTACAGTCTGTATTGCAAGTGTTCGGGTCCAGAAATGACAAAACAGTCTGGAGTGGTAAGTAAAAACCACAGGAGAGAAATTTGTTTATAAGAAGGCAGAGAAAGTGTTAAACAGTAACATTTGCAGTTAAGTATAAACTCTTACTGAGGGTTCATCATGAAAATACTCTCTGGCTCTAGGTAGCAAACTTCACAACTAATCTACATGAGAACGCCTCAGAATTAAACACCAAGAGCAGTTTAAGGTGAACATCAGCAACTAAACCTGGTAGAAACGAATAAAAATATTTGTCATATTTAACAGTTATTACACTGTTATTAAGGTCGAATAAAATGTGACGTCCAATTTTTTCCCGTTATATCTCGATATCATATCGATACCATCTGGACAGCGGAAAATATTGTGATTTAAATTTTGACCCAACCCCTAAATGTTTTTTGTTGTTACAGTACCTGCAAATGTTTTGTTTCGATGGTTCTACATTAACTGTGCGAAGACAAAGTGATCTAGTTTTTTTAAAGACATTAAATCAGTGCACCTACCGAGCTTGCTATCTGGAAGGTTTCAAGGTTAAAATTATGCTTCCCTCGAAGATTTACATTTTCACCAGCTACAGTGGCTGAAGCTAATTTGCATGTAGGACCACTCACCCTAATAGAACTTGGATTATATAATTTCTTTGAAAAACATTAAAATAAAACATCTAACTTGCATTTTGATCTGAAACTTGACACAAATTTGAGACATAATGCCAAATTAAGAGCGTCAATAGCGTCAATATGTTTTAGTGAGCAGTTTTTTTAATATGATTTTTCCACCCTTGTCCTGGTTTCCCACCTGTGTGGATGATTTTGTGCCTCTCCAGGTTTCCGATGCTGTTGAAGATGCGCCCACACATGTCACATGGATGAATGTATCTGTATTTTTACAAATTAAGTACAAATTAATAAAAATAAATTATTACCTCTAGAAAGCTCTGACATCTCATCAACCAGGTTGATTTTACCTTTGAACGGCAGGATCGGGTAGATGGTCCCGGTGGATGACCAGGTGAGCATTGTAGGTGGCCTTCAAAGCGAAGCGCCGGTTACACATAGTGCAGTAGTAACCTTTCTCCTTGTGCATTTCCATTATGTGCTTCAGGTAGTCACGACCCTTTGCAAACGTCATCTGAAGAAAGAGAATGGTTGGTTCAAAAATGATTTATAAACAAAAGATTTTACAGTTAATGGTACGTACAAAAAAATTTACAGACAGGGCTGTTTGCTTTATTTTATTGTTGAATGAGGCATCTGCTCTTAATTACGAATAAAAAAATGTATCCACGTTATAGCTGATTTTATTACTTCGGAGGAAGCATCTGGGGTCGATATGATAAAAATCAGAGGCTTATGATTCACCTGACATTTCTTGCAGTTGTATTTGTGATGTTCAGGATCGTTCTTCTCCTCTTCCTCATCAGAGCTATCCTCACTCTCCTCCATCGAGATGCCGATCTTTTTAATGAAGTCCTCTCTCTCTTGCTCATCCATCAGGGCAATGTCCTAAAAGAGAGCGCTTGTCAGATTCTTAATAATTCTTTTGTTAAACAAAAAAATGGACTTAATATTTGACAAAAAAAAATTATGAGCTCATCACTTTTTCTCCCTTTATTCCTTTGATCATGCTTTGCATAGTAGGGCATTTTGTAGCTCTTTTTTTCATAATGAAAACTAAAACTGCTAACTTTTTTTCTGATGTGCTTACTAATCCTAGTAAAAGTCCTTGGGGTCTGTAGTGCTAGCTCACATAAGAGTACACCCTCAAAAGGTCATCACTCAGAAGTTCCTCACTTTAAAATGAACATGGATGTGATCTCTCAGAACATCCACGCGGAAGAACTTGCGGCCGCAGATCTCACACGTGTATTTCTTGTCCCCGTGGGTTAGAAGGTGTTTGTTCATGTTACTCCGACAGGAAAACACCTAGGTTTAAAAGGTTAATACTTTTAATCCATGTAAACAGTAATCGTGTGTCTTTAAACTCGAGTCTACGAGCATCACCTTTCCACAAATAGGGCACGCTGACGGCTCCTTCCTGTATTTGCTTCCCTCTTCTCCATTAGCTTCCTGCTCCTCTCGTTTCATGTTCTTGGGGCCTGTGGGATAGCAACGGGTGGTGAGAACCAGTATACACAGAGGAAGCATGATGACTGATCTTCAATTGAAGCAAAGGGCAAAGAAGATTCAGGATAGAGTTAAACTGCATTTACTGTTTAGACGGCTTTTTACTACCCCAAAACAAGACATAAGCCTTGAGTTGTTTTCTTGAATAATTAAAACTTATGTAAAATTATATCCTCCAAAACTCACCAACCACATGTCTCCTCTGGTGGTCCTGCATGACGTCTTTGCGGTAGAACATCTTATTGCAGATCTCACAGGCGTAGAGTTTCTCACCATGTTTCTTCTTGTGCTTGGAGAGATTACTGTTGGTGGAGAAAAACCTGGAGCACATCTCACACTGGAACGTTTTGTCATCTGCAACCAGAACATAAGGCATATAACTGTCCAAGTTTCCCTTAAGTTTGACATGGTACAAGTTTTTGTAAAACATAAATATTTAAAATGAATAAATAAAGGGATGAATATAAAAAGGACAGATTAAGGCCTGTGGTGAGAGAGTGATTAATAAGGGTTGCGTGGGACCCACACCGGCCTCCAATCTGCATGGAAGCACTGCACGAGTGCTGGAGAGAGATGGGCAAGTCTGAATATGGATATGTCTTTGGTATGCGGGTCGGCTGCAGTCATTTGTGATGTATTTTATCATCTTTTGCACTAATACTATTTCGTTTAAAGAATCACAAAACACTCAACCACTTGATTAGCAGGACTACTGATCAATGAATACACAGGGAAAGAGCGTTCTCGTATAGCGCTCCAAATCTCTGGAACAAACGCCCCGATGGTGTCCAGAGCTCAGTTAAGCTCACAGAGTTCAAAACTGTATTAAAGCAGGTCGGTTTGTTCTAGCATTCAAATAAATGGCTCCTGGTGGCAGTCTGGTGTACAAGCATACAAATTGTCGAAAAAAACAATGTGGTTCAGTGCACTATGTAACTCATATAACTTATTCCCATCACTGCAGCCAATGCTAATCACCTGTGTGTTGTTTGTGTTCCACTGTTCTAACAATTTGTTCGTTAATTGATATTAAGTCTTTATGCTGGGGAGGTGATTAGCACTAGTCCCAGTCAGCGAGGCTCCCTGTGATCTCACAGAGGATTTCTTTACTAGGGGAGACATTTTCTCTGTATATAAAGAGAAATAAAAAAATGTTTTGGTTGCTTTATTTCACCACAAAATTTGCTCAAACTAGGTTTTTATTAAGTTATTGATTACTGGTCAATTTAAATCAACACTTTCCTCTAACAAATAAACTTTACAATCCCTACTGTAGCATATTCTGTCTCTTTACTATATAATTATGTAATAGGAATTCCTATCTAACTCTTAATCCAAATTAGGCCTTCGTAAAGCTGCTTTGAGGCTACAGCAAAAAAAAAAAACCTTTGACTTTTTTTAATAAATCAAGTCAACTTTATGAACATGAATATATTGGATTCTCTAACAAATAAACTTTACAATCCCTACTGTAGCATATTCTGTCTCTTTACTATATAATTATGTAATAGGAATTCCTATCTAACTCTTAATCCAAATTAGGCCTTCGTAAAGCTGCTTTGAGGCTACAGCAAAAAAAAAAACCTTTGACTTTTTTTAATAAATCAAGTCAACTTTATGAACATGAATATATTGGATTCTGTTTGCTGCAACCTACAACATTACATTTATTTTCAACAAGAAAAAGGTTGTTATTGCAATGTTTTCTACATTCCATTGTTATCATTGTTTCAAACTGGGCTGTCACTGGGTTTCTGTTAAAATTCAAGACTAAAAATTGTGAGCCATCCAATCAGTGAGTGGTTTTGTGAATCTCAGACCCCAGTCTTCCTAGTTTTGCTTTCACCTGTCATGTAACCTTAACCACACGACTGGTAACCATCATCCTCCTGTGTGTGGAGCAGGCTCAATTTGCTATTTATCTCATTTGCTTCCCCGCCTATCTTGTTTCTTAGATTGACACCCAGTTTTACAGCTGGTTTTCACATGGTCTGCTTTAAATGATTTTATAGCACTTTAAGACGGTCTCTGTTGTATCTTACTAATTCTAGCACTAACTTTCCTGTATTGGGTCCACTTACTCTCAGCTCCTTTATAGAAACAGACTCTGAATTTGACAAAATCAGAAAAAAACTACAATAAGAATTTGATTCAGAGGTAAAAAACTAACAAACAAGTAAGATATTGCCAGGTCTGTTTTTTCCTCACAAATTTAAGGCACTGATGAGAATCTCTTGTTTTGGAAAACATGCATCACCATCTGCTGTCAATGGAAGTGAAAAGGTGCAGCAACAAAACAAAATCCACACATTACCTGTCCTACAGTTATGAAATCTTAAGGCATTTTCCACTCTGAAGGACTTCTCACAGGTTGAACATTTGTACCTATACTCTATATCCGGCTACACAGACAAACACAGAGACACACTTGTTATTAAAAACAAAGCTTTTCATTACTTCAGCTTGTAACAGTTTAGAAATGGAAAAGTAATGAAATGTTGCTCTACCTGGTTCTTGCTGTGCTTGTAGGATATATGCTGCTTTAGACTCTCCTTACGACTGAACATTTTGTCACACTCGTCACACTTGAAACACTTATCTCCTGAATGAGAAGAACACGTTCTCCATGAGCAATAAAGAACAGCACAGCAACATTATAGTAGCTTGGCAAGGTGCAGAACATGATGGGAGTTACCGTGGGAACGGATGTGTCTGTTGAGGTTGCTGCTGTTCTGAAACATCTTGCTACAGAGGCAGCACTGATAAACTCTTTTATGATCACCACCATGGCGCAGAGTTCGCTTCCTCATGATGGATCTACCATAAAAGAACATCAGAAACAAAGTGTTGATTAATGAAAGCCAAATTTCTATGTTTCTACTCTAAAGGAACTCTAAGGATGGAGTTAAAATAAAGATGATTGGTCTAGGCGTGTCAATACTGTCTCTCAGAAATCCCGTCCCTCACGAGTAACCTTCATCAAGACAGCTTGGTGCAAACAACTAATTGTTTGTCAAAGAAACATGGTGAGTTTTGCCTACATAAACTGAAAGTCTGTCGTACTTTACAGAAGAGATTTGAGAACGTGGCAGTCGAGATGTTTTGAGTGCTGGACATTCTCCACCAACCATGACCTCCAGCACTGAGAGGGGAACATCAGGAGCCTCTGTGCTCGGTGGTTGCTCTTCAGATCCAGAAACAAGGACCTCTGCAGTATCAGAAGTGAAACAAAAACTTTCTTTGGAATGCATAGCGGAACAAAAATAAATGTAGTGCAGTGAGGTTTTTGCGATTGTTTCCAAACTTTAAAAAAAAAAATATTTCAATATTTCTGATAATTTTCTTAATATCTGACAATCACAACAATCAATTTTATGCTTTCAAGCAGTTATGCACATTTTCTTAATCTTTGGCAATCCTTACAATCCCTTTTAAGGTTTTCAGCATTTTTGAGTGTTCATGAGCATTTTCTTAAACTCTGGCAACCCTTTTATTATTTTGAGTGTGTATGAGCCTTTTCTTAAACTGAGTCACTTTTATGTTTTTGAGGATTTGCGAAAGTTTTCTCAAACTCTGTCGACCCTAACAATGACATTCAAGTTTTTAAACATTGTTTACACTTTTTCTCAAATTATGGCAACCCCAGCCATCATTTTAACATTATTACTAAGCGTTTTCTCAATCTATGGAAACGCCAACAACAACAACAACACAAAAAAATCTTATTTTTCATAGACAGATAAGACCTTTGAAAAAGTATCTAGAAGAGTGAATTCCATCTTTCACAGAGGAGACAGTGTAGAAGAGAAGTTTTCTCCTCACACTGGGAATTAAATGACACTCTGTTAGCTTCAGCCGCTAAACTAGCACTGTTGAGGAGCTGCAGAATATATGTTGAAGTTTGCAGAAAAAAGTGGAAAATACTGAGGAAGACTGAGACTAAAGCCCCTCCTTCATGCACCCGGCAGGTTTAGTGTGCGGATTGCTGGTAGCAGATGAAAGCTTGAGGTTTTGTGGCCACCTCGACATGGTGCTAGAGGTGTATCTGCTCTTTTCTATTAACAAGGCATTACTATGGAAACAGCAGTAGAAATTGAGACAGTGGAAAACCAGGGACAACACTTTTTATCAACTGCAGTGCAAGATTGAAATAATTACATTAAAATACAATCCATTTACAGACCGTTTTTTTCTTTTATTGCTAACGTTAGCGTAGTTGTATAAGTAAAAAATAAAATATTGTATAAGTTACCACAAAAAAAATGTGCAAATCATTTTGGACTCATAGATTGATCCTGTGACCAAACCTCACAACCTCCAAAGCAGAAAAGTAACTGTTTTTAAGATTGGAAAAAAAGGTTGGATTGTCAAGCCTCTAGTGATATCTGAGGCTGGTTTTAAAATATACACTCTTGACCATTCTTGGAGTAAAAATATAAAAACATGTGGCAACTCTCAATGTATTTCTATGAAGAACTGACATTAAATGCATTCCAATTGACAGTCAACAATAGATTGATGATATTTCAAGTAGATTGATACTAGTAACCGTTTCAACAAAAAGTAGCTCAATAGATATATCTCTGACTATTAGGAAACCGTTTGATAAAACAAGGTTAAAACAAGGTTAACGTGGCACTTTGTGTTTTGGCCTCTTAAAATGTGTCTAAAATCTCATCTCACCATGAGCGGGATCAACTTTCTCGCTGAGTACAGACTTCTGTGCTTTTGTCCGTCTTGCCCGTCCATGTTTTTTGCGCATCTCTGATTTAGAAGGCACAATGTTGACAGTGCTGTTTTGAGATTCCATCCCCTCTAGCTGTGGGACAGGGACTGGGGTTGCTGAGGTTTGGGAGAGAGGCTTTTCTGAGACAGGAAGGGTCTCCATTTGTGGCTGGTGAAATCCAGTTGTATTGGAAGCCAAATCTAAAAGCAGCAAATAGACAAATGATTTCTGATGATCCACTCAAACATGCATAAAAGCCCTTACGAAGAACTGACCCGCAGGAGGTTGAAGGATAAGAGGCCTAAGAATAGGCCGATCCATTTTTTTGGCATAAAAGGCTCCATACCAGACTCTCAACTCAGTTCCGGGTGGCACATCCTGATATAGATCAAATTAATAACATTATATAAACATTCCAAATATTTTTTTTTCTCGAGGATTTTAATTTGTTTAAATTGAGTTCTTGTTACTCATTCATTGTCTGTGACAACGAAGCAGATTATTTTGAGGACAACTTTCGAGTCATTATTGCATTTATTGACAGGACTGAAAAAAGCCACTGAAGACATTGATGATGCTAAATTCAGAATTTATATTTAATACCTCTAATGGTTTGCCCATTCCGAGGCTGAAATTTAAACAGTGAGAAAATAGAAACAGGAAGTGGCTCAGTTTTCATACGTTGTTTATTTTAGAGTGAGAAAAGCAGACATATTTCTACGTTAATGCTGTTTTTTTTCCAATGACAATCCACTAGGTTAATTTGGTTCATATTGTTATTTTTTCACATGATTGATTTTTGTAATCAGAGTTTTCATAGGGTCACATTTAAGACTTTTTAAGACTGTTAGAAATCAAATTTAAGACCTATAACATAAAAACAACACACACAAAACTTTTTATTTTTTGCATAATTAACTGTATGCTTCAAATAAATTGTTTTATACCCTAAAATAGTATTGACAAAGGTTTTCTCCATCTCTGGCAACCCAATCACTTTATGTTTTTGAGAATTTAATAAAGTTTACAGGTAACCTCTGGCAACCCTAACTATAATTTTTGCATTTTTTAATGTTTAGGAGCATTTTCCCAATCTCTGGTAACCCTAAGCAACAAAAAAAGCACATAACAATTGAGCTTTACATGGACATCAGAAAAATTAGAACAACTATTTAAGACCTAAAACAGTGAATTTTAAGACCTAATATTTGGGCTTTTAAAGTTGAGATTTTAAGATCCAGCAGAAACCCTGTGTAGAAGTGTCCAGCCAAAGTCGTAGAAGGTGTCAGTGATGGACTAGAGCACCTGTGATGTGTTGAAATAGATGTCATCATCTTGCTGGTAGGCCGTCAGATTCTGATGCCTGTGGTTTGTGGCTGGACGAACCAACATCATCCAGTTACAGTCGTCTTCATTCGACGTGTCAAAGAACACCACTAAACCCTCCTTCTGGAATATCTATGGACAACATGAAGGAGTGCATTAATCTTACTTTCATGCATCTCCTTTGGGTACCTTAATGATCTGCATTTACCTTTAGAGGAAACAACCCCTCTGTTTGAAGACTTGAAGTCCTTTTTGCTTCAAACGGTCCAAATCGAGTTCTCTTAACCAGTCTCTGGAGTACAAACACACCTTCTTTGCCTTCTTCAACTGATCTGATCTCCAAGCTGTCGGGTATTGATGACCTGGAACACCATAAATATTAATCAAAATAAACTTTTTAAATTAAATAGCTAACACGTGTTCATAAAATACAGATTTAATGCACCTAAGATGCACCAATTTGAGTAAATTCGGTCCAAAATAGCCTTTTTTCCCCTCAAAACCTTATTCGATATATTGTTTTCTGTTTTAAAAACATCAGTAGTAAAGTAAAATGTTGCACACAGGTGATGGCTAAATTAATTACACTCGTCTTTGAAACAACATATAATCACTATAACCAAATTATAATCTGGCTGAACAATACATAAGCATTGTTTTAAAGAAAAGAACATCAATTGGCTTGTTTTCTGCTGTATCAAAATACAAGCTACAGACTAAACATCTGCTCTCTGACTACTGCAGACATGATTATTTCATTAAGCCAAGAACAGAGCTGGTGCCAGTCGTGCCCCCTTACTCACCGTGCCCGACTCAGAACAAACGAATCCTGTACTGTAACAACTGGTCCCAGCTCTGGACACTCTGAATCATGATACTGCGCACAGTCCTCACACCCTGCAGGATTAAGAGTTACAGTAACTATGAAACAAAGATCTTACAAAATAAATGATGACCATAATTGACGTCCGTTCACAGTTAATGTAAATTCACAAAACCTACGAGTTGATAGATGTACTTACAAATGAACTCTTCTGGAGTCTGCTCAGCCATTCTGACACCCTGGAGATGATGTAAGAAGATAACCGTTTATTTCTTTAACAAACTCATCTATCATAATAATTTATATAGTGCTTTTCTAGACACTCAAAGACGCTTTACAATTATCAGAGAATTATTCATTCACCCCACATTGTGCCCAGGGCCACAATGGCAGAATGGCCCTAGCAACGGCAGAATGGCCCTAGCAACGACAGAATGGCCCTAGCAACGGTAGAATGGCCCTACCGGGGATTGAACCGCCAACCTTCGGGTTACAGAATGACCAACTCCACCACTGCACCATCTTTCCACTCCGAACGTGGAAAGTACAAAAGTACTTCACAAAATATTAACAGTTGGTCTCAAGAAAAAGTGTTAATGCAACATTTCATGATTGTGATACTACTTAATAATGAGATTTTCGTCACACATGATTTGCCTTCATCAAGGATAGTAATAGATGACCTTTTAGTTTGGGAGATTGTATTTTTACTAACAGAATTTTGTTTTTGCATGGTTTAACCCAGCGATTCTCAAACTGTGGTACGAGTGGTACTTGGACTCCTGTTGGTAGCATGTGACATCGAAGCCGGTTATTTCGGTGTGTGTGGGTGTCAAAAAACAAATAAACAAAACACAATATCAGTCATGGGTATCTGAGACATTAATCACAGTCCATTGGTTGTGTCTCTAAAAAGACACTGAGCTAGTCCAATGAAATCTCAGGCACCTCCCTCCAGCCATTAGTTATCAATCTGCTGTTCGACCCTCCCAAGCAATGATAATGAGCTGGAATGAATAAAGATTTAATGGTATGTTTTTTAAAAGTTTTACGAGTGCCATAAAAAAGCTGCAATCTAGCTCGATCATTTTTGCATTTAAAACAGTACAAAAACATTCAGCCGTTTTTCATTTTTAGGACTTTTCCATTATGGAAAATGAGGTTAACCTCTTATGGGTTAAATTGACAAGTTAAAATAAAAGAAACAAGACACTCAACGGGAATGTGAAGACAAAGACAGGAATCGTCCACAATGAAAGCGCTAGACAATTTCCTAACTATAGCGTGAACCCGACAAATGTAAAGGAGCTTATACACATGTGCAGCTCTGCTGTATGGAGAAATGAACGCAAACTCAATTGCACCTTCTAGCTTTTTTATTCATAGTATTAAGTTTTATTCAACCCTAAATGTAACAAAAACAACATAATTTCACCTGTAGATACAGTTCTCTCCTCACAATGTGTAAATAGATCTAGCTCCTCTGATATAAAACAAGACACTGAACAAGACTTCTCAATCTCAAGCGGGATCAGAAGGCCTTCGCTTTCACGTAGCTTTCAAAGCACTCCTCTGTTAAAGACATTTATTCATCAGTTATTGAAACAAAGTAAAGATGAAAGATGTGTGTTGCAGAGATTAAGCACCAAGTGCACATTTTTTTACATCTCTAATATGAATGAGAGATTTTATGTGAAAGAATCAGGTCTTAGGACATAGACCTGTTGAACACTGGAGGTGACAGGAGAGGACTTCTGGCTAATTTTGAAACGTTTTTGTGTGGTTTGCTACTCGTCCACACATTAATGCAGTAACTGTTAGGTGTAATGAGCATTTCTAAAAACTATGTGAAATTCTAGTTGACTGCTACATACAGTGAGATGATGGCTAGCAGTCAAACCCTTGATTTTATTTTAAAACTTACTAGAGCTTTAATTACACCTATGTCAAATAAAACCTAAGCTTATTATTTTTTTTTATCATGAATTAGTCAATCACACATAGCAGTACATTTACTGTTAACATCATATTCTCTGTATCATTTTAAGTACACTGCTATTATTTTAAATATGCCAATAGAAGATACATTTTATTTATTGTATTCGGCAAGGTTAACACGTGTAAAAAATGTGTATGTTTATTAAATGTACAGATTAGAGATTTTTAACGCTGTATTTTCAAATATTGCAAAATGCAATAAACATTTTAAATTTAACAATCTTGCTTCGTGTTAATATATTTATTTCCGTGTAGCTTGAGTGAAACCCTTGGTTGCTGCAAAAAAAAAAAAAAAAAAAAATCAACCATCACAACAAAGTACGGAGCTTTCTATAAACAGGCAGCAGTCAGCCTACGAAACGCCTGAAAGCAGTCAAGCAAATGGCACAATACGGACAGAATCCGTGATTTGGGTCGATTTCAAACTGTTGCCGGGTTTAACTCCGATCTCAGGATGCGCTCGCTCGCTACAGCCATGCAAATGTAACAAAGAACAATCGGCATGGCGGATGGAATGGAGACGCAGCGCTCATCTGGAGCCTGAGCGTTTCACACCGAAAATACTCGATAAACTAGAGCTTTTGGTCATTTTGCACCAGGCGATGAACATTTTACGGATATTTCACTCATTGCCTTATAATATGTTTGCTTCACAAGTTTATTTTAAAGCGGTTACCTGTTCTCCAAATGACTACATTTAGTGAATCCTGACTCCGGGTTCCAATCCGCTCCAGAAACCGCGCAGGACCGGAAATAGCCACCTTAGAGAGCATTGTGGGAATTGTAGTTTTGGCACACTATTGGTTTAGGTCCGACCACGATATGATTTGTTCGAGATTTTTTTATACAAATGAACATTATACATGCCAGTCTGCATGTATTGAACCATAAATGTAAGTCAACAAGCAAAATCGGCATATGACGGTTAATATTTATACACTTCAAACAGGCACTGGTAAATAATCATTTTACCAAGTACAGTTATAACATCAACTTAGAGTAAACATTGAAGGCCAATTAAAAAAATACCAGTATGGAGTACAAAAATCATTAAATTTGAACCCTTTAATTGGAATGCGAAAATGTAAAATGATGAAAAAACAATATAAACATGAAAAAAGTCCATGTGATATTGCTTTAATCACTCACTTAAAAATTCTTTTGACTAAAGAATTGTAGGTAGCTTTGGCATTCAAACCAAATGCAAAGGCTAGAAAAAAGTAAACTCTCCCACTATAAAATTATCCAACTTTATTTAAATTCTACAGTCTAAAGAACTTGAAACAAACTAAAATACTCTATACCTTAACTACTTGGCCCATTCACACCGTAGGTATTGTATACTGACACAACAAAGCCCAAATTATACAATTACCATTCACATAGTATTGGTGTGAACATTCCAGTCAAGGCAAGACATAAATAGAGAGCAGAAATAACGTGCATATGATTACAATGCATTGATATGCACTATATGCAGATATTTTAATATCAGCTCAAAAGCTAAATTACCTCTGGACACAATTTAGCAGAATAAAAATAAAACTGTCCTGTACGTTTTTTTTCTGCACCATCACATTGATAAACGATTCCACTATATACACAAACGTGAAATGTTACACGTTGGTCAAAACAACAGAGACTATGAAACACAAGTCTCTTAAAATATCAGATTGTTGACAGATTTTGTCTACAACAACCAAAATGTACGGTTTACTTAACTGTTAAGCAAAGCCTGAAATTGAAGCTTAAAGCCATACAATTTTTCCAAGAGTCTTAACAGTTAAATCCTTGACATTCATAAAAAAAAAGTTTGATATGAATCAAAAAGTACATTGCAAACTTAACATCACACCTAAGTTAATGCATAAATCATCAGTGTTGAGTAGCATATTTCAAAACGGTCAGGACAGCTACTACGGAATTTCTAATCTGAAAAGGAAAAATGCTCTTTAGTGTTAAAATCCTTTGGTTAAAGTTAAACAAAATAATATCAATACAATGAGAAATGTATTAATAGTTGAAAATAAAACAACAATTTTACAGTATTTTTCTAGCTTTCAAATTTGTTTGGATATGCTAAGCCTATCGCATGAATAAGAAACCGTTCATTCTATTTCATAAGAGACACATCAGTGCTATGCCAGAACACAATAAAAACTGTGGCTTTTGCAAACAAAACCACACTACTTTCCCAAAATTGGCTGTCAGACAAAAAAAAAAACTCACATTTGATATTCACATCAAGGCAGAGTGGTTCATCACATCTTAAACTAACCCACAGCACATTCAGATGCACATCACTGCAAATTCATTCCGAAGAGTTCTGCGCGTTTAAAAAAGTGCAAACGAAACCGATGGGATTCCCTTCTCTAATCCATCAAGATGTCAGAGGATTTCCAGAGGGCTTGAGTCAAGGTAGATGCAACACCTCGCTCCTGCTTTGGATAAAAGGGCCACAAACACAATCTTGCGTGATGATCACAGCTTTGCATACGTTTAAAATGACTCGGAGTCATTTGGAGTGCTCGTTTATGTGTAAACGTTTTTTAATAAAGCATGGAGAGAGGAAATTATTTCATTTAGCATGAGAAATGGGAACAGGTGACCCTTACAAATCATTTTGGGAATGTTGAGAAGCTTTTCAAAGAGGAGGGTGGTGATTGTTACGGCGCTAAATTACATTATTTGCATATTTGACACAAAGATCTGAGGGACGCCGAAGCTATGAGACTAGACGAATACATTTTCTTCTGTGATGTAGAGAGCAGTTCACGTGGGTGGCTCTCTGACTGTGCCGTTGGGCTTGCTCTTACTCTTAGGAAGAAGCTTTCGGTTGATAATGCGTCTGAAAGTGGCTGTCCTAGTCTCTCTGTCGCCCATCATGGCTGTTTCTGGGTGCTCCAAGTACTGCAGGTCATTGTGGACTGGCTCATGCCCGGCTCCTTTCTCTGGTGCCGCCGTCTGAAAAACAGCTTGGCACTCTTGTGGCAGAAAGCTGCCTGCAGGAGGTACCAGAGAGATGTAAGTATTAGGGGAATCTGTTATGGTTTTGTTAGGGTTGAAACTCACAGCATGAAACTAAAATTGTCCAAGACATACAAGTGTGAGATGAGGCTAAATGCACATGATCACTTAATGTTTAGTGTATTTGTGAAGCTATTCTCTAACAGCAGGATCAAACATCACACGTCCAAGTGCAAACATAGGCTCAGGTTATCTCAAGGAGACATCAGATGCAAATTTTTCTCAGATTTATACGATTCTTAAAAAGCACATATTCAAATTTTAACATTACAAAGTTAAAACTTTCAGTGGTATTGTAAAAATACACCCTTCATCAAAATAATGAATTTTTTATCAGGCTCTTTAAAATGCCGATATACTGTTGATCCAGTCCTATCCGGTAATTAGCTTAGTCTCTGCAAATGATGACTAGGGGCACGAAAATCACTGTTTCTTTAAGACATTAAAGAATCAAATTTAAGACCTATATCATAACAGCAACAACACATAAAATTGCTTTGCATAATAAATGGTATCCTTCAAATACATTGTTGAACACTTATGTTTTTGAGTATTTATGGGTTTTCTACAACTCTATCAACCCTTACAATCACATTTACATTTTTTTATGAGTCTTAGGTCAATATTCGGCACCCCTATAATCACTTGGAAGATATTGAACAGTAATGAGTAATGAGTTATGCAAAGGATTTTTACCAGTTTTACATTATTAGCATATATGAGGCTTTTCTCAATCTCTGGCAACCCTAATCTTAACTTTAAAGTTTTGAGGCAATAATGCACATTTTCTCAGGCTATGGCAACCCTAACCATAAAAAATGGTTTAGCATTTAGGAGCAATTTCTCAATCTCTCGCACCCTAAGCAACAACAAAAACGCATTATATGAGCTTTACATGAACATCAGAAATATAAGGCGTGTGAAAAATGACTTAAGACCCTAGAGTCTAAAATGTAAAAGCCCAAATGTTAGGCCTTATAAAGTCTTAAAATCACTGTTCTAAGACCCCGTGGAAACCCAGGCTAATGCTATTCTGTGTGACATTTCCTAATGTTTGTAACATCACAAGCATACAAATATGAAAAAAGCATTAAAGCATGTAATAAATGTTTTTTCAACTGAGACCCTCTTTAAGATGTTTCATGGCCATCAAAACATAAGCGGAGGAGGTTCAAAACTAGCTGTGTTTGCTTAGATGCTGGCTGCCCTCGTGTCTGCAGCTGAGCTAGAGTTAAGATCAACAGAAATCAACACATGACAGAGAGCAGACAGTAAAAACCAGGAAGCATCAACACGGAGCTAGGGCTGCTCAAAACCAGTTATCATTACAAACAGTTACGTTTTTAAACTTAAAGTCAGATACGTTGAGGCTTTTCAAAATATAGCATATTTTTTAGTGTCCTTAAATAAACACTAGTCAGAAAACATTGCATTCTAAATGTATGAAATCTGCTATAAATGGTTGCTGTAAGAGTACATTTGCTCTCTAACAGAGTCAAAACAAAACCTACTTCTAAACAAGCCAGCTTCGGTTTACTTCTGGAAAAATTGTATTTTTAAAAAGCGAATTAACTAGTCAGAAAATGACAACTTTGTTGATCAACACTGTAACTAGGGCAGCCCAAGCATCTAGTATAAGATGTCTACGTGAAAGGCTTTTGAAAACTTTCTTACCCACAATAATTTAATTCGGTGGATGTGCTGCTCTTAATGGATGACAAAGAAATTACTTAAAAATGTAGTTAAAAGTAAAAAGTGCATAAATCAGTACTTAAAAATAATTTTACAAAACAATGAACAAATTAAAATATAATTATATACATAAATGTCAAGAAAGTTTCAATAAATATATTTGAAAAACAAATAGAATAAATAAAATAAGTTGATATATACATAAATAAATAATAAATAAATAGATGTAGATTCAATTATTTAAGTAAAACAATAAGTAAATCAAAGCAAATACTGTATTGACCTACTCCTGTATTTCAAAACAATCTAATTTACTCATTTATATGTCCACATACTAACATATAAAATAGTGCTAACATACTAATTTGAGTGATCCAAGCCTCGATTGGTCAATTTAAGTAAACAATTTAGAACCAAGTTAGTCAGTCAAATAAATAAATTAATAAATAATGAAAGAGGACAATGTAAAATATATTTCAGCGATTTATATACTACTTATTTTAATATATTTGTTGTAGAATTATTTTTAAAAAGCATTAATGCATTTAGTTCTACTTTTACTTAGATATTTATCTATACTGGAGTCTTTTTTCAGCCTCCAAACCACTGAGCGTTCCACAAAACGTAGGTTTGCTTGTTTTATAGTGTCCCACTGAGCACTTCTGGGAAAGAGATGTAAAGCAGGATAAAACGACAAGGAAGGGTCAGAATGAAATCAAAGCGTATAAACAGCAGGAGAAAATGGTGATGGATTTCAGCTGACGGATCACCAGAAACACACAGAATTACAGATGAAGCATACAGTGCCCTATTGTCTCTTTGTTTTGTTTGTTTGAAGCAATCTAAACCAGTCCATACCAGCTTAATATACTGCTCGCAAAACCTTGATTGTGCTCGCAGTGAAAAAGGATGCCTCAAAGTTAGTGTTGCCATAAACTAACCTTAACAAAAGCATGTTAAATGCATGAGCATGGACTGGCTTTTTCCTAAAGGATCTGCAAGCTATTTCACAGGGAAGACTACAATACTTCACCATCAAAGACTTCTCAAGAAGTCACTTACTCTTCCTGTAAAGCACAGGTTTCCACTTTAAGATTGCAAAGAAAAAAGTAGAGTCGTCAAGGATGGGTATAAAGCACAGTGAAGAAGAAGAAGAAGAAGAAAGAAACAGAAGTAGAATACACATCCCAGCTAGTAGCTCTGGAATCCAAATATTAAGAGTTACATATATTTGAGATTCCTACTCCTGCACAATGCACTATATGTAACACAATCCACCTAAAAACTACTGTAATAATAATGTGACCTGTACATTTAGGGATATCTTTTGTGCAGGAAGTACACTCTCAACATATGTCATATATCAAAAATCTCAAAGTGATTGAACGGCAAACGTCTTTCACTGGTTTGTTAATATGCAGATGTTTGTTTGTTGGTTTATAGCCAAGACAACATCAATGGTTATTTCATGGCTATTTACGTAATATTTCAATATAGGTATTCTCTTATAAAATGTTTTAAAATAGGCATTCTAGTTTATTACAACACCTTCTGTAAGCCAGTTTTAAAAACAAAGCTTAATAGTTTGTTTGGAGCTGTAAAGATTTCTTTAAGATTCTCAGATTGGAGATGTAGTTTTTGTAGAAGTTGTAGAGAGCAGTCTATCAGGAACTGTTTGATTGAGATTCTACATTGTCAATGGTTGCACGTTGGAGGGTTTTCTCCTATAAGAAAAAAGCTGTGGGTAAGTCTTGTGTGGCCTATACGTCAAAACATCTTGTTCTCTCCTGTTATGCAGATGTGAGACAATATTTGACACTCCAAGCAGAAACAACACAGATAAGGATTTATCTTTATTAGATTACAGTGAAGTTTTCTCTCCTTACCTTTGCCTTTTTTGGAGCCGGTTTCAGAGATACAAAGAGACAGGGAGGTTTTATCAGCATCAGGGTCCTCTCCGGCCTGGCTCTCCCAGTCGTCCCCGTGGTCTGTGCCGTTAGCTCCCAGCAGCGGCTCGTTGGGCTGGAGAATACCCTGCTCTGCCTCTTTTTTCCGGGGGTAACGCATCACTGCTGGTGCGCCTCGGATGCTCCGGACATCGATGCATCCATGGCAGCTGCATATCCTGCCATCAGAGCCATCTCCTCATCCTGTGTCAGAGGTGCCTAGAGCGGATGTTGTAGACAGTAAGGTCTGAACTGCTGACAGATATCACTACCCTCACGTTCATTTTTTTAAAGATTGTGACTTGCATGTTTGTTTTACTTTCTGATGTAAAAAGGTAATCGACTTTATTTTTTCAATGTTTTTTTTTATTAACAAAAAAAGGTTAATAGTTTTGGAATAAGGAAGTTTGACATTACAATTCACGAGAAAGAGAAAGAGGGTGAAATTTTTTTGGTTCCCCCAATTTTTTTTTCATGTTTATTCCCATTTCTATTAAGAGAGAAGTCAAGCAGTATCATAACTATGAATAGAGTGCGTTCTCTCTCACCCTGAGTACATGTTACATGAGCTACCTTCACAAACATTCATGCTGCCCCATCTGAATGACATCTGTGCTTTAAAAGAAATTAAATTAGGGTTATGAATGTAATGCCTTATTTAAATTCAATGATTAAAAATAAATCAACAGTCCAGTAAACAACAATCCAGTTTGGGAAGACCTTCAAAGAGGACAACCGATGGGCAAAACTCCAGCTTTCCCTCTAGATGTGCAATAGGAAGTGATGCGACTGCAGTTCATCTTCTGGCTGGTTGAAGCGGACTCAAAAAGTGAGCAGGTTTACTTTGACACTAATATAAAAAATGCCCAACTTTTAGCAAAAAAAAAAATGCTAACAGGTTTGGCTGATCACTTGAATAGACCCTCCATGACAACTCTGAGGGGCATTAATTTTGATTTATTTTAAGTTAAGTTTAAGTTATGTTAAGCTTTAACATTTTAGTAAGAGCCGTTCACCAAGTGTTGAGGTTTTTATTATTGTCATACCCAACCCAACAAACCATGTCTTTTTGCCCATTTGAATAGATAGTGATGCTTTTTAAAGAAGAAAACGGCCAACTCTGAACCTCATGTGCTTTCTGGTAAAGTTTTGACTTCATAACAAGATTTTGCAATTGAGTTCTGGACTAAAACAGTCTAACCTAACTTAACCTTTCTATTATTCGTCATTAGCTGGTTCTGAAACCTCTTTCGGGTCATATCTATATTTATGCGTAATCAAATGCTATTTATTATATGAATTAATCGCCAGATCTTGCAATTAACTAAATAGTTAAAATCACCTTCAAGTTAAAACCACTTGACAGCACCGCTATTAAGACCTATGCTAAAAAACTTGAAACTGAATTTGACAGTTCTGTTTATCATAAAGTTTAGCTTAAAGCCTAAATAGATTTAATTCTTTAAGTACATCAGTGACGGATAATAAAGCAGTGTTGGCCTCATTTCATATTACTATCATTTCTGTTAATTAATATGATATAATGGACTATATAAGTGATGGCCTCTTCTAATGTCCCCTTACCTTGGCCACTCCTGAGATGATAATGGTGCTTTTTTTGACCGGAGACTTGAGCTTCTGTTTGCAGACTCGTGGAGCTGTCTGATAGCAGCCTCCGCCACAGGATCGGTCCCATTAAGAATCAACAATTCTAGGCAAGAAAAGACATTACTCAAGTTAAAACTCAGCTTCTGAATATGTCCATTTATGCACACTAAAGGAGGGTGTTTAAAGTGAAGAGAAAACAAAAAAGAAAGACGTAGCCACTGAAGCAACCAAGCTTTTCCAGTAAACGTGTGAAATCTCACCGGTGTCTGATGAGGAAAGGGCTTTGCTGACTTTGGTTCCAAGCATCGATGGCTGCTCTGACACCCTTCTCTCTGACAGCTTGCTTTTAGAAGGGGATTTGGATTCTAGCAGACATACGTGACATAAGAGACTTGATTTATCGAAGTAGTTTTCAGTATTAGTCGGGTCTGAAAGGAAAGGGTACCGGGAGGTAAAGGGCGTCCTGGTTTGCTTCTCACAGCAGTCACGGTCGTTACGACAGTGCCACAGGGCATCACAGTGCGGTCCATCTCTACTCTCTTCGTGGGTGCAGGTGTGGGGGCCTGCCAGCTTCGCACCTCACTGGGCTCAAGGTAGGTGAAACTACAGAAAAGATCAAATAGCAAATACAATAACACAATTTAATGATATTAACCCTTTTACAGGTCGTGTGGATCAAATAATTGCCAGTGCATTTTGTAAATGCAAAAGGCGTTCTCAATTCAATTGGATGAGGCAGTAAGGTTTTTAAAAAAGTTTCCTCATGTCTCTGCAATCTAACTGTTACATTGTTTGCACTTATAAATATTTTATAAATAATAAAAATATACATTATGTAATATAAACATTATTATATAACATAAAATGTATATTTAAATTGTATATACATATTTTCACAATCTTTGATAGATACTCCACTCGCATAGCTTGAAAAACTGTGGATTTCCACCATACTTTCGTTGACACAATGCATGCATAAACACATCACATAATGAGTGTCCATCATCATTGTTTACGAACAGTAAAAGGCTCTATTGTCACATTTTTATTTCTGGTACAAAAAAGCATGTTAAAATTTGTATGAAACTGAACATTAACTGTGGTACTATTTTAATTGTTAACAAAAGTTTTTCTAAAAAAACCTAATGAATCTAAATAACAACAAAATACTATCAAAAATGTTTTAGCGATTGTTATAAAAAAAAGTATTAAAAAAAGCTGTCAATCCTGATGTGTTCTGCATCTGTATGTGAAAGAACTGTATCTGAGCTCAAGAGGATACGCTGTTGTGGTAAAACTTCCTCAAAACTTACACTATGTTTGACTTCAAATAAATCTCTTTTAGAGGTACATGGGCAAAGCCATTGATTTATAAAACGAAAAGATATACTGAGTGTAGTTTCTTTTCCGCTGTGGGGCGTGAGCGTGTTTCCATGGGCTAATGAAGTCACTAAATGAGCTAAACCAATCAAAAGCAAGAGTTGCCAGCCTCCTCACAAAGCCTGGCTTCTGATAGGTCTTCCAGCCGATTAAGTCATGTAACAGGAGGCATTCGTAGTGGAACTGCAGGAATCCAGCAGACAGAGAAAATTGCTTTTTGTGAAAAACTATGATAAAAGTTCAGTGGATTTAGTCTCCAAGCAGGAATAGGAAAGTGTTTTATTTTTTGTGACTCTAGCTCAAAGAAAAACGGATGTGCATGCGACAAGGAAGTCCAGTTAGCAACATGCTGTTCAAGATGCTATCTCTATCATTTATTCTTGAAAATACTATTATCGGGTGGAAAGATGGCGCAGTGGTGGAGTTGGTTGTCCTGTAATCGGAAGGTTGGCGGTTCGATCCCTGCTAGGGCCATTCTGTTGTTGTGGTGGGCAGGAGGTTGTAGGCTCAGAATGGTAGCCATGTTCTGTCAGACTGCTCCAGGGCAGCTGAGGGCTACCAAGGTAGCTTATCACCACCAGAGAGTGAATATGGAATGAATGAATAATGCTCTTATAATTGTAAAGCACCATTGAGCGTTTAGAAAAGCGCTGTATAAATTGAAAGTGTTATTATTATGATAATTATCAATACCAAATTATAACCCAGCCCTATTTTCTCCTGATGGTATGGTACATGCTTTTTCCCAAAGTCAGTTTTTGCTAAGTATAAGATGTTTCTTTTCCTGAAAGCTGTTTGGTCAGGACTGGTATTGTGCCATGAGGTCTCGTCGCTCAAAACAACAACAACTCACAATCTTGGAGAAAGGCAGCGTATACACTTTTTGCTGGGGAATGAATTTTTTGGGTTACAACGGTAGGTTGATGATTTTAAAACAGCTTAAATAATCTGCCTTACATGCCGAATTTTTTTACATTTCAGAACATTTCCAAACGTCAAAATGACACTAAATGTGTTTGTCTGCATTAGGCTAATTTAGATATGATCAACAAGTGAGAAACAGGAGCGTCTGGCATGACATGAAAATATAACAATGTGAATTTAAGTCTTTAGTCATCAGAAAGTGTTGCTGTTGCTTTAATAAATCTGTATCTATCCCAGATTGGCAGATGGGGACACTTCATTGTAATTGAAATTATTTTTAGATAGAGCACAAAAAGTGGTCTCTGGCTTCCTGGATTAACGCAAATATCTGTCCATGTATTCGTAGGAGGAACAAAGTACGAACAGGTTTGCAACAGCTACATTTTCCCTTTAAGAAAAAAAACATTCCCCATAAAAAAAAACTACTTTCTTTTTCCCTCCTCTATCTTTATCTTCTTCCTCTACTTCCTCACTGCTTTGTTTATTGATCAGTTCATACAATTCTATTATGAGAAGCTGGGATAGACTTTGACGGTGTAACAAATTGCATATTGTCTCTCCCCTAATGTAAGTCGCTTTGGACAAAAGCGTCTGCCAAATGAAAAAAAAAAAAAAAAAAACAGGCTGATGTCTTTGAACACCCCGATAACATAAACAGAGATAATATAGCTATAAAGAAACATTGCAGATTCTACAGCTGGTTAACCATTCATTTGCCCCTTTGCAGAAGTGAGAGTACATAGAGTTACAGACAACTAAAAGATGAAACTTGAAATCACCTCAGTAGTTATTGATCCTGTAACCTGATCTTTGGTCATGAGTGAAAAGGAATGTTGACCTTTGGGGTGTTTCCTCACCAGATCAAAAGGCACAGATACCAGCCCAAGCAAACCACCTGGGAGCGAAAACAGAGAGTGATCGCATCAAAATCATCATTTAATCAACATGTTCCAAAAGGAAGGCAAAAGTGACACTGCGCAAACAAACACACAGCAAAAAAAAAAAAAAAAAAAAAAAAAAAAAAATCAAAGTGAAAGGTCAGATAAATGAGTTCAAATCGCTTATCATGATACCAAAGTTTGTTAATCAGCACAATAAATCTGTCACTTTCACATCATTTTAGTGTCAGAGAGAGACCAGCAAAAGCAGATTAGAACTCAAAATGTATCTTAATGAGAATGAGAGATGATGTTTCAGCAGTCCCAGATTAATGGATATCCTGATTCATTTTTTACGACATTAAGCTGGTTTATTTCAGTCATGTGGACTTACTCTCACGAGGTTTGTTGTTATCCATGACCTGGATGTTCAGCTCCTTTGAGCGGCCGCTAAGCTCACTGCAAAATCATACAGAGAAAAGAATCAAATTATTCATTCTCATCTACAACGTTTAGTAGAATTCTCCAAAAATCTCAAAACTATACACAAAACTGTGAAAAAGTGTATATATAAATAACGAAATATTACTATGTTTAAAATTATTTCCCAGTAACAGGTTATTCTGTCCCCTTGTACTTGTAAAGTAGTGAGCTTTCATTTTTTGCTGATGCAGATAGAACCTTCTTTTATTTTTAAATAAATGTCAAAGCATGTAAATGACACACTAACATAATGTAAAAAAACACATCACATAATGTAAATAAGATGTCAAAAAGTCAGAATATTTGAACTCAAAATTGACATGAATTTCAAAGTAGAAACTTATAATTCCAAGGAGACTAGAACTTCTTAAAGTAAATCTCTGCTAAAATGTTGAGTTTGTAAACTGTTGAGTTTAAAGTAGGGAACATAATCTATACTTATTTACTAGTGAGAAATCTTCTCGTTAGCATCAAGCAGCTGTTAAGATGATAAAATAATGACAGAAACAATTTAATCTTCAATGTCAAGCCTCTGTTGAAATGTTTCACAATACAAGTGTAAAATAAATAAACATATTAATAAAAATGGTTTAGAAAAGAACAACTGCCGATGGTGTAAAAACGAATATAGTTATTAACAGATGCAGTAGTTGGCTATATTTAATAGATAATTGCTGATCCTTAAACTGGTGTTACCCACATCTAAATATCCAATCACGTGAAGTCATCTACAATATTTTAAAGGGCACCTATTATGTGCTTTTGACATGATTGGTCTCCTGGACATGTTAAGCTAAGTTTTAGTTCAAAATGCACTTGGGATCTTTTATTAAAATTTTAAGTACTGCACATTTGTTTCTCCTATAGCAACAGTAAATCATGTCATATTTCTTCTGAATTCCTGCATACATGATATTATGAGGTTCTGAAATGTAAGAATTTATTTTTGAGTGAAGCAGAACATTTAGATTTCGGTGGTCTGGGTAAGTGTATTACAATCTATTGTCATCTTAAAAACTCACAAAAAAAGTGTTGATGAAGCAGTTTGGCAAATTTAAAAAAATATATAAAAAAAATGCACAGAAGCTTTTGTACCATTTACACTTGAAGGTGCCATTTTCACACCTGATTAAAATCTTCTGAACCCTATCCATTGACTTAACATGTAAATCACTCACACTCAGCACACCCTGCAGTCTTCGTCTGGACTTGCAGTAAGGGAATAATTTTACATTTGTGGGGAGATGACAAAAAAAAAAGAAATATAATGCTTTTACACCTTTTCGAAGGTTTGTGGCTGTGGTAGGAACCAGTTAAGGTGGAGGGCAGAATTCAGCTACAGGGAAAAGTGAGTCAATTTTGTCAGGAACGTTGCAGACATTTTAGAATTGTCGGCCTAAACACAAGTTTATAAAGTACAGTTTATTTACAAACTTATTTACTGATTTTGAGTTAAAACAAATGTTAATTAATCAGATTTTTCAGAATAGTACATTAGTCTTATGCCTGTAAATCACATGAATTGGGAATTGCTTTGACTACCAAAGGCATTCTAGGTGCCTATCAATCAGTAGTGGTGGTCAGGGGATAGTGGCTAACAATGTCACAAGCAACTTTCAGTTCAGAGTAATCTATTCTATTTTACGTTTCCTAAACGTACAAAAAAAAAAACGTGATTAGTTGAATCCACTGAAACACAAGTATTCACTCCAGTCTTGATCCCATGTAATTTTAAACTTCTGATAAAGTTGATTTTGCATAATAGAACCCCTTTAAATGATCTGGGATTCATTTTTGGAAATGCAAGTGATTAATTACATCATGTATATTGATTGTTTAAAAGCTCCATCTTAAATACATTGCAGTTTGAATCCTTCTATTACGCACAGCTTATATTGTAGAGAAAAATAGTTTAAAGAATTATGAAGTGACCACCAGTAGGTGAGGAAGCAGATGTGAAGGTGGACTTGCACTCACAATATAAAGGGCTGGTCCCAGACTGGATTGCACGTGTTACTCAAGACTGAACTGGTGAGCTTCTGAGGGGGATCATCCAGCTGGAGGATACACTGAGGATTCATGCTGCCTGAAAGCAGAACAGAAGCATCTCAAGGATCAGCGATACTCTTGCAAAAGCAGAGGTTTCTGCACTTTTTTATAGCCATGCCTAATAAAACAAGAAAAGAGATGAAGGAGAGCTCTGGCTCAAAAGCACCCACTGGCTAATGCAGGGAGCACTCCACGCTAAAGTGAATTATGCATCAAATGAGCTGCCAGTCGTCTCTGTTAAGTGCTTTACTAGGCTGGAGACTATTAGAGACCACTTCCAGAAATGATTTCCGAACAGAAGAGAAACCTTGATTGAAGGAAATGCAGAACATTGAGTGAATATATCGAGGAGGTTAGGCTTCTGGGGAAGTGTAACCACAGCACTTTGTTCCTACAATATTATTTAATCAAATAACTGGCTTTCATGGATACAAGCAAAATGAAAGCCAGCAGCTTGGTTGTGTAGATAAGGTTTCTCTCATGAACGACGAGTGATCCATGTGATGTGTGGTACATTTATTTTATTAAGCACATTCTTATTTTGGAATATACATAAAATTATTTAAAACAGGGAGGCCCTTTTAAAGTATTCTTGCAAAAGGAACCTTCTAATTATGAAGTTTGTATTGCCATATCAGGATTGTAGGATCCCAGTAAAGGAATACAATACTCAAGCAACAAAGTAACAAATAGAATTCTATAAAAAAACTTTTTAAGATTAGTCACAGTAACGAATTTCGGATTTGCATGATTAGTAAAAATATTCTTATAATTTTTTGTTAGTAAAATATTTTTCACTGTATATTACAAATAGGACAGCTCATTAGAATACGTTTCATACAATGACAATAGGAACACTCTAGACCTTTTAGTAAATGCTCTTTGGTTAGTCCAATTTGTGTGACCAATTTGGCACCTTGTGTAGATCACAGGTCTGAGCCTGATCTAGGAGAGGATAATTTAGTTTCTCATACTAACATACATACATCATTTAGAACTCATACATTTCATTTTCCTGATATTGTACCCAGTTCTCTTCACATACCTTTAAAATAAGCCTTTTTAAAAAGCCAGTTTGCATCTCAACCTGCCCTTTATTGCAATAAAGCTTCACCCATTAAGGGGTCACAATTTAGTCAAAAGTTTAGTTAAAAGTCATTGGTTGTTACATTCAGGTATTTGACCTTCCATTTTCTTTTCTGTGAGAGTTTATTTCATTACTAGGTCCACATTTTAATTTCTACCAATTAGTACATGTCCAAACATCCAGCAGAAAACTATTTGAGAACTCTCTCATTGGCTTATTTGATTTTGTGATTATTTACACAATGATTGAGACTGCTTGCTTTTCTAGATTTCGATGCTTGTAAGAATTTAACCGGTTTTCTTTCTTTTGCATTTTGAATGTGTTTCAAGGCAAGCAGACTTTTTAGCAGCATCCCTTAATCATTCCATGACCATTTACTTAAGGTTGAAGCTAAACTGAGCAGCTATGTTTGAAGTAGAACATACTTTAAAGTGGACTAAACCCATCAAAATTCAGTATTCAAGGTAATAATAAAAAGGTGAAGAGGTTGTAAATTTAATAAACCATAAAACCCAATTATACAAAAAAATAGTCCTTGCTGCTCTTAGACGCTAACCTGCAGCAGAATTCTCTTGATTACATGTGACCCGGATGTTCTTTACCAACAGTTTCCATTCATGAGCACGCGGGGGCTTTGGCGGAGAGGTCACCTGTGAGGTCTTGTTCCTTACTTCCTGTTAAAGAGGACAGAGGAAATAAACCACCATCAACATCCTAATATCTACTTTTCTCTTCATTCAGTAAAAATTTCCAGAATATCACAACACATATCAAACTACATCAGCAAATTTACATGAAAAAAATTCTCATCTTTTCTGCTCGAAAACAACATCATCATCAATTTTTTTCCTCACAAACTGTCACTTATGTTAAGTCTTCGAAGAGATTTCAGCAGTATGGACTGTCTTGAAAGAGGTACATGTATGTAGAATGTGTGTCCATTGTCCTATATGGGAATTTGTATCCCGTATGTCCAGAATGTGTTCCCATTCTTGATTAGTTAGACCTTATTTTTTCCATTAATCTACTAATCAATTAAATGGATAACACATGTTTATTCCTTGTATATTAAACACAACATATTTATATTGTATTTTTCACGGCGCAAAATTAAACACTTTATTTTATTATGCATTATTTTGTGCTTGGGCGTGAAATTTATTTGTATAAATATTTTTACATTTAGTCTATTTTTTCACTTTATGCTCTCACTTTCTATCCCTCTCACACAGGATTTAATTGTTGGTTTAAAATAATTATACAACTATAAATACAGTATATATTAAATCAATGTATGTAAAAAACAACGTATGAACTTGTTATGTTTATATCAAGGATTTAAAGGCTAAAAAGAGATATATTTGACAATACAAAAATGAGTCAGATCTTGTGCTCAGCTACTATTTTGTATCTGAGCAGAGCAACAACACAAAAAAAATTCTTGGGAAGAATAGATTCTGAATCTGTTTTCTGTTAGCAAAGCGCTTCCATGCTATTCAATCTCCAGGTGATCTTAACTGTACAACTGGATTCATGTAAAAACAACTAATAAACCCAAAAGTGAGAAGTGTTACAAAAGTTTTTCATCGTGGAATCGCAGAAGCTCGTTCACTCTGCAATGGAAACATGTTCATTCAGAAGCTAAAACAGAGCCTCCAAATTGACTGTTTTCAAAGATATTTACTGATAAACGTCCGGCACTCATGAACTCAAAATAACTCTGATAAAAAGCTTTTTTACCTCTTTCAAATAATAATAATAGCAGCCCTTTGACTGTTTCAGAGTATTGTCTAAACAGTTGAGTTCCAAATTTTTTTGGATGCCACTTTCATATGTGTCCCTGAATCTGATACATATCCAATTTTCTTGCTCTTTGCAAAGTCAGAATGATTGCATTTAACATTAAACTCAATTAATCACTCTTTCACATACAAGACACTGGAGAAGATGTTTTAACTGGAATTGCTACCGGGAGGTGCTCAGAGATGCTTTTAAAGGCTTAAATAAAGACATTGTCGTTAAAACCACTCGAGTAACAACTCTAACGATTCCAACTCCGACCCCATCTCAATCTTAATAGTATTTGTAACTAATAGAATTGTCTATGAACATTGAACAAAGACATAAGAGTACCAAACGATCACCCGCGACAACTTCTACAAAGCTGTGTCACAACGAGCTGCATTTTGGTTATACACAGGACAGATATGCATTGCATATTATCAGTCATCTGATTGAGCACACCAAAAAAAATCTATTTTACCAAATCAACATTTATCCTTATGACCTATAGGCTGTTACCTTTACTTCCTCAGACTCTGCGTGTCGGCTGCTCAGAGATACAGACGCTTCAGCCCTGTTCAAAACCTGCCTGAGCCTGTCTATCACAGCTCCTTCACTTACTCCGTCACAATTCTCCTGCAAAACCAGAAACAGAAAAGTTGCGCATTTTCAAACAAACAGTAATCAAGTGAAAGATGAAAAGTAATTTAAACAGTGCAGGATTATAATAGCACCTGTGTAAAACTTGGCGTCAGCTGTAAATCATCAGAGTCTAGATGAAGCACCCGCCAGGAAATCTCTACCTCTCCGTTCACCTCTTTCATCTGAAGAGCCAGCTGTGGAAACAAAACCTTACTCTGAAACATCAGCTAAACACACAAAAAGTCCTGGGGCCTGATGTATAAACGTTGCGTACGCACAAAATGGGCATAGAAATATGCGTACGCATTTTTCCACGCACATATCAGGATTTATAAAAAATAAACTTGGCGTAAATAAGTGCGCACTGTACGGATGCTCTTGACCGTGCGTACGCACTCTTTTAGAAGAGTATGTGTTTTGGCGACACCAACTGTCCCAAATAGCAATAGCTATTTAAAATGAATAACTTCTAAATTATCCTATTACATCACCCAATAAATCAAATTGTATCAACCTGAACTATCATTATTAGTATTCTTAACCAGGTGCAAATACTTCAAATTTACTCATTTGTTTTAATGAATGGGCTATAAAAAGGTATGTGCGTATATAACTTATCATCATAATGGATGCTCTAGCGCTGTTAGAAGACCTTGCTAATGACGCTCTACGGAGGGAGCGTGTTTTCAGAGACCGTGAAGATTTCCTTGCTCATGATGATGATTGGCTCATGAGCCGATTTCCATTTCCAAGAGCCATCCTCTTGGAATTGTGTTCTGAATTACGGCCAGTATTGGAAAGACCCTCGCGGAGAAACCATGCGCTGTGTGTTCCTGTGCAAGTATTGACCACATTAGGCCACTTGGCCACTGGTACTTTCCAGCGAGAGTTGGCAGAGCGATCGGGTATGTCGCAGTCATCCCTGAGCCGTGTCATGCCATAAGTATGGGATGCCATAGTGAGGATGGCCCCCCGATACATCCGTTTTTCTTACACGCAGCCCAACATCAAAATGCAATTTGCAGCAATCGCCGGTTTTCCCAATGTAATCGGTGTTATTGACTGCACTCATGTTGCAATAAAGGCACCATCTGAGAATGAATTCGCTTTTGTTAACCGAATTATTGGTGGTATTAATATGCAGGGAGATCATACATATTCAAAATGGGTGGTCTTAACCTCCAAATATAGTTATTTCGGGAGGAGATTGGGGTAAGCAATAAGCACGTGCACCTGCGCACAATATTCAGATCATTTTGATTTATAAAGCGAACCTTGCGCAGGTTCTGGCGTACGTACGGTTTTATGAATCTGAAAACTTTTGTGCGAACACAAATTCTGCCTTTTGTGCATACGCACACTTTAAGGATTACATCTACGCAAAGTTTTATACATGAGGCCCCTGGTCATGAGCCATAAGGAAGCATGTGTGAACCAGAAGATCAAAAACGTTGAAGATCCTGCCACAGCATGTACTTCTAAAACCCAGATTTTTTGTTTAAATAAAAGACATGTAAATGTCTAAATCTGATAAAAACGGAAAAACATTGAATGTTTCACCTTTTGGACAGTTTTTTTTCATAAATAACCGTGGTTCTGATGGCATGCGTTTCCGCTCTGAACAAGTCAAAGGTCACATTAAAATAGATATGTATCAAACAATTTAATGATTGATTTGGTCAGTGAAAACTGAAATCATTAACACCCTACACAGTTTTGTTCCGTCCGTGCAAAACCTTAGATTTCAATTAACACTAACTGGGGTGATCAGGTGTTTATTGGAGGTGCTGCAGAAATATACAGGGATTCAGTTCAATATTTGTAATTAAGGTGAACAGACATTTAAGTGTTGTCCTGTTATTTAATCTTGATTCCCAACCAAAACCCACAAACACTTAAAAATTCATCAATACACAAAATCCAGAATACATGCACCAGCCTTTGCTGCCAAGCGCTAAAGACTTTGTCTTTCTCTATCGCTAAATGAATATAGCTTATGCTGACTTTAAAAATAATTCATGAAAAAAAAGTAAACCATTTACAAAATACAGTGGAAGTTTCCACTGTCACCAGCTTGTGAAGCTATGAGAGCGAGCTATTCTCCAAAGATAACGAATGCTATTTTAATAAGTTGCTTTTTTAAATCTGTGTACTATGGTGGTGAAGAGATTTGAAGCCGAATATACAAATACAGGTCATTTCTTCAAAATGAGCATCAAAGATTCATGCTCCTTATATTCGAGAGTTATCATAGAATGTAAGGAGGGTGGATAGACAGTCAGGGATGAGGAGGTTAAATACCTTGCTTTAACCATGATTTTTCAAACAGTTCTTAATAGTTTTTGCAGAGTTTATAAAGAAAGATTTTTTTCAATGTTTTAATTTAGATTTAATTAATCAAGAAAAACATTCCCTAAGTGGAAAAAGATTCCATTTGCAATCTGTTTACAGGATAATCATGGGCTTAAATCAATGTACTCATCATGAAATGTTAATATTTTCTGCCAATTCTACCAATTTTTGCAATTCCATTGTTAGTTTCTATAGGCTATGAGATTAACAATCCCAACAGTGAGCAGAAAGGACAAGGTGTCTGGAACACAGTGAGGTCTCATCATAAAACAAACACTGTCAAACTGTCCAATTTTTTTATTACATTTTTTTATGATTCATAAAGACTATTGGGCCAAAACAGCTTCTTTTTTGTAAGACCCTACCCTGGCCACAAAACAAGCATTTAGGCTCGTCTATACATTCATCAACGCAGTGGCTTTAAAAACAAAGGCCCAGAATGTGAAAAATCCTTGAGTGGGTTACACACATTTAGTTAAGAAATTTATTATACAAGAGAGAAATTGAGAGCATATAGGCCCTGGACAGAACATTATCAATCAGAAAGTATGCTTAGGAATGGAACTTCGGTTGCCAAAATGCATGCACAACTTTTTAATCATGTGAACTGTAAATTTAACAATTTATTAACAAATAGTTTTCTTTTTCTAAACTGAAAATAGCCAATTTGTACTGGAGCTGCTCGGTTACGGGTTGATAATTGAAATTCTTTGGAAATTCCTTCTATGCTTTATTAAATCAATAATCTAACGTGGTCTAATATTCAATTTATTAACTTCTCTACATTACCAAAACATGACAGAAAAGGATTTTAAGCCTTTTAGTTGAAAATACATTTAGAACGTTTAATAAGTATTGTAATTTTTATTTAATGAAAGTGAACTTCAAATCATGGATTAAATAAGGCATTTAAAAACAGGAATATATGTTTCATTATATAACATGAAGATTATACTTTATTCAACATGATAAACTTGAAAAATATTTATTGTACTTTATTTATTTGGACTTCAACCTCAGCGCTCTGTCAGAAGATGCTAATATTAGTGGTTAAAGCTAGCCAGTCATTGCATCACAGTGTTACACTTTCTCTTTCTGAGCTGCACACACTAGTATTATCCAGAGAGCCAGAAGGACTCGCATGGACATCGTCGAGGATACATCAGGCACAAACTGATGCGGAATGTTCTAGATCATAAAGAAATTCACCACATAAAAGGTTCTATGTTATGGACTGATGTCAGCTATTTATTACACTTTATGGTGTTCAGTAACCTACAACTGAACAATGGCAATTCTAAACGCATCCATCTGCTGTTGCGGATGTAAAAATGTGAAGTTCTGACTGAGAAGAGAACAGTCTTCAAAGGTGAGTTAATTAAATTAATTCATTTTTCAATAATATATTTTATTTTTATCGTGAAAAGGCCAAAAATCGATAGTGTGTGATCAAAATTCGAGTAATTGCACAGCCCTAATTTTTACAGTACAAGTCAAATATAAACTACAATAAAATTTAACACCGTAAGGCTTTTATCAACAAGTAATGAAAAAAATATCAAAATAATTGTGCTCTAAGACCAAACAACGAAGCATCATCACATCCTGGCTCACCTAATACTCTCTATATTACTGCTCAACAATCTCTCCTGTAGGTTGAACACAGCAATACACAAACACACAGGAGAATAAGAGAACGGAGCCTACTTCCAGCTCACAATAAACAAAGGGTCCAGACTAGAGCAATCTCACAACAGCTCATTGAGCCCCAGGGCCCACCGCAGAAGGAGGAATGGGATGTCATGCCCATGCACGACTGCTGAACACTTCAGGAGATTGAACGTGGCTGAAATAAGGAGGACAAAACTGACAGGATGTCAAATTCCTTTGCTTGGAATGCTCATTTCAATACCCCAGAGGTGTTAGAGAACATCAAAAGATTCCTACAATGTTAGATGCGATAGAACTATTTATATACAATTTAGTTTATTAAAATCTATTTATTTTAATGTGTTTATTAATTTGCCATTGGAAAAATATTAATTTCAGACAGACATTGGCTTACACTACTGCAAGGGGTCACAATAAAAGTGTTACTCCACAATGAACACTGCATGGGCTCCAGAGTCCAGTGACCTCTAGAAAACAAACAAAGGCCCCAAATATATAGTTATGGAGTTATTCTCCATGCTTGCTATCAGCACTGCCTGAAAAACACTACTTCCACAAATCTCACAAAACAAACCCTGAAGAACATTTTTGAGAAGCGAGAATTTGATGACACGTAAACCTGTATAGCCACTAAACGTACGTAACGGTAAAACAGGAACTCCATGACAAAGCGAAGCAACTTATTGCTTCAAAAATAGCTGTAATTCAATAGAGCCAAGCCTTGTGAGTGCTTAAACACAATTCATTCAGAGCTAAATAAGCTGTAACTCTGAACACTGAAACTGTGCTGCAATTTAATTGTTATTCTTCTGGCATTTGGTAGCACTTTATTAAATTAACTCTAGACCGCAGAGCTTTCCATGCGTAATTCTGGATCGGACGTAGCTGAGACATATAGAGAGTGATTAAAATAAAGGCTGGACAATGAACCGGTGCTGACAAGAGAAGCACTTAATTTGATTCCTCTGGCAAATAAAGCAGCCGAGTGAGCCACAGCTAACAAATCAAAAGCACTCGGGATGGAGCATCCTCAATCAAGAGCACAAGGACCATCTAAGTCAAGGGCAAATGAGTTTTCTAAAGTCTATCACAAGGTTTTCACTTTTTGTCCTTAAAAGGTGCAAAATGCAATATATAAGAGCCAGCGTTGACATTTCCAATCTGCACTAAAAAAAACAACAACTTTTAACAAGAACACATCGTCCCAGTCGTGATGCAGCTAGTGACCGAACCCAAAACAATTGCAATTTTTAATGACACGCTTCATCTATAACTAGCTGGGATGTTTTTGTAAACTGGAAACAACAAAGGATCGAACAATAAGGCTAGATAACTAGATAATACACAATTTCTTACAAAGACTAATCAATTTATTGAGTACTGCAATTATAATAAGACCTGCTAAAAGAAAAAAGGAGAGCAAAGCAGCTAAATTAGGCTAGTTTTGGATTGTATTAATTTTTTTTACATTGAGCAGATATTTTCAAGGATGAAGGAGGCTTGAGTTTTTTTACAAAGCAGATTGGTTACAAACTCCTCTGTTGTGATAAATGTGTGGTGGCAAAACAAGCTTAGACTTCATCCTTCCTTCGTTGTCTTCCTTTGCTATTATTTTACAAATCCCATACGTGACCTGATCTAACCATCTCATGACAGTCTGAACAGCTCAATTCTGCTTTTATTAATTGACCCAAACAATTTAAAACTTTAACAAAGTTAAAGTTCTTATGTCAGCACTTCAAGCTCAACATTCATCAATATTCCATCACATTTGCACTTTTCAGTACTAATAAGAGTTGGGTCTGATTAGACATTTATATAAACAAAGTCACAAGAATGCCAGACAGCAGTCACTTCAATATTTACTTCTGTTAGCAGTGCCTTCTAGAGGATGTAGTTTCCTCTTCTGCGTATGCGCGTCACATTGGAACTGCATTTGTTCACACAGACGCTGGATATTACTTGTAATGTGAATAACCACAAAAACAAAAAATCTGAATTGAGCAATTGCGTTAACTGTTAAGCAGCCTTCATTGGCTGGTCAAATGTTTCTATTATCTCGAGTGAGTGAATGGTTGACTTGATTATATTCAAATCGGTCAGGAGAACTCATTTCTAGCACACTCAGCAGAACCTTTCCCCAAACCTGACGTGAGTATTTGCTTTACAGTTTACATAAATTCACTTCCGATTTAAAAATGATAGAAATGATATAAAGTCGCTTTTTTGTTTTTCCTAAAAGAGAAAGTATAGCCGAGCTTTTATTTTCAGGTACTTGTGCATTATCATTCTACCAGAATTTATTAATGTCAGCGCATAGTTTTCTAGTTTTTAACTTTTAAATAATGTCCAAAATACAAGTTACAAAGTTACAAATGTTGAGAATTTAAAGTTACAACACAGGGAAAACAATTACAATTTCAGATACAAGTCATCATCTACACAACTAAAGCAATGCTCCATTTATCAGCCTGTACAGAAGTTATTCTTTATATTTTCATTTTGTATTTACATGTATGTTTGCATGCATACATGTACACACACACACACACACACACACACACACACATATATATATACATACAAACACGATAGTTGGTCAAATGTAACTTATGATTTGGTCAATGTTTTTCATTACCTTATTGTAAAAAGTTACATTCATTTTTAATTTCTGATTATGCATAACACCACACAAACGTTCATTTGCATAGTCCAAATGAGCCTATAGTGTTGATTTGTCCTCATGTGATTACACAAAATATTTACTTTGATGGCAAACCATGTGACTAATTTTCCCAGAACCATACAAAAGAAGGCACTTGTCTACTCGAGTCAGGGGGAAAAACTGGATCATCCGCTTCGCAAATGCCAATTTTCCAGGAAACATTCAAAGAACGACTGGCTTGTTAAACAGTTTGTTCTATATATGCAAAAAAAAACCTGAGGCGTACTCAATCTTTCTGCGGTGCAACTAAAGCGCTGAGCAAACATGGGATCGTGTTTACCTGCAGACAAAGAGGAGATATCTTCACACTGTATCTCAGGGGGGTTTGTGACGGCGCAGCCACCGGTAAAGCACTGAGCGAAAACTGCAGCTTGTTCCCGATGACCTGACACAAGACATTCTGGAAAGAAAAAGACTAGTCTGTGACTTGAGATATCTGCGTATACAATTCATAACACAGCTACTATCTAAACAAAACATGTCAAATCTAATGCAAGCAAAGCACACATGCAATAGAGATCTCTACAGACCAGATAAAATGATGTTCAACTAATAGATTCAGGTTAGTCAGTATAAACGATCCAACTGTGAGCCCACCTTTTGACCGGGTGTTTTTGTAAAGCTGGAAATCTGGTCGACTGCCAGTTCTGATGACTGGACACAGTCATCTTCAAAGGTCAGCTGAATCCCACTCTAACAGAGAGGGACACAAAACACCATAATAAACAGGAGAGATCACACTGATCAAAATGGAATTATCTTTCTCTAAATGTGTTATTGCACTGGTTTTGCTAATAGACATAGAATATAGTTTAGAAATGCAATGTTCAACAACAACAAAAAAGCAGATAATAATAATATGAACAAAAAATGCTTTTAGGGTTGATTGATTTTGCCTTCTGGTGCAAATGTGACAGCAGAGTATTTACAACCAGACTTGTTAATGGGTTAGTAACTGATTAACAATGTAAGCGTTACATACACAAACTCACATGAGATCTACAAGCTTCCTCATTGAGGCTCCTGAACCAGGCTCTTCTCCAGTGACTCCTCCAGCTTTTCAGAGACAGCACCCAACATAAAATCCCATCAGCTTCCTCTGCATCCACATGACTAAGAGGTGTTTCCCCAACAGGAGGCTCGTTGGAAAAATACAGCACCAGGTATATGATCAAAGTGGAAATCGAGGCTAGAAAGAGGGTGACCATGCAGAGCCAGTAGCAGTCTCCCATCCAGGAGAAAACCTCCATGTACAGCATCATCTCCAAGCCATTCACTCGAGCTTTACTCCAGAAACATGTTTATCCTCCTCAGCTGCGCCGAGCACTCTTCCGCATCCCAGCACCGTCCTTCCTCGAAATACTGAACATACACAACTCCACAATCTCTTAAAAACGAAAGATCCTCTCAAAGACACGAGCCCGGATTAAGAAGACTCTCTAAATACACTTTAGATATGTGTATTGTTTGCATCTACTTATACGTTAAGTAGCATGGAAGTAAACGTTAATATGATTACAAAGTATAAACCGATCATTTTTACCGTTTAAATCAGACAAAGTATGCAATATTCACTTTTCAAATAGATGTATTGTTGTAAAAGATGTACATACTTCGCGTAGTTTCAAAATAATAATATAGTTATTACAGGACATCCGAGGTTAAAAGTTCCAGAAAATCTCCCGGCGTTGACGAGCCACGTTATCACCCATTAGCAAAGCTTTCTCTCACAACAATGATGAAAGATATATAAAAGTGATATGTGAGAGCAACTCCTCTATTTCTTCACCCTTCAGAAAGAGGATGATATAATTTTTTTTAAAAAAGAGCCCGGTTGCGAGCCACACAGCGGAGATTTTGAGGATTATTAGCTTTGCCCCAGTCTGCCTGAAGCTCCTACAGGCTCGTCATCAGAGAAAACAAAATAAAAGTCCCCAAAAGCGGTTCTTGCGTTTTAGTATGAAGTTATAAAACCCCGAAAACAATAAATTGCTGCGTAAACAAATAAAATAGATAAAAATGACATTCATTTAGTTAAGATAAAATAATAAAAATACTGTTATTTTAGATTATTAATAGTTCCTAGTTATAAAAACACATATATTTAATGTTGTACATTTTATTATAATCGAATAAATTGCACTTCCTTTTGCAGCCTGCGATTTCCTCATAATATTTGTAATAAAAGAACAATTTACTGCGCATTTACTATGCAAACAAAATTAATTGGAATTGTTCTAGGTTTTGAAACATCGTTGAGCATTGACTATATATAACGAGCAAAATCTTTTTTGTTGTTTTTTTTATTTAAATGTTTCGTTACTTTGAGCGGTAAGCAGCTCTGACCAATTAATCGTTAGTATTCTACTTACAACCGATATGATTGGCTCAGTTTTGGAAGCATGTCGCGGAAGGATATCAGGGAAAGAGAAATAGAGCAGTTCCAAATGATTTAGGTTTTAACGCTATCACTATTTTGTAGTTTTAAAATGTAGTTTCGATCAATTAGTTTCACAAAATTAGTCTTCAGCTAACTTGGCATCACATTTTGTCTATTGAAAAGATCTTCAAATATTGATGTTACATGTCAAGTGTAAGTATCAATCCGCCATGTAGCGAAGCCAAACACGATTTAACGGTAAAGTTTTAACTTATGTTGCTAAGCATTAATAATTAGTTTTAATATCGATGTTCATACGAATTACTGTTTTAATTGATGCAAAGAAACTGAACGCTAAGAACACGTAAGCCTAATTTTCATTATAATCTCGAAGTGTGCCAGATGTTTTAAACGAAATTATTACATTATCATTTATTTCACAGTATAACTGTCGTTTAATTTTTTAAGGTAAAAATCAGTTATTGAAGAACTTAGCCATGTTTTAAAAAGTGATTCTCATTCTTGTCAACTAAAGCTAACGTTACCATTAAGGTGCTAGCCTCTAATAGATTATGCGTTTATTCTAATATTAACTTTATTGTACCATTTTTTTACAGCTGGAGAACTGAAAAGTTTGCAAAGATTCAGCCGCGAGGAAGAGTCCACAGACACAGATATTCCTCAGTCACAATATTACCACGTACATCAACATCATAGACTTATCTCAGAGCCTCTCTGTCCAATGGATATCAAGAAGAATCTAGAAATGATCTCGAAGCACACGGGCTCCATTGTTCTTAACCTTAAAATTTCTCAGGTTCTTCTACAGCAGGCTGAGCAGAGCCTGGATAAACAGGAGGCAGCTTGTTCAGCAGCACCTTGTTTTGATGAGGTGGATTCAATAAAGAAAATTAACATGCGAAAAGAAAGAGTCTCCTGTAGAGTCTGGAAAGCTTTGGGCCCACCTTCCAAACATTATGCTCCTTGTATGACTCTCAGTGAAAATGAGGAGGCCAGTCAGTATGAGAGCTTCGAGACCACATCATCTCCTAGTGCTGGCAAGGTATGTGTATTTGATTGGTGATTTTACAGTTACGAGGAGATTCATAATTACCTGAGATGGCAATTCATTTCAATTAATCTACGTCTCATGGGTTTACATCTAAAACCATAAGAGTCTTGTAGGTCAAATTTCTTAGTCCTAACCCAGTTAAACCAGGGCTCATTGGGGGTGACTTCCAGCTTTTCAGGCCTCCAAAACAATGGTCCTTCTCACACAACTCACAACTAGAGGAGTGGTTAAGACCGAGCAGATTATTGTTTATGTTGAACTGTTATTTGCGCATTTCCCAGCGATGGGTTGCGGCTGGAAGGGCATCCGCTGCGTAAAACATATGCCAGAGAGTTGGCGGTTCATTCTGCTGTGGTGACCCCGAAAGGGAAGAAAGCCGACATGAAGATGAATGAATGAGTGAATGTTATTTGCGCACATTCTTGTACATTATCAGACTTAATTTGGCCACAACATTCTTTGTGTTTCAGTGATTCAATGAAATAATTTTTGGGGACAATACTTAATTGTAGTCACATTTTGCGGTACTACTTTAAAAAACTCAATAAGTTAACGGTACTTTGTGGGTAAATTGACTACCCTTTCATTATGTGAGTTGTAAAAATTGTGCCATAGCTTACTCTTTTTCTCCATTTCTTTTGCATAAAAGGGTTAGGGTTGAGGTTAGATTGATTATGAGGTTAAATAACCTAAGTACTCTCCAAAAGCTCCAACTGTTTTTTAAAACCCTGGACACAGACAGAGCTGAGATGGGTGCTCAGGCTGTGGCTGATGATGGCTTTTCAATATAACTGGATTTAATTTAATTTGGATTTAATTTAAATTCATGGACTTCTAAATGCTTTTTTACAAGAATTTTTAAGTAGCATAATATATGTAACTCAACTTCAGTTCTATTGCATTAAGTTCTTGTTAAATAAATTTTGTTGAATTAATTTATAATTTTTTTCATTATTATCGTTCATAGAATGCGAATAAATGTTATTTGCCAAGAAATATATTTAAGTGAGAGTAGCTTCTGCATTGTAGACTTAACATTTCTATTGTTTAATGCTATTTTAGTTTTAAATTTATAATGCCAATTTAGGTGATAAACTTGATTAACTTGATCATTTAAAGCAATATTTGATCTATTATGTGGCATCATTATAGATCATTTAGAAACTACTTGTAAAATGTAGCTATATTCTGCTTCTTTTGAATTCTTTTTTTTTTAATTTTATTTATTTTTATTTATTAGATGTTAACAAAACAGCTAATCACAGGCTAAACACAATTCTAGCTCCTTAAAAAAAACCTCTCTTCCAGGAGGAGGTAAAAGAAATCAGAGGACTTGAAGCAACAAGGAGTAGATCCTCACTGACAGGACTCCAGAACTCTGACAAGTACAAGACTAATAAAAGGAACAAAAAAATAATAAGAACAGGAATCATGCATTTAAAAGTGACCAAAATATTATTTTCAGAGCATTTATGCAGAGTGGGCTGACAGACGGCCAGAAAGACGGGAGACACAGAATTCTTCAACCTCCCTCGACAAAACCCACATGGACCAGTGAGAAGCAACCGTTCGTTATGTTACTGCGCAATACATTTATAAACAATAATGATTTGATGTGTATGTTGGTACAGATCAGGTCAGTGATGGGGTGGCTCTAATGTTTCGTGGAGGACTCGGGAGTTCACGAGCTGTTCCCAGCAGTGAAAGTGAGGATCTGGAGGAGAGGTACAGCAGCTGTACAAAATCTGAGAGATGGAACAGTGCTGATCTTGAGCAGCTCTTTAAAAGTTTTGCAGGTAATAAATTACTGCTACACACATATATTTTCCCATGCAATTATGTCATAATAATGAGATCTTATTGAGATGTTAAAATGCCATAGTAAGCTACATAATTATCTAATTTGTGGCATTGTTTTATATTGGCATTCCTGCTCTTTGGTAATCAATGGCACGTTTAAATGTGATGGTTCACTTTTACTTTTTTCTCGGCTTAAACCAGAAAGACATTTGAGCAAATGAATCAACATTGAGTCAAATCCATAGGATCATATTGAGCCTAAAGACTCACCATTACATACATACATCACCGTTTAAAATGTTTAAGATGTAAAATATCCATGTTGTCTGCTTGGATTCTTCAAAGTCTGATATGTTGTCTCAGTTTGAAATGGCTGAAATTAATTACTGTGCAACGGTGACGTACCAAGATGTAACAGACTCATTTTTTATAACATTACTTTTTTACCAGGTAATTATCTCATGAAAACAACATTAGAATCTTGTAATAATGTCATAATAACAAGATCTTTTCTTGTAAAAACTGCATAGTTATATCATATTTACAGCATATTACATTTTTCGAGAACGCATTTGATTTTTTTATGACATAATTTAGTGGAAATGTGTGTGTCAGCATTAAGCTTCCGTAACAAAAAAAAAACTTTTTCACTGTTTTATTCAATTACCATATGAAGAAAAGATTTCCCTTTTCAAAATTTGATCTGTCAGGTATTGAGAGCGATAGCGAGGAGAGCACAAACTACCACACCATCAATCCCACGTCTGATGTCAGCAGTGAAACGCTGGAGGCTGCTGGCCAAACCGAGGTGACTGCGATGTAAAGTTACGTTATCTCAATCAGGGGTCACAAACTAAATTCCATCCATCCATCTTCATGTCGGCTTTCTTCCCTTTCGGGGTCACCACAGCGGAATGAACCGCCAACTCTTCTGGCATATGTTTTACTCGCCAGCCGCAACCCTTCGCTGGGAAACATTCACACACATACTCTATGGACATTTGTTTTTTCTCAATTCACTTATACCGCATGTATAGAGAAAACCCACGCGATCACGAGGAGAACATGAGAACTGTTCCAGCCGAGACTCGAACCAGCAACCTTCTTGCTGTGAGACGACCGTGCTACCCACTGCGCCACCGTGACGTTTACAAACTAAAGTCCTGGAGGGCTAAAACCCCATTTCAAGAAATACTCCAGTAGCTTCAAACATGCCAAGGGGAGCTTAATAATGGAATCAGGTGTGTTCAGATGACTGCGGCTCTCCAGCAATAGAGTTTGAGACCCTTGGTTTAGATAACAATCTACTATATCAAAAACTACACCTAAGCATAAAAACGACTTTATAAGAAGAAGATAAGTGCCAAAATCATGCAAAATGTTAAAGTAGTATTATGTCATTTTTGCTGGTAAAGGAAAAGGAAACCTTAGATGATACAGTGACACGTTTAGAAGCTTCAAGTATGTTTTTCACCCCTCAACACCTCTTGACCAAAGACACTTCAGCCAGTGAAGAGCATTCTCAGGTAAACTTGTTTGATTATTTCTGAATTACGTATTAAAATCAGTATTAACGCAGAAACACTACTGCAGCAATAAATCTTCATCCCCTCTTTTATCAGTCATTGAGTTCAGAGGAAGAGTTGGACGTTACGGGGGAAGTTTGCCGAGCAGGCGGTTGTGAACAGGATGTGGAAAACAATCTGAGTGGTATAAAGGATTTACAGCACTGCTTAATAAGTATTTAAAACAATCTAATTTCATTGTTACTTATACACAGTGCACACGCCTGCTCAAGAGGACTTAACGGAGTCCCTCACGCCTTTGCACAGGTACATTTCTACCCAAAACTACTTTTACACATGGCTTTGAGGTTAGCGTGTGATGGAAAAATCTGTGCTTCCACTTTAAATGAGAGAGGGAGACTTTACAGTTAAAGAAAACTCACTCAGCAAACAGAGCTATATTGAGAATATTGACACGGAACAGCATTCTCAATATGAACGTTTTGAGTTCAGCCCTTTATATCCTCGACTCAGCCTCCTCCTGCTTATAAACTGATTATTGGCCACTCAACTGTTTTATGTATGAGACATCAGAACAATCAGAAAAGTGTGATGTTTAGAAGAGACAGTATTCTTAATCTATATGTCTGGAACAACAGATATTCTTCTGGAACGTGTCGGCCCAACCTGACATAGAGAAGGGCACTAGCGGAGGCCTACAGGTGAATGGCAACCTGTACAAAAAATATCAAGTGCACAAACAAATCTGTAAAAAAAAAAATCAAGAAATCATGAAAAATACATGTGTACTTTATCATTTTACTAAATGCGTACAACGTTGAGTTTACTTTTGGTATTACAGTTTGCTTTTTTTAATTTTGATAAATTAGCATTGAAAAGCCCAGCTTGAACTTACTTTTTGTATTAAAATATGTTGTATGCTTTTAGCTCACTAAACTAGCAATGATAAAATCTACTTGAAATTACATTGATGTTAAAATAAACTCTAAATCATCATGATTATTTCAGTAATATTAAATTACAATTAAATAATAAACAACATTTAAACTTACATTCGGTATTAATCAATGTTGTGCGGTTTTAACGATTTTTAGTAATTATCAATGATAAATGATTTGATAATAGATCAGATTACAACTATGTTGACTTTGAACTTTACTGTTTAATTAAAAATAAAAAGTAATGTTTTATTTGCAAAATTGTTTCTGCAACAGGAATTAAGCATTTACTTAATTCATCAAGTAAATTTAGCTTTGTTTGACAAAGTCAGCTAAGATAATTTAAAAAGTTTATTTTAAAAAACAGATTGTTTTTTGATGGATGACCTTTATAAAAAATAAAGCCAATTTTAAAACAAAAATAAATTAATTAAAGCTTTACTAAATTATCATGTCAGATTTTCAAATGTATAAATTCATCAAGTTATATGTCTGACTTTTTAAAAAAAAGATGTTTAGCAGAACATGTGTAATTACAGGATTGTAAGAAAATATATCTTTCTTTAAAACATGTTTGAACAGGATTTTTTTTTAAATGTTCCCATTTATCATGTTTGCTTTTTTTTCACAAAATCAAACTTGCCAATTGTTTTTAAAATTGTGCATTATATCATTACATTACATATATCATTAAACTGTAACGTTGAATACAAAATGAGCTTTTGACCATTCCTATGCCTACAGAGAAGCATAGAAAGCTATTGAGGATCTTTGCTTGATTTTGTTTTGTTTTGTGAACAGCTGTTTGCCAGATGTGGAGATCACAGACCTGTCCAGTATCTCCTATTCCCCCGCTCAGAAGTGGATGGAGTCAACAGAAGCTCCACCCATCAAGCACAGCCGAAGACTTCCTACCTGTATCAGCACTCCACGCAGCCCAAAAGGTGTGTCGTGCTTTAGAGAAACAGAAGATCGCATGCACCAATTTAGTTTGATTGACTTTGTTTGTTTAAAGGCTTTAAATCTCACCACCCCGAAGTTCAAGATGGCACTTTGCAGCTCCCTCCCCACCGAAACCTCTTGGACACATCACCGTGGGACAGTGCTCCATCTCACACCATCTACACTGAGAGTTACGACACCAAAAGTGGAGGAAACGATGGCACCGTCAGTCAATTACCTTTTCAGCTTCATTTTACACTTTTGCTTTTTCTGATGATAAAGACTCCTATAAGTATCCTATGTTAAGATAACATCCTAATTTAAGATTAGTTTAAAGGAACTTAAAAATAAAGCTATTTTTTTATATTTGGCCCCCAAGTTAATGTCTAGCCCTTAAAGCTTTATGAAAATGCGTTAAGAGTTTTATTTTCATGGATTTCTTGATTTAATTCTTCTAAAACCACTTTACACTGTGTAGAAATTATATTAGTAATTTTCCAGCTTGGCTGCATGACCATTTTTTGAGCATTTCATTCATTGATTGTATATAACACGGAGTAGTGTTCGTATTTAGAACTCTTTCAGTTCAAGTTATAATTAAATTTGGACTAGTCATAATTCTAATTGCAGATATATACAACTGTATTCTGACTAGTCATATGGAAAATTTAATTAAGTTGGTATTTTGTGATCCTCAGTTGATCACAAATCTAATTGCAGATATCTACAATTTTCATTTGACTAGTCATAAATTATTTACAGATATAGCTAAATGTATTATAGATATATTTAAATTTTACAGTAATACCTTGAGATAATACCTTACAACTAGACAGATACACAATTGTAGACATCTTCAATCTACATTATGAATAGTCATAATCATACTCTCGATAGATCAATTACAATTGTGGGTAGTAAAATTACTGTTGTAGATATCTCATTCAACTCGCCACCAACTGTTCTGCTCTCTTATTGGTCAGTTCCAGCCCTGAACACTAAAGTAACTTCGGATTTTTGTCAAATCTGTTCCTATATGTTTAAAAAAGTTTCTTTTAGCAATGGATTGTTTTTGATTGATGCCCTTTTAAATGGTAATGAGGTATTGCTCATTGCTTTAAAGCTTTTTAACTCAATACAAGCAGGGAAATAAGTTTGACCTTTCAAAAAAGGTCTAAAACTTGCGCTTTAATACACTTTTGTATGTGACTATTTAAAAACATGCATAAAGTAGTATGGTAAGAAACCTGCCTTAGATTTTTATGGTAACAGGATGCTAATTGTGTAATTAAAGGTAAATAACCATATTTTTGAACAGGACTTAACAAAAAAAAACTTTTTATTTTAATTTAAACCTATAATTAGGTTTACATTATTTTATGAATTAATATCAAATGTCTCTTTTCAGACACGCACCTCTGTGTCCAGTGTCCTGAAGTCTCCTGTGATGATGGACATTTCTAAAGAAGAATCCTCCACCAGTGATGATGCAGAGCTCATCACAGCTAGCTCTGGAGCCAGACAGACCACAGAAAGCAGCCAGCGGAACATCCAAGAGTCCCCTCCTACTGATGAGAGTGTGTATCTTAGGTTCACTTCTGCAGTGTAGCGGTTATGCTTTTCACTTTTCACCTGACAGCGTGTCCCCTGCTGCAGAAACAACTGTTGTGTGCGAGAAAGGCGACTCACGTGATCAGCAGTTCGACTTGGATAAGCGTGAGGAAAGTTCTCGAGGGGATAAAAGCAACAGCTCAGAGGGACACGAAGAGTGTGAGGAGAGATCTAGAACTGTAACCTTGCGCTGTTCAAGAAAATACACCTTTGCTTTCTGCTGAACATACACAAAATACTGTTTATTTGATTAATTTGAGTTTTTTTTTTTTCAGACCATCCTTGTGATGAAAACGTGGGAGATATGGACACTAAAACCAACTCTCAGAAAATCGAGAGGAGTCGGAGCCTTGATAAAACAGAGAGGTAAAACCATTGCTGGCATCCTGATCTTTGAAAACAGTCCGTTATTGAGAACCAAAGCTCTGCACATGTTTAATTTTTCAGAGCTAGTTCTACTCTTGATGAGGATTTGCAGAGAATAATTGCAGAAGGAAGACCAGGGTCTCCCAGAAGCACCAGCTCTCTTTGAGTGTTTAAGAAACCCACCCCAGCAGCAAATTCACTACTTCAAAGCAGAGCAGCACCAAACACCTTTTTGATATGCATTATTATCCCCAAGATTAAAATAATTGTATTCTTCTTAATTTAAAAAGTAAAGGTAAACAAATATATGTGAAGACTAAGGAGCAGTATTTATGCAAAGGAACTAGTTTAAACTCACGGTTATTCATGTCCCTTTTCACTGGGATTTTCAAACATGAATGCTGAATCATAGGAATACTGTAATGTTTTACAACGTGTTTAGGGGGAGAACATGTGAATTTATCATTTACTAAGTAACCTGTGCTAGAGGTGTGCAAATGAAACGTTTTAAACCTTTGAGCGTTTTCTGGCATGTGCAGATTTCACATATCTGGTCTAAACTAGTAAGATGCTCTAATAAAAAGATAAGAAGTGTAATCTCTGTCTTTTTTACAGTATTATAACAAATAGTCAATATAGCGAAAAAAGAAAAAAAAAGTTATTTTTTCTCATTAAGTGTTGGTGGTGTAATGGTGAGCATAGCTGCCTTCCAAACAGTTGATCCGGGTTCGATTCACGGCCAACGCATTCTCTTAATTAGAACAAGATTCTGTGAATAAGTTGGTAAAATAAAGAGCTCTCTGTTTTACAATATTAAAACAAATTGTCAATAGAAATGGAAATGTTGCTAGAAAAAGTAACCGACATGCAACTATTTGTTTACCAATACTTTATAAATGCTCATTCTCAGTACACACAATAGCTTTTTGAATCAATGGTATCACTGAAGTTACTTTTCCCAGCAGGACACAAATAAATATGACACTCATTCGTGACACAATTCATCCAATCTGATCATGCCTTCAGGAGTCCTGAAGTGTTGTCATAAAATTGCACTACACCAATCAGACACATTCGTTCTCTGGGTGTGACATCTGAGTGTCTTGTCTTTAGCCCTTGATAATGTCAGAAGAAATGTAATAGAACTTCAAGGTTTAACCTCATCAAATTAACGAATGAAAGCTCTTTTTAATCTGTATAAAGTAGGCAACGAATACAAAGCTGTTTTAGATTTCAAGCCTTTTCCTGTGTTTGTCAAAACTTTCTGTGGCTACGGCTGTGCCACACTTCACAAAAAAATGATGTGCTTCTTTATTTTAACAGCGTAGTGATGGGAGAAATGCTAAAAACGCCTGAACTCATATGTTTGTTTACGCACCTATGAGCATGTTTCTACAGACAATAGAGCACAAGTGATCTGTGATTGGAAGCAAAAATCGTGATGCACATCAGTGGCCAATCAAACGCGAGCTCGCGAGCAAGCATTCTCAGAAACCATTGTGAATGAAGAAATATGTATATCTCGTGGCATTTTATAAACCATGAAGAAACAATTAGTTAACTTAGTTACCCTAGTAACTAAAATGGAACTATTATGCAAAAAATTAATCAGGTACCAATCTATGTGTTGCCTTTATAATTTTGGCTGTTATTTAAAGACTGGAATTCCTGATAATTTCCTCATTTAGCTGTACCTATTTTAATCATTAGACAATCGTTAATTCAGTTTTATTTCACTGAAGTATTATATTTTAGTATAGATTTGACTCCCAGCATGTATAGCTCTGCTCTGATTAAAAGACACAAGTATTATAAGGCTCGAGACTGGTCCCGAGACCCATTTTCTATGGTCTCGGTCTTGTCACGGAACCAGTGGTGGCAGTCTTGGTCTTGTCATGGTCTCGACTCTGTGGACTTTGTATCATCTCGGTTGTCTCTGACCTAAGTCTTGGCTTCACGAGTGTCCTGGTGGTTTTAATCCAAGAACAGAAAGCAAGACTGATCAAATAAAACAGTACTATATGCTATTTTTACCTAATAAGCAGCATATTGTCAAACAACAGCCTTTTTTTTTCTCAACAACGGGAGTGCACTGTAATGTTAGACACACTTCACTAGAGATTCAGAGAACCTTTTAAAAATGTCAGCAAAATGGCCGATTTTACCTTTGGCTTTATGCAGCACAAAGAATATATTTGTACAACTTTAATGAAGAAGAAACGTTCTGCTGTGTGCAAATTTTCCAACTATACCTTCATGGAGACTTCTGGAACAACATCTTCATTCACCAGAATCCCTCGGGCGAGGCCATCTTGACTACAAGACTAAAAGACGCCACGAGGCTAAAGAAGGGTGGAATCCTCTATGATAGAGACTTCCATATGAGGGTCTGGGCTCAGCCCCCAATGTTCTCAGTCCCAAGAATCACCCCTGGCTGAGACTATTATAACTGAGACCCAAAATCTCCCAAATTCTCTCAATAAACATGACAGCCCTGCTTGGAAAACTCCTTCAAATTCAATCTAATATTCTTCTCTTGCTCTAGGGTTCCTGAGTCTGAATTAAAAACAGAAGGGGCCAAAGAAGACTATTCAAGCGTCAATAAAAAACGTATTGTTGCAATTATAGGTGACAACAGGCTCGGAGAGAAGGCTTAGGATGCAATTGAGGACAATCTGATGAACAGTTACAAAAAAAGCTTCATGAGATTGCTAACATTACCATTTAGCCATAATGAATTATAAAAATATGCTGCCTAAACTCAACTTTACTAATATTTGGTTTAAGGGTCAAGATGCCAAGAGGAGCAGAGAATGTTGATATTCCCAATGTTTCTACCATCTGAATCTGGTTTTAAAATATAACTCACAGTTATGTTCAAGGGTTGATCGATATAAAATGCTATTTGTTCTGTTCAAGTTCGTGCTTTGGGTTAAAAAACAAGTTCTCAATTTGTTTGTTAAAGTCGGCTTTGATGGTTTGATTGATGGTTTAGTGATCTGTTAAATGTTCAGAAATTAAATAGCACATTTGTGAACATTTCACAGTAAACTCAATCTAATACTATGAACCTTAAAATACAGTTACACAGAACGTGGTTTTCTAATATAAAATGTATATTAGTTTATAATATTAAAATATAAACTCTGTAGCAGTACAGTTTATTCATGAAACACATGATTACTCTTGTAATTTAAATAAAACAGTTAAGCATGCAAAACCCAAACTAAGGTGTAGTCCACACTGCTCCGCTATCTTGACTGAACTCCTTTGCATCCAAAAGAAAGCGGTTTCTCCTCTTCTTTCAATCTTTACGCAGCAACGATACGAGTCCTTTCTTGTCCAGCTCAATGATTTTAAGGTGCTGCAAGGTCTTCAACGCAGAATCACTGACTTTCATATTCAGCTTCTTCATCCTCTGAGCGCCAATGGCCCCTCTAGAGAAAATAATGAAGCTGTTTAGAAATGACCATGTTTGATTGGTTAAGCTACATCACTGTGAGAACATCACATGTTTGAACACCCGATTAACGATACACCCATCTTTGATTTTTTTATTTTATGAACGATTACATTTCTTTTACGACCAAAGTGGATTAAGATTTTTTTAAAGAATGCATGAACGAAGACGTTTTAACTTTAAATAAGCCATTCAATATTTGTGGCTGTTTAAAACAAAGGTGCTTACACATGGAGCGCTGTGCTACCAATGTTGTTAGATTTGTGCAAAGGCAAGGAAACGCACCAATCTATACAGCATTTTTATCAGAAAGGGGATTTGTAAGAGGGGTACTGACGTAAATTGAAATCATAGAAAGAAATCAAAACTTTTAATTATACAAGTTGAGCCATAGCAAATAAAAGTGATGTGACACAGGGAATAAGTATTGAATGCATGAAGATAGCGAGGAGCAAAATGGCGCAGGAAGCCAGAAGTTCAGCAGAAATCTGTGAGTTTTGAGGGTGGGCGCACCATGTGGTTAAAGAGAAGCATCTTAACTATAACCATCAACACTATCTGAACTACACACAACCAAGATAGTACAAACTTCACCTAAATGTACATTACAAGTGTGTTTAGTAGAGTTGAACAATTAATCGCATCTGCTAAATTAAATCGCTATATTAATAAACGCTATTATCAAATCGCAGAAACCGTAATTACATCATGTGATCAAACACAGTCGTGTGAGTTTAACAGACAGAAGAGTTTTACTGTTGATGAAGTCTGTCTGACGACATGAATCAGTTATTTAAAAAGTTTACCACAGCACCTTTTACTTGCTTTTATTTTAATAGTTTTGTTTATATCCGTACCATGTTATAAGTTCAACAAATCAATAAATACGGGACTAGTTGATACATTCTCATTTCATTCATAATATGTTAATTTTTGCATCCTAGGATTTTATTGTTTGTATGCTTTAGAATATAGAATATAGAACAGAAAAAGCTTTAGAAAAATTAATAGCGCTGTAAAACGCCATCACAAAATTAGTTCATAATAATCACAAATCAATTATTTTCCAAAATAGTTTAGCCCTAGCGTTTAGGTGTTTTAACTACATTGCGTTGGCTTTAAAAGTGGCCTAAAATTTGAAATTACAGATTAAAATGTCAATTGTACATTGCAAACAAGTAAATAATCCAATATTTAACAATCTTGTGATGATCCCCATCTGTTTTCAGCGATTTAGTAAAATAAAGTAAGTTTTCTTAAAGCACTTTCCATCATCGGAAGTAACAATTACTTCTTGATAAGTTTTACAAAACTATATAAAAAAAGAAGAAGATTTTTGACTTTTACAAGTTAGTCCATTTCTTTTTAAAGCTCCATTTGTCATGACCCAGACCATTTTAAATTTATCCCAACATTTATCTCAGACTAGAAAATCGCAGGCAAATAAACTTCAACCGGACTGTTGAAAAAATTCCATCCGATAACAATCTATGACCGGTAGATCGGTGCATCCCTAAATACATTCGTGAAAACCCAGCGAAACAAACAAACCTAGTCTTATCTGAGAAGTAGTCGAGCAGCTGCTTATAGAGTACGTTGAGGTCATTCAGCGTCAAGTTACCGCGTACACTTCTCGGGACGGTCTCAAATGTCCCCTCGCTTACGTCTTCAAGAGTGCTTTTTTCTACATGAGAAATTAAAATAGTTGTTGAGATGCTTCGTCATAAAACCCAGAAAGTTTTCAATCCGGTCGAGGCTGCTTCATTGGTCATTTGGTTCAGGGCTTACTTTGACTCTGTGCTTGAGGTTGAGGCTCTTGTGGAGACGTGACCTAAAGACCCCAACATTAACTATTCGTTCATAAGATCTTCATATCAACACAAGAGAATCATTTGTAAGGGGTTATGTGATGCCGAAGAAACAAGTTACATTTAAGATAAATTTACATCAAGTATCTACTGTGTTTTTGAATGAAAGAAATGTCTAACCTCAACATTTAGAGCAGCAACAGCTGAGCAGAGAGTCTCTCTTGCTTCTTGTTCCGCTTCAGTCAGAGGTGGAACCTTCAACATATAATTGCCTTAAGCATATCAGTGATTCTCAAACAAACTCGCTTATAAGAACAACAACCTTTTGTGATTGAAAGTCATTTTTGTGGGAGAGAAAGTCTACCTCCACGTCTGCTGTGCTCTGGAGCTGTTGAACCAGCTGCACGGTGGTGTCCAGATGAGCTCGGATGGAATCCATGGAACGTTTCTGCTCCGCCGAGATCTCCTCCACTTGAGCGCACAAGGCTGCGTGTCGCGCTTTAATCGATGAGAGGTTCTCCAGGAGCTGAACTGGGTTTCCCTGAGTTCCACAACACACATTTGCTTCCAATTAAAAGGTAAGTCCCTTGATTTGCAGCCATGAGTCGCTTTATGTAGCCATATCAGAGTCATGACAAATACAACACCTCTCTGTTTATCTACCGCTCTGGCGGTGATTTTATAGGTCTTATAAAAGAGGTTTAGTTCAAGTCAATTTAGTTCCAATTCTAAAAATAATTTTTTTCAAAGTTTATCACAAAAGCCCATTCTTTGGAGTTCAGATAGAGTTCTTTCATATCTTTGTGAGAGATATTTGTGATACTTTTACAGGTTATTGATACCTTTTTAAACGATATCTTTGTAATTATTTTTAATCATGCAATAACATTACATTAAAGGATTGAAATTTAGAAAATGTTCGTCTTGTTTTGAAAATGAAAAAAAAAAAAATTGTTGAAAACCTTGGTTAAAGATTAGATTGATGCAACTTTCACTCCAGATCAAGCTCGCTTTTATTTATAACAGAAATGAAAATGCGATACTATAATGATAATCATCTATATCAACTGATAAGGAAAAAAATGGCCAACCTTACTGAGGACACCAATTATTTTAAATATGGGTACAATATGTTTTTTATGTTAATAATAATATAAAAACAAACAACTAAAGAAACAATTCGTCATATCACAATGGTGTTGCTATTCTACGAAGACAGTCGAGTGGTATTAAGTGCTGCACCAGTGCTATTAAGTTTGTTTTGATTAAATTTTTTTGTCATAAATAAATATATGTTTGTCCATTTCCATAAATGGATGATAAAAAAACTGGGACAACTTGACTGACTAATAGTTCTGTATACAATCAGGAAAACTGAGCAAAAAAAGAGATCGGATCGAGAAATATCTGGATAAGCAGATAATCAAATTAAAATAATCGGGATTGAATTGGAAGCAACAAATGTGATCGGAAAAATCCGTTTTGATACTGATAGGTACTTGAGCTCTCTGACACCCAATTTTACACATGTATTAACTGTAAAGGTTGCCTTTTGGGATCTAAAAATAAATATATGTGACCTTACCTCCAAAGTGCCAGCATCTCGTGCATTTGACATGAAGTCATATTTCAGCCGTTTTTCTACATAATCAATATCAGCCTCTGCTTTCTGGAACTACAAGGACAGAGTTATAAACAACGTTGTTCTGGAAATTGCTCTGTAATACAGTAAAGTGATTCAAAGTCTGATTTTAAGGTTAGAAATATGACTCATCATCCCTTCACAAAAATGTAAGCTTTGTTTCATAAGATTTGACTGAGGAGTCCTGCACATATATTATGGATGGTAGAACCTAAAACCTGAAACCCTATTAGCAATATTGCACTACTCTGAACATAGTGGACAGCAGAGGCAATACTGATAGGGTCCCAAGAATTAGGAGTGCAACACCAAACACAAACAACACTGCCAATTTTCATCAAGAGGGCACAGCTGCTCCCAGATGCTTTGACAATACTATTGCACTGCTAGCTGTCCAACACAGTAGTGCAATGAAGTCAGAGCACCTGTTAACAGCACACGAAGCGACTGAGCATTCGGTCGTCCCGACCTCAGAGACAAAAGCCCTGGCCAATGCCCTTTTAACATTGCACTGCTATAATAACCAGGTTATCAGTAGTTCAATAGAAAAGGGGCACTGGACAGACAGTAAACATCTGGGGTGCTCCTGCAGCATGCTGAAATATCAGCTAAATAACAGCCTGGAAAGAAAAACAGTTGCCAAATCAGTGAACAAAACAGAACTCAACACAAGCTAAATAGTTGTTGATTTGAGTGTTTTGGGAAAGGTCTACTTTGTTAGAAGTAATTACTAATTGGTTATTGATTGGCAATTTTAGAGTATTATTTTTTCTTTTTAAAAGGTGCCATATCATTAGATTAAAGCATTTAGCAGACACTTTTAAATAATTCAATAGTTTTCTAATAAATCATGCCTTTTAAAATAATTTACAACAAATATTTTATTTACCCTTCTAGACTATAACGGTACCCTCAAAAACCTTGAAAAGTCAGTATTCATCATAAACAATGTCTTTTAAACACCTCAAATTATTGTGCTCTGCAAAACAAGCCATGGCACAAAGAAAATCTACACAACTTTTGGTACGCAAAAAAAAACCACTTTTTACCTTAAACATCCATAAACAAGCTTTCCTTTCATTGTTTATATGACGTGGTTCTGCTATGGTTCACTTCCGGGTCAGTCAGCGTGTACGTTCTTCATTAAGATGAGCTGCATTAGCAGTTCGTCTGACTGGTTAGAAAATGATGTTACGACTAATAAGCGTGGCTACAGCCATCAACCGTTTTTGAGCTCAAAGAAAAAGAAAATAAAGTTACACAAACATCCATGAACCCATCTGAATAGGACTCGAGCCTTGTTTTTAATGAGGAAACAATACAAAACACACACAACAATGTCTGAGAAGTCAAGTTTACATGATAAGGCACCTTTGAACATACACATTATAAGATATAAAGTATCATTACGACTTATTACCATGGCAAGCAATTACTTTATATTCACTAATTTATGAATATTTAAATGTAATACTTCTTTTCATTTCAATAAAATCCCTGTTATGTGCCTTTCAGCGAATGGCGAAACTGCGCCCCCAAGTGAAAACCTTCCAAATATTGCAAATTAATGAATTCATTGCATTAATACGTTTTCTTATTGTGTCACTGAAGTAAAAATAAATGCAAACATTCCAATGAACACTTTAGTATAATTTTCATGCCAAGAAAAATGATCTTTATGAACAACATATTGTTAACAATTGTGGCAATACCGACATATCATGCTACTATTTAACACTTCCACTCACAAACAAAACAAACATATACTCCGTGTAAGAGATATAAATATACTGCAGCGTTAAATCGATATCGCTGTTACGCGCAGAGGCCTCGCATCATCGATGATCAGGCTTCACACAGCTTCAAAATCATTTATGAGCGGATATGGCGGATTACCTAGTAAAATAAATGTAACACAGATGTGCATCAAGATGAAGTATGACTGCTTTCAACAGACTGCTTTATTATTGTCATTAGCCAGCTATAAGGCTATTCGTTTTTCGCAATTTTCTCCCTCCCCTCCAACCTGAGGAAAGTAGACCCATCCACAAATGTAACTTCAGCGTTTCTTCTGCACTACGAATAACAATACCGACGCTCATTTACACGCTGTATTAATGTGCGTGTGTACGTGACGGGTTTCGACAAATACATAAATGTGATGTAAACTTTAAGACGAGGAAAAACACTTACCATGGCCTCTAGCTTATCAACTGTCTCCATGTTGAATAGTTTACATTCCAGAAGCAGCCCCGGAAACATATAAAGCTGGCAGCGGAACACAAACGCTTTTCTGGTTGGTCAGCTGTCACAAAGCGCGGTCGGCGATTGGTCAGTTCGGAAAGTAGAAAAAAAAACGTTGCAGCTTTTAGTTGCAGCATATATTTACTGGAAACATGTGAATTCTACAATTCCTGGATATTTCACAATTTTCTTTGATTTTAAATTGAGAGTATGCAGCCAAGATTAAAACTTATGTTTTTATCAATTAAGTATTTATCATACATTTAAGCTATGATTGGACAAAAAATGAGCGCCCAAGTCTCATTTGAAGACATTTTATTCTTCAGTATGTACGGTAAAATTAAACGTAGGGTTTTACACTCCCCGGGGTAAACTTTTAAAAACAACATTAAATATTTTTTTTATTTTTTTTTTAGTGTATAATTTAACACTGAAGAAGTTTATTTAACTTGACAGGTTTTGTAGAAATTATAATATGACGTTTCATCCTAACCAACCAAATGAATGCCACTGAGTGAACGCCCACTGAAATTTTAGCGGGGGGTTAATCCCGCCCTGTGTCTTGTAACTGACAACATTTGTATTCAATCACACCACACTAGTTATACACGTGTCAACCAATCAGAGAAGGAGAAGATTGCACACCATTAACAAAGCTTGGCTGCGCCACACTCTTGCTCTCAACCGGTTGTCGTTCTAGAGGACGTTGGAGTCACAGTCAGGAGGGGTTTTATTACAAATAATAATTTAAAACCCCAAAGCACTTACAAATAATAAGCCAGCATGTTCTCACGCATCGCTAGACCCTCCGCAACTCTTCTCCGAAGCCTGTCCACCTCCTCTCAGGTAAAAACAAAGACGTTTGTTAACGTGTGATTGCGCACAGTAGCCTCCATGATGTGCTACGTATCGACACTAACATGGCAAAATTATTCATAACCAACAGCTTTCAGTTGACGATTCATTGTCATTAAAGGCCCAGCCTTTTATAATAAACCGTTTAAACATAGTTGATCAAGCATCTCAGTGACTTTTCTTTCAGATGTTAACTTACCGTAAGTGACATTTGTGCAACACCTCTTCATTTCGGGTGTTTGATAAAATATGTGCTAGTGATGTTCATTGATATTGTGAAACCTGTCGTTAACTTACTTTTTCTTAGACTAGTAGACATTTGCTAGACGACCTTGCCAGCAAGTTTATCATCTTGGCTATGTGAGGTTTCATTATGACTCTTTAGCTTTGAAAGGTCACTAGTAACTTAAGTTGCTGTAATCTGATGATCTGGAGTAAATACTTTCAATACTGCCTTAAATCTGTTGAAAATGGTAAATTGTTAACTAAAAAAAAATAACAAGGTCACTAATAGTAGCAACGGGCTTTGGTTTTGATTAATACATGGTTAAAACGTTTCCTCCCAGAGTTAGGGGAGTGAATGTTAATACATGATGGAGAATGATTATAAAGGATTCAAATAGTTTAAATGTGTAAAGTAAAAATGGCAGTGCAATTAAATGGTATTCAGAATAACTTTTATAATTATTATGACAACTGTCCTGTATGACCAGTGGCATACGATTGTCTTTCATGAATTTAGTAGCTTTGTATGTAATCGTTTTTCAGATTTATGCAGTAGAAAATTTCCAGTGGTTTTTCTGGTTCTAATTTGTGTGTTTTACACGAGCCTGCACAAAACACATTCAAAACTCTTCCAGAGGTTCTTTGTGCTGTCAAAAGAGTTTAAAGAGCTGTTAATCTAGTCTTTTTTTTAAAGCTTATATTGGCCTCATTTCTGAGTTTTGATGTTTACTCAACATTGGCTTAAAAAAAATTAAAGTTGGATCAAGTTTTAAGTTTTTTTGTTTTGTTTTTGAAACCAGAAATAGTTTGTCACTCTTATCGAGTTACTCTAATAAAGATTACAATACAAAGCAGTAAATTGAACAGCCAAAAAAGTCAAAGGGCAGAATGCTGACACATGTTGGGCGTATCGGCAGTGCACATAAGGTGAATTATTGCTTTCTCTTTTTTTCTTTCCCTTACAGAACAATGCTAAAGTAGCTGTCCTGGGAGCCTCGGGTGGCATTGGGCAGCCACTGTCCCTCCTGCTGAAGAACAGCCCTTTAGTGAGCGAGCTGTCACTCTACGATATCGCACATACTCCTGGCGTGGCTGCTGACCTAAGTCACATCGAAACCCGAGCCAATGTCAAAGGTACATTTCATTCTTGAGGATTTCATCTCCTCAAGCTTCCTAAGGTCAAATGGTTGTATACATTTCATTTGTGTTTTAAATGCAGTCTGTTCTCTGAATCGATAGTCTTGTTTTTATGACCTTTTTCATTATCTCTTGTTCATTTACCAAAAAACATTTATATTTAAAATGTAAAAGATTTTTGTAAAATATATTTGTAAAAGAAGATGATTTTCCACTTTAAGCCAATAGAATCCCATGGAGCATTAAGCAGCTTTGATGCTGTGTTCTTTATTTTGGTCAATGTGGCTGAAAAACAAAACAGATATCTCAAACTTTATTGAAGTCATTTGAATGATTTCTAAAGTTACTATTATGTTTGATTGCGAAATCGAACCGTATTGTATAAAATGGTAACTTAATGAGTACAGACAGTGATTTTTGTAGAGACCGTTTGAAGCTCATAATTGACATAACCGAAGAGTTAGTAAAAAAAAAAAAAACTATTACTGAAATGTTTGAAATCCAAAGTCTAAGTTCAGCCTCCTCTGCTCTGGCCATTTGTCATCGCTCAACTGCCTCAGCCAATAATTATTTACAGTTAAACACTATTTTTTCATTTGTGTGCATTGGAAGACTTTAATAATGGGCATCACTTGAAATTGGTCAATTAATGTCTAGCAACTTATTGATTCCTATTTTGCATTAATAAATGATGGGGGATTTCTAATCGATTCAACAATGAACACTTTTTCTGATATATTTCATTAAAAACCTAGAATCTATAATGGCCATCTTCTGCTGATGACACCCACGTCATCTTGTTGGCCCTTCTTGCTTTGTCGTGCAAACAACGGTGTATTTTGCAATGAAATGTGATCTAATTCTGAAAAAAGTGTTGCAATAGCTCTACCAGTTATGTAATCAATTCAGATGCTCTTTACAAAATGTTCATGGTAAGTAAAGCTGGTATTTATATTGTATATGTATTTTCTATCATGCACTTTGGTTCACCAGGGCACAAGTTGTATTGTAAATAATTAGATCTTTGGTGTTCTCAGTTGTGGTTTTATTTTCTGATCGAATCAGTGCGTGTACATTCTCGTGTTTTGCAGGGTACAAGGGAGCAGAAGAGCTAGCTGATGCACTGACAGGCTGTGAAGTAGTCGTCATCCCTGCTGGTGTCCCAAGGAAACCTGGTTGGCCAACTTTCATTGTTTATCACTTTAATCAGAATTTTTGTATGTGGATGCTAGGCTTCTACACATGTTGTTTCGGGATTTTACAGGAATGACCCGTGATGATCTGTTTAACACCAATGCCACCATCGTGGCTACACTTGCCGATGCCTGTGCCCGTCACTGCCCTCAGGCCATGATCTGTGTCATTGCAAACCCTGTGAGTATACTTCTGCGTTTGCTTGTCGAGATCACAAGTTAATTCTTAACACTTGAGCTTGGCTTAAGATGCACTTGAATGCATTTATACTGATATCTTGGCTTTTAGGTGAACTCTACCATCCCAATCACATCAGAAGTGCTTAAGAAACATGGTGTCTATAACCCAAACAAAGTCTTTGGTGTAACAACGTTGGATATTGTCAGAGCAAACACTTTTGTTGCTGAGCTTAAAGTGAGTACTGTTCATACCAGTAAACTCTGTTACCAGTATGTTGTAATGTGACCTCGTCTATAGGTTTCTGCTAAAACATTGCAGGCTTGCAGTTGGTCAAGTCAGCGATTTGCTTCTTGGTGACCTGTCATTAAAAGAAAGCTGGATTTTAATGGGGCAAAATAAAAATCTAAACTTCCATTCTTGTTGCAAACGCATTCGTGGCGTCAGACTGCCCTTTCCATCTACGGTTATGGCTTGGTCATGTAGCCCTACTCCTAAATAATGTACAGATTTCACTCTGAAAGGTGCAGAATGCTCTTTCGGAATCAGCATTTGTGTGAGATCGCCACAACAAAGCTGGTACTTCTTCTACTTTTTATTTTAAATCTGTCACTTTAGCATAATTTTTTTTTATATGTAAACCACAAATGAAAGTGACCCGGGAGGATTTGAAAAAATCGTAATTGAGCTGTTCAGACTCTCCTGAAATATAAGATACAGATGGCATTGGGCACAAAAAATAATATTTGATTCATTTTAGGCTGCAGTCTGAGCATAGCTTAAGAATAAAATTTGTTATATAAATTTGAGACTTTAAACATGTTTTATTTGGCTTTTGAGCAACTTTAACCTGGCCATCAATGGAAATCTGCTGACTGGCAGAAACAGGAAGTTTCTGGTTGACTCGAGCACTCATTCTGCCGGTGTTCAGTGGCTATGTATAATTGTTATAGATAATTTGATCTATTTTGTGATTTACTTTATTCCACAGGGCCTTGATCCCGCCAGAGTCAACGTACCCGTTGTTGGAGGTCATGCTGGAATAACAATCATTCCTGTCATTTCACAGGTCGGAAATCTTTTTTTTTTTTTTTTTGTGATGAAATCTATGAGCATGTTTTGGGCGTATACATGCGTCCACAATCCAATTAATGGCTAACTAAATGGGCGTGTTCTTTAAGGTTTAGGTTTTACTTTGAGCGACATGATTCAGTTCTTATGTGATTATGAAAATCCTATATCTCATTAATTTGGGCTTATTAAAGCTCAATCTTGTGCTGAAAATGCACCATTTGAGGGAAAAAATTGAATGCCAATGTCATTGTTGTCTCTCTATCATGATTTTAGTGCACGCCCAAGGTGGAGTTCCCTGCTGAGCAGCTAGCAGCTCTGACTGGGCGGATCCAGGAGGCAGGAACTGAGGTTGTGAAGGCTAAGGCTGGTGCAGGTGAATTGGATTCTCATTTGTTGATACATTTTTGGTTCCTTTTTTTAAAGGAGATGTTTAGTCATAGCAACTCTAATATTAAACCTTCCCTGTGATCTGTCTCTATAGGCTCTGCCACTCTTTCCATGGCATATGCTGGAGCCAGGTTCACGTTCTCCCTGCTCGATGCCATGAACGGAAAAGAGGGTGTTGTTGAATGTGCGTTTGTGAGATCGGAAGAAACAGAATGCAAATATTTCTCTACGCCTCTTTTGCTCGGGGTAAGTTTTGCTCGATACATGAGCATTTTTGACTGGTGTTATTCCTTGAAGCCAACTAAATGTTTTTTTTTTGTTGTTTATTCTAGAAAAACGGCATTGAAAAGAACCTTGGGCTCGGTAAGCTCTCTGCATTTGAAGAGAAGCTGGTAGCTGATGCCATGGCTGAACTGAAGGGCTCCATCAAGAAAGGAGAAGACTTTGTTGCAAACATGAAATGAAATGCAACCGTGGTGCACTACCTGTGAAATGTCATTTATTTATAAAGCAGAGTCATTGTACATCAAGAGTTTCTCAAATGTCTTTTCATCATGTTTAAAGACCAGACAGTTCTTTTGCTCATTGCTAAATCAGTTCCCAATAAAACGGATCGTTTACCTACCCAAAACTGCTCAAATTCATTATTGAAGTGTTCTTTTGTTATGAGAGGATTACTTGTTTGGTTGTTTGTCTGTTAGATTTCCTTTGAGAACTTCCAACATTGTTGGCAAGGTTTGCATCATGAAAAAGGTGAGGAATGTTGCCAGTGTATTTGTAATGGTCAGCGGTAGTCCATTAAGTCCTTTTCATCTGCTGTAAATGTGTACTGTTAATCTAATTATGTGACCACTTTGGAATTTATCGAAGCAGTGTGTCGTTCTGACTGTGGTTATAAAATGTTTGTTTATAGCCAAGACAACAGCAAAAGTTATTTCATGGCTACATGTTGTATTTGGTATGAAAAAGGTCTAAAACTTATTTAAAAATATATATTTTCTCAATTATTAAAACAAGTATGGTCAGTCAGTTTTGAAAATAAAATGTAATAGTTTGCTAGGAACTGGGAGGATTTCTTTTAAGTTGTTAGATTTCAAATGTTTTTTTCCTCATGGAATCATATACAGGGCATTCTGATTATAAAATGTGAAAACATGAAAGGGTTTTACGGGATCAGAATGTTGTAATGTTACACTAAACTTGATTATAATCAAGATTACTTTATTTTACAATATTTGTAATTCTCTTTAAAAAAAATCAGTGTGCTTATTTAACCTCTGCATGTAAGTCTTCATGCTCTTTACATTTGCATTGATTAAACTAATTGAGGAAGGGAAGCTAGAGTAAAATCACTTTAGCTTAAAGAACTAAATAAACTTTACTTTTCAGAAATTTGCATGTTTTCGTATTGTTCCCTCATCTAAAATATAAAGTTAATGTCAGCTTGGCTTCTGCATGTTAGCGTAGTTGTTGTTTTTTTTTAGGAGCTCAAAACAGCTTGATGGCTGTTACACCACCCACTAAAAAAAAACAAAAAAAAAAAACAGAAAGGTCAAATATTTATTATAAACATTATAGCACCTTTTAAGCGAGTTCTTTATACATGTATGGATAAATACGACCACTGGAAAAACAGATTAGTTATATTTAAATCTGGTTTAATCGACATCCTGAGTATATTTTATATCAAAATTTGTAGAAATGTGTTAAACACTGAAGATAGACAAAGTGGATGACAATCACTAACTGTAAACTGTTTACAAACTATAAATGAGTCCGTTTAAGTTCAGGATCTTCTTTGTATAATTTGAGGAAAATCATGACTTTTGTATGATGGGTTAATTCATGATTTGATGAATAATTGTTATTTCAGAATAAAAGACAGCTTTTTGTTAACACTAATAACAGAATACAGTACATTTAGAACATTTTGAAAATCATTATTATCAAGGAATAAAAGTTGAACAATGAACTTAAAAATAGTTGTACGTCAAATTCATGATTTGATGAATAATTGTTATTTCAGAATAAAAGACAGCTTTTTGTTAACACTAATAACTGAATACAATACATTTAGAACATTATGAAAATCATTATTATCAAGGAATAAAAGTTGAACAATGAACTTAAAAATAGTTGTACGTCTGTTTACTTAAATCAAGCTGCCTCATTTGCATACGGCCGGGCGAGCGGAAGCAATCTCGCGGACTCAACGAAACGTCTCCGCAAGCACTTACACTAGCTTATTTTAACCTGTTTTAATCTTTTTACGACTTAACTCAGTGAAACGTCAACGCATTATAATTTTACCTACCGAATTTTGAACCTTGTTGCTGAGCAAGCCATCAAGAAAATGGCGGGGTTGACTGAAGAGCGTTTGCGCGTGGTAGCGATAATTCGCGCGCTCAAAGCTGTGGGAATCCGAGTAAAAAACTGGAAACATTTTCTGAACGGAAACTCGACCTGTGAACAAACACAGCTCCAGGTAAAGAGCCGCCAACATCTTCCTCAAAACAGCAGGCAATTGTTTTTTTTTTTTTTTTTTTCAATGAACAACTTAATTTACAAACGTCAAATTGGTCTCTCAGGAAAATGTGTCTCCACGTTTTGCCTTTGGACGTGACCTGCACTTGCTCCCCCAACATCGTGTTTCTGACACTTCAGTTCCTCAGTATGTTTACACTATTTCTCTGCTTTCATTCAACTGAATCCGCACACAATGTTGTATTTATTGACATCAAAATCACCTAACGTGCTGGCTTCCAGGTTCCTGGTTGAGGCCTGTGAGTTTCTGTCACAGCATTTCCACACCGAGGGTCTCTTCAGAAAGACTGGCTCCCTAAATCGCATCAGAACTGTAAGGGTAGGTTCATGCTTTTTATGTGCACATAACTGAGATTGCAGTCAGAATTCTATGTAAAAATGTCAAAATTCGGTGGGGAAAAGTCAGACTTCAAAGGAAAAATGTCAGAATTCTTAAAGAAGATTTATGACAGAAAAAAAAGTCAGAATTATTAGGGAAAGAAGTCATTTCTTCAGTGGCCATAATCTTCTTCAGTAAATAACACACATTTAAAACTTCATGCATAGGTTTTTTTTCTTGGCCAAATGTTTTATTTTAGAAAAACTCAATCCTGCTATGCTTTTGAGAACCGTTTTTGGTTGTCGTTGAGAAAATGCTCTTGAGTCATAAATCTTCCTCGTGTTTTTAGTGATAGTTTACTTTACATCATCAAAAACAACCCTCAGTGATCCACAAAATTTGTACCAAAAAAAAACAGCGAGTATGTGCTACAAAAGAAATATTTCTATAAAAGCCCTAGAAAAGACAAATAAATACAGATTACTGGGCTAACTCGCTCAAGTCAATAAAAAGCTATTAAGAAAATGAAAGTTAAAACGACTTGAATTCAACTTTTAAATAAGGTAAAATGCTTTTAATGTATCGGTTGTTTATTAATGTAATGCTTTGCTTGTGGTGCATCTGTGTGTCCCATTTGGCACACTGTCCACACTTTCATGGGTGCCTGTATGTGTACTTCTACCAGTTAGATTCTGGACTGGCTGATATTTCCCACAATGCTTTGCAGCTGGGCGGGAGGAGGCTTCTTTTCTTGTGCCCAAATAAGCTAGCCGTCCATATAAAATGGCACCTTTAAAAAAAAAAAACCATAGAAATAAATAATAGCAATATAGTGTTTTTTATGAATGAAAGGGATGTTGTGTGTAATGATGTAACTGCTTAAGTCATTAGACATTTTAGTGCGTCCCAGGCAACCCATAATCACGTTTTGCACACTAAAAAGTATGTTCTGTTTCTTCTGACAATAAGTATCTACTTTAAGGGTGCAGTTTAAGTATTCTGATTGGGATGTGGCACATTATCTTTTGACTTTTATCACGCATGTCTAAAGAAGTAATAAAGTAGAGTGCTTTTATTTTGCAGTCAGACTTGGAGCAGGGCAAACCCATCTTTCATCCGCCTCACGTGGCTCTCCTGCAGCCCTGTGATGTTGCGTCTCTCATCAAGCAGTTTCTACGTGAGCTGCCCTCCCCTCTCATCCCGACGGAGCTTCAGATCCCCCTGATTCAGGCCCAGGGACTCGAGATGGCACACGACCAGGATGGTGCCAGAAACAGAACGACTCTTCTCATAACAGCTTTGTTTCCTGCACCAAGTGTGTGCACGCTCCGATATATCTGCACTTTTCTCAGCCAAGTCGCATCGAGGTTTGACTTCTGATTCCAGTTTGGGGATTTTTTGGGGACATTCATTGTGTATGTTGACAAACGTCTTTGGAGAACGTGACAGCATTGTTTTTATGATGATTAAACTCATACTCATAACTGTTTTAAACCTACAATACATTTTTTATGCTAGATATTGTAAAAGAATAAATTCACTGATCTCGATCTTAAATCATTTTTTTTTGTTGTTGCTTGGGGTTGCCAGAGTTTTAGGAAAAGCTTAGTGATAATTGGAAAAAAAAAAAGGTTTAGTGTTTCAATGTGCATGAATGCTGAAAAACATAAGAATTTTTTAGAGTTGCCAGAGTTTGAGAAAGTTTGTAAATCACTAAAAACATAAAAGTGACGTTTAGCAATGCCATAGTTGGAGAAAAGGCTCATATACACTCAAAATTATAAAAGTGAAGGTTAGGGTTATAAAAAAAAGGGATTGTAAGAGTTTCTAGAGATATCGAAAACTCCCTTAAATGCTCAAATTTTTAAAAGTGGTTGTTCAGATTTCCAGATATTGATAAATGCTCCTAAATGTTTAACAATTAAAAATGAAGGTTAGGGTTGCCTCAGTTGGCAATGGTCACAAATGTTCAACTTTGTAAAAGGCATGGTTAGTGTTTTAAACATGTAAAAAATGTGTTTATTATGCAAACAAGTTTTGTATGTGGTTTTGATGTTATGACGTAGGTTTTTAATTTGATTCTAAACTAAATAGTCTTAAAAAGTCCTAAAATTTACCTTAGATACCCTGTATGTAAATGCAGGGGTTACCGCCTCATTTATTTTACTTTTATGTTTAGTTAGAAAATCAGAGTTGTGGTCATCCAAGGTAGACAAAAGCGTTCGGAATTATTTTTCTGACTGAGCGGTCTTGTATAATATAATATTATAGTAAATAAACTACAATTAGGGTGATTTATGTGTATGTCTTTCAACAGATGCAGTGAGAATCGAATGGATGCAAGCAGTTTGGCTGTTGTTATCGCCCCCAATCTACTCCAATGTCCAACACAACCTTATAAACTCAATCTAGACACAGAGAAGCATTTAGACCAGCAGACGGCAGTCATCAAATCTCTCATTCTTAATGCCAATCGCATTGGTAAAGATTAATCGAATGAGCTGATTTGTGTTCATTCCATCCTCAGTTCAGTTAAACTCCTGTGAATTTCTCTCAGGCGTCATCCCATCATGTCTGCTGGGGGCCACAAAATCACCAGAGGGAACTGACACACCTTCTCCTGCAGGGGGAGCTATGTTCAGTAAGAGGTCTGGACTCAGTGTTTACAGAAGTCTGAGGAGGCAGCGGAGACGAAGCGTTGGTGGTGAGATGCCAGAATATTTCATACGTATTATGTTGCATGTACAATAAAGTTTGCTCTGAAGATGCTATATGAAGCTCAACCAGTTGTACTTCAATAAGTTTAATCTAAATTCTTCTCAGAAATATTTGTGGATGCTTTTTCTAAACTGAAACCAAGTCGTACAGGACCACCAATTTTTTTGGATGGCACACCAAGTGAGTACTGTTTTATTTTGTAAGTTTTCTCATTTGTGAACGTAGCTCAATTCAATAGAAAATATGTTTTTTGTTTTTCTTTTGTTCCTCAGTAACTCCCCTCTCAAAAAGTCCCACACCTCAGTCACCAATTACAGTGAAACGCAAAGCCACAGAAGAATCCCTTCCTGATCTTGAAGAATCCGCAAGGAAAAGGTTTCGTTTTTAAACTGTCTGACACTTAAAAATAAGTGTTATTTGGCCCTTCAAAAAACATGTTTCTTCATATGCTGCTTCAATTGATAAGGCGGTCTCTGCATGACCTTAGAGAGGACACGACGATGCCCATCACCCATCCGGAAGGTTTGTCTATTTATCTGGGATCTAAATTTTTCAAACCCAGCATTTAATAGTTTATTGGTATCAACTGTAAGATTTCTTTTAAAAATCTAGGAAGCACATTAGATAAAAGTCTCCTAGAGGAAAAGTGTACTGAAGAAGATTCCATCCCCACCACTTCCAAAAAGAAAACCAAGACAAGGGAACAGAGGAAATCTCTCAAGTATATGATCTATTTTAATTTCCTAAAATGGATATTTTACAAATACAGAAAGCGTGGCAAGCTTGTGATGCCTATGAAGGTAAGGGCTTTTGAAGGTGAAATTATGGTGCTCATTTCTATTTTATTGAGGCTTCTGACAGGGGAATATTATTTTAGCTTCAAGAAGTATTTGCAGATTGTCTTGCTCTTGTCAGTGCTATGAAGGGTGTTGAGTATAAAATCAAGGCCAGTGTGGGCAAGTTTTCTTTTAAAAAGTACCCATGTGCGTGTGGTTATGGGTTAACTGATGCATGAACTAGCTATTTTAATCTATAAAGAATTTAACTCTCAATTTTTTGTGATTTTGTGGTTTATAGGCCCCCAATAAAAGAAGAAAAGGTGCACCGGAGAAAACGATCACTCAGATTTTTCACTGGATCTATTAGCAGCAACAGTAACCAGGTAAGAAAAGCTTATTACCATCTTATTTTAAGTTGGTTGTATTGTAGGTTTGATCACTCATATTTTTTAGGTTTTGGTGGCACCAACACACAAAGTCCCTGCAAGCTGTGCAGAAGAACACCAAGAACAGTCAATCTCTAAAAAGGTCTTGCCGAGTGCAGATGCATCTACCACGATACCAGTTATCCTTATTGATGGGCCAGAAAGAGGTTTGGATCTCTATAATTATTTCTCTGAATCTTCATATTAAAGAGGCAAGACTGCAAAGTCAGTTAATGTAAATCATATAAAAACACACCCTTCTTTAATGGTTGTTTTTATGGATTATGCAAAATTAGATTTGTTAGATTTACGATAAAAAGGACACCGAAACCTGCAAAATGTCAAACATTTGGTCTATGGCTAGGACTGTGCACTGTCCTTTTAAAAACCAAGTCATAGCATAAATTAATATTAAGGTTTCAATTAATAAGTCAAGTCGATAACACGTTCTTAAAATATTTTTGGACAGTACAATGATGCCCTTTATAAAGTGAAACATTTCAAACTAAAAATATTCAAACTTAACCATGCAGATGTGTACATTACAACAAACATTTTTCTTCCTTCTGGCATTCAGAAAGGAAGTTAAAATATGTCTCTGTAACCAAGGTGAATTTAATTCAAGTGTGTTTTAAAGTTCTCTATAGGGCTACTACAAGAAAGTGAATTAGTTTAATGATACAATACTTTTTCTTCAGGCGTATCAAAACAAAGACTGCCGTAGTGCTTATGTTAAAGGTGCCATCTTTAAATTAATTTATCACAAATATTTGACCCTCAAGACTATCAGACTATCGCTGCTTCCTTAATAACCCTCAACTACCTTAAATTTTTTTTATTGAAGTGAGCAATAATGAAGTGAGCAAGCCAGAATATATCGTGATGAGAGATGATATTATGTGTAATGTATTGAATTTTTGTGACTTGGGAATCACAAAATGAAGCACATGCTTCGTGGAAAGCCCCCCTTTATTACGCTACACAATTCGCAGCTCGCCACATCACTACACGCAGACAACAAGGTGCCGGTGTCTTTTTATTTTAATCATCACAACAGGCTTTCAGCATTGTTTCAGCAAGAACATTGTTTTAAAAAATGTAGGTGACTAAATATTAATACATCCCTAATTCTGATTAATTGGTGACAAATTTATAAAGTATTTTTTTATTTTAGCCTTCCTTTTTACTTGAATGATATTCAAATTTTAAACCTAGTCATAATAGCTATTGTTAGTTCGTTGATTTTATTTAAAACTTACTGAAAAGGATTTTTGTCAAGTTTACAGGACGTCTGTACAATTCACGAAGATCATATATTAAGTCAATGTATTATTTCCGGTTTTATACGACATTGAAATTACTCTCTTTCAGTTATCATTGGCAACGAGGTTGAAGATGACCCGGATCTCCTCAACTGCAGTTTTGCTGAAATCACAAATGACGTTGTAAACGTAGGTTCTGAGACGTGTTGCTTTCAGGTAAAGGACAGAGAGGTACAGGATGGGGATGATGAATGCTGGACTGTACTTGAAAATGAGAGCTCAGATCCATCAACCGAATGCAATGTACAACAACCCGTTGTTCAAAACGAAGTTGCTCAGATAAGTGTAGCACTAGAAGTAGAGAGTAAGGAAAAGGGGAAGAACTTGGATGAGCCGTCACGGAAGGAGTCCAAAAAAGCCAAGCACAGAGCTCGTCCTCGTAGATCGATAAGCCTTCCAGAAGTGACTATTGAGGCATGTACGAATACAATGCATGAAGGAGAAAAAGATGTCAGAGTTGAGCAAGAAACCATCAACACTGACTGGTTCAGAAATCTACCAAATGAGCAACCACATGTAACCTTGAGGAAGAAACAGATTAACAAGCAGGACAAGATGACTGATTCCACTCTGGGTTTTAAAAGACCCCATCAACGATTGTCTATGGCTGAGCGCCTCAGAGGTTTCAGTGCTTTGACCTTGCTTCTCCGAACGTCAAAAGCAGCACCTCAGTTTCTGGATAAACCTCAAGAATCTCTTCAAAGACAAGGCACACGGCTTAAGAGACAGGGAGCTCGCAGATTTGGGCGTTCCATTAGTCATGAGGGTGTGTCCGAGAGATCACCAGTGGAAGATGACATAAGTTCGCCACCAGCAAATCAAGCCTATGTAGGATTAAGTGACGTTAGTCCCGATTCAGGTGTGGAGTCAGTTGATCAGGAGCCGATTATTCTTTTTACTCGTCAGGACGTGTGCAATAGGTCCTTCAAAACTCAACTGAGAAAGCAAGTAGAGCTGGATTCTCCATTTTCACCAGTAAATCTAAATCAAGATTATGTTTTGTCTGCATCTGACAAAACGGAACCCAGGTTTGCGTCCAAAGAAATGGAGCTTGAACTTCATAAGATACTGGATGAGAAATGTCACATTGGTGGGCCTAAGACAGACCTTGATCTTCCATCTTCAATGTTCTTCCAGCAGATGGTGCCGTTAAATCTTTTTGGAGACACAAGCTCAGTTGAGGATTATGGAACTGATCAAGCCTCACCTCTGCATGAAAGTGACAAGGACGCCACCACTTGGCCTAATCCCAGTCCTCCTTTTGAGTTTCCACCATTCGGTTCACTGACTTCTTCTCTGACCGAAGATGACCGAAGCAGCAGATGTGATCTTTCTCCTCCTTCCTTTCAATTCAAGCGTTCTTTCACTAGAAGGCGCTACAGAGACTCTCCCCGCTGGCCTTCTCATGATGTGCGCATGTCTAAGTGGAACCCTTTACCACTTTAAAACTTGAGCTGTTTTTTTTATTGATTAAGTTCTCTTCATCAAGGACTTGTATTGTAAAATGGTAATATTGTTATTTATGGTTAAAGATTTTATTTGTTTTACCTTTGTGAGGTGTCACCATTTTTCTTTGTTCTTAATAAAAGCTGTTTGCATTCGTTTGCTGTTTATTGGGTTTTTAGAAAAGGTCTTTGAGTATGTATTTTATATAATGCTTCATGTATAGATATTTCTATGGTTTATATATACTTGTAGACTTAACACGATTGAATGTTTTCTATATGTTTAAGTGTGCTTAATCCAGTTTGATAATATTGACACAGAAATGCATTCTCTGCGCTATGCAATAAAATGTTATTTAATCTAACCAATTTGATTTTATTAAGGCTGTTGTGCGTTACAAGTAACAATCGAGTGGTATCATAACCAACGAGCAAATTGTCAAAGGAATGTGTATGAGCTGCAAAATCAGTAAACACCTTTTCCGATTACTCTTTGGAAGTATAAAATAACATGGTGTTTCACAGCACACTATATAAAAAAAATGTTGAACTATATTATAAATATCTGAAATAGTGTGATGGGTTTGATATTTAGTCTGCTGAATAATACAAGGAATCTCTGCACCCTCTAACCTACTCTTCATGGTCATGCGAAGTGTGAGGAGATCTTAAAGTCGGTACATGATTACTGCAAACGCATTGCACAGCAATTAGCATGCAGAATAATTTTTGTATGTAATTCAATATCTGCAGGCGTTAGATATAATAATAAAAAGTTTCTGCTTGTGACTATGCGGTTTCTCTAATTAAAGCATCTCAATCCCGTTAAATTGTCAAATAGTTCAACTGCAAAACATGACAAATAAGAATTGTTTTTATCAAACGTATACTTGCAGTATAATTCAAATATTTGATATTTTGTCTTTTCTGTTATATATACCACAGCTCAAAGATTTTCTTGGTGGTTCTAACAATGGGTAAGAGGAGTAAATTTCAGTCCATCTTCAGATAAAAAGGGTTTGACTCCTAATCTTTTATAACACCACCAAAGTCCTGGACAGAAAACTTGGACACAAGGTCCAATCCTATTTTAAGAGACAAAAGTAGCTCCAAAAAGACAAGAGGAGTTTAATTTGTAGAATCACACGCGTCACATAAAGGTTGAAGCTAATTTTTGCCCACCTCACCTTGGACTTGGATGTTAGTTTCTGTGGCAAATAAAGTTCCAACCACAGGGCTATACTTGTTATCTGAAAATAACTGTCTATAGGCTTTTACTATCTTGTCTTTCTCAATGGTGATTAGGTTTTAGATCTTTTACCATGACAGTTTTCTCTTAAGGCTGAGCGTCTAGAGTCCAGTTACAAAAAAATTGTAGATTAAAAGATTCAACTTTTGAGTTTTGTCTAGCAACATTGTGAAACAGTCTAATAGTCCTTTTATTTTTACCAAGCATTCTATAGAAAGCTTGAATTTACGCAAAAAATAGAATTTTGATCAAAGGTTAAAATAAATGTAGACTATATTACTTAATCCAGCTCCAGAATAAGTGAAAATCTTGTCATTTTTTTTTATACTTTTACATTTCTTTAATCCTAACAGATATACTTTTTCCTGTTCATAGTTAAAGTAACAGTGTGATTGTTAATTGTTCAGTACAAGGCAACGGCTCCTCCCCTGGTCTCTACCTCTCTGAGTCTGAATCACAGTTACCAGAGCTGGAAACTCAGTGCTCCTACACTCAGGCAGCCTGTGGTACCAAGAGCCAGAGGCTGTGATCTATCTCAGCGAGGAGAGAAAGGACCAAAGGCTCCCGGTGTCTAGTGGGCTCCTGTAGATATCCAGCACCATGGCGGAAGGAGCTGAGGGAGAAGAGGAAATCCAGTTCCTGCGGACTGTGAGTCAAGTTTCAATGTCCCTGCTGAATTTATGTACTTATTTTTTTATTTCTTTTGACGTGACAAAATAATGACATTAAGAAACAATGCTAAACTTTTGTTGTCACCAGTTGTATTATTTTTGTTTTGCTATAGGTTTCTAATACTTTCAACCAGGCTTCAGATTTCAGTTTTAATACATTATAATAGGCTATAAATAATAAACTGACTTCATATGGAGATGAATGGTGAAACAGTCAACTATCTCAGTAATAATTAGCATTGGTCTAAGTTTCTCTGGGAGATTCATGGGTGGTTTTGGAAGGATGTGGAGTGACAAGACCAGGTGTGTGGATTTGCTTGCATTGTTTGTCTATTTATACACAGAGCAGTGGAGCGTTTGGATTGTCACTGTTTGAAATGAGACTTAACACTTGGGACTGTGCAGAGAAGTATGACACCAGTACTGTCAAGAAATCTAGGCCATAGACTAAATACCGTGTGCAAAGATGTTCAAGAAGTAACAGTAATGTAGAGCTCAAATAAATCAGATGCTGATCATTGAAACTCGTCCTCTATCTATCCAAAACCTAGTGAATTGAAATCCAGGCTTGACTGTGCTGTGGTCACGACATTTTGAAGTAGCTATTTATAAAAGATCTAAAATGTTTGGTCTACCCATTGTTTATTCAGCGTAGAAGTAGTTTGAGACACAGAGTGCATTGCTGCTGTTGTTTGTGAGCACTCAGGCTATATACAGTGTTGGGATTAGCAACTTTTGAACCCACACCTGTTTGTTACAGTCTATTTCAATAGTCTATTACAAGTGCTCCTTCTTTTATTACAGTCTCTAGAGCTTTGCAGTTCATGGTTACCTTTATTAGCTAAAACATGTATTAAACATTACAATTTTATTTTATATTTGCAAAGAAAACATCATGTATTAATTAGTGGTAGATGTTAGACTTAAAGACTGACTAAAAGGAAAATCATGTTCATTTTTAAACAGTTCAGCACCAAAGTACATAACAGATATTCTTACTCTGTACAAGACAAACAGAGCGCTTAGATCATTGGGTTTAAATCATAGTCTGCTTTCAGTGACTATGCTGCCCGCATCTGGAACCAGCTTCCAGGAGAGCTTAGATGAGCTAAAACTTTAGTCACATTTAAATCCAGGCTAAAAGCTCATCTATTTATAAGTTTGATTACTAGCTGAGCACTGAGGTTAAAATAGCACTGCAAAAGAACATAATGAAAATGAATATTCGTTTTTAAAAATATATAATTTCAGGAAGTAATTCCCACAACATGTTTTAAAATAGATTTCATGCATTTGTGCACTGACATTAGTTAGCTTCCCAATAATAATTTTGAATGAATAAAAACAGCAAATCAATGTAATTTATTTATTTCTGTAAGCTCAATACCAACAATGATTGGCTGATGACATCCAGTCATGTCCTTGGACCTACTTTCCAAACTGCTCAAAAACACAATACATCATTAAGCACCATAAGCCGGCTCATGAACTCAAGTTGTCCTTAGCAAATTTAATAACTACTAATCTAACTAAGTTGGATGTTCAGTTCTCAATTTTTTTAATGATTTCTTCCTTTAAAAAAATGCCCTAGTTCAATTCAATGAGACCGACATTGAATGCTGCGGTGTATATTTCATCAACTTACCTCTGCTGCTTTGACTAATTATAAGCACTATACACAGAAAAATTGGAAGAGCTGAAGTGAAAATATCTTACTGAAATCTCTCAGTGACTGCATTGTCACGACTGAAGCTGTAGGTCTTGGGTTGCTAACAGAATGTATCAGGGAGGGTAAGGCTTTCCATGGCCCAGTGGGTAACATTCCAACCCTAGTGTCATCTGTCTCAGCAGATGACAAACTTGCATACATAATACAACATCATAAAGGGCTGTCAAGGACAAGACCACACCATATAAATCACGCAAACACTACATCTAAGAAAAACGAATACATTTTAAATTTATGTTGAAACAAATCAGGAATACATGTGATGGTATTTTTAATGTTGTTAAAATAAGATTGATCACAGAATTAAATTAATATCAAGTGTTTGCTGTTGATTTATATTCCCTACCAAAATGTTGGCATAATTTTTACAAGCACCATTTAAAACTTGACTCAATATATCTTCATTGACTGTTCTCTTCTAAGCCCCATCACGTGTTTTGGCAGTAACTTGAGCCACATTCAAAATTAGGGCATTGGTGTTCTGATCAAGGTTACAAATTCTGAGTGATATAACAGTGAAGTGTGTTATGGAGATGTTGTAACAAATAACATAAGTTGTCTTAAGCTGTTTGTAAGGGAGCCAAGGTTCAGCTCTGCATTCTGTGCGAAGCAAAGGTTGATAAGTGTAAACTTTAGAATGCTCTTCAAATTGAAAGTCCAAATTTGTCTCTTAGAAGATTGTGACTGTCTCTATGAAGACTGAGTCTGACCTTCTTTTCAAGGACTGTGACTGACTGTCTCTAGGAATAATTAGACTGTCTGTCTTAGACAAACGGCCTCAGTATTTATAAAGACAGACATTCACAGTCTTCATAGAGACAGACAGTATTATCTCTCTGAAGACTGAGACTGTTTGTCATTAAGAGGACTGTGACTGTCTCTTTGAAGACTGAGACTGTTTGCCTCATTGAAGACTTAGACTGTTTGTCTACAAGAGGACTGGGAATGTGTCTTTAAAGACTGAGATCGTCTGTCTCTAAAGAGTGAGACTGTAAGACGTTAAGAGGACTGTGATTGTCTCTTGGAATACTGAGACTGTCTGTTTCTTTGAAGACTGAGACTGTCTTTCTCTTTGACAACTGAGACTGTTTGTCTTTAAGAGGACTTGGACTGTGTCTTTGAAGACTAAGACTGTCTGCCTCTTTGAAGACAGAGACTTTGTCTTTAGGAGGACTGGGAATGTCTCCAGGGGGAATGAGACTGTCCGTCATAAAGAAAACTGTAACTATCTGTCTCTAAGATGCTTGTGATTGTCTCTAAGTGGACCGAGACTGTCTTTGTGAAGACAGAGATTGTCCATCTAAGAGAATTGTGACTGTCTGTTGATGAAGACTGAGACTGTCCATCTTTAAGAGGACTGAGTCTATGTCTATATGGCCTGTGACTGTCTGTCTTGTTTTATGGTATTCAATTAATCCTTGACATCTTCATTTTTTTATTCTCAGGTTAGTAAGTAAAATCTGCCATAAGTTGCTCAACACTTGGTCAGAAGACTCATATCTTTTAAAATGTAATAGTCATCATAATGTAAAACAGTATAAAGTTTGTTGTTGATTCTCAAATTATAAGTCTTTTCTTTACTCAGTTCTGGCCATCCATCATCAGCTGGTATCTCTGATGTCGGAGACGAACTGCTGTATCTTCCCTCATCTCATTGCAAACCTATATACCTTTTATAATGCAGTCTGAACTAAAAAGTTCATTGTCTTCTGCTTATATCCACATAGCAGGTGCATGCACTGGGTATGTCCAGTTCACGTGTTGCTCACTAGAGCCTCCTCTGTCCTGCACGCAGTCTCACAGATGTCCATAGTTGCCTTATCTTAGTTCTCCATATCTGACCTTTCTCCTACAATTCCTTTTAATGCAGTTTAAACAGACTTCTTGCCAGATAACTAACACGCTTTGAAGTAATACTAAGATATCTCTAAAATCTGTAATATTTATCTAACAGTCTCTATGAGAACTGTGACTGTCTGTCTCTCAGAGTACTGTGACTGTCTATCCCTATGTGGTGGCGACAATATGTCTTCTTCATTTTTCCTGTTATGAACAGTAATAAAAGAAACTAAATTAGAACAAAAGTGTGGAAAAAATAAAAAACAGCCCACACTACTTTTTACATACAGATGAGATGATACATTTGGTCTTTTGATGTTATAATGACATGAGATTATAAAATGTAATGTTGGGATCAAAAGGGGCTATAAATCTAAAACAATTCTGTTGTTTTTCTGTTAAAACTTGCTTTGCGGGTAATTCAATTTTCCTTGTCATGTCACACTGCGTAGTGTAGTGGGGTATCGAGCAAGGGGATGATTACTACATGTGGGTTCTGACTCACCAGTTTAATTATAGGATCCTCTTTTGAATAAGGTTTTAAGCATAGATACTCAATAAAAGAACAAACTCTCTCTTTAAAGACAGTTTAGGGGTGTAACCCTGGTGTCCTGGCCAAATGTCTACCAAGTCAATCAACAGCTTTAAACACCTACTAGTTGGTAGTGTTCTTTCTGGGAAAGAATGGAACACATCACATCATTCAGGTGAAATTTTTAGTCCCCCTGAAGCAGTATAAAATAATTTAAGAGACCCCCTCTAAATCTACTAATTCAATGAAAGGTATTATTTAAAAAAAATGTTTTTGTTGTAGGATGACCAGGTGGTTCTTCAGTGCACAGCTACCATCCTTAAGGAGCAGATTAAACTCTGTCTGTCCTGCGAGGGTTTTGGTAATCGACTGTGCTTTTTAGAAACCACATCTAATGCCCAGGTATGTCCTCTTCTTAAAAGTCATTGCTATTATATGCAATTTAGTCCAAAATATGTTCAAACTTTCAGATCTCTGACACCTTTACCTTCCAAAACTAGAACTGTCCTCCCGATCTGGCTATATGCGTCTTCATTCTGGAGCAGTCTTTATCTGTGCGGGCGCTGCAGGAGATGCTGGCCAACACAACTGAGCTCAATGAGGTACATGCAGTCAGCATCAAAAAGCAGCTCATAGTTTCAAAATTTGGTTTTTAGTTGTCTTTGCACCAATTCTACTAATAACTATATAATAAAAGTTCAGTGATTCAGAGGTTATGGGGAAGATTTCATCTTCCCATACAGAACTTACAGCACATGTTGGTTTAGCATCTTTATTAATTTTTTAGTTGCAGTTTTTGTCAATTCCAAATCTTGCCAAGTCACTCTTAAAAGACTTCATGAGTGACATAATTTTTCCATCTTGGAAAGAGGAAAAGATTGGAAAGACATGGAAAGAGAATGAGACTTTAAAGCAATTTCTTATCCAGCTCATTCATTATACTTTCTTATTAAAGTGGCCATTGTTTTTTTTTGTGTGTGGCTTTTTTCAAGTCAGACCAAAAAAAGGTCTTTTCCCTCTCTGATCAACTTTTGTCTAGTTCATGCAATAGTTTGTACCTGCGTTTGTAAATATACCGTTTTGGTCTAAAAAAATGTTCCATTACTCTGCAAAACTACTGACCATGGTTGTATAATTAAAGTTTCTATTACGTTTTATATTAATTTGAAATAACTTCTTGTGACCTTGAAAACTCTCAAGACATTAGAGATTCTTCATTCCTTAATGACTTCTTATGTACTCATACTTGTATCCATTCCCTTTTACTTCCTGTGACAGCTCCTGCCCTCCTCTTCCTCTGCAACATTGCGGAACAGTTCAAAAGACTTTTACCATAAACTTTAAAATTGAATCTTTAAATATTGTTTTATACTCTTAGCTGTTTTAATTATCTGGTAATCATGTAATTTCTCTAAATTGTCCTTGAGTGCCATGGGAGTTACTACTTTTTACAGAAAAAAAACTTTGGATGGCCTTTGATTGTATGACTCAATTCAAACTAAGCACTCTAAAGCAGTCCAACCCATATCAACGCTGACATTAACAAAACCTCATAGTTTATTCAACAACTGAACTTCTTTTTATATTTCTCTCTTTTTCTAGGCAGTCGATTTGGATAAATGGGTAGGTTTCTTTTTTGCTGTTAAATTTTTTTTACTTTCAAGAGCTGCTTTGCTATTTTGATCAAAGTACAGTTTTTTGTAAATTGGTGTTACCTACTTTTGACAGACAAAAGAAAACTCAATCAATTTTTAGTTCTGGTTATACATTTATTAGCTAAAGGAGGTAAATACATATTTAAGGTATTTACTGTACTAAATCAATTATGGGCAAAGTGTTTGTAGTTGGAAATGTAATTTTAGATGGATGAATATGGAAGCATGTTAATTTATTTTCCTTTTTGTTTCTAGTCTTCACAAGGAGGGGGCCACCGTACGCTATTGTATGGTCACGCCATCCTGCTCCGACACACTCACTCTGGCATGGTGGGTCAAATATAGACAAACATTCCATGCATTTTAGACCAAATGTGTTTCAGAGATTTAATGGCGTCAAGTCTATATATAGCATAAGCATTTTTATATGATTATACAGTTAAGTTGTTCTTGGTACAGTCAATAGTATATCGCTAGTAAAACTTACCTATTCTTAAATCAAACAAAAAAAGAAACTGAAATAGAGTCTGAACTATGAGCTGCTAATCATGCGTTTGTCAGCTTTTTGGGGGTTTTGGCTGCTTTTTTGGTTCAGAGCTGCTCATGAGGTCGTTTGACTGACATGACAAACAACCAATGTTGTTTTGCATAGGGTCATGTTTCAGGATTTGGGAATGTACCACAACAACTGACCGACACCCTTAGCAAATCTAATGTTTAGTTGCTCTTTCAAATCACACATTTTCAATACACATGATGGGTATTCTATGTTCTTGATAGCAAGCCTCCACATTCTTTCTGGACGGAACGAAAATAATCGCGCCACTCGTCTCTATCTGAAATTTAGATCCACTACTTCAAGTGTTAACTTTCAGTACCAAATTCATCAGACGTTTAGCTAGCAATCTATTTGCATGACTTCTGAAGGCCGCAACACATCCATCCAAATATTCAGTGCAAAGTTTCATGCGTAAACATACCTCGATCGAATTGGTAAGAACGAAAAAGAGCTCAGCTCTCCCATATAGGATGTATTTTAATAAGGGAACGACCTATGAAAGCTGGCTGTTTGTGAATGAGACATGAGAGAGATGCCGGATGGCGCTCGATACACACTGACGGGAAACACACCGAAGAACAGCAAGATGAAAAGCAGAGAAAGAAATCATGAAAGAGAAGTATGTAAACATTCAGAAGCTTGTGTTGCTGGTATCTGACCATCAAAAGTTGTTCCATAAAACCTACAAAGAATCAACAGCAAAGCTTTTCCATTGACTGTTATTGACTAACAATTAAAAATGAAATTTCAGTTTTAATCAATGCTCTCTTTTTTCCCATGATGCAGTATCTCAGTTGTTTGACAACATCACGGTCTCTCACAGATAAGCTGGCATTTGATGTGGGCTTACAAGAGGACTCAACAGGTATAACTTTTACAGAAAGAGTTTAGTGTGCTTGTGTAGTTAAATAAAGGTTAATTGATTTATCTCGCTCTAGGTGAGGCATGCTGGTGGACCATTCACCCTGCATCCAAGCAGAGGTCTGAAGGTGAGAAGGTCAGAGTCGGGGATGACATCATCCTGGTCAGCGTCTCCTCTGAGAGATACCTGGTAAAAGCTTAACTCTAGAAATTGGACATGAAATCTGGCTATGCTAGTATTTTTTATTTAACCTCTATCTCAACAGCACCTCTCTTATGCCAGTGGGGACCTCATGGTGGACGCTTCTTTCATGCAGACGCTTTGGAACATGAACCCGGTCTGCTCCGGCTGTGAGCTGGCAGAGGGTCAGCTCAATACTCAGTTTATTTCACTCTCACAATTGTTGTAAGATTGGTAATTTATGGCAACGCAAATTTGAAGCTAATTTTATCCATAAAGGTTCGTTTTGGTATTTTCATCCATTTAATTTTAGTTCTGAACAAAAGACTATTTTATAAACGATCACTATATGTTGTTTAATTCTACCAAATTAAGACATTTCCCTGAGTTTTTTTAAAGGGATTTTTTTTTGAAATATATAAAAACAAATGTATGTCATTTATTGTTTTAAAAGATAAACAAAAATTTTTTGCAACAATGATTTAAATCAGGATTTTGGCATGGTCTTAAGAAGTCTTTAGAAGTATAAAACTGAAAGAAAAAAAATAATTTAGGCTTTAAAATAAATCAATTCTCTGTTCTAGAACTTAATTCATTTTTCACAGATCTTTTTTTTAATACTTATGTAAAACTCATCTGATAAGGGTTTTTGGTTGCTACTTGGGGTTGATATAGTCTGAGAAAATGCTCAAAACATAAAAGTCATGGTTAGGGTTGCCAGAGTTTGAGAAAACTTTAGTAAACCCCCCAAACCATAAAAGTAACATTTAGCGGTGTCATAGTTTGAGAAAAAGATCTATTCACTCAAAATAATAAAAGTGATGGTTAGGATTACGAGATATTGAGAAAACGTGCATAAATCCACAAAGGAAAAAGTCATTGTTGGGGTTGTCAGAGATTGAGAATTTTTTTTTTCAAAAAGGCATGGTTAGCGTTTCCATTGTTTGAGAAAACCTTCGTAAATGCTTAAAAACATTGTGATGATTAGGCTTTCAAAAAATATTTTTGAAGCATACTGTTTATTATGCAAAAAAAGTATCTTATGACATAGGTATTAAATTTGATTCTATATCTGTTTTAAATAGTTTTTTTTTATGTTCTCATATTTTAGGGTTTCTGACAGGAGGCCACGTTCTGCGTCTTTTTCATGGTCACATGGACGAGTGTTTAACAATTCCAGGTGCTGAGCAGGGCGATGACCAGAGAAGGTATTAACATACATGCGTAAAAATAGACATCTAAATATACTGTCAAGTATAATGTTTTATTGATATGTTAGCACAAAATTGTTTTTGCAAAAAAATATACAAACTACTAAATACAAAACAGAACAAGTAAGCACATAGGACAACAGACAGGAATTTTATTAATAATTATAACAGTAAATAATATTTAATCAAAAAATAATAATAATAGCACAATAAAATTGAAAAGCATACATTTTCTTTGTTACATTAAAGCAGAAATTAAGAGAGTTCTCTTGGATAGGAATGCAGATGACCCTTGGATCAACTTTAACTTGCAGACTATTGTTTTCTTTTCTTCACAAATGGGTCATGAGCTATTCTGATTTATTGTTCTGATAATACAGTTTAACGGTTTGATTTTTTTTCCTGGAGGAGCAGCTGTTATATGAGGTTAATCACGAAATGCAAAATTTGTCCTATGTCAATCATATCTTCAATATCAAACCCTTTCGAATCCCTGTTTTGTATAATAGTGTAATTATTCTCATAACAGTCTAACTTATATCTCATAATAGTCTAACTATAGATATTTGTGAGCCATTTATAAAAGCCGAACACTAGAAGCATTGCTGTTGCACTTTTTGTTAAAATAATTCTACATTTTAGAAAATGACAGTTATAAATACATGAATTATCTTGAGTTAACTCAAAACCTTGTAATTAATCATGATTAAAATGATATCTGATTGACAGTCCTGTCTTGAACACAATCTATGTTCTTCTCTCTACCAGAAATGCTCATTATGAAGGTGGAGCTGTATGCAGCACTGCCAGATCTTTGTGGAGACTGGAGCCTCTTCGCATTGGGTAAGTACTATTTGCTAGCTTCGATAAGCAAAACTCATTGATTGAGAAGCATTGAAGGTAACGTTCAATCGTGGTGAGTGCAGATGGAGCGGTGGCCACATGAAGTGGGGTCAGTCTTTCAGGGTGCGCCACATTACAACCGGCAGATATTTGTGTCTGGATGAAGAGAAAGGACTCCTTATTGTGGATCCAGAAAAAGCAAATACGAAAAACTCTGCTTTCTGCTTTCGGGTTTCAAAGGCAAGTTCTGGACTTTTTTTCTGAGATTTTGCTCTGAATGAATGAATGATTTCTTAGCATCTGTATTGTTATTTTATTGTGACTGAGCAGGAAAAAATTGAGGTGGCTAAGAAACGAGATGTGGAAGGAATGGGTATTCCAGAGATCAAGTATGGAGAGTCCATGTGCTTCGTGCAGCATGTTTCTACTGGCCTGTGGCTCACGTATGCATCAGTGGATGCCAAGTCTGCTCGGCTTGGTCCTCTGAAGAGGAAGGTATGAGGATCGACCTCATGTCACACACTTAAGATTGGAGTCGTGTTTTACAAAATGTATTGATTTATCTGTAAATTTACGTTGATTTATGTGTAATTTGGGTTAATATAACAATTAGTTTCTTGTTTTTCAGTGCTTGCATTATTCTTATTTGATGTTCACAAAGAAAAATAATAAAAAAAAAAATAATTCTGTTTTATGTTTAAAGAAAAAGCTCAAAAATCTAAATAACAAAAACACACTAACCCAAATGATGAGCTACATTTATGGGAGCTGAATCACAACTTTGAACAACTTGTTCAACTAGAGCTATCTCTGTCTTCGAAACAATATATTAAGCTATGTAAAAAATTTAAAATAAAAGGTTTTAACTAAATTTTCACTATTCAGTTACTTTGTATTCTTACCTAAGGCGTTTTAAACTAGGAATGCACGATGCACCTATACCACTTTTTTGGAAAACGAGTACGAGAACTTGCATTTCAGTACTCGCTGATACCGATACTTAATAAAAGCATGATTTAGATTTACAGGTAACAGCTTTAGTCTTATAATAAAAAAACAAATAACAACAACAACAAGGGACAAGTTTGGAATTAGGACCATTTATTTACAATGAAAAGCATGTTGTATGCAACATATTACAGAATAAATCATTATATAAAAATAAGGGCTTAAATCTTAATTCTATAAATTAAGCCTGGCTGGTGTTCTGTTTTGTGGCTCGTTGTGGCGTGAAACTCTGGGAGGTTAGGCTAACAAGCGACACGGGGCAAACACTGCTTCTCCAAATATCCGTGGTGAAACTAAACACAGAGGAGGTTTGCAGCAGGCTGTGGATAATTACGTTTTTTAACGGAGTCGTCTAGTTTAGGCAGCTCCGTGTCAGTCATGCAGCGGTGGCTTGGGACGTCATATCTGGGCTCCAGAACATGGAGGAGACGCAGGAACCCCACATTTTCTACCTCTGAGAGAGGCTGCTCACTCAATCCAATGCACTCGATATTTGTTTTTTTTTTCACAGTATGTGGATTGTCAGGTGTCAGAGGTCTTTTAATGAGTATGGAAACTTCAGAAAATGTGCTATCGAGATTGATACCCGATACCGGTATCGTTATCGGTGCATCCCTATTTTAAACACACAAAAAATATATGGAACTTACAAGAGATGGATCCATGAAAAAAGAGCTTTATAGAGTAACTTATAGAGTTGGTCAAATGTAATGTATATGTCATTTAATTATCCAGGCTATCCTGCATCAAGAGGGCCACATGGATGATGCCCTGACAGTGGCCCGCTCTCAGACTGCCGAATCTCAGGCTGCTAGAATGATCTACAGCACAGCTGGGCTTTTCACTCAGTTCATAAAGTATGTCACCATTTTCAAACATTTTGTCAATCTTTTATGTGAGGTTAAGAAGGTTTATAATAATGGATTGAGACGTACAAATCCCATAAAGGCATCCAGAGAAAACTTCATTTTATATGGGGGTCGCTAAAATCAATTGCGAACTCATGAATTAACCTTTTATTTATTTATTTTTTCAAATAAAGTGGTTGTTTGTTTAGCCGTATACTTTGTGAATTATATACAAGAAAATATGACTAAATCTCTCCCATACTAAAATCATTGCATTGACTACCTGTGAGTTTAAGAAGAATTTTTAAACATCAGTTTAATTGCCTACAAATATGTTTATGGTCTTGAACCACTCTAATTGTCAGATCTTGTAAGTCACAGTCAGCTACCGTAGGTCTGCAGACAAACTGCTCCTCACTGTACCAAGGGCAGGAAAGAGTTGGGGCCTTTTCTGTGATCGGTTTGAAACTCTGTTTTTAAGTCTTTGCTCAAAACACATGTATTGCTGCATATGCTATATTGTGGTTGATGTTGCCTTAGTTTTAAAATGTTAGTTATCTAATAGTTAAATAGTTAAATCATCCATCTTCATGTCGGCTTTCTTCCCTTTCGGGGTCACCACAGCGGAATGAACCGCCAACTCTCTGGAATATGTTTTACGCAGCGGATGCCCTTCCAGCTGCAACCCATCGCTGGGAAACATTCACACACACATTCACTCTTTAACACTATGAACAATCGTTCTTACTCAATTCACTTATAACGCATGTCTTTGGACTTGTGGGGAAACCGGAGCACCCGGAGTAAACCCACGCGATCACGAGGAGAACATGACAACTCCACACAGAGATACCAACTGATCCAGCCGAGGCTCGAACCAGCGACCTTCTTGCTGTGAGACGACCGTGCTACCCACTGCGCCACCGTGACACCTGTTAGCAAGATTAGTCTTTTTTTAAACTGTGTCATTCTTGATTATTAGAAGGATTTATAATAATCCACTTTTATTCTATTAAGCACTTTACACAACTTGGTTTGTGTAAAAGCCCATTATAAGTTGCTGCTGCTGATAATGATGATGATGATGATGATGAGGATGATGATGATGATGTTGATGAAGATGTGTTTTTTAGGGGCTTGGACTCTCTGAGTGGGAAGAGTAAATCTCCAGGCCCGTCCCCATCTTTACCTTTAGATGCCATCGTTCTGTCCCTCCAGGATCTCATCTTTTACTTCCGTCCTCCAGAAGAGGAACTGGAGCACGAGGAGAAGCAAACTAAACTACGCTCTTTAAGAAATCGTCAGAACTTATTCCAGGAGGAGGTTTGAAAAAATGTGTCATTCGAACAAAAATAAGTTCTCTCATTCACTGAATGAAGCTGATGTTTCACTCTGTGACACAGGGCATGATCTCTCTTGTACTGGACTGTGTTGATCGGTTAAACGTTTATAACACTTCGGCCCATTTTTCTGAATTTGCTGGAGAGGAAGCTGCTGAGTCATGGAAAGAGATCGTCAACCTATTTTATGAGCTGCTTGGTATGCTTGTTTCCTCATGATTGTATCAGTTACTGAGGACAAACAGTATGCCATAACAACAAAAATGTTCTCATTTAGCATCTCTGATCAGAGGAAACAGGGCTAACTGTGCCTTGTTCTGTGATAATCTTGACTGGTTGGTCAGCAAACTGGATCGTCTGGAAGCATCTTCAGGTATGAAAGCATTATAAATATTAGCATCTTAGTAAAAACATTGGTATAATGAATGCACTGAACTTTTACACATGAAAACCCTTCTAAATTCGTCTGACCACCGTCCTTGAAGATTGTGGTCAAAGGGTTTCAGTTCAGTTGTTATATAATTTGATCTTGCATACAATGATTAGGTTATTTGTCATTGTTATATTTGTAAAAATGATTAATAAAACTGAAAAAAAGCTAAATAAATATTCACAATACGACAAAAATGTCAAAGTGAATGTAAGTAAATGTATCAGTAAATGTAAAGCTGATAGATAATTTCATCACACACACACACACACACACACACACACATATATATATATATATATATATATATATATATATATATATATATATATATATATATATATATATATATATATATATATATATATAAATAAGACATTAAGCTTTGGATATGATTGGTTCTTATGATATTTTCTCACAACTGAAGATACAATTGTTGCGGTTTAATGCAGTTTTAAACCTTAAACACCTATTTTCCTCAGTATGTAAGTAAAGGAAGTAAAATTTTGTTCTATAAGGACATTTCATACAACAAGTCCTTTGCATTAAAACAGAAACATTAAAAATAAGACTAGAACATGGAGAAACGTAACACCCACACATAATAACACAAGATTTAAAAAGCTTTAGTAATTAAAAAGGTCTTCAGTCTTTCCTTTATTTATATTATATATATATATATATATATATATATATATATATATATGTGTGTGTGTGTGTGTGTGTGTGTGTGTATGTGTATATATATATATATATATATATTTATATATATATATATATATATATATATACATTTTTTGTTATTTGTTTATTTATTTATTACTTACTTACCAACCAGGTTGGTCAATAATTTATTGTTTAGATTCATTTATTGTTTCGATTCAAATCACTGACTTTTGTTTCTATTCCACTAAAAGTCAGTGATTTCATTTCTGTGTCTTTCAATTTGAGCTCTTAAAAAGAATACCATTTTCAATGTATACAAACACGTGAACTGCATTGTCTGCATCCCTAATTCATTTGTCAGGTATTCTGGAGGTTCTCTACTGCATCCTAATTGAAAGTCCAGAGGTACTCAACATTATCCAGGAGAACCACATCAAATCAATCATTGCACTTTTGGACAAACATGGACGCAATCACAAGGTTGATAACGTTTATCTTTTTCCTGACTAATTCCTCAGTTGTTTCTGACCGAATGCTCTTTGCTGTTATGTGTTGTTCTAGGTTCTGGATGTGCTCTGCTCTTTATGCGTATGTAACGGTGTTGCTGTGAGATCCAATCAGAACCTTATCACTGAAAATCTACTTCCTGGCCGGGATCTCCTCCTACAGACCAACATCATCAATTATGTGACCAGGTCTCCATATCCGTTCCACCTAAATGTGTTTTGTTAAAGGAATTGCTGATTGGCTGATGCTCATGTTTGATGTTTGCAGTATGAGACCAAACATTTTTCTTGGCACGTGTGAAGGCTCCACACAGTATAAGAAGTGGTACTATGAGTTGATTGTAGACCACGTGGAATCGTTTCTGACTGCTTATCCGTGCCACTTGCGTGTTGGGTGGGCTTTGACTGAGGGTTACAGCCCCTACCCCGGGGGAGGAGAAGGATGGGGAGGCAACGGAGTCGGAGATGACCTTCACTCTTATGGCTTTGATGGCTTGTCGCTGTGGACAGGTGAGGGTTAACAAATAGTTAACTTCCATCTCTTTATGGTCTTTTCATATTCTTTGCATAGAGAGTTGATTGAAATTTTGTTAAAGGAGGTCTTCTTATTTTCCCTAAAGTATGTTAATCCGAAGCAAACCATTGTTCCGAGTGAAGCAAAACATTTAAAATTACCCAAACATTTTTACTTAGCGTTTACTTTGCCAAGCATAGGAAGCCTTATTTTGTTTCTGAGTGATCAAGACTCATGGGGAAATCTGCCTATGTAATTGTCTCGGACTGAAGTATTTCGGGTTTTCTTTATCTGCAGTTATTGCAGACCTCACTCGAGATCAGTTGATAGATTCATTAAACCTTTACCAAAAAGAGTGTCAAGAGGAAGTACTGAAAGTTGTATGAATTGGGACATCATTGTGAAGCCGTTAAAAACAACATTAAATATATACATGTCTCATACATGAGTCTACTGTGTAACATTAATGTGAATAGTGTAAAATAATTTAAAATAGCTATTATTTAAATAGTTATTGGATTTGTTACTTTCTATGTTTTTTCTAATAACTTATTTCATTATCATTAATTATCATTAATAATATTGTGTTAACAGGATCGTACGTCTCATAAGCGAGTCTACTATGCACAAAACTGTAATATGGATAATATTCTTGCACTACACTTGTGACTTGTCTTTTTCAGAAATATATGACTAATTCTGACCTATATATGATCTTATGACATTAGAATAAAAATAAAACGATCTTCAGATCACCAATCAGGTGTTTCCAACTTTCTTTACCAAAGACATCAGATGTTTAGCTGTTCGGCTGGCGGGACGTCTGAGACAAAACTACCAAAGCCCTAACCCTCAGTTCAAAAGAGAATTGGGAAACCACTTCCTCTCACGTGAATATGCAAAATAGAGGGTTAGGGGGAACGGTTAGATCCAATTGAAAGAAATGGAAGAAATCTTTAATAGAATTCTTCTGCTTATTGAATTATAGGTGCACAGCATGGGCTGGTACACAAAGTGCTGGCTCAAATTCACTCGGTAGTGTAAATGTGGATCTATGAAAATACACTAATGATGGTCTTGACTTATCTGAACGTTATTCTTAAGAGACATTAAGCAGAACTACACAGATTAACAGTGACTCATAAAGAACATATCTTTTTGTGATGGTTAAAGTGCTATTAATCTGTGTTAATTAAGGGGTCACTTTCTAGAGCAAAAGTGTAACGATGCAGCATGAGCTGGGATCGAACCCCGGCGTAACTCTGTACCGGTGTTACAGAGTGAGCAAGCTTGCTCCAGTAATCTCAAATGCAGAGGAGGAAGACAATGAGGAGTCCACAGTTTAAAACAAAAAAAATCTTTACTTGAAGTAACAAAAAAACACCAACACAAAAGGTGTTGAGACTCTTACAACTTGAGTAACAAAAAATATATAAAAGGTACAAAGGACTATTGAAAAGGCACAAAACAAAACAGACATGAGAGTCTTAAAATGAATTTCCAAAACTAGAATCAGGAATTGTGCTAAACACAGATCCACTGGCTTCAGCGCAACAAGGCAGGAAGGTTCAGGACTGAACACAGAGCATTGAAAGCACAGTCTTTATATAAGGCAAAACACAGGTGAATGAGGCTGATTGTCCATGCTCCTAGTGAAACTGAGGGTAAGGGCACCACCACTGGTCTGGGAGAGGCAGTGCATGGCAGAAGCGCCCCCTGTTGGATGTGACTTAACTCCAGTACTATAACTCCAGTACTACATCTGACCTCTTGAAGCTGACTTCCAAAGTGAGCAGGTTACCATTGACTGAAATCTTATAAATGCCTAACTTTACTGCTAAAACATGCTTACACCACTGACTTCATCACATTTTGTGATGCATATTGCTTGAGTTGAAGGGCATGAGGGGGTTGACTTTTTTACTTATTTGTTTAAGTTATATTTAGATGTAAAGTTTAGCATAATTAGGAGCTGGGCTACTTTAGTGAGGGCCATTCACTAGCGCTGAAGTTGTCTTCTCCTCATTTCCAATCCTTTCTGGTTGTGACACTTTACCAAGAAAGAAAAGCTGATTATCCCAGCTCTCAGCCTCATTTAAAACCTAATGGTCTTGTCACGTTTACTTAACGTCAATGTTATATACGGTCATTGCTATTAACCTGTTAGCTTTTTTTTTTACTTGTGCATCAATCCTGGATTTGTGAAATGTCTATAAAATGAAAATAGATGGAGTCTCAGTGGAGCTTACAGTATCATGCTCTGATTAGGTCGCGTACCTCGTCTAGCGAATTCACCTAGTCAGCACATTCTAGCAGCTGAGGATGTAGTGAGCTGCTGTTTGGATCTAAGCGTTCCCAGCATCTCCTTTCGGATCAATGGACATCCTGTTCAAGGAATGTTTGAGAACTTCAACCTGGATGGTCTCTTCTTCCCTGTGGTCAGCTTCTCTGCTGGAATTAAGTAAGTTCTGGACAAAATTATGTTACTCACCCATGTTTGTTGTTAGAGGAATGCATCAAGTTTTTTTTTCCTTTTTCTTCAGATTTGATGTGATGACTGCTGTATATTAAATTCGCAAAATTTTATTTAAACACACCGATTTTGATTCTGATTGGTTCATAGTTTAGTTTTGGGAGTCTCCAGCAAAAGATTAACACATGCAAGGTCAAAAAACACTTTCATTCTCTTATGATATGAAATTGTTTTTATGTTTTCCAAATGATCCTAAATTATTTTTGCAGTTAGTCTCTGTTTTCAAAATCCCTCTGTTACAAGAGGCTCCTCGAAGCAGTTTGGAGAGTTTGGAGCCCCGGGTTTACTGTGATTGAATTCGTAGCATGGATAGGAAGAGGCCAATCAAGCAATTTCTCAGCTTTTACTGCAGTTTCCAGTTTTTACCTTTTTACAGATAAGAGTTAAAAATATAAGCATACAAATATAGAGGTATACAAGTTTATAGTATACAACATCACAGCATTCAAGAAAAAGATTAGCTTGAATGGGCTTATGTTTCATCGACTCTGATTCGACCTGAAACCACACACTGAATGCTACTTAAACTCAGAGCTGTGTTGAACACTACATTAAAGATCATTTTCAAAATCCATAATTGCAATTCTTTTTTTAAAGATTTGTATAGTGTCTAAAACTAGCAATAACGATGTACTTTTTATTATATGTGTACTTTCTATTGTTTTTATTAGGACAATGATTTTAGAGTTGAAATATTCAAAATAAAGATTTTAAGGATTAATAACTAAATAAGTAGTACGTAATTGAAATATTATGATTTTGATAAGTAAATATTTATATATACATACACTGTGTGCTGAGTTATTAGGCAAGTTATGTTTTTGAGATTAATTGTATCATTGAGCAACTACTATATTCTCAATCAACCCAAAAGACAAACAATTATTGAAGCTGAATATTTTTGGAAGTTGGAGTGGGGCTTTTTTAGTTTTGGCTATATTAGGAGGATATCTGTGTGTGCAGGTAACTATTGCTGTGCAGAATTATTAGGCAAATTAATAAAAACCAAATATATACCCAACTCACTTATTTATTTTTGCCAGGCAAACCAATATAACATCTCAAAATTTACAAATACACATTTCTGAGATTCAAAAACAAAACAAACAAATCTAAGACCAATATAGCCACCTTTCTTTACAAGGACACTCAAAAGCCTTCCATCCAGGGATTCTGTCAGTGTTTTGATCTTTTCACCATCAACATCGCGGCACATCCTGACATGCAAAGTTTAACTTTGGTTTACTGTGAAAATATTGTGCTTATAGGTTCCCAAAATGGCAAACTTAAATCAATAGAGCTTGTTCGATGTTAATTAACATGAAATATAATGCTAATTTTGTTACCTAAAATCTCAAAAAATAAGATTTAAAAACTACTGGAGACAGTTTTCAGGAATTTTGGTATTTTGTCACTGACAGGTTTCAGAAATCAGGAATTTTGCTGCTTCTTAAAAATTCCACCCATCTTTTTGGACCTTTTGGAATACTGTGGACAATTGCTCCTAGCTCAGATTTACAGCCAAAAACAACGAACACAGACGGAAACACAACAGCTTCTTTGGAACCCTTAATTACTGCTAACATTGCATACGGCTAGCTTGTGCATACACAATCCCAGATCAAATCATCTTTTGAGAGGGAGTGGTAGTATAAATTTATTATATATATTAAAGGTTCATACAGTTGTCATGTCTTTTAGAGGTAAACTGTACAGAAATGATGCAAACAAACAATATGGCGCTTAACTCTACCAATCTAATAACTAAAACAAACTATTAAAGTCACATAAGTTGAAGAAAAACTAATTTTTGCTTGGAGAGTACCTTTAGTTTAGTCTGTTATAAATAATTGTGTTATCCAAGTAGACACAGATATCTTTCATTATTTTCTGACTGCAGGGTTCGGTTTCTGCTTGGTGGACGACATGGAGACTTTAAGTTCCTCCCTCCTCCTGGTTATGCCCCATGCTATGAGGCAGTTCTCCCTAAAGACAGGTTGCGGATTGAACCAATTAAAGAATACAAACATGACAACAACGGTGTCCGAAACCTTCTGGGACCCACGCAGTCTCTCTCCCACACCGCCTTCACTCCGTGTCCTGTGGATACTGTGCAGGTGTGACTCCTTCACAGACACAATCAGATGGCTATAAGTAAGTTAACCGATACAGCGTCCTTTCAAGTTTGTTTTTTGTTTACTTCCTCTAGATTGTACTTCCTCCTCATTTAGAGCGAATCAGAGAGAAACTAGCAGAGAATAGCCATGAGCTCTGGGCTGTTACTCGAATTGAGCAGGGTTGGATTTTTGGAGCTGTGAGTCTATACACAATCAAATAAAATTCATGAAATATATTAGTTGAACAACTGATTGTCACTTTTAGGTTCTGTTGTATTACCATTCTGTTGTCCTCGTTTTAGTTTCGTGATGACAACAAGAAGCTCCATCCCTGTCTTGTGGACTTTCAGAGCCTTCCAGAACCTGAGAAGAATTACAACTTGGCAATGTCAGGAGAGACTCTGAAGTGAGTGAAACGGAGAGCATATTCATGGTTTTTCTATGGTTTACAGGTAATTAACCATCCCTGTTTGTATTTATCATCTAGGACCCTACTGGCTTTAGGATGTCATGTTGGAATGGGTGATGAGAAAGCAGAGGAGAATTTGAAAAGGACAAAACTTCCTAAAACGTCAGTATTTCAGAATAATAATAAAAGTGTAAATTTAAAGGGATCATAGACTGCAAAAAAAAGAAAGTAAAAATATTTGTATTATTTTATTTGCATGTTTTAGTTCATGTGTCTGTAAATCAACCCTGAAAGTGTCAGAACTTTAAATGCTAGTCTTATTTTTTCACATATTTTTTTTAGAGCCAGTGGTAGTGGTTTCAGAGTTAGTGTTATATGACTGTACAACACTGAGGATGCCCACAGTAGCAACTAACACCAGCCGCTAAAGCTAGCTGGCTGAGTTGCTAGCTAGCCTGTTGTGCATTCAAGCAAGAACGACTAACTCAGGACTTAAACTGACTGTATACTTTCAAAGTATTCTATAACAGGAGTGTAAGGGACTGGGTAATGTTATAGTCAGCAAGCTGTAGCACAAGGTAACTTTATAATAATTTTGAGCACTTACCTGGAGATGAAGCATCGAGGTAGCATCTGTTATGAGTCTGTGTGTGCTCATGCTGAACACTCCACAATTAAAATTTGTAAAAAGTAATCAAACTGCTATAATGCACTGGTGCGGTTGTTACCAAGCAGGTGCTCTGTGGTCAAATTCAATTAAAGATCGTAAACAACAGCAAATATTCATGGCTGAAAAATGCTATTTTCCAGCAGCTAGCTACATCTCCCTCAGATGGAGAAGACACCACCTTTTATCTTTGTTCCCAACATGATCCCAGGTTCCCTCATTGCTAAAAGAAGCCTTTGCACAACAGCATATGGAACTCCAGGAAGCCTTGTTCACTGCTGTCTCCGAGGCTCCAGGATATCCTGAGTTCTAGGCCAATCAATTAAAGTATGAATCTTTTGCGCTTGATACACACTGTATCTTTAAAGAAAAAAGTGTTCTTTTTTTCTTACTGCTCTGAAAAGAGGGTGTTAGATATTGAGCAGAGTCATGGAAATACCCAATTGAGATGTTTAGCCATTGGAAGGAATCAACTGCACCTCAGTAATATGACCGGACGAAGTAAAAAAAAAACATCCAGACCATAATTCTCTTGAGCTGTGTTTTAACAATGTTGGGAAAAAAAAAAGTTTTAGCTGGTCATGATGTTTTTCCACTTTTTGAGGATAAACTGAAAATTAAAATTTCTCATTATTTTTTCAGTTATATGCAAAGTAACGGGTACAAGCCTGCACCTCTAGACCTCAACCATGTGAAACTTACCCCAAATCAGAACACTCTTGTGGAAAGACTGGCTGAGAATGGACACAACGTCTGGGCTCGAGATCGTGTCCGCCAAGGCTGGACTTACAGCATTATTCAAGTGAGGACAAAGCAAATTTTTTTTTTCTAATGACGAAAAAAAACAAAAACACATGATTGATCATAACATTTTTGATCAGCTGCTCATTTGGCACTATATTGTAGGTCACATTTAAAATGCTCGTTTATTATTATTTGCCTAATCTGCTTGTGCTTTTGCTCAATTTAGGACATCGTGAACAAGCGCAACCCTCGTCTGGTGCCATACATTCTACTTGATGAAAAGACGAAAAAAACCAACCGTGACACCGTTTGTGCTGCAGTCCGAACTCTGATAGGCTATGGATATAACATTGAGCCACCTGACCAGGAGAGCAGTGAGTGCATTTCAGCAACCTCATGTCATTAGTTGAGTTGAAACCTTATCCGATCTTTGGTTTATCTCAGGTGGTCATGGTGCTGGCAACGGTCGGAGTGATAAGATCCGTGTGTTCCGAGCAGAGAAATCTTATGCTGTGACTCAGGGTAAATGGTACTTTGAGTTCGAGGCTATGACGGTGGGGGAGATGAGAGTTGGGTGGGCACGGCCAAGCGTCCATGCAGACAAAGAGTTGGGATCGGATGACCTTGCATATGTATTCAACGGCTTCAAGGTACTAAAGCTCAAGTTATATTGTTAAGAAATTAACAAATTCATAAACTCATCAAAATCATTGCATTTCATTTGATAAAAAGCTAAATTCTCTAGTCTTTGAAATTGTAAGATCCTGGGGCTTGACCGAATCATGAAATTAGGAAGAGATGTTAGCATGCTGCTGTCCTCGGCTGGAAAAACACCACAAAACAAAAACTATCAAAACAATTCGTGCTCGTTATATATTTCTAATATTTTGGAATTAATCGATTGCCTCTTGTTCTGACTCTAATAAAATTCATAAATAATTGCCAAATTCATTTATTTTCTTTATTTTTACTTTACTTTTTAATTCTTTAATTTAGAAAGGCATGTCAGTCCTTAAAGTTAGTCTTGGTCTTTATTTGTTCATCTTTTAAGGTTCAGAATCTGTCACTTATAAAAGTCTTGATTATTCAAGCAATTGACAATCCTGAGCTGATCACAGTTAATTGCCAAAAGGGTTTCAAGACTTTGAGCTATAAACCTTTGTTACCCAAATGCAGCTGTATGTAGATTCAATACATTTGGGTGTAGGGCTGCAACTAACGATTATTTTGATAATCGATTAGTTGGCCAATTATTTTTTTAAACAATTCATTTACAGATTTGGTAGATAACAAGTTAACTTTGTTGTGGACTATAAATAAAAACTCTAGAAATAAAAAAAATGGTGTTTTCATTGGTGTACGAATGAACTGTTACTTGCATTCACTGACAATTGCTAAATGTAATATTCTACTGTTATCTGCACCGTTTAAGTGAAGCTAATTTAAAGTAGCACCATTTAACTAATCACTATTTCTCATGAGGCGATTGCGCAGAGTAATGCTAGCGAGTCGGAATTGAACTAGTGAAGTGAAGTGAATGAACTGCTTGCGCAACTACTTCTGCGTTCTGTCTAGAACAGCGCAGGTCCTTTCGGTTAGAGCAAAGCCACTCGCTCTCTGCAGGAATTTCCAAAAATTTGTGTGACAGCTCTTTGTTATCTGTGTAACATAGTCAACAAGCTACAAATGTGTTTCAGCAGAAATAATCCTTTTTAGAGATCGCAGAAATGTATTGCTGTCAATGTACGAGCTGCTGAGAGGAGATGGCCGAGCAGGAGACGGAGTGCCTGCAAAGAGCCAACCCAAAACCACATTTCTCCAAATTCTGCGATCTCCATTGCGCCGGCAGCTGTGTACCTATGTTTGATCTGTGCGTCTTGGTGTTACCACCTCTGTGACGTCACGTGATCAGGCCAACTAATCGATTACAGCATTCATTGGCAACAAATTTCGTTATCGATTTTATTGATTAGTTGCTGCAACCCTAGTTGGGAGTTCAACTGTTCAACCAGATGGCTTTTAATAAAAAAATCCCTTCAATTAAAAATATTCCCTCCAACCTTTCTGTGCAACATCTAATGGGCTCAAAGTAAGTTGGTCAATCATGCATTTCAGAGTGTCCTGCAGGCTCAAAGACCAAGACCTTCACTCGGGATCAGACCAAAGATAATTGCAAAAGTTTACAAAGAGCTGCATTGTAAAACAAATACAATTCTATGTACAATTCAGTTAACTGGAACAAATACAGCACTAAAATTATTACAAGTAGCTAAAAAAAGTTTCATACATATTAACCACACAGTTGGATTCAATAATCTCTGAGGACATCACGGCTTATGAATTGTCAAAAGCAAAATTGTAAAATGTATTTTAAGTACCCCTTAACAGGTTGTAGTGAATTGCGGGGCCTTCTAATGTAGGCGCTAAGGCTACTCATTACTGATACACTTTTTAACAATCAGCTATTAATTGTTTAATTGGGTTTCTGACTTTTTACCGCTTAGGCTCAGCGATGGCACATAGGAAACGAACCGTTTGGCCGCCAATGGCTGTCCGGTGATGTGGTGGGCTGCATGATTGACCTGACGGAGCAGAACATCATGTTTACTCTGAATGGAGAGATGCTCATCAGTGACTCTGGGTCTGAGATGGCCTTCAAAGACATCGAGATCGGAGAAGGTGAGGTTCAGAGAGAAGAGTGAGATTAAGATGGTAGTGGTGCTGGTTTTTGAGGGTCTCTCTGTTCTCTTCATCAGGCTTCATCCCAGTGTGCAGTCTTGGTTTGTCTCAGGTGGGCCGTATAAACCTTGGACAGAACGTGAGCAGTTTGCGTTACTTCACAATCTGTGGCCTTCAGGAAGGTTTTGAGCCTTTTGCCATCAACATGAAAAGAGATATAACTATGTGGTTCAGCAAGAGCTTGCCCCAGTATGTGCCTGTTCCAGCGGAGCACCCTCATATTGAGGTAAAACGAGGATTTTTGATTGTTAATTTTCTTTTCGCATTTTTACATATCCAAATTAAATTGGTTGAAATACAACAGCATGGTAGATTGACAGGAAACAGTTTAGGGTTATTTATTACTTACAAAGAGGGATCTCCTAAAGCTCTTCCATTATCTAATCGCCTCAGGTTATGCTTTTTTTGTTTCTTATTTTTGTTTGTTTATTTCTTAATTTTTCTACAGGTGTCTCGTGTGGATGGAACAGTTGATTGTGCACCATGTCTGAAACTCACTCATAGGACATTCGGGTCCCAGAATGCCAACACAGACCTTTTATTCTTTAGACTAAGCATGCCTATTGAGTTCCATGAAACCTTCAAGGTGCCTGTTGGAGCTTCACCCCTCACCAGGACCCTCACTATCCCTGAGGATGAAACTCTTGAGGTGGACCCCGAATCTGAATTTGAGCTCCTAAAGAAATCTGCCACACGTAAGGAGCAGGATGAGAAAGAGAAAGAGCCTTCTGTCCCGAAAGAGCTTAATGGGAGCAAAGAGGGTGAGAATGAGAAAGACACCACAACAGAGAAGAGTAAAAAGAAAGGGTGAGTGAAGACATTTAGGTGAATGATTTTCTTGTTATGTTGATTGAAATCTCGAGATATACATTTTCCTCTAATTGGTCAACAGTTTTGAATATTCAAAAAGTTAGCTCTATCTGGTCTGGTATTCCATAGCTACTTTTGCACCGCTGGGCAATCTGGTGGTAGCACAGTTCCAGGAGCCACTTCTGGTCTAATTCATTTAATTATGGCACTTTTTCAACTTGTTTGGAACCTTGTGCTCCCTGGCCAGTGAGGCTAATTATTGGGTATAGTTGCCGTATCAGCATTTCAGACTTTCTAGCCTGATTTACTGTTGTTCCTTCATCAAAAACATGTCTCAAGTGTTATTCAGATTGGTTCTTGGATGCTTTTTTAAATAATGTTTTCTTTTTTTGGGAGCTTAAAATGGCTTGATGGTTATAGCCATGCCCAGTGGCCATAGCACCTCCCACTAACCAATCAGATAAAGTGCTAATGCAGCTCATTTCAATGAAGGATGTACACACTGACTGACCCAGAAGCGCAACTGCAGTAGAACCTCGTCAGATAAACCATGATGTTGGATAAAATGCACCTTCAAGCAGCAACAAATCTGAATAATCCTTATTAGAGGTCGGACTAAAAAAGAAAGCAAAGATGTCTAAAGTCAATGTAAAATTCTATCATGAACTTGCACAAAAGCAAATGAAAATACTTCATGATCATGTAATCATGAATTTAAGTAGTACAAATCTGCTTATTCTCTCAAATCTGTGTTTCTAATTTCAGACAGCATGGTTTTTAGACCTAACTTCTTATAAAGCTCTTTTCAACTGAAATTACCTTTCTATTTTCATTGAACACAGAAAACTAATTTTTATGTTCTGTGTGTGCGCAACACCAACTGTTTCACAAGAAGCTGGATTGTCTGACTGCTTTCTGTATATTGGAATTACTGCAGACATTAAAAACGTGTCTGTTTGGTTTGCTTGGTATTTCTGAAATTAAAACAAGCAAATAGATTTAAGGTGACAGAAAATTACACATAGGGTTCATTGTGCACTAAAGTGATAATGAATACAGTACTTTGGCATTACTCTAGAATAGTTTTTTCTGCAGAAAGGTTTATTGTTGGGAAAACACATTTTTAATTGGGGAAGGAGGTGGTTTTGAGGACACGATTCACTGGAAATCACATCATCACTTCAGGACTGTTGATTGTTTAAATACACGTAGCAGGGAGACCATGATGCCACCACTGCGAAGATCCTACCAAACAAATGTTGTCTTCTCTTTCATTCATTCATTTATTCATTCATCTTCATGTCGGCTTTCTTCCCTTTCGGGGTCGCCACAGCGGAATGAACCGCTAACTCCTCTGGCATATGTTTTACGCAGCGGATGCCCTTCCAGCTGCAACCCATCGCTGGGAAACATTCACACACTCATTCACACTTTAACACCATGGACAATTGTTCTTACTCAATTCTCTTATTCCGCACGTCTTTGTTCTTGTGGGGAAACCGGAGCACCCGGAGTAAACCCACGCGATCACGAGGAGAACATGAGAACTCCACACAGAGATACCAACCGACCCAGCCGAGACTCGAACCAGCGACCTTCTTGCTGTGAGACCACTGTGCTACCCACTGCGCCACCGTGACGCTTAGTGTTGTCCTCTCTTTGTATTCTATAATTCCAGGTTTTTTTCTAAAGCAAAGAAGGCTGCATTTATTGCTCCACCACCAGTGGTTCCAACAATGCCACGTCTGATGGAGGACGTAGTCCCAGATGATCGAGACGATGTTGAAATTATCTCAAACACAACCACAGTATGAAAAAATATTTTTCAAAAACAATCTTTAAAATAAAGAAAAGAGTTGTCTCCGATTGATCCATGAAAATATAAAAATATACCTGCGTTTCCTCTTCCCAGTATTATTACTCAGTCCGGGTGTTTGCTGGGCAGGAGCCCAGTGGAGTATGGGTGGGCTGGGTCACTCCTGACTACCACCTCTACGACCCTCACTTCGATCTAAGTAAAGTCAGAAATGTAACTGTTACAGTCGGTGATGACAAAGGCAACATCCATGACAGGTGACAACTTTGAAAAATATAATCATATAAAAAATATAACATCATAGTGGTTATAATCCACTATTCACCAAAGTTGATGTTGGAAGTGACTTTATAGGTTTTATAACTTCCGAGTCTCTCCTCTTTTTTCCTCAGTGTAAAACGCAGTAATTGCTATATGGTTTGGGGAGGAGAGTTCAGCAGCTCGCAGCAAACACGGATCAGTCAAGAGGACTTTGTGATTGGCTGCTTGGTTGATCTAGATACAGGACTCATGACCTTTACAGCAAATGGGAAAGAGATCAATACATTCTACCAGGTGAGATTCAGAAAATATTGTCTGCTGCTTGAATAAGTTCAATCTAAAATTTGACATAGTTAGATACAATAATATGATTGACCTTTTCCAACACTGTTGTGTATCCTGTCCCCCAAAATAAAATTCTTACATCTTATATAGGACACAAGGAGTTGCACTTATTTTTTAACCATTTGGTTTCTTGAGTTCTAGCCATTTCTTTAGTTGCTCAGTCTGGAAACAGTCTGAGCATATTTATACGCATTTGTTGAACATGAATCTTCATATTTGGATGCTTCTGAGAAAAACTTCCAGACGATGAAAGATGCCTATTAAAACACTACAAAAAATCTATTTACATAGTAAATTTACAATAAATGTGTTTATTTCCAAGATCCATTGTGCTTGATTTTGCTTCTTTTTTTTTTAAGAAGACCATGATCTAAAAGGGACCAAAAGTAAGCGGCTAACCCAAAGAATTGGCGGCTTCGGATAAGCCACTAAATCATGAGCCAAAACATGAAATCACTTCAAATATAATAATATGTTGTCCCTCCAACCTAAAGGTTGACTCAATGCTTCCATTGAGAAGCTGAAGTGTGGATACTCTGCCCTGGTTTTATCTGCTGAACTTTATTATTATTTATTGATTATTACTGTGTATTTGTTTTGGTGACCTTAAAGGACCTACTTAAAAAAAAATCGGTAGACAGAAAGTTTGCACATTTTATTCCCAATATGTAAATGTTCAGGGGACATTCCAAAATAACAATCAAATGTCACACTTTTATCGCTTGAAATAACCTAAATAGCAGAATGAAAAGTAAAGCCTAAACTCCTATGTCTCCTAAAAATTTGTATAAAATAAGTATAGAGCAAAAAAAAAAGAATTATTGTTGCAAAATCATGTACACATAACTCAAAGAGCTTATAAACTGTTTTTATTTCAGGTGGAACCTAATACAAAGCTTTTCCCTGCTGTGTTTTGTTTGCCATCAAGTCAGAACATGATACAAGTGGAACTTGGCAAACTAAAGGTCACTATCACTGAGCTTAATTTAGCATATGGATTATAATCCGTATGTATTTTAATATTTATGCTGAATCTGCATCTTCCTGTGCTTTATCCAGAACATAATGCCAATCTCAGCTGCCATGTTCCGCAGTGACCACAAAAACCCGGTCCCTCAGTGTCCTCCCAGGCTGGACGTACAGATGTTGACACCTGTAATTTGGAGCCGAATGCCCAATCATTTTCTGGCCCCTGAATCTGGCCGTGTGAGTGAGAGGCAGGGTTGGAAGGTGGAATGCAACGATCCTCTGGTTATGATGGCACTCCATATTCCAGAAGAGAACAGGTATTATTTGGGTGTAGTTAGTCACCTGAATGTTATCTCGTTGTACTCTAGGGTAAACTTTTGTGTTCCTAAATGACTGGGTTTCCAGGTGCATTGACATCCTGGAACTAACGGAGTGCACCGACCTCATGAAGTTCCACTACCACACCCTGAAACTGTACGGCTCAGTCTGTGCTCTGGGAAACAACCGTGTGTCGCATGCCCTCTGCAGCCATGTAGATGAGTCGCAGCTATTTTATGCCATCGAGAACACCTATCTGCCAGGTCCGATCCGCAGCGGCTACTACGATCTTCTCATCTCCATGCACCTCGAGTCTGCCAAGCGAAATCGTCTCATGACCAATAAGGAGTTCATCGTGCCCATGACAGATGAGACTCGGAGCATAACTCTTTATTCGGATGCTGAGAAGGCACATGCACTGCCTGGTGTGGGGCTCACTACCTGCCTGCGCCCCAAACTTCACTTTGCTCCCACTGGGTATGTGGGCACTAATGTGGATCTCTACACACTGAGCCCTATGCTACCTCTTCAGGTAAGTAGATTGAATTAAAAAACAAAAATCTATTAAATTGGTTTATGTTATTTTTGTCATGTTATATTTGTGTTGGATTAGAATTTTCTTGCTATTAAGTTGATAGTTGAAAAGGCCAGATGGCTCAGATAAAAGAAATGAGATAAAAACAACATTCATTCATTCATCTTCATGTCGGCTTTCTTCCCTTTCGGGGTCTCCACAGCGGAATGAACCGCCAACTCTCTGCCATATGTTTTACGCGGCAGATGCCCTTCCAGCTGCAACCCATCGCTGGGAAACATTCACACACACTCATTCACTCTTTAACACTATGGGCAATCGTTTTTTCTCAATTCACTTATACCGCATGTCTTTGTTCTTGTGGAGGAAACCGGAGCACCCGGAGTAAACCCACGTGATCACGAGGAGAACATGAGAACTCCACACAGAGACACCAACTGACCCAGCCGAGCCTAGAAATATTTGATTTGTACTGTAAATGTTTTTTAAGGGATATTGGTCAATTCTAAACATCTGCATTTGCCTTAAGTTAAGCAGATGGTAAAAAAGAAAGTTGTTGCATTCTTGGCTCATTATCCATAAAATGTTAAAATAGTCCACATTTGGATGTTTAGTGGTGTTGAAATATTACATTTAATTTCACGAACAATAATGATAACAACATAGAACAAGTAAAAATTAATTGTTCATTTAAAATTGTTCTTTTAGCATACTGTCAGTACACACTAATAAAACATTGTAACATTTACATAACACTTCATTATAGTGTTCCATAATGTGCAGCAAATGTTGATTTAAAATGTGTCTCAGTTTAAATTTTACAGTGTTATGGGTGATGATACAAATGTAAAAAGTAATCTATAGCAGCTCGTATGATCAGTGTTGCTTTTTTACAAGTGTTTGTGAAAGAGAAACAATCATAGTGAGACATATGTAATATATACAAGCATGGGCTTCAAAGAAACATATGTAAGCAATCTAACCTCATCAAAGATATGATGAAAAAACAACCGAAAAAGAAGACAGAAAAAAAATCTGACCAAAGTGTGAAGAACCAAAATATGTCATAAATTATATGCACCTTATTTATCTGTTCCTGTAGATGCTGAAGGATCACGCCCTCAGCATGCTCACAGAAGCAGTGCAGGATGGAGGCCAAGCCATACGGGATCCTGTAGGGGGCAGTGTTGAATTCCACTTTGTCCCCATCCTCAAGCTCATTAGCACTCTTCTCATAATGGGTGTATTTGACGACAGTGATGTCAGACACATCCTGAAACTAATCGAACCATCTGTCTTCAGCAATGGAGAAACTCCATCTGAAGAAGTGGGTGATGCTGACCTGCAGCTGGTACCCAAAGAGAAAGGGACAGAGGTGAAAGAGGAACCTGAGGGTGATAATAGGGAAGAGCTACTAGATGAAGGAATGGGAGAGGAGTTTGAGGAAGATGACGAGGATGAGCTGGAATTTGAGGAGGATGAGGAAGTAGTAAAGAAAAAGGAAGATGCTGCAGAGAAAATGGACTTGGAGAAAATTACAGATGGAGAAAATGCTACAGAATCTGGTCCAACGGAGGCGGAAGTGAAGGATGAGCAGGATGTGGGAGAAGGGCTGCTTCATATGAAGCTTCCAGAATCGGTGAAACTTCAGGTATGTATAATGACCTCCTGTTGTTTTCCTTTACATTACTATTCCTCTAACTCTTTAATTGTTTTTCCTTTTCTTTAGATGTGTACTCTCCTGCAATATTTTTGTGACTGTGAGCTTCGTCATAGAGTGGAAGCCATCATTGCTTTCTCAGACAGATTTGTCAATCAGGTCCAGACCAATCAGAGACAGCGATATAATGAGCTCATGCTAGCCTTTACGATGAGTGCTGCTGAAACAGCCCGTAAGACTCGAGAGTTTCGCTCTCCTCCACAGGAGCAGGTAAAGTAGAGGGACTGCAAGGAGGAAATACTGCTGGGAATTTTGGTGATATCACCAGTATACTAAAAACTATGAGTATTATCTACATGGCTTGACTCTGATTCATAAACGGAATAAAAACTGTGCTTTTAATTTACAAAAATTTCTTTACAATAGTAAGGTTTGATAGCATCTTGTAGAAGGACTTTTTCAAAAAAGATGGAATGACAGAAAATGCATTATCATGTTTACACCATTTTAATTGTTTTTCGCAGGTGAACATGTTGATGAGCTTTCTGTCATTTCATCTTTTTTTGAAAAAGATGGAATGACAGAAAATGCATTAATCATGTTTACAACATTTTAATTGTTTTGTGCAGGTGAACATGTTGATGAACTTTCTGTCATTTCATCTTTTTTTGAAAAAGATGGAATGTCAGAAAATGCATTAATCATGTTTACAACATTTTAATTGTTTTGCGCAGGTGAACATGTTGATGAACTTTAAGAATTGTCCAGAGGATGAAGATTGCCCTGTTCCAGAGGAGGTCAGGAATGGCCTCGTTGAATTTCACCATGACATTTTGGGTCATTGTGGTCAGTTTAGCACACGCAAACACAAACAGTCATTCAGAATATGACAACAAAGGGCCAATATTATAGGAATATAATAAAAGGCTAAATTTAGTTTACTTGGTGTTGCCCTCAGCTAGCCATCTGTATGTTTTGGGCTTCTTGTTCACAGGTGTGCATATTGAAGAAGAGGAACAGGAAGAGAAAGTGGACAGCTCTCTCCGTGGACGTCTCCTGAGACTGCTGGAGAAAGTTAAGAGCTTACGAAAGAAGCCAGAGGCCGAGCCTGAACCTGAAGAAGATAAAAAACCAAGTAAATGTATTTTCACTGTAGAAGTGCCCTCTTGTTTTCTCTTCTGTATCTGTTAGCTCTCCTCTCTCAGATACGCTGCAGGAGCTGATTTCTCACACCATGATTCACTGGGCTCAGGAGTCTTTCATTCAGAACCCAGAACTGGTGCGGCTCATGTTTAGCCTGCTACACCGGCAGTACGACGCCCTAGGGGAGCTGATCCGTGCATTGCCCAAAGCCTATACTATTAACAAAGTCTCTATTCAAGACACAATGGAGCTCCTGGAGTGTCTGGGACAGATCCGTTCCCTGCTCATCGTTCAGATGGGGCCGGAGGAGGAGAGGTTGATGATACAGAGTATCGGGTGGGTATCACGTTGTATCCTAAAAGAGTGCTCTTCACTCATTGGATTGCATTTTCCCACTCTACAGTCAAAATAATTTAATGCCATTGTGCTGAAGTATAGCAAAATTAGGGTTTGCCACCCCAAATCCATGTAAAACTAAATAGATAGAATAACAATGAAATAGTGTTAATATCATTAAAAACATACCATTAATAATAACAATAAATTGTTTAAATACTTTAAGTTGTGCAATTTCGCAACAGAGATTTATTTACATTAGATTAGAACTCCTCCTAGACTGTAGACATTTTGTTTGTAAGTCAAAAATCAAAATGACCAATTGGCCAGATATGGAGTGACCCATACACTGATTTTTAGTTTGTATGTTCTTTGTGCTGGGGAGGTGATTAGCACCTGCCTCAGTCAGCAGGAGTCCCCTCTCAGAGGGAACTCCTGTCTGCTCTGCCTGATCCTCATGGGGACTTTGTGAAGCTGCTTTGAAAGCAATTGCTAAAGAAGTGCTATATAAAAATTGATTGATTGATTGATTGATTGATTGATGTTGTCTGTTCAGCATTTGGTGCCTCGCTCGAGGGCTCCACAGCTGTGGTTGTTGAAGATGGAGAGCAAGTGTTTCATCACTCACTCCACCTTCAACTCGGTGGATCAGTGGATCGAACCAGCAACCTTCTGATCACAAGTCCATCTCCTTATCCACCAGACCACAGCTGCCCTGTCAATAATTAGTTTTCACTGAAATAATCTTAAATTGTCTTCATATTTCCAAATAGTGCAGTGTCCTGTATTTCTGCTTTTGGGTGTTCGTATTCAATACATAAGGAGGTAAAGAGATGCTAAAGCAATCTGAATTTCAATTGAAGTTCATTTGAATTATTGATATGTGTAATTTATTAAAAACAACTATTAATTAAAATTTGAATATCTGAAATGATATATAAATATTTATATATTTTAAACGTTTTTTTTCTTCTGCTTATGAATTACTAGACTGCCGGTATCCACTTGTTACAACTACAGTTTCAAGTTTTCAAATTAAGACATTTCAAACATCAAACTCAATATTCTTAAATTCAAACTGCAAAATTCAAATCATGCCGAAAGTAGATGATCACAAAACATTCAGCTAGGCGCATGCTAGTGACTTGTTAATCATTCTAGAAACATGCTAGTGATTCATTTTACAAACTAGATATCTGCTGTCTAGGTATTCAGAAAAAGTTTGAAAATATGAAATGAAAATGAAAAGAGTTTTAAATGTCAGATGTTCAATTTTCAAGTTAGGGAACTCAAACTGAAAACTTGTTTTAATGAATTATAATTTTTAGCTCAATCATTCAAATCAACACTATCCAAATTCTGATTGTTTTGGCATCTCTTTAGCTGTGTAAATACAGACCACCTAATCATTCACAAAGGTTGCCACAATCTCCAAAAAAAACTCCACCTGTGTTTCCCTTTCAGAAATATCATGAGCAATAGAGTGTTTTACCAGCACCCCAACCTAATGAGAGCTCTTGGAATGCATGAGACGGTCATGGAGGTGATGGTGAACGTTCTTGGAGGTGGAGATTCTAAGGTAGACAGTTTTTGAAAGGAACCACAGTGTGTCTAGCGCTATTAAAACATGTTTTGATTTGTTCTTTGATTAACTTGGTCTGCACTTACGCTTGGCAGGAAATCAGATTCCCGAGGATGGTCACCAACTGCTGTCGTTTCCTGTGCTATTTCTGTCGTATCAGCAGACAGAACCAGCGTTCAATGTTTGATCATCTGGGCTACCTCTTGCAGAACAGTGGGATTGGACTGGGTAATCCAAGATTTATACAAAACTTACCTTTACAAAGCTTATTAAATTCATTTTGAAAGTGTTTTCATTTAACCAATTCTTTCAGGAATGCGTGGCTCCACCCCTCTTGATGTTGCTGCTGCATCTTGTATCGATAATAATGAGCTTGCTTTGGCACTCCAAGAGCAAGATTTGGAGATGGTAAAGAAGATGTCTGAAGTTTGGAGAAGTAAGAACAGTAAAGCCTGAACATTCTAAATGCAAACCATGTTTTGTTTCTATCTGCAGGTGGTGAAATACCTGGCTGGATGTGGCCTGCAGAGCTGCCCCATGCTCTTATCAAAGGGTTACCCAGATATTGGCTGGAACCCAGTTGGAGGAGAGAAATATCTGGATTTTCTGCGATTTGCAGTGTTTGTAAATGGTTTGTATTTCTATTGTGATTATTTGTCACCATAAAAATGTCTAATCACTTGGAAACATTTTCATTGTTGACTGGATTTAATCTGTATAGTCAAGCAGATGTTTTTGGAACATTTTCACCTATTCTTTTACATATTTAAGTTACATATTTACTCGTACATTGTCAACTCTAATGCTGTTATAATCGGTTTTTTTTTTCACATTGTGCACACTGTGAACCGCCTTTTTTCCTGCAGCATTGTTATAGCCAAAATGTTTTGTCATCTTTCATTCAGGGGAGAGCGTAGAGGAGAATGCTAATGTGGTCGTCCGACTGCTGATCAGGAGGCCTGAGTGTTTCGGCCCTGCACTGAGAGGCGAAGGGGGCAATGGTCTGCTGGCTGCTATCGAAGAGGCCATTAAGATCTCAGAGGACCCAGCAAGAGATGGACCCACTGTTAAAAAAGACAGACGTTTCCCAATGTACGGGTGGAGCATCACTTTATTTTTAAATGCCTAGAAATATCACATTATTGTTGAATCAGGTTTTATCTGTTTTATATTGCTATTTAGATTATATCAACAACTTAAATCCACTTACTAGCATTATCAGAATTTGATCAGGGTTTTATTTTAAATAATTAAAACATATATTTAATGCTCACTGAAAACATTGATTAGACATTGCTGAATAATTATGTCATAACTTCGCTCCCCGCTCACTACGTTATACATTTTTAATTTCAATTTCTACAAAAAAAACGGTCATTTAACACAGTTCTGCTGACTGAAAGTGATACGAAGGGCATATTTGGAGGAATCATAAACAGAATTTGTGCTCTGCAGTTAATCATCCCGACCACACACACAGATAAGTGAACAATTTGAACACACACCCAAAGCAGCGAGTAGCTAATTTTGATTGTTTAAGGTGGAAGAGAGGCACCTTATCTACTATGTCACAACCCGTATAAATATAATGACTATTAAGATTCAATTCATGAGGAAAGAAAAGGGGAATATATCAGATAAACGAGTGTATGGGTTATGATCATGGACTTAGTGTTTGTTACACCCACAGGCTTCTGATTAAGGTAAAAGAAACTCAGAGTGGGCATAGCCCATCATTGTCTTTGTGAAAGTGCGCCACTTACCCAAAGTTTCGCAGAGAGACTAAGTACTTCAGCCGAAATGAATGACACCTTTAGATCACACGCAATAAGACTAGATGAAGAACTGTCTGTCAAGGACCAGGCTAGAACCCGGGTCTCCAGAATCCTTAACCACTCAGCCACACAATGGTGAGGAATCCCACAGCGGGACGGTCCTTGCACTCTGAGATTTATTTACAACAATCCAGTTTTGGAACAAAAATGCAGAGAATAAAATTAGCTTAGTCAATGGGAAGAACAAAAAGCAAAACTGAAAAATATCTCTTAAGAGAGATAACCAGGGTAAGCATCAACAATAACTGAGCAAAGAAACAGGGAAAAATAGTCCACTTAAATACACCTGTCCAAACAGGGCACATGTGAAAACAATCAGGTTATTACAGGATTCAAGTAACACATGGGGAGAAATGAGGACATCTGGTGGCAAAACAAAATCATTACATGTAACCACAAACATTTATACAATGACAGGTCCTGACAGGACCCCCTTTTCTAGGAACGACTCCTGACGTTCTTGTTGGGAGACCTTGACTTAAGTGAGTAAAAGTCTCGGATCAGATTGGGGTCCAAAATGTATTTGACCTGAACCCAGGAGCGCTCCTCTGGACTGTAGCCTTCCCAGTCCACGAGATACTGTCTGGATCTACGCACATGACGGACATCCAGTATTCGGCGGACTGTGTAAGCGGGCTGGCCCCCAAAGTAACGAGGAGGAGGTTTGTCTGTCACGGAAAAAAGAGAAGAAAAAACAGGTTTTAACAGAGACACATGGAAAGTGGGATTTATCTTTAAGGATTTGGGTAAGTATAGATGTTAGGTAACAGGGTTGACTTTCCTGGCAATCTTGAAGGGGCCAATGTACTTCTGGGAGAGTTTCCTTGACTCCAACCGAAGGGGAATGTTCTTAGTGGAGAGCCAGACTCTTTGCCCAGGGTGCAGAATGGGTGCCGGTCTGCGTCTGCGATTGGCCTGATGTTGGTACTGTTGAGAGACTTTGAGAAGTTTGAGGTGGACCTTCTTCTAGGTCTGACGGCAGCGTTTAATGAACTGGAGAGCCGAGGGAACTGCCACTTCCATCTCCTGCTCAGGGAACAGTGGCGGAGAATACCCGAACTGACACTCAAATGGAGACATGCCTGTAGAACTTGAACGCAGCGTGTTGTGAGCGTATTCTGCCCACATGATAAAGCGAGACCAAGAAGTAGGGTTGTTTGCTGCCATGCACCTTAAGGTAGTCTCCAGATCCTGATTGAGCCTCACCGTCTGACCATTAGATTCCGGGTGGAACCCCGAAGATAGACTCACAGTAGCACCCAGGGATTGACAGAAGGCTCTCCAAAATCAAGAAGAGAATTGGGGTCCTCGATCTGAGACAACGTCCTGTGGAACACCCAAGATCCGGAATACAGAGTTCATTATGAGTTCAGCAGTTTCTTTAGCAGAGGGTAGTTTGGGTAGGGGAATGAATCATGCCGCTTTGGAAAATCTGTCCACAATAAATAGGATGGTAGTGTTCCCCTGAGATAAGGGGAGGCCAGTGATGAAGTCCTTCGAGATGTGTGACGATGGCCTGTGAGGTATGGGAAGTGGGTGTAGGTGTCCCTGGGGTGAACTGTGGGGAACTTTACTCTGGTTACAGGTATGACAAGCTTTAACGAAAATAGCAACATCAGTTTTGATAGTGGGCCACCAGAACCGTCTCAGGAGGAACTCGAGAGTGCGAGAAGACCCAGGGTGACAGGTAAGTTGAGAAGAGTGCCCCCACTGAAGGATCTTAGCTCGGACAGCTTTAGGGACAAACAGACGATTTCTTGGTCCTCCCCCGGGATCAGGTTCTTGGTCTTGGGTCTTCCTTACCATGCTCTCCATGTTCCAATGGATAGGAGCGATTATTTTACCCCTGGGAATGATAGTGGCAATGCCATCTTCTTGAGGAGATTTATCGTAAACTCTGGACAGAGCGTCTGGTTTCAGATTTTTGGTACCTGGTCGTTAAGTAAGAGTGAAATGGAAATGATTGAAATATAGGGACCAACGTGCCTGACGGGGGTTGAGTCGCTTTGCCTGTTGGATGTACTCGAGGTTCTTGTGGTCCGTGAGCACTTCGAAAGGATGGTTGGCCCCCTCCAGCCAGTGTCTCCATTCCTCCAGGGCTAACTTAACAGCTAGTAGCTCTCTGTCACCTATGTGATAGTTCCTCTCAGTAGGCGAGAGGCGGTGGGAGAGGAATGCACACGGATGTAGCTTGTCGTCATCTCCTCTCTGGGATAATACTGCCCCAATGCCTACATCCGAAGCATCTGGTGGCGAAACAAAATCATTACATGTAACAACAATCATTTATACAATGACAGGTCCTGACACTGTCAATCATCTGCCACTCAAGAAGCCACGCCCTAAAATATGCAGAACTTTATTTGTTCGTCCCCTTGAGAGTGTTCTTTAAAGTCAAAACTAGTGATAAGTATCAACAAACCTTAAGAAGACAGGGAGGGGCCAACCCAAGTGAGGAACAGGCAGAGCAGTTGATGTCAGACCAACTCATGGAGAGTTAAGAGGGCTAAAGGGTAAAGCTAAATAGAAAACATAGTTACAAACTAGGTTTGGATGCATCTTTCTCTTAAATGTTTGCTCATAGAATGATCCAATAGATTTTGCTACACCTAGCATCATCACAATGCCAGATGAGGCATTACTGAGTGAGACAGTTAGCAAATGCAGCCCAGTCTTAAAACATTTCAACACAGAGGATGGCATTTAATTCGTCTAAAAGGAGCAGTGCCTCACAAAGAAGCGGTATAAGCGGTCTCATCTAAGGAGCAAGCTACTAACAGCTTGTATTGAACAGAGGGGGTTATGATGTGGGATTGAGGGTGGTTTAAAAAAAAAAACATTGAGAAATGTTACTCTGTTTCTTAGTTTTTCTAAAAAAAAAAAAAAAAAATCATATCAGCAAATGTGAAATCCTTGGAGAAATCATTGTATCCATTTTTTACATTTTATTTTTGGTTAATGTTAAGAATAATGATTATGTAAAAAGATATTTATTTTTATAATATAGAGGAACTAATCACCATCAAATGATGCCAGTAACTTTAGAAAAGTGACACTTTTTACAGTATCTCCTCTGAGCCACTGTATTGATCATTAGATTGTAAATAAAAGGATAGACGTCCAGTTCCAGTGAATGGTTTATTTGTGCTCTGTTTTAAGGATTTCTGTCGTGTATCTGCTTCATCAGGTTCGGAGGTGAGGAGCAGCATGAGGAGAACAGAGTCCACCTAGGAAATGCCATTATGTCGTTTTACTCAGCTCTCATTGATCTGCTGGGCCGGTGTGCTCCAGAGATGCATGTAAGCTTGTACATACAAGAAGGAAGTGTTTGAGTAATACCGAATAATATGTGATGATGCATCTTACCCTACACTTAAATCTGTTTGTTTCTATAGTTGATCCAAGCTGGTAAAGGTGAAGCTTTGAGAATCAGAGCTATACTTAGGTCACTTGTGCCCATCGAGGATCTGGTTGGTGTGATCAGTTTGTCCGTCCAGATTCCTGCTTTTGGAAAAGGTAATAATGATTCCATTTCTTGCTCATTTACTTACCAGTGGTCCAAACCTGTTCAAAACCATTTTAGCTTTAGGACATGTATCCGTCATGAGGGTATTCACCCATCATTTGGGTGCCATGTGACCATACTCAGACATACTCAATGATTTAACCAACCTCAATAGATAAAAGACAATTTTTGAATTATTTTCCACAATCCTGAAAGCTGAAGAAATGACAGCTTGGTCGATTTGCAAGTTTATAAAGGATATAGTATTCTATTATGTCTTTCTCTTCACACTTCAGACAACAGCATCATCGAGCCAAAGATGTCTGCTAGTTTCGTCCCTGATCACAAAGCACCTATGGTCCTGTTCTTGGACAGAGTTTACGGCATCGACAACCAGGACTTCTTGTTGCATGTGTTAGAAGTGGGGTTCCTTCCAGACATGAGAGCGGCTGCTTCTTTGGACACAGTAAGATAGCTGTTAAATCTGACGACAACATTCAATTACGACTCAAGTAGGAGTCTTGCTAACTATATATTCTGGTTAAAGTTAGACAAATAAGTGTTTAAGATCTCGTAGAAACTTTAAGCTTACAACACTTAAGGGATTTATCAGTCTGAGCAATACCATGCTGAACGAGATGCTAAAATATTTGAATCTTAGACTGTATAGGGGATCAAAGGCCAACATTGATTTAACATTGCTATTGAAATCTAATAGACTTTGGGTCCCACAATATCTTAAACTTGAAACAAGCAGTTGGGTAATGTTGGTCATAGTGGCAAGGTAGAATTTCACTAATGCCTCCATAGCAACCATACTGTTTACCCTAGCAATCATTTTAAGAGTTCTATATCTCAGCTTAGGAAAACATTTGACAGGTGGGCTAGCTTATGACTCATGCATGTTGTCATGGAGAACATTATCAACATTCCCTCAGGCCATTCAGTTCCTTAACCCATAATTTTCCCACCAACACTCTTATATTTTTCATCTAAATATTGCGTTAAGTAACAGGACTCTAATGTTGCACATTTCCGGTTGCTCCACATTCTGTTGTTCTGTTGCTGCACTTTAGTTTTACTTTACGCTTTGTTCTGCACATTACCACCACAGCAAATGTCTTAAGAACTTTAGACTTCTATAATTATAGTTCTAGTAACATCTTTTTCTAGAATAATACTATATTCTATTTACTTTTAAAATGTCAAATTTTACTTATATTATGCTGTGTTACACTCCAATGTTATTGTGTCAATTTTTTTGCACCAACACTGGAGAGTACACCTGTACCACAACAAATTCCTCCATAGCAAGCATACTGTTTATCCTAGCAATCATTTTCACAGTATCAAACTGTTCAAAATTTTTAAATACTTTTTACACCGATTCAAACTTTAAACCTCTTTAAGCTTTGAATGTTTCCCAATTTTTCTGACTAAAGCTTTATCAAACTTTTAAAGATAGGCTTTCTCAAGCCAGTAGAAAATTTGCTATCCAAACTTTAAAATGCTGTTTAAGATCATTTTATTTTAGTATCTAAAAAGAGTTGCATTGTTTGTAGCCAGTCATGAGGCAGTGTTCCATTTAGTCCCACCTTCCACTTATGTTTATTGGTTGAACTAGCTAACACAAAACGTTACATCGTTGTTCTGTCTTACAGGCTGCGTTTAGCACCACAGAAATGGCTCTGGCTCTGAACAGATACCTGTGCTCCGCTGTACTTCCTCTCATCACCAAATGTGCCCCTTTGTTTGCTGGGACGGATCATCGAGCCATCATGATTGACTCCATGCTCCACACTATCTACAGGCTGTCCCGTGGGCGCTCGTTCACCAAAGCACAAAGAGATGTCATTGAAGAGTGCCTCATGTCTTTGTGCAGGTAAGAATTTGTGCATTTCAAACCCGTATGAAATCTTTGTATTCCTTTACATGACATTTTGGATGTTAAACATTATTTGAAATACTTTTACAGGTATCTGCGGCCTTCCATGCTGCAGCACCTTCTCAGGCGGCTGGTGTTTGATGTGCCGATCCTCAATGAATATGCAAAAATGCCCCTGAAGGTTTAGAATTTTTAGTACCGTCATTAAAAGGACACTCCACCCCAAAAATCTAAATTTTGTCATTAATTACTAATTGTCTTTCCAATCCCATAAAAGTCTAGTTTCAAAATATTTCTAATTGTATTAAGAGGGGGAAATTAAGTGTAAGGGATTGGAACGACATGTGTTTTTTTGTGGTGGAGTTAGTGTCATTTATGTAATTATGTATCTGTATGTAATTTGAACAGTTTTGACTCTGTGATTCCTTTGCAGTTGCTTACTAACCATTACGAGCGCTGCTGGAAGTATTACTGTTTGCCCAATGGCTGGGCCAATTTTGGTGTCTCATCAGAAGAGGAGCTTCATCTGACGCGGAAACTCTTTTGGGGGATTTTTGAATCTCTGGCTCACAAGGTATAAAAGACTATAGTACTACTATTGGTTTTCCAAAAAAAAAAAAAAACTAAATATAACCAATGTTTTGCGCCCACTGACAGAAATTTGAAGCAGAGCTGTTTAAAATTGCAATGCCTTGCATATGTGCAATTGCTGGAGCCATTCCTCCTGATTACGTGGATGCCAGCTATTCTTCCAAAACGGAGAAAAAGGCTTCGGTTGATGCTGAAGGCAACTTTGACCCAAAGCCTGTTGATACCACAAAGTACTCCTGACTCTAGAGTTGTTGCATCAAGTTAAATAGTTGAGATTAATTGTTCATTAAACTCTTGTTTACAGCACTATCATTCCTGAGAAGTTGGACGGTTTCATTAATAGATATGCAGAATATACACACGACAGATGGGCTTTTGAAAAAGTATTTGATTTTGCTTTCAAAAATATGGATATTTTTATTTTCTACAGTTTGTAGTGGATAATCAAAAAGTGTAATCTATGCCAAAACAATAGATTCAAAACAACTGGACGTTTGGCGAGGTGTTGGATGAAAATGCCAAAACTCACCCTATGCTCAGGCCCTACAAAACCTTCTCTGAAAAGGTTACACACATGCATCTATCTCTTTCTCTCTGATAACATTGTTTTGAGTAATTCTACAGCACAAGTACCTTATTGATTTATTTCTTTTGTTAAGGATAAAGAAATCTACCGCTGGCCTATTAAAGAGTCAGTTAAGGCCATGATTGCCTGGGAGTGGACACTGGACAAAGCCAGGGATGGAGAGGATGAGAAAACTGAGAAAAAGACTGCTCGCAAGATCTCTCAGACTGCACAGGCAAGCACAGATTGAACATAGATATTGGCTGCATGAGATTTGATTGTAAGACAATTATCCTTATTTTGTATTGTCTGTTATATTGTTTAATGTATTGTTTATATCGGCACGCCTACATTTTTATGCATTGTTTTTTTTATAGGCCACCTATGACCCCAGTCATGGCTATAACCCCCAGCCAATTGACATCTCAGGCATGACACTCTCCAGGGAGCTCCAGGTACCCTAAGATTTAAGACGGAGCAGGATGGTTTCCAGTCATGATGATAACTAGAAAACAATTAGGAGAAAATTACAAATATGTAAAGAAACAAATAATTACATTTAATTTCAGATACCTTCTCATGGTCACTGTACAACAAGGATAAAACAAGAAATAAAAAATTAAAAGAACAAGAATACACAGTGAGCAAAGGTACAGAATAAAAGCGTTAAAAAAAAACAAGGTTGCTGCCATCAAAAACTACCACCCCTCATATATTATGTACCTCCCTTAAGGTTTTAAGGTTCGATATAACTAACTAGGAGCTCATTCCAGAGAATAGGCAGGTGGTTTTAGGGAAAGATTGACGAAGTTGAGTGCAACATGAAGGTATATGAATGAAGGTATAAGCTGTGAATTGAGGTCACGTAGATATGGAGCTTTAATATGCGATTTTATATATTTTACAATATTTAATGTTTTCAATGCATTGATTTTTTTTATATTGTTTCCCTAAAATGTTCGAGATGAGCTGAAGAATTGAAAGTTTAATTCTTTTTGACATTGAATGCCATCAATGTCAATGATTTACACATATGCAAACAGTTCTTTTTTCTCTCTCTCTCTTCTGTTCCTGCTTTGGTGTTAAACATTTATTTAATGTGTGCAGTGCTGCAAGAGTAGCTGACTTAAATTTGTCTAGCAAATATAGATTCTCGATCAAATAATTTCATTAACATATGTTTATTATGTTGTGCATAATATTAGCTACTGTAAATATCAATTACTATGCATCATGTAATATGCTGGTGAACTGAGGCTTTAATATTTTTGATTATTTTCAAAACTGTCGTAACATTTTTACCAACATCTAAACAACATTTAATTTAGTCTATCCGAAAACCTTTGCGTGAAATACAATTACAGTTTCTCATGTTGGACTTTCTTTGTCTTTCATGGTAATTGGAAAGAATGCATTCCATGTTTCAGATAAAGAAACGGGGAAAAACAAGTTAAGGGAAAAAAGTAAATGATGTTAGAGGGAAAAAGATTAGAAGTTTAATTGAATTAGAGAGGGATTTAGAGGAGAGAGAGCATCAAATCAGTTAGTGCTTCGTTTTAATATTAAAGAAAAAGCATCTCTGTAGTTTGAAGTCGTAATGCATCCATTTCATAGTGCTCCCACACTTTTGTGGAACCAGTCATTATAATACGGAGCAAGCTTTAGACATCTACATGATACACTTACTGGCTGCAATCAATAGAACTTGCATTAAATCAACAAAACTTGCCTTTTTGATCTACTCTCAAACTCATTTAAATGAATACTGAATGTTTTAGTTTTAAAATAAACAATTATAGGACTCAGGAGTGTTGCTAGATTTAACGCCAATGTTTTCAGTGCTTTCAGGCTGGCGGACTGTGTTACTCTAGACTTATATATAATATATATATGTGATATAACGGTTGCACAGTCCCGTTGAGTTCAGTACGGTGGGAGAACTCTGTTTGACTTCACTCTGTGATTTCAGTCCATGGCAGAGCAGCTTGCAGAGAACTACCATAACACATGGGGCAGAAAGAAGAAAATGGAGCTACAAGCCAAAGGTGTGAAAATTTACATTTATGCATTTCACACACGCTTGTAACTTATGGAAGCAAACAAGAAGCAAAATTCAATTTGAAATTTCATATGCAATATGGCAATGTCATTTGTAAAATGAAACTACAATTCTGTTATTACATTTTAATTTTCATTGTAAAGTTACAACAATAGGAACATGTAAATGTATTGACAGAAATGCATTTTAATATTGTACATTTATTTTGCTTCTCGTATGATTCCATAGTTACCAAAGTGATTTACCGTTGACCTACAATTGGCTGCAGTGTCTTATATTCTTTTAAAATGTATTTTAAAATGTTGTTAGCATTTCTAATACAATGTTTTTTTGCAATTAGGAGGAGGCACACACCCTTTGCTTGTACCTTACGACACACTGACAGCTAAAGAAAAGGCCAGAGATCGAGAGAAAGCTCATGAGCTTCTCAAGTTCCTGCAGCTTAATGGATACGCGGTGACCAGGTACATAAACATGTTCTTTGCTCCAGAATATGCTCACTACATTCGTTTAATACAATTATTTTCCGTCGCACCCCCCTAGGAAGAAAAAAACATCAACTGCTCAACTATAAATGTGTTATAAGTACACCTCTGCATAACACAGTATCCTTATTAACGTATAAGAGAAAAAATAAAGACATATAGACCAACTTACAACAAAGAATAGCTTTATTAACTTTAGCAGAAAAGATTTAAGGTGCATCTGAAATGTAAACAAAAACATCAACTCCTTAAAAAACTATAAACATTGTTTGACTGATCGTGATTTCTGGCAATATTCGACACGTTTTCTCTGAAAAAACTCAAGCAGTTTATCAGCGTGATTGGAGTGTAATGTCTTTAAGTGATGCCTTCATTTATTTGGCTTCATGCTGTCGCTGCCAACATTTTTAGACTCAGTAAGCACACCTGTCTCTCCTCGTCTCCCGCCGCAGTCACAGTGAAGCCAAGCGCTACATACGCTCGTCATATTTCCTCGTCTTAGCTTTTGGGAGACTTTCGTTTGTCTCTTTATCTCCTTCTCTCTCCGCCTGTCTTCTACACTTCGTGTCTACACTTCATACTCTGCCAATGAGAGCACCACTGCCCCCTACTGTAGCGGAGTGGTATTACACTTTATTTTAGAACAGTAAAAAAAATAGAAAAATAAAAAAGCATGTTCCCCGAGGTCAAACGCACCCCTTTGATGGAGCGCCGAGGGGGGCACGCCCCACTATTTGAGAACCACTGGTTTAATACAACACTTTTCTTTCAGAGGACTCAAAGATATGGAGAGTGACATCTCATCTATAGAGAAGCGGTTTGCTTATGGCTTCCTACAGAAGCTGCTGAAGTGGATGGACATTGCTCAGGAGTTTATTGCACATCTTGGTATAACTCCTCTTTTGTTGTTTAGTCAGAGGATTGGGATTAATGAGATTGAACTTACATTGAGTTTAATGTTTATGTTTCAGAGGCTGTTGTGAGCAGTGGCCGGGTGGAAAAGTCTCCCCATGAGCAGGAGATCAAGTTCTTTGCGAAGGTCATGCTTTTATGGTTTATAGATTTATAAACTCTTAAACATTTCAACACTAGGTAACATATTGTTTTTGTCCTGAGCAGATTCTACTACCATTGGTTAATCAATATTTTAAAAATCACTGCCTCTACTTTCTTTCAACGCCCGCCAAAATCCTGGGCAGTGGTGGACATGCCTCTAACAAAGAGAAAGAGATGATTGCAAGGTAATGAATAGATTATTGAGAGTTTTCTTTGTTATCTTTTTCACATTATTCTTTCAATTGACTTGTTTCAACCTGATTCTCTTGCTGCATTCTTGTCTTCTCTCATCCTCATTCTCTTCTCCGTTCCTTGGTTCCCTTTATTTGATAAATCAGCATCTTCTGTAAGATGTCTGCTTTGGTGCGGCACCGAGTTTTTCTCTTTGGTAAGATTACTTCACTGCTGTCCTTCATCTTCCTTTGTTTTCTCTTTGCTTTCATTTCGTATATGACTCAACAAAGTTGGAGCAATCTTATTATCTCACGGTGATTACGTCTCGATCTGTGATCTAATACTGTTTGTTTGGCATGTGTAGGTACGGATGCACCTGCTATCGTGAACTGCCTTCATATCCTTGCGCGGTCTCTCGATGCCAGGTACGTCACTAAACTGACAGAGGAGTTGAATCATTTGTTCAACAAAAATGTGTGTTGCATCCTTGCTGGAGAGTAGAACAAGTTTATTCTACAGCAAACAAGAATTTCTCAAAACTGTGAAGAAGCTTTAGTAGAAGAGGAGGACGGTTGTTTATGGAACTGTGTCTAGGCCACTTTAAGTTGAAATTACAGTGTGAACTTATGATGACATTGCTTTGAATTTAGAAGGAAAATGTTAGTCTAGCTCAGGGGTGTCCAACGTCGGTACAGGAGAGCCGGAGCGATGCACATTTTTGGTTCAACCATCATGAAACACACCTGTGGTACTAATTATGGTCCTCTGATTGGCTGAAGTAGAGTAGTATGCATACTACAGCAGGGTTGCAACTAAAATGGGCAGAGCTCCGGCTCTCCAGGACCGACGTTGGACACCCCTGGTCTAGCTTTTAGTTTTCTTTTGAAATGGATGATATGTCCTTGTTTGAGTGTTAAAATTTAAATTGTATTATATTTCTGTCAGAAAGTTCAAGGAAAGAGAAGATACTAAAACGAATGAATAATGTTTATTTGTATGACGGGTTTGGTTTGGCACTAATTCTTTTTAACCAACTTTATTAGGACTGTGAGGAATTACCTGATTTTCAGCCAATGAGTTCAGGAATCTAAGAAATGACTTCTGTATTAAAAAAATAAATAAATTTCAATCAAGATATTTATCTTGAGTGGGCTTGACATGGTTTTGCAGAGTTAAAGTATGATTGGGACTAGTGACCTCTGGATGTCTTTAAATATTGCTTATTGTCGTAATGTGGGGATTCACCGAGAGTCTTACGTTGTAAATTAAGAGGTCTACAGTCAGGAGTTTACAATCAAAATAAGTCACTGAAACAAATACTGGTCTTACAAAACCAAAATGAAAGCATATAGAAAAAAACCGCACATAACTCACTCGAGGGCAAGCCACCGTAAGCTAACTACTAGCCAGGCAGGGTGCAGCGTTCCATTCTTTTTACAGTTAGAGAGAGAGAGACTTTTTCTACCAGTCTTTAGAAACTCTTGGCAGCCAGAGTTCCTGCATAGCATTCCTTACTGACTAATGGCAGTCATTTTATACACATTCTACTATTGGGTGAAAACAATCATGGGGGTTACAATAAACACAAACAATCATACGAGTCACATCTAATCATCAAAACAATACAATAGTAAATCAGACATATACACTTTACATACATCAAACAACATTATGAAATACCAAAAGAAAACTACATACATAAAGAAAGAAATGCATCTAATCCACTGAAAATATCCCCCTTTTCTTCAGACGGTGGACAAATCCTAATGGTCCAATCAGGTTACACCACCCCAGCACTCGAGGCAGAAACTTGCATGATAAAAACCCATACCACTTCTGTTGCAATGCATTTGTCATTTAAAATACCCAGTTCCCTCATCATACAACAACGTAAAACACAAGCTCCTGTTGACGGAGAAGCATGGCTCAGGGGATGATGGGGGTAAAAAAAAAACGCAAAACCAGCTACATCATCACACCTATTATCTAAAAAAAATGTAAAAACACCTATGATATTTACAATAGTGCACGATGAATTGACAATCAATACAAATGAATACATGCTTTTTAGTTGTATGACATGGTTGTTTTGTCCCTGATTCTTTTTTTTTAACTATTTTTAACAGGACTGTTATGAAATCTGGACCTGAGATTGTGAAAGCGGGGCTGCGTTTATTTTTTGAGAGTGCTGCTGATGACATTGAGAAGATGGTGGAAAATCTCAAGCTCGGCAAAGTGTCAAAAGGCAATCAGGTAGTGATTAATATTCAGGGATTTTGATTGTGTGCCCTTTTTACACATTTTCAACAGTCTGTTTCGTTTCTTTAATATCAGCCGGTGAAAGGTGTTTCTCAGAATATAAACTACACCACAACAGCTCTGCTTCCTGTCCTCACCTCACTATTTGACCACGTCGCTCAGCACCAGTTTGGAGATGATGTCATTTGTAATGATTTTAAACGAATATTGATTATTTTTGCACTTTTTTTATTTCATCACCAAGCTTTTCATTTGTACCCTCACATCTACTAGTGGACGATTTGCAGATGTCCTGCTATCGGATCATGTGTAGCATCTACTCTCTTGGGACCGTGAAGACGCCGCATGCAGAGAGGTTTGTTTGGTTGAGAGTGTGTGTATTCTCTTTTAAATGTATATTTGTTACAACTGTGTTGATATTTTTTTTCACATTATACATTTAAACAAGGCATAGGCCGGCTCTTGGAGAATGTCTGGCTCATCTTGCAGCAGCCATGCCTGTAGCCTACCTTGAACCGAATCTTAATGAATACAATGCCTTTTCGGTGTACACCACGAAGACACCCAGAGAAAGAGCTAGTAAGTAATATTTCTGGATCTGTGATGAAAATTAAAATGCATTTAAAGGGAAGTGTTTTTCCATAACTGGAGTGTGCTTTTACCTTTTTTTTCTTTTTTTTTTTTGGGAAATTAAACAGTTGCTATACCGTTAAAAATATTTCTCACCCTTTTTGTCACAGAGCAGTAGATATAGCAGAGTGGTGTCAGCTGCATAGGGTGCAATAAGAAAAAAATATGCAGCAATTTTTCTCGCCTACTTTTGGGAAATCGAGGCCAATTAGTTCCAAATTTAGCACTGAATCCATTCATATCTGAGTACCAATCTCAATGTAAATCTGTTTAAATCATTTAGCTCAACGGAGAGGCCTGTACATGACAGCCCTCATGCAGGAGAGATTGTTAGAGTTCTATATGAGCTCGCTGCGCTTAGAATTAAAATGAACTGTTTTAGAGGAAGATGGCAGTGCATACAAGGAAACAAGTTAGCCACACAGGGTAAGAGGAGATGATGACGAACATATAGACTATACATCCATATAAATAACATTAATACAAATATTAATAATGTTTTTGAAGCCTATAATATGTAATGGATGAGTGTGAAATGTCTTTACTGTATCCAAAAATGTACTTTTTTTAAGACATTAATTTTCTTTTTTTTTTTGAATTACAAAATAAAAAATGTATATGTTTCATCACTGATATTAGCGCAATCAATCTGGATTATCTATTTTGCTGGTAAGTAATTTAATACATAAAACACGCAAAACACAATATAAAAGACTATTAATAATTCTAGTTAAAGTATACAAATACTCTGCTTATTTCTGTAATTGTTGGATCAGAATGCAAGACATTAAACTTTATATTCTTTTCCTTTTGCTCTCTTTTTTTATCACAGTCCTAGGGCTTCCAAACGAAGTCCAAGAGCTGTGTTTGGACATTCCTGAGCTTGATATTTTATTAAAAGAAATTGGAGACCTGGCTGAATCGGGGGCTCGCTACACCGAAATGCCTCATGTGATCGAGGTCACTCTACCCATGCTTTGCAACTACCTGCCGCGGTGGTGGGAGCGAGGATTGGAGAACTTTCCAGATTTAGAGGGCAAACTGTGCACGGATGTCACCTCCGATCATCTCAACCAGCTCCTGGGAAGCATCATGAAAATCGTGGTCAATAATCTGGGAATTGATGAAGCCTCATGGATGAAGAGACTTGCGGGTATGAGAGCTTACTATGAATTTGTTTCCATATTTTCACTTAAGACTACATTTAGACTGCAGCCCAAAGTGACCCAAATCTGATATTTTCAGAACAGCTCTGTCTGAGCAGCTCGTTTCCAATTTTTTCAAATACAACTTAGGTTGCTTTCATATATGGCCCTGAATCCGATACATATCCACCTCAATTAAAACCAGCTCAAATCTTCACATAGCACACACTTTTGTTGAAAATAAAAGTATAGACGTTGACTGATGAAGAGAATGACGTTATAAACAGTTTTCCAGAATAAACACTGAAAGCAGCATAAACAACCTTCCTTCCCAAAAATGTATTGAAATATATGAGTTAAATACATTCAACTAAATAGTATTCAGAAGAGAAATATATCCACATATATGTGAAACAATATTATACGTATTAATGTTATATTTTAATAGCATATTTTCAAAGTGCATTTTTGTAATAACTAAATTATTTAAATTATTTAAAGAATAAAATTGCTCTAAATATAAAAATCTAACATTTAAATATGTTTCAACCAGTATATATATTGTATTATAACAATATAATATAGTATTATAATAAAACCTGTTACAAGTTAAACAAAAAATTCAATAAACAATCATATGTTGAATTGAAATACTCTTGTTGTAATTCAAATTACATTAATTATTAACATTTATAGATTAAAACAGGTTTTAGTCTTGTCATTGCGATTAATCGTGATTAACTGCAAAAAATTGTGTGATTAATTAGTTCATATTTGTTAATCGATCGACAGCACTTTTTTTTACTCATACATTTCGATATTTTTAACAATATATTTACATATTAAGTGTAAGTCTTTTTTTCTGCTACTAGTTCAATATATTTAAACGCATGGAAAAAATATTATTACTAATATATTGGAATCTATGTGTCTTTCTTGCACTTTAAATGTAAATATATATGTTGTATATATATGTTTCATATATAAGTGTGGATATATTTCTCTTCATATGGCGGGGCAATAAAAGATTAGACTTTTTTACTCTAATGTATCTGGAAAACCACACAATCTGGCAACACTGTCAATGCCCTGTTAACACAAAAAAAAATCTGATTTCATACAAAAAAAAATCAGATATGAGCATTAAAATCTGCAGTCTGAGCGTAGTCTAATGCTTCCTTGTCCCAATCTAGTTTTCTCGCAGCCGATTGTCAGCCGAGCCAAACCAGAGATGCTCAAATCCCACTTCATACCCACCATGGAAAAACTGAAGAAACGCACATCGAAAGTGGTGGCTGAGGAGGAGCATCTGCGTCTGGAGGGAAAGTCTGAAGGGGATGAGGAGGAAGGGACCATTCGAGACGAGTTTGCTGTTCTCTGTAGAGACCTGTATGCGCTGTATCCGCTTCTCATCCGCTACGTGGATAACAACAGGTATTCTGTGCTTTCTGTGAGGGTTACTGTAACTGACGGATTCCGCTTGATCGAGATTTTCTGCCTCATGGGTTTTAGAGCAAGATGGCTGACATGTCGAGATGCCGATGCCGAGGAGTTGTTTCGAATGGTTGGAGAGGTTTTCATCTTCTGGTCCAAATCACATGTAAGAAGATAATGTTGCTGTTTTTGAGTTGAAAATTGAACAAATTACTGAAACTAAATCCTGGATCAGCAATAAAAGTACTGAACTGAAAACCCTTCCCTCTCGCTCACACTGTCTGTCTGTCTGTCTGTCTCTCTCTCTCTCTTTCTCTCTCTCTCTCTCTCTTTCTCTCTCTCTCTCTCTTTCTGTCTGTCTCTTTCTTTCTCTGTCTGTCTCTCATCTCTCTATATTTTCTCTATCTCTTTCTCTGGCTGTCGGTCTCGTCTCTCCTTTCTCTCTCTCTATTCATTTCTCTCTCTCTCTTTCTCTGTCTGTCTGTCTCCCCTCTCTCTCTCTCTCTTTTCTCTCTCTCTCTTCTTTTCTGCTTGCTCTATCTCTTTCTCTGTTGTCTGTTCTCTCTCTTCTCTTCTCTTTCTCTCTCTCTTTCTCTTTCTCTTCTCTCTTTCCTGTCTGTCTGTTCCTCTCTCTCTTTTTCTATCTCTCTCTCTTCTCTTATCTCCTCTTTCTATGTTGTCTGTCTGTCTCTCTCTCTTCTCTTCCTTTCTCTGTCTGCGTCTACCTCTCTCTCTTCTCTCTTTCTTTCTCTCTCTCTCTCTTTCTCTGTCTGTCTGTCTCCCCTCTCTCTCTCTCTCTCTATTATTATTAGTATTAGAATTATTTTCTTCCTCTTTTTCTTTTACTTCCTTTCTGCTATGGTTGATCGATCAGCTTCTAGTACGAACAATTTGAGCTACACTTTGTGTAACAAATTAGACGTTGTCTCTCCCGACTGTAAGTCAAGTTGTCTCTCAAACAAAGCGTCTGGTAAATGCTTAAATGTAATATAAATGTAATGAAATGGCATCATGGAGTGCAGCGTTACACTAGTCACTAGTTTTCTGGTTTTCCCTGTGTGCAGAATTTCAAGCGTGAAGAGCAGAACTTTGTGGTGATGAACGAGATTAACAATATGTCATTCCTCACAGCTGACAGTAAGAGTAAGATGAGCAAGGTGAGCCTGTCTTAAGGTTATATTCTATAAATGCAGGTTTTCAGATTTATTTGAGAAATTTCCTCATTTTTATGTTCCGTTTTTTTATGTTCCGTCAAGTATTTTCTTGATAGTTTGACTATGAAAGGTTTTGAATGTAACATTTACAGAATAATCAAGCAGTTTATTTACATTTCCTTCGAAGGTGCCAGGTGTTCTATCAGATTTTGCTACCCCTTGAGAATTTCCTACATCGCATGTATAACTACACAGTTGTTTTGTTTTATTGATTTTATTATTTTCTACACTCTTTAATTCGGTCTGTACGTTATGGAGGATAAGAACACTTTCAAACACTTTCCAAGTTTTATTTGATTTATTAAATGACATTTGCTTTCATTACACTAACATTAATAAAGCCATATTATAAAACCCTATTATTTTATAATTTTTTATTTGATATAGCATTTAATACACAGGTAAAATTTAAATCAGACCCAATTCAGTGATCAGTTAGCATTTTTATATTAAACATGTACAATTGGACTCAATTTAAAGTGAGGGTAGGCAAATCTCACAGGGTAGCAATAATCGTTAGAACACCGGCATGACCTGGAAAAGCCACAATACTTAAAGAATTGATCCTCTTTGGAACAAAATATCATTTTTCAGTGATCAATTTTTATTTATTTACTGTTATACATGTAAATGCATTTTTTTTTGTTTAAAAATCTAGATTTGTAATAGATTTCGTTCTTTTTTATGTAGCCTACTTAACACCGTCCTTATCCTTTTTTAAGCTTTATTTCAAAAGTTTGGCTTGCAATGGTCAACAATACGTTTAGTGTTGATACATTTGGATTAAAACACCAGCCAGTTAGTGGATTTTAAGCCTTTAAGCCTCATAATGGTAAGTAAAGTATAAAATAGCTATGCTATTGGTTTTCCGTATTTGCCAGTGATTGGCTGGAGTCCCTTGCAAGTGCTTTTAAGATCTAGAGTTGCAATGGTGTTGTCTTTCTGACTGTGCCCTGTCCTCTTTTCCCTCATCTGGATGCTGGTGGGTTTCTAGGCCGGGGACTCTGAGGTTAGCTTCTCTGTCTGCACGACTGCTGTGCTACCGCATGGCACCTCACATTCGGGGGCACTTTTCATCAACTCCCCCAACATACTGGCAACGAGTACTTTTTAAGGAGTGCAATATGATTTTGATTGCTTTTTTTAGTATGATTTATTGATTTATTTTGAATGTATTTAATCGATTCATTTTTTTAAAGTATGATTCTTTATGGATTTGATTTCAAAGGCATTCGAGGTTTCAGTTGTGACCTCAAGAGACAAACTGTCACAGTTATGTTATTAAACTGTAAGGAATATAAAGCTACTGTAGATCCAATGATTTGGTGGCTGCATTATTTAAAAACTATATTTTTCATATAACAATTTCTCGTAAACATATTTCAATTAGATATTTTTGTAATGTAAATAATATAACAGCATTGCAGACTAAGTAATGTGTGAAAATGCAACTACAGGTTATTATAAGGAAGATGAAAATATTGTACATTTTGTTATTTAAATATATATATAAATGTATATTTATTTTTTTATGTGATACAGTAATATGAAATAAACAATGTGGTATTAAGTAATGGACGGGACTATTACACGGGGGACATTTTTAACTCAAAAAGCAATCCAGACAAAAACACTAATTGATCTAAAATCTATTAATTAGAACGAATGAAATGTAAATCTTCCTGCTAAAACATATCCTGCCAGTGTGTGTGGGGGAGAGTCTGAACTGAGGCGTTTGATGAAAGAACTCTGGAGCGTCAGGCTCATGGCACTTGATTCCATGCCTGCCGCGGAGCGTCTGAGGCCCTGGAGGCCTGTGCCATCACCCTGAACAGCAGTTTGCGTCTGTTGGACTGATCTTCGGATGGGGATCTTCATCTTTTATGTTTCTTTTCTTTTTCTTTTAATGGCTATAGGTCCTCTTTTGTCTGTTCAGGAAACAGTTGCAGAAATGCACACACAAATCAATTTGAAAGTAGTCCAGTTCAGCTCATAAACTGGATACATGTAGAGTAAATTTATAAATCATAGACTGCAGTCACTTGACTTCTTTACAAATGGAGGCATTTAGAGTCCATCCTCTAATGTGTTGCCTAATTCCACTCTAACAGGAATTATTACCGTACTCACATATTCGTGATGTTTTATTTTTTTCTTCCCCATCCACTCCTTTTAACCCATGACCCCTGATGCAATCAAAAACAAATGATTCAGGTGGGATTATGGAAAAGGGGATTATATTTATGCACTTATTACTAATGAAATCCTGGCTCAATTGCCTTAACACTGCTTGATATCTTGAACTGGCTATAACTAGGATGTCTAGCTATGTATCTATCGAAAACTAGTGCAGTATTTAGAACTGAAGCGATGAAGCTCTCAAAATTCCAGAAAAAATTCCGCTAGGTGCTGCCTTAAAACAGTAGCAACTGTGTTTTATGGGGCAATTCTGCAGCTGCATACACTCTTCAAACTATGACTTGAATGGCAGCGATTATTTCAAAGCCGAATGTGGCCAAAAACAATCTAAAAATGTTTTCATCAAGAATACTTTGGATTGGCAAGTTTATACAATTTAGAATATTTTGCAAAAATTCTGTACGTTTTGTCAGTCAATTCAGAAAGTAAAACACAAAGTTAAAAATAAAGTTTTTGTTTCTTAATTGTTTAATAACTGCCTCAATAATACTTATAAATGCAGTAATCGGCCTGTGCCTATCTTCAGTGATATATTACCCCATGTTGCTTTGAACGTGTTTTAGAGAGCATCTGCATAGTTAGGTCTGGTGTCTCTCATTTTCCACTTGAGAAGGACATCTTACAATGTTACTGTAGTGAATCAGCTTTTGGTACCTTTGGGAGATCCTAATGCCAAATTCTGCTGGGATATGAAATCAGCATCTCCATAAAGATTGTCTCTAAAAGGGTTCATGAAGTTTTCTAACCATTTTCAGCAGATGGTTTGTGGGGTAGACATAGAGGTATATAGTTGTCCTATTTAAAGAGATGAGATAGCGAGTAGACTTCCACAGACTTTTCAGGTTTAGCATTGAAGCATTGAAGAGAAACAGCATTGTGAAGGAACTCAGGACCAACCAATTCTGCTCACACCCTTGGTATTAAATAGATGGAACTGTTATCAGTGTTACACAACATGTGATGGGATGTAAATTCATCAAGTGATGTCCAAAGATTTTGTTTAATACCACGTATGCAGAATTTCCTGTAAAGTCTTGCTGTCATATACCGATCTTTAATAGCCTTTGAGATAGGAATGCTCTCAAGTCATGTTTCATAATCAATACATGATTAAAGTGAATTATATAAAACATGTTAGGTGATTTAATCGCCAAATAATCCTTCAGGCTCTGTTGAGTGTGGATCACCAGCAGATGCCATGTCATCCCAATTTATAACTGGAAACTTCACACCCGACTTGGATTGGGTCAATTTTAACTCTGGAGGTTTGGGATTAAATTCTAATGTTACTTTCGTCTGAACATACAGGTTTTTGGATTATTTGGTGGAGTTCTATTTCTCTACCATCCTGGGATAGCAATTCTGACTTTGTCTCCGGTCCAGCAATTAAAAGCATTGTTTGTTGCCCATGGATTCTACAAATGGCATTTTTTCTTCCACACAACTTTCTTTGAGTTTTTGAATGCATCCATTTTTAGCACAGGGCTTTGTGTCTTACCCTGGTTGTGGAGAGAAGTATCCATTATTGTGTTATCTATTGTGTGGGTCAGAATTTGTCTCACTGCAAAATTTACTCCAAAAATGAGTCACACAAGCACAAGGAAAAAAATACGTCCACGCAAAATGTTAAAACACTTAAAAAATACTTAGCTGATGCATGTTTTTCCAAATACAGTACTTTTGGCTGGGTCAGAGTCAGTGAGATTAGAACAGTTGTTTTTGTTTTTTTTTTTTCCCTGGACCATTACATACAGTATTATATTTATTTATTTTTACTAAAACAGAGAGTGCTTTCAAAGTCTGATTTCAAGTGTAGAAAAATATGTTTCTTCTATTTAGATCTACTTAAAAAAAACTGTTTAATTACAGCATTGTGGATAATTCTTTACTTGGTACCTCTGAAGAGTATACCGCTTCTATTGGTGTCAGTCAAATCTATTCTTAAATTATTGAATAGAAAAAACGATTAAAAAAACTGGTTATGTGTGAACAGTGTCTAAGGAACCATAAAAACACTTTGCAAAAGTTTTCTGAAGCACTTTTTGGTCATACACCTTGACGTTTATGGATGTAAAAGACAAAATTATTTCAGTATGTGTGTAATTTGTTTGTATTATATGTAAGTTTCACTTTCGGAAATGACTGACAAAAATATTGGTAGGTTTTAGATAAAACCATAACTAGAATATGGCATGGGATACCCCTGATCCATATCATATAGTAGCAACAATAGCATATTTTTATACAATATGTATACAACTGCAAAAAAAAAGAATTGTATTAGATTTTAATATTAGAGTTGTATCTATTTAGAGTTGCGTGCGCTGTGCAGTGTGTTCAGCATGTTTTGAGTGTGCATGACCACTTGTTTGCAGTACATGGAATGTTTGAAACTATTTTGACTCGTTACAGTTAGAGTCTTCTTGTATGCTTGCTTTTATTCTGTGTCTAATCTAAGATAATATACAAGTTAAATGCATTTCCCCTGAGTTGATGTCCCCTCTTTAAAGTTAAATCAAAAGTTTTAGCTCTAGACCTTCTGTATTTTGTTTTGTCTTCCCCACTAAATCCCAATTTTGACAATTTTGATGGAAAGCAGCCCTGAACTTTTACCTTTCCGTCCCTTTTAATGACCCTATTAATCAAAATGACTCACGTCCATGGACAGTACTTAAAGTCTTAACTTAATGATAAAATGTAGATCCTGAAACAACACCTTGTTTGGTAGATTTGGCCCTTAGACTTTAGATTGGATCTAAATGCTCGAGAGGATACAGGAAGCTTAGACTTTCTTCAATAAAGTGAGGTGGACTTCCAAATGTGCTTGAAAATGCAATAATGTTTCATTTTGTTATCATTTCAGGATGTCCAATGAAGTTTCATGCTCTGATTTTTACTGTCCTCTCAGGCTGGTGGTTCAGATGTGGAGCGTACCAAGAAAAAGAGACGGGGAGATCGGTACTCTGTTCAAACGTCCCTTATTGTAGCGGCATTGAAGAAAATGCTACCCATTGGACTCAACATGTGCTCACCTGCAGACCAGGAGCTCATTAATGTAGCCAAGACACGATATTCATTGGTAGCGTGGTCTCTACTCCATCTCTCACTATTTTTCTTGTATATTTCTGTTTTGCTGGTTGGGCTGACTCCATAACTCAGCAGCAAAGTATTTCCTCATTTGCATTTTTTCGCAAAATCCCGAATCAAATCATCTTCTGGGTATGTTCACTCATGGAAGTCATGGAATTTAATTGTATTCAAAACATTTCCTAATGAAACACAATGAAACATTCATTTAAATGTGTAAAAATGTTTAAAATGCTTTATCTAGCTATGGAAATCAACATTGAATAGGTCTTACTGATCTGACGTTGTTGGTGCTGACCCCCTAGTGGTCTGGAGATATATCAATGGCCTTTTTGGTTTATAATTCCATTATCAATGTTACATTATCAAATGTAATCATTTATTAAATTTTACAAAACTATTTGAAGTCTGATGGTGAGTCACAACATATTTCTCTGTCTTCCATTTTGGATGTCATGAGTTTTGAATGGACAAAACTGCTGTAATTTGGGATGTTATACAAACAAAACATGCACTTTCTCCACAATGTTACAAGGATTCTTGGAAAATGTTGTCACCTTTTAGTGAAAAAGGATTTGATGAAATGTAGACAATTTCATAGAATTTTCACTAGCTTTCACCTATGTTCACGGGTCTGAATGCTAAATGACGATAAAACTGAATAATGGATAATGATAATATAAAAAAATGATATATTGGATAAAGATAAAAAAATACTTTTTAAGTTAAGACTCTATATTTTCAAGGAACCAAGACAAAATGTTTTTTTTTCTTTAGTATTAGTTTTACTGGTTTATTGGCAACAGTTTATTTCGGCAACAGTTTTATTTCATATTGGCACCTAACTTGGTGTGAACAATACAAACTCGTTAATGGTTAAAAACTATGGTTAAAAACAGCATAACCTGATAATTAAGTCTTTATCATTAAATATATGTTAAATGTAGTTCAAATATATTAAATAAAGTCTCTTCTTACTGTATTAACGGACATTACTTGAAATCATGTTAACCCCTCACCTCTCCATAAGTGTGTTCTTTTTATTATTAATTGAACTGCCAGGGTATTTTGTATTGAGATAAAAGAAACATCAATTTATTTCAATAATTGACTCTTCTAACAAAACTTCATATATTAAAAATCATGTAGAAAGTAAGTTGGAGGTACAATAAGAAACCGAATAATTATAACAAAATGTGACTGAAGCAACTAAAGCAATTGCCTCAGGATGTTGTTTTTGTTCTTTTATCATTTTCTCAAGTACATAAATGGTTGAAAATTAGCTTGTGTTTTGGTATGACCCATAATATTCTAAAATAGTTTAGCACCTGAGTAGTAATTGTCTACAAAAGCCCTTTACCTAAAAAAACTCCTCACCTATATTCTTACATTATAGATTATAATTGCTCAAAGAGAATTTACTCTGTTATAATTGCTTAATGCACTTTCATTATTAGCTGTTCTTTTAACATGCTGGCTAAACTTATATTGTCTTGTCTATCCATAGAAAGACACAGATGAGGAGGTGAGGGAGTTCTTGCAAAATAACATGCACCTCCAGGGCAAGGTAAGCATTTGTATGTTTGTAGTTGTCACAACCTAATTGTTAAAGCCTTCTCAATTCTCTATATACCTCTGTCTAAGGTGGATAACCCATCTATGAGGTGGCAGATGGCACTGTATATGGAAATGGCTGGAAAAGCAGAAGACGCAGATGCCCCAGAAAAAGTAGTCAAACGGGTTCAGGAGGTTTCTGCAGTGCTCTATCATATTGAAGTGGTGAGTTTGATGATTTATTTAGCAAAATATAAATATGTATCAAAATATATAGAAAGCAATTACGAAAGCATTGTCCTTAAATCATCTTTTTTAGAGTCAAATCTGATTTTCCCATCTAAGCAACACTACTCAAACATCTCTCAAAGTTGTCTTTGTCGAGTGAGTTTGGGGAAACCTTAGCTGTTTGAGTGTTTACATGATGGTTCAGTGCACAAAATAAAACATTCACACCAATATAACCCATCGTTCACGTCAAGGCCGAATTCATGTTTAGACAAAAATGAGGCAAACATTTCAGTTCCGGAATCCAACTTTTTTGGGGGATTTTTGTTGTTGTAATGATTGCCTGTCTGCTAGATCATATATTGCTGTTCTGGGGCAAATTGTTCTTTATCTGGCCCTCGAAGATGAAAATGAGTTTGACACCCTTACATGGTTGACGGTGGCTAAACATTCCATCTCAACTTGACCAAAGGATTTTATACTGTTATACTGAATGCAAATGAGCAATAACGATACACCATTGTTTCTCTACCCTTTGAAATGAAAAATGATGTCACTAATATGTCACTATTGCAGAAATGAATTACAATTCCTAAAATGAAAATTTTCCTTGTTTTCTTCCCTTCTTAGACCGAGCACCCTTTCAAGTCCAAAAAAATGGTTTGGCACAAACTGCTATCGAAGCAGCGGCGCAGAGCAGTGGTGGCTTGTTTCAGGATGACTCCGCTTTACAACCTGCCTAGGTAAGAGGAGACACATCAGGTATAAGAAATAACAAGACCAGAAATAGAGAATGCATCAAGTCTAACATTCACTTTCACCCAGACATAGAGCATCTAATATGTTCCTGGATGGCTACAAGCGGAACTGGATAAAGACCGAGGGCTATTCATTTGAAGACAGAATGATTGATGACCTCTCTGTATGTGTACTGAATGTTACCAAAGTGGACAAATATAATGTTTGTATGTTACTGAGTTTTGTGTTTAATTCAGAAAGCGTTAGAAGAAGAAGAGGAGGAGGAAGAGGAAAAGGAGACGAAGCCAGACCCTCTTCACCAGCTCATCCTTCACTTTAGCCGCACTGCTCTCACTGAGAAGAGGTAAGAGGGGGACACCTAAACACAGGGGGCTCTTGTTGTTGAGATGATCACATGGCTAGTGATGTTTATTTAGGCAGTTTACCACATATGGGGTCGATTTTTTAAGGAATTTACTGCAAAAAAAGGGCTCTAGTGTTTAGGTTTTTTATCATCATTAAAAAACTAATTTGAGCACACGCATATGAAAAATGCGAAAGCAAAATTATTAAGTATTCACCCACACATTAAATATATGCAGTTGTTATGGGAGGAATGATACACAAGCACAGGGGTAGAGAAAAGAGGAACTAAATAAAAACATCCCAGAGCAAGGTTTATTCCACCAAAAATGTGAGTGTTGAAGTGCTTGTGTGTTCAAAGAATGTTGATTAATGGTGTTGATAAAACCCTTTACTGGTTGATCTACAGCATTCTCATTACACTTTCACATTAACAATGATGATGTCATAAATTTAAAACGGGACAAAAAAGTAATTGGTTTCTTGCCAACAATAAAAATAAAAATTTATCTGACTGTATTCAGCAACAAGACCAATCTGCAAAGTTGAAATCTCAAAATATTTCTGTGATTTTATGACCCTTTAATGTTGTAGCTTTAATGTTTAGTTTTTTTTTTACTTCTGTACCTATTGCTTGCTTTTAGTAATTTTATTATAAAATTAGTAGTAGTAATTAGTAGTCTGCTTTTACAATGTTATGCAGTATTTGTTTTATGCTGTCACATTGCATTATAGAAATTATGTTGAGTTGATTTTATTTATCTGATTTGGAGTTTGAAAATGCTTTCATTACATTTGTCACTTGAACGATGTAATCCTCATGCTCATGTTTCTGGTTTATCACAGTAAACTGGATATAGATTACTTGTATATGGCCTATGCTGATATCATGGCTAAGGTAAGTTCACCCGATCAGATTGTTAATGCTGTTTTCTGACTGGCGATAAATGTCATTTTTATAACTAAATACATATAGGATCTACAATACCTACATTCTAAAAGATGTTTACATTCTGGATGTGTTTAGATTACAATGAACAGACTTTTAAATTCGCCAAGCGTTTTAATTAATACGCCATTCTTTGAAAGTGAAAGTAAAGTAAAAATCATCGAATTTCAAAACCACAATTTTCACATCTGTGGTGGGAAAAGGAACACAAAACTAATTAAGGAATATTTATTCAAGACGCTACACATCTATCCGAACTGGGAATTGCCCAAATCTTCAGATGGCTTCTCTTCGTAAGCTGGTGTTAAAAATGGATGCAGTGGCGCTCCTTGCCGTTGGTTGGCGCACATGTGTAATGATGTGTCGTTCTTGAAAAGAATGAATCTAACTCTTTTCAAAAAGTAAATAATTTTCTTTGGTGAGAGCGGATAACACTGATAATAATCAGAATACATCGATACGTATGTTTGTTAGTGTACTTTGCTCTAGGTTTGAAATTTGATTTTTTCTTAAACTATTTCCTAAACTTAACAAATGAATCGTTCAAAAGAATCGTTCAATTGAATCACTCTTTTCAGGGAACAAGTGTCAAAAGAACAAAGCACCAAGTGGAAGGAAACTTCCCATCAAGGGACAACAGCCACCAACCAGTGGTTTTATACCCTTTGAGGGCTTTATTGAACAACTCTTTATGGTCGGACACCAGCAATACAAGCTTATGGATGTTTATAATCTCATCCTTGTCCTTGCTTTTGTTTCATAATCTCCATATACTTGAATAGTTTACAGATCTGAACTTTCATTGTGCGCCATATGGTGTTCTTTTCAGTGTATAGAGCTGTATGAGCTTTGATGTAAATTCATTTATTTTACAGTAGTCGTTTCACTCCATTGTTTATTTTTTATATTTATATAAAATTACTATATTCTATTTTTATATTTTTTATATATATATTGAATATAATACCTGAAATCTTTCTCTTGATAGGCTCTAATGCTGTGATCTTTCTCATCTTCCCTTCCAGAGTTGCCACATTGGCGAAGAGGAGGGGGGAGAGGAGGAGGAGGAGGAGGGGGGAGAGGATGAGATGTCCTTTGAGGTGCGACAGACAGAGATGGTAGGGGGAGTCCGGGGGCTGGGGACGGGGGAGACACAGAAGCGGTAGACCCGAGTGAAATAAAAACCAACCACATCATCCATTCATTCACTCACATATCATCCTTTATCTCTTTCTCTCTCTCTCTCTCTCTCTGTCCTGCTTGCGCTCTCTTACCTCTTCATCTTTCTAATATGCCTTATTAACATCGCACTACTGCATTTTTTGTAAACTGGGTGTGGTTACATCTTTTTTTACGGTTTCCAAAACTCTGGAAGTTTGAGATGAATCTTTGTTAAAAGGAGACCGTAAAATAAATTTTCGAGCTTCGAACCACCTATCAAGAAGATAATGGTTACAAACGTCAAGAATAAATTATTTTGATTAATTTAATATGTTTGCTAAAATACATATTTATATTTTAGATTCTGAATCATTGTAGCTGGTTAAATACATTTCTGCTATGCAACAGACAACCAAAATGTTAGAATATGTCCTCTGAAGCAAAGATGTCAAAGTCAAATATCACAGAGGAGCACATAAAGGAGTTTACAACAAGGCGATGCCCGGATTGGTTCAATTTGGATTGGATTGCACACAGCCTATTAAACCAAGACCTAATATTATTATGTATTTTATTTAATTGATAAATGCATAAAGCAATATTTCTCTTAGTTTCCATGGAAAACACTTTCAACAGACAAATAGCAATGTTCCTAAAAATGTTCCTTAATTTATCGATAGATAGAATTGATAATAAATGCATAATAAACTGAAAATGAATAATTGTGCTGTTCTATGACCCTACCAATCACTGCTTTCTAATCGTAAAATGAGAAAATAAAAACTCATATAAGTTGTATTCATGAGTTCGCGGGTTACTGTTGAATTGTGGGAAATGTGGTTTTGGTGTGTGCAAAACAATGGCATTTGGCTGTTGCCTTCGGCCGGTTTCAATAGTAATTAAATATCATCCTGAGGACCACAGAAATGTTTTGTTTTCGTCCTTTGCTGGCTGGGTCTGGCCCCCGGGCCTTGACTTTGACATCTGCTCTGAAGGATATCTTGGCAATTAAATTAACATGTTTATTTAGTTCACTTTAGTTATGTATGTTTTATTAGTTATGTCAAATTGTATAATTGTTTTCATGTTTAGTAGTAAAAGTCAAATTATGCTTGTAATATTTCATGTTATAACACATGAAAGTGTTTGGAGAATCTAAAGCTGCAACCTGTGGTAATCTAAGGATATTCAGCACAGATTTTTGAAAAACTATTTCCTGAAAACTCGGATGAATCACAAGGATGAATAACGATATAATTTATTAAAATCAGTTATCATTTTAGAGATTCAAAATATAAAATTCCACTGGTTGCAGCATTTGAAGTATTTGGTTGCTTTTTTGATCTACTTTTCTGTTGGTTTCTTGCTTTAAACTTGTTCAATGGGGATAGTTTTATCTTGTTTAGATTTTTCACCATTTGATTAACAATCAATGTGTGTCATACAGTAGATAAGTGCTGTATACATGTATGCGTGTGACTATGGTTTTATTTAACTCACTGACAGGATTTTGTTGAAGTGAGTAATCGATATTCTCCCTTACTGATATAGAATACTGACACACAGACTACAGTGAAAACAAGAGCAGTACAGGTCTCCTAGTGTCCAACCACAGAGGTAGAACTTTCCTCATTAGACACATCATATGCACGCTCACTCATGTTCAGCATCTGTGCGCAGACAGGGTAAGAAATACACACACTTTTTGGGTGTTTATTGTAGGCCAGGCTTATGTGGGCGGGGGGAGGCATGGGTGGGACGGGAGGCGTGGGAGGGGGTTGTTTTAAGTGCATGATATAAAAATAAGCTGAATGTTTTTTGTTTTTTTTTTCATTTAGATCTGTTTTTAAATGATCCGGGGTTTCCGCAAGGTCTTAAAACATCTTAAATTCACTGATTTAGGTCTTTTATAATTTTTCACTGATCCTTATGTCCATGTAAAGCTCGTCTGATATGTGATTTTTTTCTAAATGCTGCAAAAAAAGTAAAAATGATGGTTAGGGTTGCCACAGTTTCAGAAGATATACATAAATTCTCAAAAACATAAAGGGTGTAAGGTTAGGGTTTCCAAAGGTTGAGAAAACTTTCATAATTCCTTGGAAACAAAAAAGTGACATTTAGTGGTACTATAGTTTGAGGAAAAGCTTGTATATACTTAAAATCATTAAAAGTTATTAAAGAGTTTAGAAAAAAAAGCTTGTGAACCCTTATAAATGCTCAAAATCTTAATAGTGATGGTTAGGGTTGCCAGATATTGACATAAGACTCATAAATGTTAAATTATTTTTATGTGATTGTAAGGGTTGCCAGAGATTGAGGAAACATGGAAATGTTCATAATCATAAAGGTGATTTTTCAGGTTGGCAGAGATTGAATATAATGTAAAAAAAATAAAAATGAAATAATGAAAGGGTTTCCAGAGTTAGAGAAAAAGCACATAAACGCACCACTTTGGAAAAGGCATAGTTAGGGTTGCCAGAGTTTGAGAAAAATGCTCAAAATCATAAAAGTGATGCTTAGGGTTTCAATTAAGGTATCTGAAAAGTTTATAATGCAAAAATGTTTGTCTTCATGGTGTTATGATTTTGGTCTTAAATTTGAACCTCAACAGTTTAGTCATAAATGTGATCTTATCAAACCTGCAGAAACCCTGACGATCATAATGTTTTATTTGTAAAAAGGAAAAGTAATTACAGTTAATGTTTAATGAAAACGTTATATCAGAGGTAAAGTCTAGTTTGAGAATTATAAATGCTTAGTTTATGAATCACTTCCCAGAAGGAGACAGAGCTGTAGATGAGTAAAACCTGCATGGCTTCTTGTTCTCTTTGAGATGCAAAGCCATCAGGAGAGTTTACTGTAGTCCAACGTTTGCTCTGTCAGACAAACGTGAAGAGTTAATGTAACTGTCCCATAACTAATGATGATGATGGCCAGCATAATTGGGAGCATGAGTGAAAGGAAAGAGAACCGTAGGATCTTGCCACTTTTGAATCATTCTATGTTTAGTTTTAATATTTGTTTAGTTTTTTTATGTTAGTTTTTTTTAAATAAATTTGTTTATTTATTTTGTTTAAAATTTGTTTAGTTTTTTTATATGCCATTCATTATTAAATGTGTGCTTGTTTAGTGATACGGTTTTGTTGGGTTCAAACTACACAACGGAAGACGAATTATGTCAAGATTTGTTTGGTCTGTGTGACATGATTATTCATAAAAAATCTGATTTCTTGGGGTGGATCTTGTTGTAGTAAAATGATAAGTTTGTGTGAAATTTCTGTACTTGTATCTCAATCTGCAAATCTGTGTCTTGATCAGTTAAATAATGGCTTGATTGACAAGTTTAACCTGGAGCGTGAGACATTTTTACTGGTCCCCTGCGGTATATATTGATCTTTAAATATTTTATAATTCTGGACCTTTTAGGTTTTTTTTTTGCAGAGCTACTATCATGTTGTAGTGAGTTGGAACTAAAATCTTTGTACAGTGCCACTCCAGGAACAAAGTTCCCTAGCCCTGTAATTATTTATGGGGAAAAAGCTGTGCTTTGTTGTACAAGCTGGGGAAACTTAAACTGAGCAGTTTTCAGGTAGCACGATGCCTCTTTTTGAGACACGTTCATTTATTCATTCATCTTCATGTCGGCTTTCTTCCCTTTCGGGGTCTCCACAGCGGAATGAACCGCCAACTCTCTGCCATATGTTTTACACGGCGGATGCCCTTCCAGCCGCATTCGAGACACATTTACAGATCAAAACCAAACTTTAAAGATTTACACAATTTACAGGAAACAAAATCAGATTATTGTCTGATTTGTGCTTATAGTTTGAATCCAACTATGCCAATAATTGACAAGGAGGGTTTTTTTTCTTGAAACTGTTTAAAAAAATAATGATAAAACAATTATCAAGGGAGTTTTTTTCTCAAGGGAGCCTCAAGGGATAATAATAAAACCATTCTCAACAAATTCCTTCACATGCTCACTGCTGCCATCAATCATCTGTAGCAACCACTCTACATAGAAAATGTAACAATCATTCCAAAAAGTTGACTGTTTTTGTTTTATATTGTTCCTTTTACAAGAACAGGGAGATATGCCTGAAACGACGCTTGAGAGATGTGGAACCTGGCTTCAAACATGTTCATTTTTCAATGTTTGACTCTGTAGGAAAAAGAGATGGAAAAGCAAAGGCTACTCTACCAGCAGTCACGTCTACACAACCGAGGGGCGGCTGAGATGGTCCTGCAGATGATAAGTGCCTGCAAGGGTACATCATTATGTATTCTACTATTGTAAAGGGCCCTAGGTTTATTTTTCTTAGCCAAAGAAAGCTGCCAAACTCACCTAACCTTCCCTGAAGGTTGGGCTACAAAGCACTAATTTTACACTACATCTACCAAATGTACCACTTCCCCAAATAAATTTAAACAGTTGAAGATATTTTTAACCATTATTTACACTAATTTATTGTCAAGTTAAATAGTCAATTACCCTAGTGTGCCTCTTATTCACACAGGTGAGACAGGCTGCATGGTCTCTTCCACCTTAAAACTTGGCATTTCTATTCTAAATGGTGGAAACTGTGAGGTCCAACAGGTTAGTTTTGAGACACCTTTACTCGAGACTGTAGAGCTGGTGGAACTTTATGGATGGTAACAATTGTAACGATTTACTTGCAGAAAATGCTGGAATATCTGAAAGACAAGAAAGACGTGGGGTTCTTCCTCAGCGTTCAAGCTCTAATGCAAACCTGCTGGTAAATTGTTAACGCTGTCAAATTGTATTCGTATTTGCTAGTGGAATTGCTAGTAAAGTGTTTGTTATTACTTTACAGTGTTCTGGACTTGAATGCTTTTGAGAGGCAGAATAAAGCAGAGGGTCTAGGTATGGTGTCAGAAGAAGGAACAAGTGAGTAATGATGCAAAATGTATTGTTTCAGTTTCAAACCTTGATTTTAAGAGTAATTTGTTAGTGTAGAGTAACATAGAGATATCATTTATGTTTGGCCATTTTAACATAAAATGTTCTTCATTTGCTGACACGTTATTTTAGTTTAATAACTAGTTCTCATTTTATCATACTATCCACTTGTCTTCAAGTCTAATTATCAAGAAATTCAGAATTTGAGATTAGCCATCAATAAATCCCTTTTAACGCCATGTCACCTTTTTACCATCATCTCACCATCCTTCTTCTTCCATGATTATACTCTTGTCCCCATCTCTTTTCATTCCTCCTTCATGGGGCTCAGACATGAAGCTAGAACGGGGTAAATAACGCCACTGTCGCTTTTATTTTTCATCTCTCTCTTTTTGTCACTGTCACTGCTCTCTGTCTCTTTTCCTTTTTGATTTTGGGATTTCTTATATATATATATATATATATATATATATATATATATATATGAATTTCATCAGTCAAGGATTTGTAAAGGAAAACATTTCTGTCACATCACAGATCATCCAATTTGTTCTGTTGTACGTTAACAGAATGTGACTGAAGAGTTTTGCTTTCTTTCCTTGAATCCTCCAACAGATCTACTGTAACTCTTGAACTCTGCATTGTGTCTTATTTATTAAAAGTACAATACAATCAAAATTTTATTGTAACTGTTTGAATTTTTTTTTGTTATTGGAGAAAACAGAGAAATCACTTTTTATCATGTTTACATGTAAACCTTTATTTCATGTATTTATAAGAATCCATTCTTAATTTTTTTTATAAGATAAGGTCTTTATTTTTTATACAGTGGCACTAAATTGCCTAAAGATTGTTGTGTTTTGCACCAAGTTACTAAATGGGTCAAAGACAATTTGGTGTCTGCATCAGATTTAATTAGTAGAATAAATTGTCAACACCCTGATAAAAAGCTAAATTATAGGTTTAAAACAAAAAAAGGCACAAGCCAGGGGTCTCAAAGTCTTTGAACAGCTTATTTAAAATGCAAAGCAGTCAATAGAAAAACATTTTATTCAATAACACATTCTTTAACTTTTTTTATTGTTTTTAATGTTTTTATACATTTTTATGTAACTTCTTTACCTAAATATTTATTTTAAATGTTTACTTCTGGCTTCTGTAGGATGAAAAACAATATTGTAGACGTCGCTTTTGGGAAAAATGATCAAATCAAGGGAAAACTAAACTTGACTCTGAGCCTCAGAATTAAAGTCATTGATAATCCACTCAGCCAACTCTAACGCTGTCTTGGCTTCAAGATCCGCTCCTAATATTACCCTAAACACCCTCCTATACCTTGCCAAGAGGTCATCATTAATCCTTTAATCAGCCGTTCATAAAGGCGCACATTTATTCAAAACTCTAGGAGCAGACAGCAGCGTAGAGCTGAAATAACATTTTGTGAATTTTACATGCACAAAATGTTAATCTTCATTGTTTTTAACCAGATCACACCGCACTGAAGTCTTTGACTGAATGTGGTTTTTATGAATTTGGCTTTGTGTACTGACCAACTCCTTCCCTGCTCAAACACAGCTCGAGTTTAGAATTGCAGTAGGTCTGTCCCGCATGCTGGTGTATCGTCCACATTGAGGCTTCACGTTGTAATTAATCCCTCCATTGTTTCCAAGCCATGGTTCCAAGTGTCCTTATATCTGTGTTCATGGATTCACATTATGGTTTATCTGTAATGTTTAATTCAGTATATGTGTTGTGTATAAATTGAATGGAATGTTTCATTCGGTATTACTTCACCCAAGTCAAAAGATTTCTGATTTTGCCAAAGGGTGTATCGTTCCACTCCTAGTTTCAAGAAGTGAATCAGTTAATTTGTCAAGTGAGCTTTTTATTGTGTGCACATTCTACTTGTATCTTTTGTAAAGCACACTAACTTTTACAAATAATAACGCTTTCATTTTTTTATTTGTATTAACTAGGCAGTGGATTGAAACCCCTACAAAACTACTAAAAGTCCTGCTTCATCAGAAAGTGAATGATTTATACTAACATACAAAGTTGTGGTATTGGAGAAGATCACTTTTTTTTCCTCTGTTTTCTCTTTTCAAGTTCTAACCTGACTTCTTCTACCGTAAACCCAACATCGATGTCGCAGAGGTATTCTCACTTTGCTTTCTGTCAAATAATTCACCGTCTTCCGCTCTGTAGGTGAGAAGGTCATGGCTGACGACGAGTTCACTTGTGACCTTTTCCGCTTTCTCCAGCTCCTCTGTGAGGGACATAACAATGGTGGGTATAGATTTGATACAGATGTTTAGGACTGTTTACCTTTTGTTTCGTAGAACCTACTGAGCAACAGTTTTTAAATCGCAATAGTGGAATCAAACCACTGTTCAATAAGCTGCGATTTGTTTGTAAGGCTGGTAAGAATAACTCTTGAAGAGTAGTGTTTTGGGAATCGCAATGCCATAGTCCTGCATTTTACATTTACATTCATACAATTGGCAAACACATTTTATCCAATGCAATATTTATAGATTTATTTAAAGATAACATGCAATTTGTTACAAAGACAAAGCCCATCTCAGGTAGTTCACAACAGAAGTAATCTCATAAGTAACAAGAGTACTTAGAGAGTAATGAGAAAAGTAAAAAAGATTTTTAGTTTTCCTTGAAGGGAAGAGTTTTTAGTTTGATTTTTGAAGACTGTTAGTGTTGCTGCTTTTCTGATTTTTCAAGGAGCTTGTTCCACCAGCCAGGGACAGTTTTAAGAGGAAGTTCTGGTGACAGATTTGCTGCATTCCTGAAAAAGTATCACAAACATCCTTCTCTGAATGCAAGCATCTCGAGGGTATGTACAAGAAAGGTAGACTGGGCTGATCTAGAGTCAGTTTTGTAAGCAAGCATTAGTTATTTGAATGCAACACGAGTTGAGTTGGATAGTCAGAGAAATGAGATGAAGAGATACGAGGAGAGGAATAACATGGGCTCGCTTCAGGTCCCCTGAAGATAATATTTTATTTGAAAATGAATGCAGTCGAGATAGGACGAGGAGTTAAGGACCTAATGTTGTGTAGGGCACATCTATAAACTTGAGTTGACTTGGTGATCTGGTCTTTGAAGGTCAGTTGTTCGTCCAAAATTAGAAACATCTGTCTGTTGTTGTTGTGTTATAAGTCATCACAAGAGGAGGTCTGGCATTCCCAATGTTTATGGTGTCTCTGAGATTTTTAACCCTCTTATTTATGGAACTTGGTTACTTCTTGAGGTAATCACAGAGCTCTTTGAATTTTCAAATAGTGAAAAATTAGCGTGAACGCACTTCGATCGAAAACAATGGTCGCCGACATGAGCACGCTCATCTGGCTGAACAACGGGTGGGAATGAAAAAAGTTTGGTTCTGCCACATCGGCTTGGTTTTGCGCAAGAAGACCGACCAATGAAAGTTGCCTTTTTTATGACTGATTGATCACAAACTTCTTTTGTGAGCTAGACTTCAATCTTGTCAGGGTTCGTGATGAAGGATCGGACCCAGATGCGAGGTGAGTTTGCTCAGCTGACTTTATTGTACAGAAACCAAGGCGTTCAAACAGAATAGGCACGAGGGCCAAAACAGAACAAAAAAGCTCTCAGCTTGATTAGTAACAGAGAAGGAATCCCACCGGGATCCTGGAGTCACTCCGTTAGTCCCCGACCCACAAGATCGCTCCGTCAACAGACAGGTAGCCACTTAGATGGTAGCGTCGACAAACTTCTGGAAGTCAGACAGAACTGGACACGAGACAATCAATTGGCAAACCGTTAGGCAACATGCACAAACAATAACTCGCACTGAGCAAAGGCAGAGTGAGCCCTTAAAAGGCCAGTTCTAATTGCGTTCAGAACGAGGAGAAGGGAGGGCATAACACGAAACACCTGACGATAATGAGTAATCATAGAAACACACCAGAATAGGGGGAAAACGAGAGAGCAATCAAGAAAGACATTGAGACAATAACCCGACAAATCTTTGTAACAAATTGCATATTGAACAAAGGTGTCTGCCAAATGCAGAAATGTAAATTAGTGTATTTGTATGCAATTTAATTGCAGATGAAATTAATTGAATATTTACGATTAACCATCTGTGAGTCTGTTTAACTTTTTCCAGATTTCCAGAATTACCTCAGAACTCAAACAGGCAGCACCACCACTATAAATGTCATTATATGCACAGTAGATTACCTTCTCAGACTGCAGGTGATCTCATCTTAAAACCTGTACGTTATTTTGTACCTGATTTACAAGCACTAATTTATTTGGGGAAATTCCTCTAGGAGTCTATCAGTGATTTCTACTGGTACTATTCTGGAAAAGATATCATCGATGAACCAGGCAAACGAAACTTCTCTAAGGCCATGACTGTGGCCAAACAGATCTTCAATAGCCTCACTGAGTATATCCAGGTTGTTTTTCCAATGGGTGAAGCTGCTTTAGTGTAATGTTTACATTTCTAAATGCATTCTAGAATTGGAAATCTTTGTCTCTTAGGGTCCTTGTACTGGAAACCAACAGTCACTAGCCCACAGTCGCCTGTGGGATGCAGTGGTGGGCTTCCTACATGTGTTTGCTCATATGATGATGAAACTAGCTCAGGTAAACAGATTCCTCTGCTATCATCTAATTTCATGAATAGTTTGAAATCATTTTCTCACATAGTAGAAATTCTAGTCATTTCACAATTTGTCGTATGAGTATTGTATCTCAGCATCGTGGTGAATCAATTTTGCACAGCCTGTCAGTAGATCTCCATACTTTCACCGGTGGCTGTATGAATTTAATTGATACTAAAATTGTCTTTGTATCAGTTTATTTTCTAATAAGAAATGCATGCAATTGAAACTATAGACATATATAATGTAGAGTTGATTTACATGAACCCGATACTTGCTTGAAAATATTACATTCCTTTTTTCAAACTGTAAATGACTAGTTTGATGGAATGTAATGTTTTGCTCTCCGTGCTTTACTGATGAATTAAACTGTTTTTCACGTGCTGTATGCAGGGAAGAGTATGTATCACTCTATTTATCTATTGCTGTGACTGTATTTGAGACCCCCTCTTATTCTCATATTCCCAAATCCAGGTTGTTTGAACGCATAAAAAGACTTAAGGAGGACACTCCACTTTTGGGGAAATGGGCTCATTCTCCTACTCTCCCAGAAATAATAGGTTCTGTTTTTAATCTGAGGTTGTAAGGAACGCAAATACAAGACGGCAGATTTTTTTTAAATTTTTTATTAAATATAAAAATAACCAACTGAACAACTAACACAGAAGACCCTTGGGGAAAATACTATACTAAAACTGATAACAGAAAAACACAACTAACAGCCATAGAGCAAGTTATGTAATCAAAAAGTCATAACTAGTTAGTAAGTCATGTTTTGAGAAAAGAAACTGGTTTCTGTGAGACAAGAAGGGAATGGGCCTGCAGTGAATTGCCCTTTAAAAAGGGAATCCCTTTTAAAAGAATCTAAAGGGAAGATTCAAGGGAAGGTTAAAAACATGCACAGGGAATGAACTTTAGACAAGGTAACAACAGGAATGCGAACGGGAGAACACTTTTTGGAAAAAAATTGTGTTTCAAACAATAACAGAAAACTTTAGATGAACCTGTAACCAGTAATCTGAACAACACGCATACGACAGGTGAATGCGAAAGTAAAATAAGCAAGGCAGGATTTCACAGATGAAAACTACAAACAAAGCCCTAGTTATTAAAAGACAAAGATTAAAACAGTATTGTAATAGATGGTTCAGGTCTCTGCTATCCAAAACAGACAAATCAAAGGTGATCAAAACATTTTGCATCCTTTTCAGCCATTCTCTGGGGCTAGTTGCTTTAGCTTAGATTATTGATGCGGATTGTTCAGGATGCCAAGATAGATGCTTTAGGTTCCACTCAATTTTATGTTACACCCAGAGATAGGATCAGGTGTAACATACAATAACAATGGGTTGAAATGGTGATTTATTTACAAAATTTGATCCAAGCAGGGATATACAGTACCTCAGGAGTGTAGTGAGAAACAAGCAAAAACAAACAATGAGAGTCGCTAATTCTGTGTGTGTGTGTGTGTGTGTGTGCGGTTGTGTGTGTTTGTGTGTGCGTTTGTGTGTGTGTGCGTTTGTATCTGTGTATGTATATGTAAATATGGTAGTTAACCTGATTTCTGGAAAGAGAACTCTTACACAAAACGACCACAAGGGGTCTCAAAAATGACATTTAGAGGTAATAATGGTTCTACTTTTCATTTAACATGTTGTTTTTAAAACAAATTATGTTCTTAAATGCACAAGTGGGTCAAACAGCCTTGGAATTGAGTGAAAAATAACATATTCCCAGAGGAGCGTGTCTCACTAGTAATTTGCAGTGTTAAACGAATGTTGCCCTTTTATAATTCCTCCTTTGGTGTGCTGTTCAACTTTAAGTAAGTCATTCATTTGTGTGTGGTGAGTGCCTCTTTCTATATGAACTTCTCTTACATCTAAAACAAACATTAATGAAGACAATGACATACAGTATGTTTTTTGTATGTCATTTGGCTTGTGATTAGCTCAGTATAAGCATTTGTTTTTGTGCATCTAGTATGTTATGTTTTCTTGTAGGACTCAAGTCAGATTGGCCTTTTAAAGGAGCTGTTAGATCTACAGAAGGATATGGTGGTCATGCTGCTCTCTTTGTTGGAGGGTATGAAAGAAATATTACCTTGTTTGTCATCACTAGCTTCATTTTAATCACACATGTTACACCTCTGTATTTGACAGGTAACATTGTGAATGGTACAATCGCACGGCAGATGGTGGATATGTTAGTGGAGTCATCCAGCAATGTTGAAATGATTCTTAAATTTTTCGACATGTTCCTCAAGCTCAAAGATATAGTTGCCTCAGATGCATTCCGCGATTATGTGACAGACCCCAGAGGATTGATATCTAAGAAGGACTTCCAGAAAGCTATGGACAGCCAGAAACAGTACACACCATCTGAGATCCAGTTCCTATTGTCCTGCTCAGAGGCAGATGAGAATGAAATGATAAACTATGAGGAATTTTCCAACCGCTTTCAAGAGCCTGCCAAAGATATTGGTTTTAACATAGCAGTGCTGCTTACCAATCTATCGGAGCACGTTCCACATGACACCAGGCTGCAGAACTTCCTTGAGCAAGCCGAGAGCGTTCTGAACTATTTCCGTCCTTTCCTGGGTCGCATCGAGATCATGGGAGCAAGCAGAAAGATAGAGAGAATCTACTTTGAGATCAGCGAGGTGAATCGCAAGCAGTGGGAGATGCCTCAAGTCAGGGAGTCCAAGCGACAGTTCATTTTTGATGTGGTTAACGAGGGAGGCGAATCAGAGAAGATGGAGCTTTTCGTCAACTTCTGCGAGGACACCATCTTTGAGATGAATATCGCCTCTCAGATTTCAGAGCAGGACGAAGAGGGAAAGGAGGAGGACGATGAGGAGGAAGTTGAAGGAAGGGATGGAGGAGGTGATGAGGAGGGAATTGGGGAGGACGGGCAGCCAGAATCGAGGTCTGCCTTCGCTGATTTCATCCAAAGCATTATGAATTTCTTTGGAATGTTCACCTTCAGGAACATCCGTCGACAGTACCGCCGGCTCAGAAAGATGACCATTAAAGAAATTGTGGTTGGACTTGCAACTTTCTTGTGGACAATCCTGATAGGCATCCTTCATTTTATTTATAGTGTTTGTAAAGGTTTCTTCCTCCTTATTTGGCAAACGCTTTTTGGAGGTGGTTTAGTAGAAGGAGCCCAGAACATCACAGTGACAGAGTTGCTGGCTAGTATGCCGGATCCCACACAAGATGAGGTCCATGGAGATCTGCCTGGAGAGCCAAGGGCTGGAGAAGAGCAAGATACCGGAGGGATAACAGACTCGATTGAAGCCGGAGGTGGAGAGGAAGAGGATGAGGATATCCAGGAGATTGACGGAGGGAAGATTCCTGGTATAGACACGCCTGGTGGACTTGGAGATATGGGAGACACGACTCCTGTTGAGCCCCCAACTCCTGAAGGCTCTCCACTGATGAAGAGGAAAATGGTTTGGACTTTTATCTTATAGGATTTCAGATGTTCTTAAACCTTTTTTTGTAATCATTGTATTTTGCTACAGCAACCAGAGGAAGCAGGACCTGATCACCCTCCTGCTATTGAAGAACCTCCTCCTGAGCCAGAAAAAGCAGAGTGAGTTATCTTAAATACTTTATTTTATTTTTATTTACTTTATTTTTATTTTAGTTTTATGGAATTTCAATGCCTTTAATGGATAGGGCATTGCAGAGCAAAAAAAGAAAAGTTATTTGGGAGAGTGGTCAGTGAGAGTCGAATTCAGACCCCTTCTGATGTTAATATAATAATCAATATTTAATGTCACACCTTACAGCACAGAGAATGGTGAGAAAGCTGAGAAGGAAGCAGAAGTGAAGCCTGTTGAGACACCAGAAGAACCAAAACCTAAGAAGGCTGCCAAAGCTAAGAAGGAGAAGAAGTCAGTAAAGGGTGGAGGATTTGAGCTCTGGAATGAGTTGGATGTTCAAAGGAATAAATTCATGGTATGAGTTGACTAGAGGTGTCTTCTAAACCTCACATTAAATAGTTTACTTTACTCAATCACAGTTTATAACATGTTTTGTAATTAATCAGGTACGTTTATGTGTGTGGATGTGTAAGAATACAACCCAGCCTCGCGGCAGTTCATGAAGGTCACGAAATGTAATCTATTGATTCGTGCTCAGGGTCATGATTTACACTTTTTCCCCCATGTCTGTCAGAATGAATTTGAATCCTATGTATTTTAATAGGAAATAACCTTCTTTTTACCGCCGGTGACCACAGAAGCGGACTGCTTTTCCTGGCCTCAAAACTCAATATCTAAACGCCCTTTTACAAACAAAAAAGCTATCTTTTTAATCTGTTAAAATCTTTTTAAGCGCTGTTTTGCCTCACATAGAGACAATTTCCTCGACCGTCGAAACGCATTGATCTCTATGAGCAAGCATCTGTGAGAGGAGCGCTTAGGGGCCATCTGAAAAGAGTCAACCCCGAAGAACCATTTCGTCGAACAGCCAATAGCTTCATTCTGATGTGTTCTACTGACCTCAAATTCAGGTCACCTCTTTGTTATTTTACTCATAATACTCATTTGCAATTTTTTTCAAAATGCACAATAGCTTCTGACCGAGCACTCTATAATCACCAAATTTGGGTCAGAAATCACGGTTGCCATGATCACATAATTAAAACAAGTCGTTTTATGCATTATATTTTAAATAGCCATTTTGGGTTGTATATAAAGAAAATATTACAGTTCCTATCTTAATAACAGTGGGTATATTATTTTAGCAGTGTTTGTTACCAGTGTTTGTATAGCGATTGTTTATTCTGAAAATTTTGATTTATTAATTGATTAACTGACGCAAGACTTGATTGGAAAATAAGCGCATGGATTACGGAGGTATTTCAGTTCTGCCGGGACAAATCAGGGTGAAGAAGGGACTGCCAAAGAAACGCAGACTGCCACAAATCTGAAAAGTTCAGAAAAATCTGACTATTTGAGTTGATGATTTTCAGTTGATTTTTATAACTGTTTTATTCGGTTACATTTACATTTATGCATTTGGCAGACACTTTTGTTCAAAGTGACTTACAGAAGAGGAAACCACCGATGCCACTCGTGGAGATGCTGGGGATTGAACCCAGGATCTGTTGAATGCAAAGCACTAAGCTACACCCCACCCCCCCCCACCCCCACACCCAACCCCCCACCCCCACACCCAACCACTAAATAAAAACATTTATTTTGCGTTACCAAAAACTGAAGTGTGTCTGCCTGCAGGACTCCCAGGGATTAAAAACAATGTTGACACTTTTTTTTACTTGGAAAACCAGATTAGATCAGTCTGAATTGTAGTTTTAGTAAAATAATAGAACTGTTTTCTTTTTTCTAATTTTCAGAAATTCCTTTAATTCCATATTTTTGAACATCTCCCACAAGATGGATACCTTCTTCAGCTCAATGGGATTTAGATTCAGACTCAATTCTAAACTTGTTTGTGTCTATTTTAGACAATTTTAGGTCATCTAAATATATATTGAATTAAAATCAAGTGTTGTTTAATTGGAGTTTAATAATTGCTATATAAAATATAAAAATCATTGTTTTTAATTTAAATCTTTTTGCTTTTTATCTTTTTTTAGATTATTGCTCAGAAAGATCAGAATGTTTTCAAATCTTTCACAGAGACAGTGATGTAAGTCTCTAAAATGTGCTCTTATTTTGAAGGACTGGTGAGGAGGCTTTTTGCACTTAGTTTTTCACAGTACTTGATGTGAAGAGTCGTTGAATAAAGCTCACGTTTGAAATATTACATTAAATTAAATAGTAAAGTCGTTCTTTTAGAATGCCAACAAAGTCATCAAAATGTAATTGAGAAATCAGTCATTCTTCTAAAACTTGTTGTTTAATGCTATAAACATCCATAGAAGTTCTGTCTAGTCTTTTGTATCTTCTTAGATACTTAATAAATTATTTTCTTGAGTTTTTGGGCCCCACTCTTAATTTTTCACAATTTTTTTATCATAATATAAATGTAACAAAACAATAATGAAAAAAAAGATTCTCCTTAGGATGGCCGTGAAGGTCAAAATGAGTGTTCCTAAGCAGGTGTTAGAAAAAATACTTTTTAACATAGGTGGACTAGCCTCCAGTGTTCAGTTGAGCAGTTACAAATTCAGACCATTTTTTGCCTCTCCCTGTGACTAACACTTTACACTGATTAAAAAAAAACAAACAAAAACAGTTGCAGTTCTCTGATGCAGTGTTACTCTCCTTTTCAATCAACAGAACTGCTTGTCCCGTAACTTCTACAACATTCGTTTTCTCGCTTTATTCCTTGCCTTTGCCCTGAACTTTATTCTCCTCTTCTACAAGGTCAGAAACTGTCATTTGCAATATGCCTTCTAATTGCTTGGTTATTTTTTTTATATAGATTTTGTAAATGAGGATGATGATGATGATGATGATGGTTTGAGGTCCACAGATAAAATGTGTTTCCAGTCATTTGTATTACTCCATCTCTGAGTTTAGGTGTCAGATTCTCCTCCTAACTCAGATGAATTGGAAGGCTCCGGTATGTTTGAAGGCTCTGGGCTATTTGAAGGCTCTGGGGAGGAATTTGAGGGCTCTGGTGGAGAGGAGGGAGGAGAGGAGGAGGAGGAAGACAGTCCTGTGTATTTTTTCCTGGAGGAGAGCACTGGATACATGCAGCCGACCCTCTCCTTCTTGGCCATTCTACACACTGTCATTGCTTTCATATCCATCATAGGATACAATTGTCTTAAGGTTCGATCTTTTTTGTGTTTTTGTGCCCTAGTTTATTCCGTGTAGTTCAGTTGTTTGACTTTATTTGTGCTTTTATAACATTTCTCATAGATCCCTCTGGTTATTTTCAAGAGAGAGAAAGAGCTGGCAAGAAAGCTTGAGTTTGATGGGCTTTACATCACTGAGCAACCGGCGGATGATGATATTAAGGGCCAGTGGGACAGACTGGTCCTAAACACACCGTAAGTCTGGAGCATCAGAATACAAGAAGCGGACACAAGACAGTTTTGAGCTCCAGCTTATGTTCTTTTTGCAGAAAAAAAGTGATTACGTTGTGGTCATAGTTGTATATATGCTTTTGATTGTTCTTTTAGCTCTTTTCCAACCAACTACTGGGACAAATTTGTAAAGCGAAAGGTTTTAGATAAATATGGAGATATTTATGGGCGTGAAAGAATTGCAGAGTTGCTTGGAATGGATCTGGCGTCGCTGGATGTAAGCAAACAACAGACTGACAAGAAACCGGAGGAGCCGGACAACTCTATGCTTGCATGGTATTAAAAACCTCCAGCAAATACTTCGCTCCATCTGTTTATTTGTGATGATTGGAGTCCTTGTATCCTTTTTCAGGTTCACTTCCATTGACATAAAGTATCAGATCTGGAAGTTTGGGGTTGTATTCACAGATAATGTAAGTCAGGTTTTGATAAGGATGGAGTTGTCATTCAAATCTATATCGGACACCTAATGTCATGGTTATTTTTTATCTTTTACAGACTTTCCTCTACCTGGTCTGGTACACAGTGATGTCACTTCTTGGACATTACAACAACTTTTTCTATGCTTGTCACTTATTGGATATCGCAATGGGTGTCAAGACCCTGCGTACAATTCTTTCCTCGGTCACTCACAATGGAAAACAGGTGAGGCTGGTCTGGCTCTTGATAGCTCACTCTGGTACACTTTCATCTCTCTGTGTTTGGAGACAAAAATGATCCCTGTAATATATTATCTGTGGCCACATTTTTTGTTGAATTACAATCATTAGGTTTGTAAAAAAAAAATCTGCAAAGTTTTTATAAGTTCAATCTAGTCAAGTTTTTTTTGAAAAATCCATCATCCAGCCAGCCAAATGCCATGTTTCTCTCTACATCAGTGGAGCAAAATGCCTCTCCTCTTCTGGCTCTGATCTCATTTTAACATACACAGATAAGCAAGTACATTGTGTATATACAACTCTCTCTAAGAGGGGTAAAATACCAAAATACATGAGAGGATCATGAATTCACACTCAAAGCACCCAAAAGCTGAAGTCAAATGATCACTAAAACAAATGACTGAAATTACAATAGTGTGCTAGTAATTTTCAACCACAATTTATAAATGTTGTGTATGTGCAAAAATGGCCCAAAAGGTGTGCACTCTTTTTTTACACAAGGTCTTCAATTTATAACTTGATGTGAAAGTTTGCATATCCCTACACAGACTTGTGTGGATGCTTTGAGTGATTGGCTATCTAGTGGAACTGTCGAGCTTTCCACCATAATGTGAAAAGCAGATTTGTTAATAATGTGTCTAACTTACATGTATGCCTTGTAAATAGCATCTTATCATTTTAAAATAATATTAAAAGAATGCATAAGGCACAAAAATGCCTCTCATTTTCACAAATAACAAATAAACATTTGAAAATATTTCAAATTGACATTATTTTTGATTGAAAACGCTTAACTACTGAGAGTTTGATCAAGTGTTAAAAATAAATACGATTGCTGAACTAATAATAATAATAAAGACTGCTAGACCCCTGGCCTCGCTACAAGATGGGCGTCCACCTGTTGCAGGTGGAGATTTGCTGTGGGAGCTCAGGTGTCCACTTTAATATAGTTTTATTTGTTTAATAATCATACATTGGCATGTTTCCTGTAAGCTAAAACCATGCTAATAGTTGTCATAGTAGCATAATTATAAAATAGACACAACCATCTGGGTTTCATTAGTAAGTTTTTACATGATATAAATTAAAACACACATCTTCAAATCTGACCTTTTTTTTTACCACAAAATTTTATTTTTTTCCACTGCTTTTGTGACACCCTCCCACTTGCTTTTTTGGGGTTTTTTTGCCAATCACTGCACATCACAAGAAGCATGCCAGTATGAAATCTCATAATACAAAACAAAAATTCTCCAAAAATGTTTTAAGTTGGTTTGACAGTCTAACAAAATGCTAGTGATTAAGCAGCAAAATCTAAACAGTTTTTTCCCGATATGATAACCTGCACCCGATTTGATCTGATGCTCTTGTTTCAGCTGATGATGACTGTAGGTTTGCTAGCTGTGGTTGTGTACCTCTACACCGTTGTGGCCTTCAACTTCTTCAGGAAGTTCTACAATAAGAGCGAGGATGAGGATGAACCAGACATGAAGTGTGATGACATGATGACGGTTGGTTAATCATTAATCATGGTTAAAATGTTTAAGAATTTAATTGATTTTCATCAGACAGTCAGAAGAAAGATGTGTGAGTAGAGAAGGGAGGGGCGAGCCAAAAACTGCTCTGAACTCTTGATTGAGATCAGAAGCTCAGAACAAACTTTATATTCAGTTTCAAACCAAATTATATTTCAAATAAAATTTTCTGGAGTTTTATTGAAATTATTCAAAGAAGATATATAAGAAGATCCGTTTAAATAGCCAATGGTTAAAGTTTAATTGATTTAAGACGAATGGATTCAAAGCATAAGCAGTTCCATCATACATCGGCCAAACCCGAACAATGCTCTTCACTTTATTACAAACATTTACTGCAGACTGAGAAAGGCAAGTTCCTTAAAATGCAAGTTTTACATTTATGAATCAGGAATACTAAATTAATCAAATAAAAAGATTAACAAACAATAAAAAAAGCTGAGGTCAGACATTGCAGCAACCCAGCAATGCCAAATGAAATAAAAAAAATAGATTTGTCTTGTGAGTGTAGAAGTTAAATGACTCAAAAAGACAGAGAAGAATATTAGACTAAGCTTTCTGCTTTACTGAGCATAAGAGTTGGAACCGCATTCGATACAGAACCGAACCACAAAACTACACTCAGTTGGTATTTATACGTGTCTTATCAGCTATTTACATCATAATTCTGGTCAGCATCTTACAGACTTAAGCCACGTAGATATTTTCAATCCTTTTAGTCACGTATTTGATGACTCAGTATTACCTTTGCTCAGTTTGCTATAATTAAAGCTAAAGCTATATTATACATTAAAATAATGCAATTTTAGGAACATGTTGCGAAAGGAGTTTTACAGACAGAGTCAGGCGAGGTTCTTGTCATGAATCAAAGCATTAATACATTAAATGAACACATCGTTAAGTCGTTTAATTGCCAACTCTCATATTTTGACTATTTTTATTTCCCTGAATTTCAAAGCCTCCTTTCTACAAAACGACAAACCAAACAGAGCGTCCTCTTTTGACTTGCTGGATTCTCCTGGTTTATACGCCTCTTAGCAAACCGCGACTATTTTTACAATCAAAACAAACTGGTGCATATATGTTTACACACACATTTTGATTAAGTAGCGCTTGCTCAGTTGTTCTCTTCAAAAATGGTCTACGTGCAACATTTTTGACTCCCTGAGATATGAAGTAGAAAGAAAGGTAGAATGAACCATTCGAGGGTGGAGCATGCTCATCTAAAAAACTTCTTTGTCAGCTTATTACACATTAAGGCATGTGTCCTTTATTATTTTGTCCTCCATAAAAGAAAGAAAAAACGTTTTTTTGTGTGTTTTTTTACGTTGTACCCTGTAGCTTCTCTAACCGAAAGCCTACTGTACAACTCAACGATCTCCTTATCTTCCTGTTGGCAGTGTTATCTGTTCCACATGTATGTGGGTGTGCGAGCAGGTGGAGGAATAGGAGATGAAATTGAGGACCCAGCAGGAGATGAGTATGAACTCTACCGCGTGGTCTTTGACATCACCTTCTTCTTCTTTGTCATCGTCATCCTGCTGGCCATCATTCAAGGTGAATTATATTAAATCATCACATTAATAGAACACTTTTTATAATTTTTTTTTTATTATTATTTATAAAAAAGGACATTATCAGTGAATTTGTGCCTACAGGTCTGATTATTGATGCTTTTGGGGAGCTGAGAGACCAGCAGGAGCAGGTGAAAGAAGACATGGAGGTATGTGCAATAAAGATTTGTCATGGTTTTGACCAATGACTGTAAACAAATATGAGCGACGCGACTCGAAATGACCCCTATTGGGCCTTTTGAAGTTTCCGCGAACAGGATTTGGCCACATGACAGGATGATGACACAGACATGCTCAGAAGTGATTTACAGGAGAAAATGGCGGCGACATCTTTATTGCAGCTCCGCCTAGATTCTCACTGGAATCGTGGTTCTGCTCTGAGCTTATGGGAGAGTTCGTGCTGTTAGTGGCATTGACTCAAGCAATTTCAGTCACATCAACCAAACAAATTATGATTTTTGCAGTGTGTTGAAAAGTCATGAATGAGACTGCTGTGTTTGTTGAAAAGTGATGCATTTGTGGGATGGTGAATATGAAATGTTATGTTTAGATGACCAATCTTTTGAAGCAGAAGTGTTTCTCATATGTCGATTAGGCTTTAAATCATGTGACCGTGTTACAACATTTGTAGAGCGTTTTTTTGCATGGTTTCAGCAGCCTTGGTGCTTCAATATTCCCAGGCTTTATAACGGTCCAAGCCCTGCTATGATGTTTTGAGAGATTGTTAGTATAATTGTAAATATGATTCATTTGGCAATGGCAACGATAAATTGCGATAGTATAGATTTAACTGTGTTTAGTTTAATTCTATTCGTTTATTGGCTGTTTTTTAATTCTTTTTCTCTTTATCTTGCCAAAACAAGCAAAATTTTAAACATTTACTGTCTTTTCTCTAACATATTTGCCAAATCATATAACTGATCCACAAAGAAGACAGTTACGCACTTTTGACTAAACATTTTTTTATTTAGGAATAAAACAAACATCGACTGAGCTCAAAAAACAACTTAACAGATGCAGTTATCACAGACAGACAGCAGATGTCACTATTTCTTACTGTATCAAATTAATAAAGCGGCGTGTAGATTTCAGCCCAGTTGTGTCAAAGTGGGTCAGAGCCTTCATGAGACTTTGATTTCGAACTAAGACGACTAAACAAAATATCACGCATCAAAAATAAGTAGGTTTATTTCAAATGTTTCTTTTCAAGACGAGCATAATGTTCACTTTTAAAATACAATGACCCCAAGAGTTTACTAAGATAACCAAGGAACTAATAAAATGGATTGATGAGGATCAAACTAAAAATAAGCAGGCGTGAAGAATTAGATTCAAACAGGATAAGGAGAGGGGCGTGGTGGCAAACAAGACAAGTGGGCATGTGCCGCTAATTAGCCATAACCTGACCAAGATCGCATGATTTTTATCTCTAAAACTGGAAAAACATGACAGCGAGTCTATATTGTGTGTAATATCGTATTGTTGCATTGTGCTTTTCTAGACCAAATGCTTTATATGCGGCATCGGGAGCGATTACTTTGATACAACTCCACATGGCTTCGAGACCCATACCCTTGAGGAACACAACCTGGCCAATTACCTGTGAGCAAACGAGTTTAATGATGTCTTCTTTGCTAACTCTTATAACTTTATGCTAAACGCAGGTGTGCTTTCTCTGCACTAGGTTTTTCCTGATGTACCTAATAAACAAGGATGAAACCGAGCACACTGGCCAGGTCAGTCAACCCGTTCCTATCTGAACATACTTGTGATTTTTAATTTATTTAAATTAATATGAATATATTTCACGGCAGGAATCTTATGTGTGGAAGATGTACCAGGAGAGATGCTGGGATTTCTTCCCAGCTGGGGATTGTTTCAGGAAACAATATGAAGACCAACTTGCCTAAAATGACTAACAACTAACAAAACTAACTATGCAGGTATGATTTTTTTTTTTGCCAAATTGATTCAAATTTATGCTTAAACTGCGCCTTAACTTTTACAAATAGTCACTAAAAATGCATGTTATTTATTCATAGTATGTTTTATGTTTTTGGGTGTCATCATCTCAAAGCTTTTATTTAATAAACTCAGTTTGTGATTTAATGCAGTGTTGTTGGAGTCTCGAATAATTTTTTTATTAACATTTATATACAAATATGAGATATAATCCAAAAGAAAACAAAGAATAGAGGTTCCAGAAACATCGCGCTGTTTAATTTCAGACGAGATTTGTTTGATGAGTTTTGACATGAGTAAAATGATTAAAACAAAATGCAGCTAAAGTAAATCTATGACACTAAGTGTATTATGTTATCACATTTCAAAAATCTGATCTGTTACAGGAAAACACTCAAAGTCATAAATCAAGAAGAGGAAAATGAATGGAATTAGTAGCTAAAATGAAAAGTGCTTGTTTGAGCAGGGACGTTCAGGACATTAAACGGATATCAATTATTACACTTTTTGACTTCGGAACTCGTTAAATTGTTGTCTTGAGTATGATTTTGGGTAGCTATGTACCTCAGTTTAATGGAATTTGAATACTTCCCGCAGACACGGTTTTCCTTCTACAGCCCAAGAACGTACTTCAGGTGAACTGTAGATTAAAACATTTTTCATCGCATCTACAGAAAGAGAACGGTCTTTTACTAATACTATTAATAATGATCTGATTATTGTGATCGTTAACTGACCAAAATTTATTTATATCTATTGCAGTATTCAATTTATCAGTGCTAAACATAGTGCTTTAGTACATTAACAGTATGTGAGAATCTTCAGAAAATGTAAAAAACAAGCCATGAACTTGTTTACCTTTTTTTAAACTATTTTTAAGTACAAAATAATTTACTAAATGTATGTGCAGGGGCCATGAACTGGATTTTTTTAAATTACTTTTTACCATTCATGAAGGTCCAATATTATGACAAAAGGATATTCATCTTTTGATCGATTCATCTTCTGCTGAGTAAACAGCACATTCTTGATGTACATAATAACAGACAATAATATACAATAATAGTGCTTTTTATGTTACATTGAGCTATTCAAATCAGGGAGCTATTTAGATCCTAAGCAGCCGCTTATCCAGTTTACCCACACAACTGGTCTATCTATAGCCTCCCAATACTAAAATATATATAAAAAAGTTTTTCTTCTATGGAAGGATAAAACATCAGAATTCATATAAGGTCTTAGTTTCATGGATGTGTTTTTCTTTTCAGAAAATACTTTTAAATTAATTTCCTAAATTGAATCCAGAAAGATACTGTACAAAAACTGAACCTTGCTCTTGGCACAGATGCTGACTAAACCAGATTACGACCTCAAATTGTACTTTATTTTATGAACAAATGAACTTAAGTTGTCTGAGCAAGGTTTTTTATCTATAAATTCACAAATTGAAGTAATCTGTCGCAACACAAAATTGTATCTTCGTACCATTCATGGAATGTCCAATATTATCAGCATATTATATATATATATATATATATATTTATATATATATATATATATATATATATATATATATATATATATATATATACGTGACAGTTTTATAGCTTTGGTAAAATGACACTTTTCTGATTTAAACCATTTTAAAAATGCCAATTTGAGGAAGAGTGTTGCTCTCTGACTGATCAAAAGTTAAACATATTTAACTATTTGTGAAACTTGATCCATTGATGGTCAGAGCAAGAGTGAAAAAGAACAAAAATGCAAACATTTGAAACTTTGTACATTGGTGTGTTTTTGGATCGTATCGTTACATTCTGTGATGAGGTTTCCGTTGAACGAACATTACATCAGTAATGTATTTCTCATTGAATACTCTATGAAACAATATTATTCACTACATTAGGGAGTAAAATGGCTGAAGCCTCTAATGAAGCGCTCAAACACTGATCCCTTGAAAAGAAAAAGAACCCACATGATTAATAATCTTTCAAGTTATTCAACTTGTTCATTACAATGTTTACATTTGCAAAGGGTTTATGGCCCTTAAAAGAATGCTTTCATGCATCCACAAAATAATTTGCGCTTTAACAACGTCTAGACAGGAATATCCAGATGAGGTGAACTCTGGATTTGCGGGGTTTGGGTAGGTTCTGGTAGGGTGGAGGCTGAGGAGTACCTGCACATGGACTGATAATCTGAAGACACGTCTGTGGGGTTTGAGAGGATGCTCTCACTGTCACTGCTGGACTGGGACAGCATCCTATACTCACGAACAGGGCATGCACGCTCGCTGAAATTGGGTTTAAAGCTGTTTTCCAAATCTTTAGGCATGGACAGCCAGTCCTGTACAAAAGGATTAGAATTTAGTTTCAGAACCAAACAGTGAAATATGTTGCTAAAAAACTGTTACTTACATCAATGTTACCGTCATACTTTTCAAAAAGGTTTGCAAAGTAGTTGCCGAATTTCTGTCCTGAATTTGGTACCACTGGTATTAAAATGATCCTTAACCTACAGTGCAGATTTAAGGTTTTAATTTCGGAAGCTAAATGTGTTTAGAGGAAAGGATTAAAATGTTCAAACCTCTCATTGTGGACAAGCAAGCAGGCAAGCACAACAAGAAGTATTGTGCCTCCTACAACGAACAACACCGTGGACGTTATTGACTCGGGATCCAAAATGTCTGTGAGAAGAGAAGCAGTTAGTCTGTTTTTGTCCCTGAAGTAGATGAATGAATCTGATTTAATATGCTGCTAATGCCTCATGATTATGTAATATAGATGCTGATACCGGTGCCATTGTTGGGCTTCACAGTTCCCCAGTACACAGACTCGCTCCAGTCGCTCCAAAAAAGGGACTGTCCACAGGAAGATTCCACTCGAGCTCTGACCTGAAACTCGTAACGCGTTTTTGAGGGAAAAGACAAACTGTAGGTCTTCTTGGTGGCTGTTAGTATGTTCTAGGATGAGAGAGTTAACATGTTGTTAGCCTTTGATTGTCAGATGAGAGCAAGACGCATGACTTCTACTGCGTTTAGAGGTAGATTATGGAAGATATTTGCCATTGTTAGTAGTAAAACTGTAATTTAGAGTTGTGTACATTTTATACTAAAAGCTACATTTGCAAAAGTACAAGGCGTATTGTGCGGCTAGCAGCTTAGCATGATTTTGTTGGCTAAACAGGTTAAAACAGTGCAAAAACTAGCGGAACTTTTTCCGTATGAGGGTAAAGAGAGACAGTTAGTTTGTCTCAAACCACAGTTTAATTATTATTTATGTAGTCCATCATTTAAACCAGAGCAGGTGTATGTGTTACCAGGAGGGGCAACAGATCTTGGCATAAATATTTTATTTTTTTAATTGTAATAAGTATTTTCGCACTTGTGAATTAAAAGGATCAAGAAATACTCCAGGAAGTTGAATGTTTTCACAAAATGTCTATATTTTTCCATTTTATTTCATAAAGTATATTCATGTTTCAGTGGCCCTAAGCAGGGGGGTAGGGATGGGGTTTGGGGGGGCTGCATGTTCCAAAATATGAGCTATTCTTGTAATGAATTTTCACCGATAATGCATTTAAACATGCAAACACAGTTACTCTTAGTTTTAAAATTGCATGTTAAATTGTATAAAGTGACGCAATTATTATGACTATCAAATAAAGAAAAAAAGCGAATGCTATAATTAAAACTATAAATCATTATGTACAAAGATTGTTCATTATTTTATTATACTGTCTGTTTTATCTATGATCTCTTTTTTAAATTTTTTATTTTATTGATTAACATCTTTCTTTTTTTATCATGAGAGATCGGGAATCGTTTGAGCAGTTTCTCTTCTGCCGAGTCGACAGCCCACCCTCGATAATAACAATAAATAATAATGCATTTTTTATTTTATAGCGCTATTCAAATCATCATTCAAATTATCCTCAATGTGACCCTCGTGCAACAACCCTCAGGTGCATCTGCTCTTGTGGGGCCCCCAGTTAGCCGCTTAGCTTGTTTACCCACAAAACTGGCCCTGCGCATAACCTACCAATACTATATTGCCCTACAGCTTTATCTTGTAGTTCATATCATAAACACACACAACATCAAACTCCAGTGATGTATTTCTTTTCAGAAAATACTTTTAAAAATTCCATCCAGAAAGATACAGAAAAAACACCTTGAAAATGTCAAAAAGAGCATTGTTTCCACCACAGCTGTTGACTCACTTGGAAAGTTACGACCTCAAATGGTACTTCATTGTCAGTACCACTCAAATAAACATAAATTGTCTGTAGAAGGTTTTTTTTTTTGGTGAAATTCACAAAATTCACAAATCTGTTGCAGTAGAGCTTCTCTGTGTACCAAATCAACACAAAACAACCCTGTGGTTCTGGTGCCATTCAGAACTTATTTGATTAGCATGATAAACTGAAGATTTAAAAACCTTATTTTATAGAATAATTCTACCTTCCAGTTATTCTTGTCTGTCCTGTAGCGAACTTCACTTTCAACGCAGCCGTCACCTTTGGTAATGTTCCAGAAGAGCCCCAGGCTGAGATCTCTCTCCACCACAGACAGGTTGTTTGGAGGGGAAAGCTTCACTGCAGATCAAATATAACTGCAGATCAACCAGTCAGTCCTCATCTACTGAAATCATAATAACTTCTCACACCTCTTTCTTTCAGAAAGTCATCCTGATTTGTCACCAAACTTCCATTTTGATTGTAGAGCCATGTTTGGAATGTTCTAAAGCGTTGGACTTTTTCATATGGAAGCATGCATCCCACATTAACACCATCCATCCTGTGATATTCAGGACATTCCAGAGGGCTGTCCTGTTTAAACCTACGCAATCAGAGGGAGTATTGAGCTTTCATATTTTTCTTTTTAATATCACAATTCTGCTTTGTTCAAAATACCTGCTCTTGAAGCGGTAATTGTGGGCAGACGCCGTCCATGTGCAGTTTACGTACTCGAGATTTACGATCAAGCAACTTATGTCTAGTAGAGGACAAAGAAAATATAGATTTACGTTTTCAAATTTTTTGCTGATCTAAAGAGAGTGACATGAAAAACTGTAAATGGCACACACGCAGCTCGTTGTTATCGGTTGATTTATTCAGGAAGGACAAGCAAACAGGAAATGTACGTTTTGTATACATTTTTCATCTAACTTGTAAAACATTTGTGAGATAGATAAATTGTAAAAAAAAAAAAAACAGAAACAAAGTCTTAATTTGTTTTACTTACCGTTTTTTGTATCGAAAAGAAATTTTAAGGAACTTAAAAAACATGTGCTCAGTGTGGAAACAAAGCAGACATGTTTTAAAGGAAGTGTTTCTCACAGTTAAGCACTTTTACTTTAATAATTACTGAAATAGGGAAATAATAATAATTCTATTTATAACCAACTTATATGCTGAACATTTTTTTTAACCTAAATCGTCACATGCCTGTTGCCTTAAAGACAATGTAATTAAATAGGGAACCAACTAAAATCTCTCTGAAATAGTATTAAGTTAAAATCTAAAACACTAGCATTTTACTGATATTTTTATCGAACCAAGTTGTATCTTGAAACAGAAGATACAGGACTCACTCGGTTCAGAAGATCCTGAGAGTACAAATGAGAAGCAAATCCCTAGAAGAGGGAGAACCAGCAGCTTCATCTCAGACGAGTGTAGGAACTAACCGACTTCTTGTTTTCTCTCAGCTTCTGTCGATGCGTTCAGAGCAAGCTGTGAACATGTTTCCTGTTCACCTTCTTCTCGTCACAATTATTGAACTCTCCAGACAGGAAACTGGTGTGTGGTTTTTTTATTCATCAAATACAATTTCTTTTGTACATACAATATTTTCTGTTACAATTTTGCTACAAAGTGAAATAAAACATTAAACATATGCAAAAAAACTAATATTTATTTTCCTCTAGGTACATAATTTGCAGGAAAATAAAACATTGGAGTTCATAATGTAAACACAGTTTTAACTTTCGTGCAAAAAACTACTCATTTTCAGTGACTAATCATATTTTGTGAATATTGTTGTATCTATTGCATTCAGGCTTTGAATGTAAATCTTCACACATGACTGTAGTTTTGTAAGTTTGTTTCTAATAGAACGCTGAATTGGTCTACTGTCATATCCTGTATGAATAATTATAAGTATTTAATTGAGATACAGGACTGTTGTTTCACAACTGGCCAGCGTTAAATCTAAAGTGTGTTTTTTTTTCTCATTCACATCATCTTAGATGTTTTCTCTGCCCAAATGATGAAAATATTATCGTTTAGTGATCCCTCTTTAAATACATGTGCAATATCCTATCACTGCCTTGTATTGCAGGGTTCCCACATGAGATTGAAGTCCTTTGAAACGCTTTAATTCCAAGTTTTGAATTTCAGATGGCAAGCTAAAAATCCTTGATATTAAAACTGATATAAAAAGGTCACTCAGACAATGGAGGAACAAAAGAATAACTTGTGTAGGTTGAAAACGGCTCAATTATTGTTTACTTCTATCTGCTGCATTCTTTAAAAGTGACAGCTTTGCGATGTGAGATTCTAAAATGTCTCTACATTTCTGAAATGCTCAAAGAATTAGTGCTTTTTAAAACAGCTTTGTCAGTTAAGCTAATAATCTAATTTCTAATGTAACAGAAATGGAGAGAAATACCAACATTAACTTTTATTTAACTAAAATGGTAAAAAACTAACAAACAACCAAGCAAAACTTCCTAACTGATAATTTTATCAACTTGGACATGCACAAGTCCGTAGGAGAAAAAAACCCCAGGGCCATTAATTAAGTTGCTTTTGAGTTATTAAAAGTTTTGACCTTGATTACCACTAAGAAAAATATTTTCTTATTCAGGAAAAAAACTAAGACCCAGGCGGCTGCTGAAAATTATCAAGTCTTTTATTCCACTTTTCAAATGACAAATTTAGCCATCTATATGTGATCTAATGTGGTCAAAATTACAATAAAATGTCAGTTATGCTTGTATACGGATGAGTATTTTACCACAGCTGTTATGGGGAAGCTTGAAAATTGAATTTTTTTCTAGATTTTGCTCTAATAACTGAGTAAATGCAGAAAACAGAACTTCCTAAATAAAGCATAAACAAACATGTGATTGAAAAGCCCTATAACTCAGTTTTTTTTGCTCTTGCACGTGATCACTCATAATTGGTTCAGGATATAAACCATCTTTTCACCTTTTTATATCAGCTCCATCTTACTTCCCTGTTGTATTTCAATAAAAAACAGTAATGTAATAGTAGTTTCTACTCTGTACTTGTTAAAGGAGACCTCAGATGCCAATTTGTTGTGATTAAAATAAAACCCTTGGATGATTTTTTTTATATGTTTTTTTTTGTTTTGTTTTAGGGTGGATTTGGACACATGGCAATGAGCACATTTCTGTCCAAACAGCTGGTCAGTTTTTATTTTCTTTTGAGGTCTCCTTAAAATATAGCTCATATAAGTAGGCTTGCACCCAAAAAAACAGGTCTTGAAGAAAAAAAATCTCATCTGAGCAAAAAAAAGACCCGCTGTGTGAACCCAGTCTGCGCCTATGATGAACTGACATATTGACTATGTAAATTAAGCATTAAAATATCTATTCGCATTATTTTCGGACATAATTGGCTCTATCCCAGAATACATCTGATTGTTTACTCCTCCCATGTCCCCCATAATTCAATTCGGTGTAATAATAGTTAGAACACAGGCTTAAGTGCTTTTAAATTTCCATTATTTTGATCAGTACTGTTCCTGTAAACAGTAAACTAATTATACACTACAGAAGTAATCAAGTGTTAACTCTTTTTACAACTACATGCTGTAAGCCTTTCAGGTGCTACTTTATTAACAATCCCCATGAAATCCTCAAACCATCCAGTAGAGCTTTAAAGTGAAAAAGGGAGAGTAGTGGTAGTGAAGGACAGACTAGAAGCTTCTTGCACCAGCAGGAGCAGCGATGGCAAAACATCTGAAAACTCTTCACCATCTTCACACTCTTGCTCCACATCCACGGCCTTCTCGAGCCTTCCCTGATCACAAACTGCACAAACACAACATGTCGAATGAGGAAATGTGCCTTTGAGAGTCTAGTGTGGTCTGTAAGGAAGGATGCGTGGGTGTACCTGCATCGAGTTCGTTCCGGTTTCTAGCTTTGCTCTCGGTTTCTGAGTCTTCGGCTGCAGAGGTGCGGTAGCCAGCGCTAAGGAGCTAGCGTAAATAAGAGTAGGATTAATTAATGTTTAAACAGCACAATGTTACAATTGCCTGTATGTTGTAAGACAGACCTTTGTGAAGATGTCCAGGTCTGGTGCTGGTGGAGAGGTCCGTAAGGCTTCTAAGCTTGAGTCAATAAGGGCCAGTGGATCTGACAAGTCATTTCTGTTCACCAGAGAAGAAGAGGAGCTAGATATAGCAGATGAATGATTCAAAATTATATGGAAACTTGTACCAGTATATAGTTCTCACTGGCCCATTTTGTCATGTGATCTCCCTAGCAGCACTATACATCTTCCCTGTGACTTTGGTTACAATGTTTGTCTCTCATTAACAAAGTCCTGCCCAGTAGCGGTGATGGATGAGCTTGTTTCAGTTTGACTCGATCCCTGACACTGTAAAAACGAGTCTAAGCACACACGCAATGATCCTAGATCAGTCGCTATGGTCACAGATTAGATGAAGGGCGTGGCAGTGTCTATTTATTTCTACTTCCTCATTCTTGATGAGGCCATTTTTCTGAAATTGTACAATGCTCTTTTTTCCCATATTTGCAAAGATGAACATCTTTGCTATCTGCATTTCCTTCAGAAATCATGAGTGATGTCACAGATGCTATTGTTTGGCACAAATAAATGGCTTCAGTTTCATACCTGGACCACATGAGTGAAACCGTTTGTAGCCAGATGTTTTTGACAAAACCAGCACGGTTTTGTCTTTCTTTCGCATGTTAACTCTGCACCAGTTTAGAACAACCATGCTATTCTGATAACTCTGGCTAAAGTTACCTTTTATTGAATTGTGGGTACAGTTTTATCATTTAGACAGAGTTATGAGTTAAACTAGAGTTAATGGCCTTTGTTACGGCTCCGGACGTTTAAAAGCATTCCTGGTTTTGTGTCGTCACCTGTTTGTGCGCGCGCACATTCTGATTCACATTCTCCAGCTGTCCCCTGATTCACCAGTTTGGACGCCGAGCAACAGCCAGAAGGTGGACCACCTCTGCTCGTCTGCAAATCAGCGGCGGCAGCTGGAGTTGAAAAGGAACGCGCTGACAGCTGTCCAGCAGCGAGGGCTCTGCGGAGTTCTTGGCTCATTTCTGGAGAGTGGCATGGAGAAAGTGGCTCCACTCGCTGGCTGCTCGTCCTCGTTGTTCAGTGTTGGTTTGATTAGTTTCCGCTTATGTTTCTGTTTGAGTTGAATTCTGTTGAGCAGTTGTGGTCTGGTGGATAAGGAGATGGACTTGTGATCTGAAGGTCCCGGGTTCGATCCCCAGATCCACTGAGTTGAAGGTGGTGTGAGCGATGAAATACTTGCTCTCCATCTTCAACAACCACAGCTGTGGAGCCCTTGACCAAGGCACCGACTGCTCCCGGACGCCGCAGCCATGGCTGCCTGCTGCTCTGGGTGAGTGTTCACGGTGTGTTTGTTCACACTGCTGTATGTTTACACTGGGATGAGTTACATGCAGAGCACAAATTCCAGGTATGGGTCACTCCATATATGGCCGACTGGTCACTTTCACTTTCACTTCCTACCCGGTGTGTCATGTTTGTTGTCCTCTGACATCCAGGGTCTCAGAGACAGCTTAGCATGTCACTTGACACACATTCTGCACGTAGGATTGTTTCTGTTATACACACTAGTTATTTAGTTAGCTTAGAATTGTAACTTTCTAGTTAGTTTATGTTTTGTTTTACCTGGCGTCCCTCAGTCCCTCTCTGTCCCTGGAGTGTGTGTATTGTACACCCCAACCCTAAACACCATCACATTTTGGGGTCGTAACAGCCTTTCTGGAACCCTCACAACCATCTGCATCACTAGATCAAATTAACTGGCTCACGTGCCCCAGTAAATCTGTTCAGTGACTCGGTAAATTTAAAAACCTTTCAGATTATTATTATTATGTCCTCAACTCAAAAGCAATGACTTGTAGATATCGCCTGAACTAAATCTACTGTCAACTAAAAGTGCACATGGAGAGACATCACCTTTTCTGTGTGTGATTAGAGCACTTATGGTCGGCAGCAACACGCATGCACGGTTTTTAAAAGGTACATATCATAAAAGAGATACAACGTGATATGAAGCTGTGCAGGTGTTTGAGATCACTTTGGTGTTGACTAAAAACCTTTCAAAGCTGATTCCGAAACTGTAGCACAGAGGAAATGTCCTCTCAAACAATGCTCCAAACTATTTCTAGGCCTCAATAAATAGCTGGAAATACGAATGTTCCTTTAAAAATGTTACAGGAATGAATGCGCCAGCTGCTATACTGTACCTCTCTGAGAGTATTCCCCCAGATTCCAGCAGCGCTGTATCATTCATCCAAGACAGAGTCAGTTCTGTGGAGGACGTGGGAAAGAATGTTTCAGGGAGGCTCTCTGTCACCGACCCTCTAAAAAGAAAATACAAAGAAAAGAGGAAAAGACATTGGTGAAGACTTGTTACACACGTGTTTTAAAAGTTTAGAACAATGTAGCCGGACAAAAACTTTACTGAGAGGGAAGCGTCTGTACCGGTTAGGCTCTGGTGTGGAATCTAGCAGGTGGCTGAGGACTCCACTATAGTACACATCTCCTGCAGACATGTCCAGCTACCCAGACACACAAAGAGATGTCTACTTAATGAAAATAACTTATTTTAATGAGCTATGAATTCATTCGCCAGTTTGATACCTCTTGAAGTAAAGGGTTCTCTTGGAGGGCTGAAGCGCTACAGGTTGAGTTCACGTTAATGGAGCGAGTGTATTTCGGTGAGGATTGAAACTCTCTGTTGTTGTTGATCATTGGACTGTTTGGGCGGTGAAATGAGAAGAGAAAGAGAAAACAATACTAAAGGCCTCTATACACCTATCTGAATATTCGGTGTGAAGTTTTGTGTGTGGACGTGTCTCGATCGAAAACCCATGGATGCCGACGGCTCATCACATACATCTGTCCCAGCAATTAATGTGAAGAAAAAAAAAGCTCATCTCTGCCATAACGGATGTTTTTTTCATAAGCGAGCAACCAATGAAGCTGGCTGTTTTGATGACGTGAACAAGACATGAAAGAGAATGGTGCTGTTTACACACGTCAATCTCACGAAAGGAAACCGTGATGAAAAGCTGAGGAAGAGACAGTGAAAGAGGAGAACATAAACATTCAGAAGCTCGTCTTGCTGGTATCCGATCATCAAGAGTTGTTCCACAAAGCTCTCAAAGATTATAAAACAGTCGGCATGTGGCTGTTCTCTCCTGACTAGTGACTGGAATTTTCCATCATTTCGTTTTTTGTTGTTTTGAGTCTTTCACTTAAAAGAATGATTCATTTGAACAAATCATTTGTATCGTTCATATTGGGAAAAATTTGATCTTGCTAACCGTTACATCAAACACCCCCCAAAAAATACAAGAATCTGAGCAAATGAACTCTTACCCATGTCATTTGATAACTATTAGTGTAATCCACACGCGCCAAAGAAAATGATTCACTCCGCAAAGAGTTATTACTAACAAATCAGATTCGTTCTTTTCACAAACAACACATCATTACCACTGAGCGCCATCTAAAGGTGAGATCACCGTACCAACTTTAAACAGCTTGCGAAGTGCACCCTGCAGAGAAGCCTTCTGAATGTTTGTGCAAATCTGTATTTGGGTAGATGTGTAGAGACTTTAACTCTTTGAAAAGTGTGATTTAGGGTTAGACTCACAGTCTCCTTTTGCAGCCTTTGATGCTGTTCGCTTGAACGCTGTTGATGATGAACTTAATGATCTGAAAGGAAGTTGTAGGGTGAGTTTTGTCCCAAGCAGATATTGTTCTGTTATATATAGGATTTACCTTGTGTATGATTGTATGGTGTTGTAAATAATTATGTCTCAATGAGTCGAGTTCTCTCCACAAGCTCTCGTTATCCCTGTTGGATAAGATCAAAACATTGTAAGTAATCAAGGATTGATTAAAATGAGCAGAAGTGTCTGCAAAAGCCATTACAGTGTTTTTCTTTAAAACTCTAGAGACTTTTTACTACGAATGTCCCCATCAAGGTTTTTTTGTTGTTGTTGTTGATCCTGTTCTTTCCGATCCCTTTTTTTTCTCCCGATACAAGTCCGATCATTTTATCAGATACATTTTGGCAATGCAATAAGAAAAGAAAAAAAAACACTAAAACTGATTCAAGTTGACTCGAGTTTTTGTTGTATTATCCATTCATGGAGACAACCATACATTTATTTTCACTGCCATACTAATCAAAATAAAGCTTATACAAAAATATATAGTTTAAAATATGTAACTAAAACTAGTTAAGCGCACACTCAAAATAAAAATTGTGCCAGAACAAATAATACAAATGTAATTATATATGTCATTTAAAGATATAGTTGAACTAAGTTTGATGACATTTAAGTCAAAAACTCACAATCGCCAAAACAAAATTGGCTTAACAAATTTCTATAATGAAATAAACAGCAGCAGCTTAACGCAACATTAACAAAGGATACACAGGACATTTCTCAAGTAAAATTTTTTTTTTTGTTTTTTTTTGTTTTTTTTTATGAAAGGGCGATATTAAACATGTTATTATTACCTACAAAAGTAACTGTACTGTTGAAATAACAAAAAAAATTGGCTCAAAATATTTTTCCTGATTCCGATCTTTTTTTGAAAATCATGTGATGGAACCCGATCGATCAAGACAACCCTAATTATTAAATGTTCTTTTTTTCTTCGATCTTCACCTGTGTCACTGCTGGCTGCTCTTTAGATTAACCATGAGGCTGAAGTGTAGCTTTACACAGATGAATAGTTCGCTTGTCCTGGAGAAGGGCTCACCTGCACAAAGCCAAGAGTTTGAGGTTTGAGGAGTCCTGCCAGCCTCTGAGGTGACGCACTTGGACGAGGACCTGAGATATCTGCCCTCCCTCCTCAACACCGCGGCTAACCGAAACCTGCAGAAAACAAGCACTTTCACACACATCTAGGCATGAGAGGATGAGGCGCTAAAGAACAGTGTGTGATGTTATTCTCGGCATCACCTTCCTGCGGATGAGGCTCAGCAGATGAGGCTGATCTCTCTGGAAGCGTTCATGCTGAAACTCCACACAGTTCTCTTGACTGTCAGGCTTAGACAAGCCGGGGTCGACCTGCATCACTTTGTGGAAGCCATCTGTATTTGAGGTCAGATATTTGAGTAATCAATACCAATCCTCCGCTTTACTGATTGCTTTATCAATACCAAACCCCTTGCTTTGTCTGTCTACACCAAAATATAGAAATTACAATTATTGTCACTTTAATTTTCTTGATTACATTGATTAACTTCGTAAACAATCTGTAAAGCTCAAAATTTGTAAAGCTCAAATCCAGTTTTATTCTCTTCACGATCTTTTGGGGGTTAAAACTGTAAAAGCACATTCCTTCATCTAGCCCCCCTCCCCCCACCCCAAAGAATATTATCAACTACAACAGAAGTCATACATGTTTTAAGTTCATATTCAAAATAAAATTAGCTGTACCCAAGGATGTAACTTTGTCCTGAACATAGAGAGGGTTAACGGCTGTACTAACGGACCGTAGGCGATTCGTTTATCTGCTGTTTTTAAGATTAGGCGAGAGGGTTAACTACTCATGTATTTAATTATTAGTTTTAATTATTTACTTATCTGAAAGTAAAATGAATTAAAAAGTTCTGTATTAGACATACATTGTTATAATTGCGCCAGTCAACCATAATAAATGCTTGGAAAAGTAAGTAAAACTGATTGAGTTTCAGTATCAGAAAATAAACTAAATAAAAATGAAATGAAGACTAAATGAAAATCAAATCAGTCTCACAGTAAATAAACATTTACTAGAGGAACACAGCTAAAATACCTGAGAGAGGGATGCTGATTTATAGTAAAATAGTGCATCCGCCCCAGAGAGTGGCTTAATTAAAGAAATAAATAAGCATGTTCTGTGAGGAGTGTGCATGGGGAGAGAGTGTCCAACAAAAAGAGAAACAGCTAGCAAAGGAGGAGAGGATCATCTGCTCCGGCGCCGACCTCTAGGCTGCAAACCAGAGAAGCTTTCCTCCTGAATTGAGCAGCTCTAGATCACTTTTTAACCTGCTTTTCCATGGAGATGTACGTTCCACTCCTGAAGAGCTGCAGTGTTCTATCAGATAGTGCTACCCTGTGAGATTCAGCTGCTGCATGCTTAGACGCAAGCATTGTGTTCATTTATCAATATTAATACTCAATTTTGTGTGTCATACTGTTCTTTATGCAGGATGAACGGTCTGCATTTTAAACACGTTCATTGCATTAAATAAACAAAAACATTAATAAAGCCATGTAAAATCAGATCTGCAGGGAAGCTTTCCAATTTCTGAGAAAGGCTCCGCCAGGCTTGGAACATAAAACTCTTCTCAAGCCTGTAAGCATTTTTTGACTCCACTGCCTTAAACAACACTCATGGATATATTTTAAAGAGCGTATGCCAATAGCATATTTTTATTGCAGTCTTTCGGTGTTCTTTATAACCGCTCATTTTCAGTAAATGATAGATCTTTTTCTCAACAATCTGACTTGTTTTCTTAGCAGAACTAAAATGAATTATGACACTCGCTTCTTCTTGAAATATGGAAAAATAAACCAAATCAGGTCACAACTTCAACATTTGTAAAGCATTTTTATGCTAAAATGTGCACATACATCGGACGTTTAACCAACATTTTGTAGGCGTAACATCTGAGACGAATGACTAAAAATTGCTGTATGTATAAAATAGTTGTTGAGACATTTTTACTTTAGAACAAAATTCTTTTTAAATTTGAGTAGTGTATCCTGTTAGCAGCTGTTTCATGTTCTGAAATGTGACAACACGTTTTGCCTTAAAAAAAACATTTAGCCTAAAAATACAGCAAGGACACTGTATTTACATCTAAGCTGTAAATCCCCAAAGAGTAATTTTTTTTTTTTACTGTAATTGAGTGGCAACGCCTTTGGAAAACAAAAAGTTTCATATGTTTGACATATTAAGTTATTCAACTGTAAAAACGTGCGCAAACTTCACAGCTAACAAAAATGATTCAAAATGTAGAATTTCACTGCAAAGTGTGCAGTTAGTTTAGCAATTAATCTATTTACATTTCAACCTATGAAACAAGAAACTATTCATGACTAATTATTCTCTTACACATGTTGAGCTGGCGCACAAAGCTGGTCATGTTGCTGTGCTTAAAGTACAGAGGCAGGACCTCCCTGCTGAAGCGCTGCGCATCGTGGACAACAAAACTGCAGCCGCTCTAACACAGGAAACATGTGGTTAGTGGTTAGACCTGATCACCTATAACATGTAGGCCTCTTCCAAAGAAAATACCATTCTGCCTAGACAGGAAATAAAATGGGTTTTAATTAAAAGCTGCAACATTCATGCACACTCTTATAAAAACAGTGCTACACAGCACCACATCTGGTTCTTAAGGAAACCTTTTTGGTGCCAATTATCACCAGCCTCTAGCTCAGGGGTGTCCAAAGTCGGTACAGGAGAGCCGAAGCTCTGCACATTTTTGGTTCAATCATCATGAAACACACCTGTGGCACTAATTATGGTCCTCTGATTGGCTGAAGTAGAGTAGTATGCATACTACAGCAGGGTTGCAACTAAAATGTGCATCGCTCCGGCTCTCCAGGACCGACGTTGGACACCCCTGCCCTAAAGGTACTTCATAGAATTTATTTTAAAAGGCGCATTTAGATCAAAATAAGTTTAAAACAGCTGGCTCTTTACATGAAAAAAGTCTTATAATACAAACAACATAAGCACCAAGGAACCACAGAAGCATAAATAAATTATTTGGACTCTAAATGAGATTACCTTTTCATAAACTACTTTAGATAAAATAATCTTTATTTTAGTGTTTTACTTCCAATGATATTACATAGTATGAATAAAATCAAGCAAACTCATAATGCACAATAAGACAATTAAAAATCGAACTTTAGAGAGATGTTTGTAGTTTGAAGACAATTTAATCAAGTGGTCAGTTGGTATTACTTTGATCGAGCTCGTCTGTTCAAATTCCGCAGTCGTCCGTATCTAGTGAAGTACATGACCAATGATTACATTCAGTAAAGAAGATTGTTACAGCTGTCAAATAAAGTACAGTAAAAACTGTATCAATGGTTAAAAATCACACTTTGGCATTTTTAAACAGATATCTCATTCGTAAATGTTAATCTTTCAATGGTTTTTCAATTAAATAAATAATAAATAACAAGCGTGTCGCATTTGTGTAGTGAGCATTTGAAATGGAGCACATTTTTTGTTTCTTTTGGTATTATGTATGTTACTTTTTGACGAAGAGATACCTATACTTTTTTATCTGAATACCTAGATTAAAAAAACAAACAAACAATAAAAAATGCAACAAAAACAAAGCAAAAAAACAGCAAAAAATGCAATCTTACAGTTAATTTTCAGTTCTCGGAAACAGAACAGATTAGACATTTCCAGTCTGAGTGATCCGAAACACAAGGTGTATGTTTGTATGTTTATTTATGAATAGATTTTTTTTGATATCTGGGAATTTAAGACTCTGACATTTTATTTGTTGTCATCTGTTAATTGTAAAATAATGTTATAGTTGTGCTTTCCTAAAGGAAACAAAAATTACATTTTTCTTGAATCTATCTAAAATTCATATTTCAATTCCATATTTTACAAAATAATTCATAACTTTTAATGGACTAATTGATTTTTGTTTTTATATTTAGTAAGACCTTATGAAACTTTCTTTTGTAATAGGTCTCTATTCAAAGGCGGAAGCGCAAGCCTCAGAGCGCTCTGTTCCGTTCCAAAATAAAGTGCGTACTAATTCTAGCGCGAGCCTGATTCGACAGAAAGCGGACCAATAGCACGAGTTCTTCACAGCAGTACGCATGCATGTTTTGTAAACGGGGTCAGTCTAACCAATAGCAAGTAATTTAGGCTTCTGATGACGTCATTAGAGCATGCGCAAAATGCAGAAGTAAAGTTCATAAAGGTAAACCTCAGCGTCTGACTCAAATAGTAATTAAATACGGGGATAATTCATATTTCACAGACAGATAAGTCAAATAATCATGAATTTCACAATAATAACGAAATACTCACTTGACTCCAGCAGATGAAATTATTGGTTGAATGAGCTTCGACCAGCGTCCAGAGTTTGCTGATGAAAGCTGGGGCGGGAATGCTGTTTTTCATCTCTCCTGCTTGTTTAAAACAGGAATGAAGAAATGTTCTGTGTTCTCCGAAAAGATTCGTCGCACTGCTTTGTTTTCTCGGTCTGTGAGGAGGTAAATAAAGACGCAGGTGGCTCTCCGCGTGAGTTTTCCTGTTAGCGACACACCCCCTGTTGCTTGACCAATCCCAGGATTGGAACCACGCATACGTGATATACGTAATTAGCCCGGTGTTTGCACGTACTACTTGTTTACTATTTGAATGGCCACATAAGTATTATCGTGTAGTTTTGAAGCTAGAATAGAAATCGATATTTTGTTCCGTTTTCATAACCCTTAAATAAGCTATTATATAATTTCTGTATGTCCTCAACCAACCCAAAACATATTTCCCAATTAATTTACAGTACACAGTAGCTTATAAATGCAATACATAATAAAACAATATATTGTTTATTTCCAGTGGAATGAATGTTTTTCAGATAGCTTGACATGCTAAATAAAAGAACACAAGACAAAATATGCATTTTAAATGAAACAAATTGCTCTTAAAAAACAGTGCTTAATTTTTTGTTTTGGAAACAGTTTGCTTGGTAGCTGACCAAAGCAGAAAATACATCTCGAATTGGTAAAGCTGGTTTCTCCACTAACGATTAAAGTAATTATGCAAATACCTCTTAAATGTTTTTATTATTAAAGTAATTTAAATGTACTTTAATCATTACACAAACACATGTAAAGTATTCAAACTTGTGTTTGAGTAAGCGGTTTTGTAAAAAAATGTAACCTTGTATTTGTTTGGAGCTTTTATTTTGAAAATTTCCGTTGCTAATACCGGAAGCGGGTTAGTGTAAGTTTTGTTTATGTCTGATAAGTCGTTGGTTTGTCTCTACGTTTCCGTAAAGGCACCTTCTCAACGTACTTACATATTTTATATGTATTTATTTATATCTATATATATCTATATATATATATATGTATATATATAGATATAAATATTGTTGTTACGTGTTGTATTAACTCCAAGCCGTTTCCCCTTGTTTGGGCTCGACAATTTATCACAGGTGCCATAGCAACAAGACACAACACAACGTTAAAGCTAGCAACGTAGGTTGACCGACACACATGCTTTTAGTTTATCTTTCAGTCATTTGATAGCAAAGAAATTATATAATATATTGTCATACACACAACTCCTTTAGACAGAGCAGAAAGATCTGTGAAGTTATGGTTCAGCTACACGTCAAACGAGGAGACGAAAGCCAGTTTCTCTTCAACACAACAGTGGAAGTCTCGATTGAGAGACTGATCGAGGAGGTCTGCGAGATCTACAACAGAAGACTTAAAGTGGAAAGGGTCTGCTACGGTATGAGAATCTTCGATTGCGTGGATATTGTTGCAACTTCAGCAATTATTAGTAATAATTATTTGTATTTGTACAATTCCTAGACACAACACATATCCAGGTTAGCCCATTTAATTAGAAGTGATTCCATAACACATTTTTATTTCCATAGAAATTTCAGAACTGGCAGATCATGGCATTACTCTGCCACCAAACATGCAAGGTCTGACTGATGAGCAGATCGTGGAGCTGAAGCTGAAAGATGAATGGGGAGAGCGGTGCATCCCCAGCGGTGGTGCTGAACTCAAGATGGATGAGCTCGGACGTCGAAATGGACATGGTAGTCTTGTGACAGTGATGCAGTTCATTGTTTCTAGCCATATACACATCTAACCATAATCTTTCCATCCAGTTTATTTAAAGATAATATAAATCAGTTCGTCTGCTTCCTCTCAGTTAGAGTTTTTATAAACAGGGCTGGATGGGGTAGCATCCCCTGCCGCTAAAGAACTTGGCTGCGGCTGCCATTTTCTTTAGGCAGACATTAACTTGTGATCTCTTTTTGATTGTTTCCTTCTGCCTGATGGAGAGTCAAAACAAATAAACAATATTTGTGTAAAGTGTATTGTATTCTGTTTCTGAAAAGCAACATCCTTCTGGAGACAATGCTTTTCTCATGCTTTGAGAGGCGTCTTTTATCCACTGTCAGATGCTGCTTATGCTATCCATACAAATATGCTATCCATATAAATATGATATTCATATAAATATGCTTATCCAAGCTCTCCTACTATTTTATAACATAACAACAGCTAGAACTCTATAAGCAGCTTGCCACACTAACAGTGCAACACCTCGTGCCCTATTGAGGTCCACCAAATAAGTGTTTGCATGTTCTTGCGGTGCTTGTGGCTTGCGTGGGTCTCCTGCGGCGTCCTCTGTTTCGTCCCTCCACCCAAAACCGTGCTATGAATTGAAGCCTTAGTAGTGAATGTTACAGGGGTGTCTTCCAAGGCTTTCCCCGCTGATCTATTTTATATTGAATAGGCCTTGATCCCTTTTACACAAAAATGTAGACTTAATTCCAAACAAACTAATTTGAAGTGCATTTTGGTCCAGTACATCTTCTTTATCGAAACTCTTTTTTTTGTTTAGCTCCAAATACAAAAATGAAGGACGTATTGCGGAAAACAATGGAGGAAGCCAAGGCTCTGATCTCTAAAGTATGAAGCTTTTTAATATAAAATAATTGTTTCTAAAGTTCTGAGTGCATTTAAATATATTCATAATTGGTCTATTTTCTTCAAAGAAACAAGTGCAAGCAAGTGTCAGCGTTACTCTGGAGATGGTCAAAGAGGCTCTGGATCAGTTGAGAGGAGCTGTGATGATTGTTTACCCCATGGGTCTGCCTCCACACGATCCTATCAGGATGGAGTTTGAAAATCAAGAGGATTTAGGCGGAACACAGGTAAGCTATGACATCTGAGAAATCGAGTCTTCTATCAAATTACTTCAAAGACGATAAGATTTCTTCTGGTTTTTGCTTTTCTTTTCAATTGTTGGTTTAAAACATCACAGTTTTGTATGACCAGTGACATGACTGTTTCTGTCATATTGGGGGGATATCACTTCTAAAAATGAGGATGCTGGGAAAAAATATACTGACATGAGATCTTCACTGCAGGCATCATTGCAGGTGATCCCAAATGAAGACGCTCAGCTTTGGTGGGCATCTAAAGAACTTCTGAAGGGCAAAAAGCTGCAGGATTACACTGGGAAAAATGAAAAGACAAAGATTATCGTGAAAATTCAAAAAGTATTAATTTCGTTTGAGTTTTACATGTTTAACCTGTGACTTTGACTTCGCGGCTGTTGATCTAACCACCTCGCTTTGTAGAGAGGACAAGGTGCCCCTGCAAGAGAACCCCATGTGAGTGAAGATCAACAAAAGCAGATGATGCTCCACTATTACAGACGACAAGAGGAACTCAAGGTGAGTCAACGAGCTGAGGCTTATATATATATATATATATACCTTTAAGTATAAGTGGTCATGTGCGTGACCTTTGATCAGTGATTTTGTTCAGCCTGTATTGCTTTAATTCACAGAAGCTTGAAGAGGCTGATGATGATGCCTACCTTCAGTCAGAGTGGTCTGACAGGCAGGCACTAAAACGACAGTTCCAGGGACTAACAAATATCAAATGGGGACCAAGATAGATGCAACACTTTCCTTTGGACACATCAGGCTCAACATGAACTTTTTTTATTCTGTGCCTTTTATGTTTAGGAAAGAAAAATGTGATTGTATGTTAGTGGAATGCTAAGTACAAGCCAACGGGGTTCTCTGTTCTGAATCATTGGCAGGAGGATGTAACACCTTTCCTGTCTTTGTGCCTCTGGCTGATTCTCAATTCTAACATGATACTGTTCTCAGACAGGAGGCTGCTTTGTAGTTTTCAGACTTCAGTGTAGCTGATTTCTTTGGAGAGCATTGAGGAGTTACAGAACATTTTGATGTCATCCAGGGAAAGGAGAGGAGAGGTTATCAGGAGGAGCGGTCACAACGAGAAGAACTGGAGACTGATCGCATTCCATAATATCACAATGTCTTTTTCTCCATTTTCTGATTTCATTGAATCTAGGTATAAATAAAAACAGTTTTTTTGGTATTTACAACATCTGGACTTTTTCGTTCAGTAACAATTTCGGTCAGTGGTGTTGAGTAATAAAATGTTATAAAACGGGCTCTTTTCAAAAAGCTTTAATTTGTGTAGTTTTAATATAGGTGAGTTCCCCCACTTTTGCTTTTGTTCTGACGTCAGAATTACAAAAAAGTTACTACTCCATACTCTGTGAGTATTTCCGATTACAAAGAAAAACTTTATACAGAGGAGTTTTCAGGAAAATATTTAGAAGTGTAGATTATCTAAAGGTTTGGATGTTGATTTTGTTTGAATTAATGTCCTGCACAACTCTAGATGTGTAGTAGTCAATACTGGCATTAAGTTAGCTTGACTTTGGATGGTTGATATTTGCATATTTAGGGATCAGCTCAAAAGTTACATACCTGTTTGTTCAGAACGTTTTGCAAACGCTTTTGAACAAAATAACTAAACATAATAAATCTCACTGTTTTGTAGTCATCTATGACACATTTCGTTCAAATATAATTTATTTGATGATATTAAAAACTAAACTTAAAGGCAAAAAAATGATTTTTTCATGACAGTATGTAATCAAATCCTAAGTTTTTAAGCTCGATAGCTTTAAATAGGTCAAAATGACAAAAAAAATACATCTCACTGTTCTATGGTAATTGTTTGACTCCTTTATGACACACCATTTTTCATTAATAATCTTCAAAACTTACAGGCAAAAGTTGCTTTTTCCACCAATGAATGTACTCAAATTTCTTGTGTACTACATGTTAAACCTCAATAGATTTTGAAAAAAGTAAATAAATAAATCACTGTTTAACTATTGCATTGCCTGGCAGAAAGTAACAATGCAATCAACATGTTTGCATGCTAGGGTATGACAAGCATGTAAAAACAAAAGAAGAATAAACCACATGTTGTTGAAAGCACAACTACAGTACATTCTGTTTAATTGTTGGCATGTGTGAGTGCAGTATGCATGTGTTTCCATTCAGGTATGCGTTCATCCTGATCTCCTGAATCACAAGCTCTCGCCTCTCGATCCTCTCCATCATCTCAGCTGCTTCTGTGGTGTACGTCACATCTTCCCAGCAGTACACCTTCCTGCCGATCTCTGACATATTAGAGCTGTCCATCAGCGACTCTTCCTCATCCTCGTTCACTGGTTCTTCCTCCTCGAGGTTAGGTGATCTGCTCTTTCTCCTGATTGTTGTAAGTGGATATAAAGGTTTACTGCAGGATAGCCGAGTCGAAACCGCTACAAGAAGGATCAGAAGGCCCACACAAACGCTTGACGTAAAGAGCAGTCCGGCTGTTTCTGGATGCTCTGTGAAAAAGTATGTTATATGGTTAAAACATAAGGCTAAATATCCATCCTGGATAAAAAAAAAAGCTGTTGCTAATAAAATGTTTGCTAGTGTAGGCTTTAATCTTCTAGTACAATAGTTACATTTTCTATTTTACCAATGCTCTGAATAAAAAAAGTTTATATATGTATATATATATATATATATTAAGCCCTGTGAAGAGCATCATAAGGCATGCTTTAAGCTCAGAAATGACTTACATTTCCTGGAACACTTTAGAACACTGTAAGCCCGAGCAAGATTTGCCTGATGGTGTAACAATAGTTAATGATCTCAATAATTTCCTATTACCTGTGATGTAGCCGAACGCCATTAAAGAATCACTGATAATAATCAGATTCTCTGGCAACTTTGACCTCCTGATGACTGGTTTTCCTGTTAAAACAGTAAGAGTTCAGTATTTTTTCTTACCTTAACTACACTGAATTTGTATCTGAATTAAATAGTCCACAATGAATACCACTGTTCACAGTTTTTCGCACTTGATAAGAGTTGAAGAAATGAAGTCATTTTACATGTTTGGATTAGCAAAGTACATCTTTTGTGTATGTTTTTCACCGTCTTTGGTGCTCTGGTAAGGAACTGAGGTAGTCAGGAAACTCCTGGGATCGGCCTCTTTGAGAAGAACTACTGGAACTGAGCAAAAAAAGGAACACTCAACGTTACTTTTGAAAATTAGCTTGTTTTCCATCCCCTCCAGAGTATCAGAGTATTGTTTTTCAGTCTATTCGGCTTGATCTTGCTGTAGCACTTTTAGCATAGCTTCTCGTGGTTGAGTGAGTAGCAATTTTGTACAAGATACAATTTCTTTCCTCCTATGTAACTGTAAAGGAGCCAAGGTTGAAATATAAACACATCAATACTCTGATCGCTACTGTTAATGGTAAAAATGCTACTGCTCTAATACGATTCAATGGTTTATACTAAGCTATGCTAATATGTATAGCTATGCTGTTTGTTATCAACAGTTCAGGAAAATGGATTCCAAAATTGTAAAACAACACTTATTTACTGTGGGGGAGAATAATGAGTCTATTTTTTTTTTTTTTTTCCAAAAAAGTAGAAGGTTTCTCAGATCTTTCATGTGTTGCATACCACATTTATGATTTCATGTGAGCACATCTGCAACTTTTTTCAGTTCTAACGCATTTCTTCTGAAATAATCTGGGGCTAAAGAAAATTGTGTTTGGTTGTATCTTATTATTTAGGTTGATTAATTATATTTAAAGACGAGCTTTAATTTAGTATTTGTCACCAAAACAGTTATATATCTAGCTCTGCTCTACCCAGCCCCTCATCTCACTCCCAAGTTTCGACGAAAACTCAATCTTGGTATCTCTCTGGGTCTTTCCGTGAGAATCTGATGAGTAATCTTTATTTTTCCTGTGAACTAATTCTGGTTTCCAACCAGTAACAAAAGACTGGCACTCTAAGCAATCACAGGAAGTGTCACAGGAAACCCATGATCTAAAAATGCCAGGCTCATTCCCGTTTTTTAATTATCCAACATCTAGAGTGTTCAGTGTAATTTATGAGGGAGGAAGAGTGTGTTAGAAAATAAGCAGTGTGAGATTGAAAGTCACCCCTCAGTGAGAAACTGCTTAGAGCATGATGAATTAAAATTGTATTCCCTTTTTTTCATTCAGAGAAAACCTCTTCAATTTAAAAAGTTTTGTCTAAGTAGCATACCACATGCATAGAGGACGGTGATGTACTTTTTTGTCCCGGGAGGGCAGGGGTCTTTGAAACGTTCCTGATCCACGGTGATCAAACACCTCTGTTTGGCATAGCAGATGTTGGATATCACATCAACAGCTCCGTGATAAAGACATTCTGTGTTGATGATAAAAAATATTATAAAAAAAGAGACTTTTCTTTAGAATCCACATTGATTTAAATGCTGGCCAGTTTATTAGGTACATGTTTTGGAAACTTCCATGTTGTTGGTATACCTAATAAAGTGGCCAGTGCATTTATTTTTTGCAAAACTTTGTACCATACGGTGGAGGTTTTTGTTTCAGAGATGGACAGACGTCCTCTTCGTCCAGTAGCCTACCATAAACAGCAGAGTAGATATTCAGCACTTTAGGATGCTTGCAATGCAGCAGAAGTCGCTCTCCCTCACATGTTACTCTTTTCTTGTGCTCAGCTGTAAGAAAAACACAATTTCTCATGTAGACAAGCAGATATTTGTTGAAGACTCAGTTAAAGCGATGCAGGAGGAAATACTTACATGGTTTACATCTGTATGTTACATGGAGGTATTTAGGCGTTCCTGGACAGGGATCTTTCCCAAAAACTTGATGATTAATTAGAAACTGGCAGTCTCTTTGACCTTGGCATTCAGAAAACACTTTCTAAGAGAGGGATAGAATGTGCGTTATAAAAAAAAGTCAGTACCCTCTACCTGATTCTGGAAAACACGTTACTTTTCTGAGCCAGAAGTGAACATGATCTAGGACACAGGAGACTAGGCTTTCAACAGAGGCTGCTTAGGTTTGTTTTCAGTGTGGGAACAACTGTTCAGCTTAAATAGACAGAGTTCTATATCTCAACCTGTGTTGGTTTATATGACTCATTTTGACAAAGGGGAACAACATATGATGTCACTGATGCCTTCATAGCAACCATAGTTTTACCCTAGCAACAATTTTCTAAGTTCTATATCTCAGCTTAGGAAAAGCGTTAGGACATGGGCGTTGGTTTATATGAATATTGGCAAAGGGAACATTATATGATGTCACTGATGCCATAGCAACCAGTGTTTACCCTAGCAACCATATTTAAAGAACACTAACTTTTGCTAATAACATGATGGCTTGTGTCTTATTTAAACATAAAACAGTTTAAAAAATTACAGTTTGATTCAAACTTTACACAGCTTTGAACTTTTATCAACCAGCTACCGCTTAATAACTTTTAAAAGTCTGCTTTCTCAAGCTAGCATAAAAGGTAAATTAAAAATGTAACTTTCCTTGTTTTTCTGTATTTTAAGTAAACATCAAAGCTAAGCTTTTTTTAATTGTATACCTACATGAAATAAAAAATAAAATAGCTTAACTTGGTGAATACATCTTCTTCTTCTTCTTCTTCTTCTTTGGGCTGTTCCCAGTTTAGGGGTCGCCCCAGCAAATCATCTGTTTCCACCTAACTCTGGCCTCAGTATCCTCTACTCTTGCACCAATGACCTTCATGTCCTCCTTCAGCACACCCATATAACTCGTCTTTGGCCTTCCTCTCGCCCTCTTGCCTGGCAGCTCCATCTCCAACATCCTTCTACCAATATAACTACTATCCCTTCTCTGCACATGTCCAAACCATCTCAATCTGGCTTCTCTGACTTTGTCTCCAAAACAACCAACCTGAGCTGTTCCTCTGATGTGCTCGTTCCTAATCTTGTCCATCCTTGTTACTCCTAAACTGTACATCTTGTAAAAAATTTTAACAAGCTTTTACAACATTTTACTGAACTGACTAATATGAAAAGCAGGTTTTTAATGAAAGATATTCTCCAGTAGCAAAAAAAGTAAAATTTGATGTTCACTTTGATGTGGCTTAAATGTGTCCAGAAAGCTATGTATGGGTGCTTTTCTCATCTTATATCTTTTGCTTTTAATAGAGTTCACAGTGTTTATGAATCAAAATCAATTATGCTGCTTAGATGACAAAATAATGGCATTAACTTTGTGTAAGGCATTGACAGTATAATGATGAACTTCACCAAAGCTAGTGGCAAAAATATTTGTCTGATATTAACATTTATTGAACGTAAGCTCTAGTTTTTGAAGCGTCACGGTGGCGCAGTGGGTAGCACGGTCGTCTCACAGCAAGAAGGTCACTGGTTCGAGTCTCGGCTGGGTCAGTTGAAGTTTCTGTGTGGAGTTCTCATGTTCTCCTCGTGATCGCGTGGGTTTACTCCGGGTGCTCCGGTTTCCCCCACAAGAATAAAGACATGCGGAATAAGTAAATCGGGTAAAAACAATTGTTCGTAGTGTTTGAGTGTGAATAAGTGTGTGAATGTTTCCCAGCGATGGGTTGCGGCTGGAAGGGCATCCGCTGCGTAAAACATATGCCTGAGAGTTGGCGGTTCATTCCGCTGTGGCGACCCCGAAAGGGAAGAAAGCCGACATGAAGATGAATGAATGAATGAGCTCTAGTTTTTTTCTCCAGATGTTCACCTGCAGCACGGTGGAGGCAGAACAGCTGTGATTGTGCCACTGCTGTCTCGCTGCTGTGCTGATCTGGGGCTGTGCTTCGCTCCGTCCATAAACTGCAGTCTGAACAGAAATGGTGGAGTGACGTGGACACCGGAGGATCAAGACCTCTCCATCCCAAGCTTGTGCTGCTTGATTGGTGAGGATTCGAAATAGATAATCTGTGGACATGTAACATTGCATTCAGTAGAAATGTAATGTTTGAGAAGTATAAACATTATAGAGTTTGTCAAAGCTGTGGTAAACAAGTGAAAACATATGAATAAAGTTTGTACTGTTGCTGCAAAACATTTCAAATGTATGCTAAATATTAAATGACATCCGATGCGCATTTCTTACAAGTTCAACAAACTCATTTTTACGTCATCAAAGCAACTTGATAACTTGTTTTTGATTATAGTATCTCATAATTATAACTTAGTATGTCATAATTATGACTCATTATCTCATAATTATGCCTTATTATCTCATCATTATGACTTAGTATCTCATAATTATGACTTAGTATCTCATAAATGTTACTTAGTATCTCATAATTATGACTTAGTATCTCATAAATGTTACTTAGTATCTCATAATTATGACTTAGTATCTCATAAATGTTACTTAGTATCTCATAATTATGACTTAGTATCTCAAATGTTACTTAGTATCTCATGTTACTTAGTATCTCATAATTATGACTTAGTATCTCATAATTATGACTTAGTATCTCATAAATGTTACTTAGTATCTCATAATTATGACTTAGTATCTCATAAATGTTACTTAGTATCTCATAATTATGACTTAGTATCTCATAATTATGACTTAGTATCTCTTAAATGTTACTTAGTATCTCATAATTATGACTTAGTATCTCATAATTATGACTTAGTATCTCATAAATGTTACTTAGTATCTCATAATTATGACTTAGTAGCTCATAAATGTTACTTAGTATCTCATAATTATGACTTAATATCTCATAAATGTTACTTAGTATCTCATAATTATGACTTAGTATCTCATAAATGTTACTTAGTATCTCATAATTATGACTTAGTATCTCATAATTATGACTTAGTATCTCATAAATGTTACTTAGTATCTCATAATTATGACTTAATATCTCATAAATGTTACTTAGTATCTCATAAATGTTACTTAGTATCTCATCATTATGACTTAGTATCTCATAAATGTCACTTAGTATCTCATGTTACTTAGTATCTCATAATTATGACTTAGTATCTCATAAATGTTACTTAGTATATCATAATTATGACTTAATATCTCATAAATGTTACTTAGTATCTCATAAATGTTACTTAGTATCTCATAATTATGACTTAGTATCTCATAAATGTTACTTAGTATCTCATAAATGTTACTTAGTATCTCATAATTATGACTTGGTATCTCATAAATGTTACTTAGTATCTCATAAATGTTACTTAGTATCTCATAATTATGACTTGGTATCTCATAAATGTTACTTAGTATCTCATAAATGTTACTTAGTATCTCATAATTATGACTTGGTATCTCATAAATGTTACTTAGTATCTAATAAATGTTACTTAGTATCTCATAATTATGACTTAGTATCTCATAAATGTTACTTAGTATCTCATAAATGTTACTTAGTATCTCATAATTATGACTCAGTATCTCATAAATGTTACTTAGTATCTCATAAATGTTACTCAGTATCTCATAATTATGACTTAGTATCTCATAAATGTCACTTAGTATCTCATAATTATGACTTAGTATCTCATAAATGTCACTTAGTATCTCATAATTATGACTCAGTATCTCATAAATGTTACTTAGTATCTCATAAATGTTACTTAGTATCTCATAATTATGACTCAGTATCTCATAAATGTTACTTAGTATCTCATAAATGTTACTCAGTATCTCATCATTATGACTTAGTATCTCATAAATGTTACTTAGTATCTCATAATTATTACTTAGTATCTCATAAATGTCACTTAGTATCTCATAAATGTTACTTAGTATCTCATAAATGTTACTCAGTATCTCATAATTATGACTTAGTATCTCATAAATGTCACTTAGTATCTCATAATTATGACTCAGTATCTCATAAATGTTACTTAGTATCTCATAATTATGACTTAGTATCTCATAAATGTTACTTAGTATCTCATAAATGTTACTTAGTATCTCATAATTATGACTTGGTATCTCATAAATGTTACTTAGTATCTCATAAATGTTACTTAGTATCTCATAATTATGACTTGGTATCTCATAAATGTTACTTAGTATCTCATAAATGTTACTTAGTATCTCATAATTATGACTTAGTATCTCATTAATGTTACTTAGTATCTCATAAATGTTACTTAGTATCTCATAATTATGACTTGGTATCTCATAAATGTTACTTAGTATCTCATAAATGTTACTTAGTATCTCATAATTATGACTTAGTATCTCATAAATGTTACTTAGTATCTCATAATTATGACTTGGTATCTCATAAATGTTACTTAGTATCTAATAAATGTTACTTAGTATCTCATAATTATGACTTGGTATCTCATAAATGTTACTTAGTATCTCATAAATGTTACTTAGTATCTCATAATTATGACTTGGTATCTCATAAATGTTACTTAGTATCTCATAAATGTTACTTAGTATCTCATAATTATGACTTGGTATCTCATAAATGTTACTTAGTATCTCATAAATGTTACTTAGTATCTCATAATTATGACTTGGTATCTCATAAATGTTACTTAGTATCTAATAAATGTTACTTAGTATCTCATAATTATGACTTAGTATCTCATAAATGTTACTTAGTATCTCATAAATGTTACTTAGTATCTCATAATTATGACTCAGTATCTCATAAATGTTACTTAGTATCTCATAAATGTTACTCAGTATCTCATAATTATGACTTAGTATCTCATAAATGTTACTTAGTATCTCATAATTATGACTTAGTATCTCATAAATGTCACTTAGTATCTCATAATTATGACTCAGTATCTCATAAATGTTACTTAGTATCTCATAAATGTTACTTAGTATCTCATAATTATGACTCAGTATCTCATAAATGTTACTTAGTATCTCATAAATGTTACTCAGTATCTCATCATTATGACTTAGTATCTCATAAATGTCACTTAGTATCTCATAATTATGACTTAGTATCTCATAAATGTCACTTAGTATCTCATAAATGTTACTTAGTATCTCATAAATGTTACTTAGTATCTCATAATTATGACTTAGTATCTCATAAATGTCACTTAGTATCTCATAATTATGACTCAGTATCTCATAAATGTTACTTAGTATCTCATAATTATGACTTAGTATCTCATAAATGTTACTTAGTATCTCATAAATGTTACTTAGTATCTCATAATTATGACTTGGTATCTCATAAATGTTACTTAGTATCTCATAAATGTTACTTAGTATCTCATAATTATGACTTGGTATCTCATAAATGTTACTTAGTATCTCATAAATGTTACTTAGTATCTCATAATTATGACTTAGTATCTCATTAATGTTACTTAGTATCTCATAAATGTTACTTAGTATCTCATAATTATGACTTGGTATCTCATAAATGTTACTTAGTATCTCATAAATGTTACTTAGTATCTCATAATTATGACTTAGTATCTCATAAATGTTACTTAGTATCTCATAATTATGACTTGGTATCTCATAGATGTTACTTAGTATCTCATAAATGTTACTTAGTATCTCATAATTATGACTTAGTATCTCATAAATGTTACTTAGTATCTCATAAATGTTACTTAGTATCTCATAATTATGACTTAGTATCTCATAAATGTTACTTAGTATCTCATAATTATGACTTGGTATCTCATAAATGTTACTTAGTATCTAATAAATGTTACTTAGTATCTCATAATTATGACTTGGTATCTCATAAATGTTACTTAGTATCTAATAAATGTTACTTAGTATCTCATAATTATGACTTGGTATCTCATAAATGTTACTTAGTATCTCATAAATGTTACTTAGTATCTCATAATTATGACTTAGTATCTCATAAATGTTACTTAGTATCTCATAATTATGACTTGGTATCTCATAAATGTTACTTAGTATCTAATAAATGTTACTTAGTATCTCATAATTATGACTTAGTATCTCATAAATGTTACTTAGTATCTCATAAATGTTACTTAGTATCTCATAATTATGACTCAGTATCTCATAAATGTTACTTAGTATCTCATAAATGTTACTCAGTATCTCATAATTATGACTTAGTATCTCATAAATGTCACTTAGTATCTCATAATTATGACTTAGTATCTCATAAATGTCACTTAGTATCTCATAATTATGACTCAGTATCTCATAAATGTTACTTAGTATCTCATAATTATGACTTAGTATCTCATAAATGTCACTTAGTATCTCATAATTATGACTTAGTATCTCATAAATGTTACTTAGTATCTCATAATTATGACTCAGTATCTCATAAATGTTACTTAGTATCTCATCATTATGACTCAGTATCTCATAAATGTCACTTAGTATCTCATAATTATGACTCAGTATCTCATAAATGTTACTTAGTATCTCATAATTATGACTTAGTATCTCATAAATGTTACTTAGTATCTCATAATTATGACTTAGTATCTCATAAATGTTACTTAGTATCTCATAATTATGACTCAGTATCTCATAAATGTTACTTAGTATCTCATAATTATGACTCAGTATCTCATCATTATGACTTAGTATTTAATTATTATAACTCATTAGCTCATAATTGACTTATTATCTCATCATTATCACTTAGTATCTCATAATTATGACTTAGTATCTCATAAATGTCACTTAGTATCTCATAATTATGACTTAGTATCTCATAAATGTCACTTAGTATCTCATAATTATGACGTAGTATCTCATAAATGTCACTTAGTATCTCATAATTATGACTCAGTATCTCATAAATGTTACTTAGTATCTCATAATTATGACTTAGTATCTCATAAATGTTACTTAGTATCTCATAAATGTTACTTAGTATCTCATAATTATGACTTGGTATCTCATAAATGTTACTTAGTATCTCATAATTATGACTTAGTATCTCATAAATGTTACTTAGTATCTCATAAATGTTACTTAGTATCTCATAATTATGACTTAGTATCTCATAAATGTTACTTAGTATCTCATAATTATGACTTAGTATCTCATAAATGTTACTTAGTATCTCATAAATGTCACTTAGTATCTCATAATTATGACTTAGTATCTCATAAATGTCACTTAGTATCTCATAATTATGACGTAGTATCTCATAAATGTCACTTAGTATCTCATAATTATGACTCAGTATCTCATAAATGTTACTTAGTATCTCATAATTATGACTTAGTATCTCATAAATGTTACTTAGTATCTCATAAATGTTACTTAGTATCTCATAATTATGACTTGGTATCTCATAAATGTTACTTAGTATCTCATAATTATGACTTAGTATCTCATAAATGTTACTTAGTATCTCATAATTATGACTCAGAGTATCTCATAAATGTTACTTAGTATCTCATAATTATGACTTAGTATCTCATAAATGTTACTTAGTATCTCATAAATGTTACTTAGTATCTCATAATTATGACTTGGTATCTCATAAATGTCACTTAGTATCTCATAATTATGACTTAGTATCTCATAAATGTTACTTAGTATCTCATAATTATGACTTGGTATCTCATAAATGTTACTTAGTATCTCATAATTATGACTTAGTATCTCATAAATGTTACTTAGTATCTCATAAATGTTACTTAGTATCTCATAATTATGACTTGGTATCTCATAAATGTTACTTAGTATCTCATAATTATGACTTAGTATCTCATAAATGTTACTTAGTATCTCATAAATGTCACTTAGTATCTCATAATTATGACTTAGTATCTCATAAATGTCACTTAGTATCTCATAATTATGACGTAGTATCTCATAAATGTCACTTAGTATCTCATAATTATGACTCAGTATCTCATAAATGTTACTTAGTATCTCATAATTATGACTTAGTATCTCATAAATGTTACTTAGTATCTCATAAATGTTACTTAGTATCTCATAATTATGACTTGGTATCTCATAAATGTTACTTAGTATCTCATAATTATGACTTAGTATCTCATAAATGTTACTTAGTATCTCATAATTATGACTCAGAGTATCTCATAAATGTTACTTAGTATCTCATAATTATGACTTAGTATCTCATAAATGTTACTTAGTATCTCATAATTATGACTTAGTATCTCATAAATGTTACTTAGTATCTCATAAATGTTACTTAGTATCTCATAATTATGACTTAGTATCTCATAAATGTTACTTAGTATCTCATAAATGTTACTTAGTATCTCATAATTATGACTTGGTATCTCATAAATGTTACTTAGTATCTCATAAATGCTACTTAGTATCTCATAATTATGACTTAGTATCTCATAAATGTTACTTAGTATCTAATAAATGTTACTTAGTATCTCATAATTATGACTTGGTATCTCATAAATGTTACTTAGTATCTCATAAATGTTACTTAGTATCTCATAATTATGACTTAGTATCTCATAAATGTTACTTAGTATCTCATAATTATGACTTGGTATCTCATAAATGTTACTTAGTATCTAATAAATGTTACTTAGTATCTCATAATTATGACTTGGTATCTCATAAATGTTACTTAGTATCTCATAAATGTTACTTAGTATCTCATAATTATGACTTAGTATCTCATAAATGTTACTTAGTATCTCATAATTATGACTTGGTATCTCATAAATGTTACTTAGTATCTAATAAATGTTACTTAGTATCTCATAATTATGACTTAGTATCTCATAAATGTTACTTAGTATCTCATAAATGTTACTTAGTATCTCATAATTATGACTCAGTATCTCATAAATGTTACTCAGTATCTCATAATTATGACTTAGTATCTCATAAATGTCACTTAGTATCTCATAATTATGACTTAGTATCTCATAAATGTCACTTAGTATCTCATAAATGTTACTTAGTATCTCATAATTATGACTCAGTATCTCATAAATGTTACTTAGTATCTCATAATTATGACTTAGTATCTCATAAATGTCACTTAGTATCTCATAATTATGACTTAGTATCTCATAAATGTCACTTAGTATCTCATAATTATGACTCAGTATCTCATAAATGTTACTCAGTATCTCATCATTATGACTCAGTATCTCATAAATGTCACTTAGTATCTCATAATTATGACTCAGTATCTCATAAATGTTACTTAGTATCTCATAATTATGACTTAGTATCTCATAAATGTTACTTAGTATCTCATAATTATGACTTAGTATCTCATAAATGTTACTTAGTATCTCATAATTATGACTCAGTATCTCATAAATGTTACTTAGTATCTCATAATTATGACTCAGTATCTCATCATTATGACTTAGTATTTAATTATTATAACTCATTAGCTCATAATTGACTTATTATCTCATCATTATCACTTAGTATCTCATAATTATGACTTAGTATCTCATAAATGTCACTTAGTATCTCATCATTATGACTCATTATCTCATCATTATGCCTTAATATCTCATAATTATGACTCAGTATCTCATAAATGTTACTTAGTATCTCATAATTATGACTTAGTATCTCATAAATGTTACTTAGTATCTCATAAATGTTACTTAGTATCTCATAATTATGACTTGGTATCTCATAAATGTTACTTAGTATCTCATAATTATGACTTAGTATCTCATAAATGTTACTTAGTATCTCATAATTATGACTCAGAGTATCTCATAAATGTTACTTAGTATCTCATAATTATGACTTAGTATCTCATAAATGTTACTTAGTATCTCATAAATGTTACTTAGTATCTCATAATTATGACTTGGTATCTCATAAATGTCACTTAGTATCTCATAATTATGACTTAGTATCTCATAAATGTTACTTAGTATCTCATAATTATGACTTGGTATCTCATAAATGTTACTTAGTATCTCATAATTATGACTTAGTATCTCATAAATGTTACTTAGTATCTAATAAATGTTACTTAGTATCTCATAATTATGACTTGGTATCTCATAAATGTTACTTAGTATCTCATAATTATGACTTAGTATCTCATAAATGTTACTTAGTATCTCATAAATGTCACTTAGTATCTCATAATTATGACTTAGTATCTCATAATTATGACTTAGTATCTCATAAATGTCACTTAGTATCTCATAATTATGACTCAGTATCTCATAAATGTTACTTAGTATCTCATAATTATGACTTAGTATCTCATAAATGTTACTTAGTATCTCATAAATGTTACTTAGTATCTCATAATTATGACTTGGTATCTCATAAATGTTACTTAGTATCTCATAATTATGACTTAGTATCTCATAAATGTTACTTAGTATCTCATAATTATGACTCAGAGTATCTCATAAATGTTACTTAGTATCTCATAATTATGACTTAGTATCTCATAAATGTTACTTAGTATCTCATAATTATGACTTAGTATCTCATAAATGTTACTTAGTATCTCATAAATGTTACTTAGTATCTCATAATTATGACTTGGTATCTCATAAATGTTACTTAGTATCTCATAAATGTTACTTAGTATCTCATAATTATGACTTGGTATCTCATAAATGTTACTTAGTATCTCATAAATGCTACTTAGTATCTCATAATTATGACTTAGTATCTCATAAATGTTACTTAGTATCTAATAAATGTTACTTAGTATCTCATAATTATGACTTGGTATCTCATAAATGTTACTTAGTATCTCATAAATGTTACTTAGTATCTCATAATTATGACTTAGTATCTCATAAATGTTACTTAGTATCTCATAATTATGACTTGGTATCTCATAAATGTTACTTAGTATCTAATAAATGTTACTTAGTATCTCATAATTATGACTTGGTATCTCATAAATGTTACTTAGTATCTCATAAATGTTACTTAGTATCTCATAATTATGACTTAGTATCTCATAAATGTTACTTAGTATCTCATAATTATGACTTGGTATCTCATAAATGTTACTTAGTATCTAATAAATGTTACTTAGTATCTCATAATTATGACTTAGTATCTCATAAATGTTACTTAGTATCTCATAAATGTTACTTAGTATCTCATAATTATGACTCAGTATCTCATAAATGTTACTCAGTATCTCATAATTATGACTTAGTATCTCATAAATGTCACTTAGTATCTCATAATTATGACTTAGTATCTCATAAATGTCACTTAGTATCTCATAAATGTTACTTAGTATCTCATAATTATGACTCAGTATCTCATAAATGTTACTTAGTATCTCATAATTATGACTTAGTATCTCATAAATGTCACTTAGTATCTCATAATTATGACTCAGTATCTCATAAATGTTACTCAGTATCTCATCATTATGACTCAGTATCTCATAAATGTCACTTAGTATCTCATAATTATGACTCAGTATCTCATAAATGTTACTTAGTATCTCATAATTATGACTTAGTATCTCATAAATGTTACTTAGTATCTCATAATTATGACTTAGTATCTCATAAATGTTACTTAGTATCTCATAATTATGACTCAGTATCTCATAAATGTTACTTAGTATCTCATAATTATGACTCAGTATCTCATCATTATGACTTAGTATTTAATTATTATAACTCATTAGCTCATAATTGACTTATTATCTCATCATTATCACTTAGTATCTCATAATTATGACTTAGTATCTCATAAATGTCACTTAGTATCTCATCATTATGACTCATTATCTCATCATTATGCCTTAATATCTCATAATTATGACTCAGTATCTCATAAATGTTACTTAGTATCTCATAATTATGACTTAGTATCTCATAAATGTTACTTAGTATCTCATAAATGTTACTTAGTATCTCATAATTATGACTTAGTATCTCATAAATGTTACTTAGTATCTCATAATTATGACTTAGTATCTCATAAATGTTACTTAGTATCTCATAATTATGACTCAGAGTATCTCATAAATGTTACTTAGTATCTCATAATTATGACTTAGTATCTCATAAATGTTACTTAGTATCTCATAAATGTTACTTAGTATCTCATAATTATGACTTGGTATCTCATAAATGTCACTTAGTATCTCATAATTATGACTTAGTATCTCATAATAATGTTACTTAGTAACTCATAATTATGACTTGGTATCTCATAATGTTACTTAGTATCTCATAATTATGACTTAGTATCTCATAAATGTTACTTAGTATCTAATAAATGTTACTTAGTATCTCATAATTATGACTTGGTATCTCATAAATGTTACTTAGTATCTCATAATTATGACTTAGTATCTCATAAATGTTACTTAGTATCTCATAAATGTCACTTAGTATCTCATAATTATGACTTAGTATCTCATAATTATGACTTAGTATCTCATAAATGTCACTTAGTATCTCATAATTATGACTCAGTATCTCATAAATGTTACTTAGTATCTCATAATTATGACTTAGTATCTCATAAATGTTACTTAGTATCTCATAAATGTTACTTAGTATCTCATAATTATGACTTGGTATCTCATAAATGTTACTTAGTATCTCATAATTATGACTTAGTATCTCATAAATGTTACTTAGTATCTCATAATTATGACTCAGAGTATCTCATAAATGTTACTTAGTATCTCATAATTATGACTTAGTATCTCATAAATGTTACTTAGTATCTCATAATTATGACTTAGTATCTCATAAATGTTACTTAGTATCTCATAAATGTTACTTAGTATCTCATAATTATGACTTGGTATCTCATAAATGTTACTTAGTATCTCATAAATGTTACTTAGTATCTCATAATTATGACTTGGTATCTCATAAATGTTACTTAGTATCTCATAAATGCTACTTAGTATCTCATAATTATGACTTAGTATCTCATAAATGTTACTTAGTATCTAATAAATGTTACTTAGTATCTCATAATTATGACTTGGTATCTCATAAATGTTACTTAGTATCTCATAAATGTTACTTAGTATCTCATAATTATGACTTAGTATCTCATAAATGTTACTTAGTATCTCATAATTATGACTTGGTATCTCATAAATGTTACTTAGTATCTAATAAATGTTACTTAGTATCTCATAATTATGACTTGGTATCTCATAAATGTTACTTAGTATCTCATAAATGTTACTTAGTATCTCATAATTATGACTTAGTATCTCATAAATGTTACTTAGTATCTCATAATTATGACTTGGTATCTCATAAATGTTACTTAGTATCTAATAAATGTTACTTAGTATCTCATAATTATGACTTAGTATCTCATAAATGTTACTTAGTATCTCATAAATGTTACTTAGTATCTCATAATTATGACTCAGTATCTCATAAATGTTACTCAGTATCTCATAATTATGACTTAGTATCTCATAAATGTCACTTAGTATCTCATAATTATGACTTAGTATCTCATAAATGTCACTTAGTATCTCATAAATGTTACTTAGTATCTCATAATTATGACTCAGTATCTCATAAATGTTACTTAGTATCTCATAATTATGACTTAGTATCTCATAAATGTCACTTAGTATCTCATAATTATGACTTAGTATCTCATAAATGTCACTTAGTATCTCATAATTATGACTCAGTATCTCATAAATGTTACTCAGTATCTCATCATTATGACTCAGTATCTCATAAATGTCACTTAGTATCTCATAATTATGACTCAGTATCTCATAAATGTTACTTAGTATCTCATAATTATGACTCAGTATCTCATAAATGTTACTTAGTATCTCATAATTATGACTCAGTATCTCATAAATGTTACTTAGTATCTCATAATTATGACTCAGTATCTCATAAATGTTACTTAGTATCTCATAATTATGACTCAGTATCTCATCATTATGACTTAGTATTTAATTATTATAACTCATTAGCTCATAATTGACTTATTATCTCATCATTATCACTTAGTATCTCATAATTATGACTTAGTATCTCATAAATGTCACTTAGTATCTCATCATTATGACTCATTATCTCATCATTATGCCTTAATATCTCATCATTATGACTTAGTATCTCATACATTTTACTTAGTGTCTCATAATTATGACTTGGTGATTATTTGTACAGTAACAAGTACTTGTACTCCTGCACAGTACATTCAAACCAATCATATTTGTTTAGCCGAGCTATATTTTTAAGCCACTCACTTGAGAAATCCGCTAGCCCGTCCAATTGTGTCGTGCAGAGCATAAGAATAGAGAGTATCTGACCAGCCCGTCCAGCTGAGACCATGATCAGGTTCAGAGCCTGAAACAGTTCCTCCAGCATCAGAGCCGCGTGCGTTCAAGCGCGTGCTGGAGGAATCCCATCACACACATCTTCACCTGCTTCTCTGCTAAATACTACTTCATTCTTCAACCCTGAGGTGATGTCCTGGTCTTCATGAGACGATCCCTGCGAAAGTGTGCTTCTTACAGCAGGTTCTGCGCAAAAATCGATGGATTTACAAAGAATAGATATCATTTCAAAGAGACCGAGGAAAACCTCATGTGGGAATTTAAAGTGCGCAACAAGTCAGCAGTACCTGAAATCAGCGTCGCCTCATTGTTTGCTCGACTTTAGATGGGTTTAGCGTCCTCTGTAGTAATTCACATGTCTCCAGAAAGCCACCAGACATCCAAAGATATTCTTAAAGGAAATTGAAGAACAGTTTTTAGCGGGGCGTGGCGTTATAAATGCCACAGCTTGGCATTGTAGGCAGGAGAAGGGGGCACTTCTATGAGAGATGTAATAACGCCTGCCCTTTCACAATGTGAGACAATAACATATTTTTAGTGATTGAGCATATTATAATCGCTATAACAGTCAAGTTTAAACGTGACATATGTTTGTTAGTTGCATTATGTTTTAAAACAATTAATTAATCGCATTTGTTTGTATTGCGCGTTATAAAAAAGCAAAGGTAGAAGCGAAAGTGCTGCTCCGAACCAACAGAGGGCGCTCTACGTGCATTTAATAGAGGCCAAATACACACAGAAGAAAAATATCCCGCCTCCGTTTGAAAACAATCCCGTTTCGTGTATTAAATGGCTGGCAAATTTAAAATCCAAGACGATTGTAGCAATAAAACATTTTATGTTTCCGAGAGTGCAGACAGCAGCCGTAGCAAAGGGGAGGAAGACGGCGAAAACGAAGGCCCAGCCGTGTTTATGTGCGGAAAATGTAAGCTGCCCATCGGAGACAGTCTGTCATGGGCTGGCAGTGATGATCAGCAGAACCAAATCATGCTCAAAAGTAAGCATTCGGTTTATACATTCTGGTCTTTCAATAAACTTTACGCATTTTATTTGTTTTCAACATTTATGGTATGGCTTTGTCAGTTAATTAGCGTCACGGTGGCGCAGTGGGTAGCACGGTCGTCTCACAGCAAGAAGGTCGCTGGTTCGAGTCTCGGCTGGATCAGTTGGTGTCTCTGGGTGGAGTTCTCATGTTCTCCTCGTGATCGCGTGGGTTTTCTCCGGGTGCTCCGGTTTCCCCACAAGAACAAAGACATGCGGAATAAGTGAATTGAGTAAGAACGATTGTTCATAGTGTTAAAGAGTGAATGTGTGTGTGAATGTTTCCCAGCGATGGGTTGCAGCTGGAAGGGCATCCGCCGCATAAAACATATGCCAGAGAGTTGGCGGTTCATTCCTCTGTGGCGACCCCGAAAGGGAAGAAAGCCGACATGAAGATGAATGAATGAATGTCAGTTAACTTACGTTATTTAGACACAAGTCAACGTTTTACATGTCTGCAGGACATTCAATTGGTAAGTGATAAAGTTCAGTAGCCACCATTTAGACCTCCACGGGTTTCCCCTCAGTTCATTATAGTAGCCATGTGGGATTATTGCTTTCTAAAATATTGCTCCATTAAATTTGTGATGCTTTTGTATCGAAAGGGGTTTCTGACAATGTTGTCATTGGAAAAGAGCCATTTGTGTCTGGGACCAGAAAGGAGCTTGGATGGTGAGTTCAGTTTTATAGCTATTATATGTATTTATTCATGCTTAAACCTAAAGCAAAGTTTGTTAAACCAGCTCTGACTCAGACAGCTACACAAGAACTTCATAGGTTCCACAATTGGAGTGTCTTTATCTGTTTTTTTTGTGTGTGTGTTTAACAAAGAATCCTCCACATTTGCTTTCTGTAATGATTGTCACAATGCTTTGCAGTAGATTTGTAATTGTAGATAGTGTTAGTATAAGATCATGGGAGCTGTGTGAAGTCTCTGCATGCTTCAAGCACTCCACCATCATCCCATCCCCAAAAAGTAAAAAAACAAACAAAAAAAACCCACAGAACTCAATGACTTCAGACCAGTGGCTCTCATATCTGTGGTCATTAAGACATTTGAGAGACTGGTGTAGGCTTACCTGAATGACATCACTGGTCCCCTATTGGATCCCCTGCAGTTTGCCTAATTATCCAATCGATCTGTGGATGATGCAGTCAACATGAGGCTGCACTAAACCCTGCAACATCTGGACAAACCAGGGACTTATGCAAAGATCCTGTTTGTGGACTTCAGCTCAGCTTTCAACAACATTATCCCATCACTCCTCCGGAATAAACTCCACCAGCTCTCAATTCCTGACTCTATCTGTGACTGGATCACCAGCTTCCTGACTGGTAGACAACAGCTAGTGAGGATGGGGAAATTTAACTCTGACACCTGCACCTTCAGCACTGTCGTCCCCCAAGGGTGTGTTCTCTCCCCGCTACTCTTCTCCCTCTACACCACATGTGTCAAACTCAAGGCCCGCAGACCAGATGTGGCCCATCATGTAATCTAATGTGGCCCGTGAGAGCTTAAAAGTTTTGAGTGTCTAAAAAAATAAAATAAAATGGGGAAAAAACTATATTTCTCACAATGCCTTTGGCCTACGGTAGTTGCAACGGTGTTTCCACATCCATACTCACGAGTGAAACTGCAGAGCTGCCAACTCTCACACATTGAACGTAAGACTCACGCATTTGAGTGATCTCTCACCTCTCCGATTTCTAACGCTAAAATAAATTTAAAGATTTGAAATGGGCACAGCTAATAGTTTATCTGCGATCTGTTTCTTGAGCCTGATGATAAAAGATGATGATCGATACGCTATGTCTTCAGTCTGTGAGGGTTTTTTTCTTTTCTTTTTTTTTTCGCTAAACAAATTACACCAATGAGCTCAGATAAATGCCATCTGCTGGCTTGCTGCCGTACTGCGAGACGGTGGCTCAGCCATAGCGTTGCCGGTACCGATGATACCGATGATGACCCCCTCTCACGGAACCTTAAATGGAGCGCCCACATTGACTCCTTTGCGAAGAAGCCCCAGCAAATGCTGTACTTCCTGCACAGCTGAGGAAGTTCAACCTCCCACAGATGTTGCTGACCCAGCGATCATCGAATCTGTTCTGTGCAACTCCATCACTGTTTGGTTTAGCTCAACATCTAAATCAGACATCTGGAGACTCAAGAGGACAGTTTGGATCGCTGAAAAGATAATTGGAGCTCCCCTATCCTGCCCTTCAAGAACTGTACACCTCCAGAATGAGAAAGAAGGGTCTCAAAATCTCTCTGGATGTTGCCCATTTAGGCAACCACCTCTTCTAGCTCTTACCCTCAAGCAGGCGCTTCATAGCCCCAAACATTAGGACAGGCAGGCACAAACATCGCTTCTTCCCTCAGGGAAGCATTCAGCTCCTGAACCCATAATTCCCCCCCAAACACTCCCATATATTTAATGTAATTCTTACTCTAAGCAACAGGACTCTGATGTGGACTCTTTGCACATTTCCAGTCACTTCACAATCTGTTGTTCTGTTGCTGCACTTTATTTTTACTTTAAGCTTTGGTTGGCACATTACTTCCAAAGCACATCTCCTAAGTGCTTTAGACTTCTATAGATATAGTTCTATTACTTTATATTTTATTACTTCTATTTTTAGAATGTTACTGTATTATGTTTACTTTTTAACTTTTTACTGATATAATCTGTGTCACAGACACACAACATTATTATGTCGCTTTTTTGTACCAGCACTTGAAACAACCTCTTTGATGAAATAAAAAAAAGATTTAATTTAGAAATTTTCAGTGAGCCTGTATGTATTTTTTATGGTGTCTAATATATGGAATATAATTGTAAAAGTTATAATAGAAAAGTATTGTGAAGTAAGTATTGTATAGTGTGTAATCATTTTTTTATTTAGACCACAAAAAAATCTATAGGATCGACATACTATACTGAATGCAATTCAATAGTCGCTCTGCATTTTTAATTAGGATTTTTTTTGTCTTTAAAGCAGTCTCTTTTGTGTTCAGTCTCGTCGTGAATCTCTCCTGCTCTGGCTGCTGTGCAGAATTAGGAGTCATGTACATATCAACCCCCAAAAAGCTAGACTGCAAGAGATCTCTGTTCTGCTTCAGGGTTGAAAATGTCGAAAGGTATACACTTTTGTGATATATTCTGCCAGTGGATGTGATCAGTGATGTAGTTGTGTCTCTGCAGTTATGTAGTGGGTGGTTCACACCAGCAGATGGAAGCCTTGGGCACAGAAGAGAGACCAGTGACGCTGGAGTACCAGAGCACTATGGACCAGCAGATGATGGAGGTAAAAAAAAAAAACCTGGTGCCTGGTTAAATTATTGATACTCGAGTATGATGCAAACTCATGTAAATCTTTGTCTCTTTCTTTTTTACCAAGCTGTCATTTGCTTGTCGTTTACAGATTTTCTTATCAATTTAAATGTGGAGAATACGTAAAAAATACTAAAAGTGTGTTTAAGTAAGGGGAAGGGGAATCTAATTCTTTCTTGTTGTTCATTAGGGTTTTTTTCCTAAGAATATTTTGGAACTTGGAATTCCACCCAATCCACTTTATTTATATGGCACGTTTTATATGGCAAGTCCTGCACAAAACAGTGTTTTAAAAGAAATCAAATTAAAACTTTAAACATTTAAAAAAAATACTTAAACAGATAAAAAAATAAAGCTAAACTACACACATGAATAAAACACACACGGGAACAACACAGGCTCAAACAGAGTTAAAAGCCAAAGAGTAAAAATGGGCTTTAAAACGAGACTTAAAACATTCTACTGAGGAAGCCGTTCTAACAAGAGGCGGCAACAAACTAGCCCTGACCCTTCTAGTTTTAAGTCTGGACTTTGGAACCACCAGTTGGAGGCAACACTCTGACCTTTGAGAAAAAGCAGGAGTATATATCTAAATGAGTTCAGCGAGAAATTCATGGGCCAGCCCTTTTAAAACCTTAAACGGTAACCTTAAAACAGTAAAATCTTAGAATCTATCCTAAAACGTCCTGGCAACCAGTGCGAGGATGCTAAAACTGGTGTGATGTGGTCCCTAAGTTAGGTTCCTGATAAAAGATGTGCTGCTGCGTTCTGGACTAACTGTAAGCGATGAGTTGTCTTGTGATTTATCCCAATGTAGATGGCATTATAGTAGTTCAGATGTGAAGAGATGGAAGCATCCAACACTTGCTCAAAGTCTTTAAAAGATAAACATGACCTAATTTGACATAAAAGCCAGAGACCATAAAATGCAGACCTCACAACTGTATTTACCTGTTTATCCAGTTGAAACTGACGCTAACATTGGTGACTTTAGATTTTACAAAATCTTTGAAGTGCCCCAGATCTTATTGGGAACGTACAGGGCCAAACAATATAACCTCAGTTTTCTCTTCATTTAATTTCAGAAAGTTTTGAGCCAATCAAGCCTTGACATAATTAAAACAGTCTAATAATGAAGTCAGGGAGCTGCTGCTGCCATTTTTATTGATTGTCATGTAAATTTGGCAGTCATCTGCGTAAAAATGTTATGAAATGTTGTGCTTTCTAAAAATCAAGAAGGAAGGAGGTAAGTTGTGAATAAAATAGGACCATGAATTGACCCCTGGGGGACTCCACAAGTAAGGGGTGTTAACAGTAAATGGTCTTTGTGACTGCTATGACCTGACCCCTCTAGTGCAGACCCCCTGACACCCACACGGTGAGTTAAAAAAAATAGTGTGGTCCACTGTGTCAAAAGCAGCAGTCGGGTCTAAAAGCACTAAAATGACAGACAGAATCAGACATTAATAAAAGATCATAAAAAAAACTTTTAAAAGTGCAGCCTCTGTGCTGTGAAATGCTTTGAGACCTGACTGTAAAACATCAAGAATACCATGTGCACCTAAAAAACCTTGCAGTTGTGTGAAAACACTCTTCTAAAATTTTAACAAGGAAAAAAAGTTTAGAGATTGGGCTATACTTACTATTTATATTTAGAGGAATCAAATCTTTTTTTTAAAATAAAAGTTCAAATACCGCCTTGTTGCAAAAGGATGGTAGCGCACCATCTTTATGTTTTACATATTTATGTTTAAGTCGTTGTATGATTCATGTGGATCAGATACATAACATAAATATTAATTTTAGATGATCGATTTGTGTTCCTGGGGGTCCTATCATTTACTGTCATTTTTTGGAGGGGCTGCCTTTGTGTATAAAAATAACTTTTCTCTCTAAAGAAATGTTTTATATCTATGCAAATTCATGTGGTGGCCGCCTTTTGAATGTTTTTGTCATAACTAAGGAAAAGTTGGAAATACATAATAAATATATATATATATATATATATATATATATATATATATATATATATATATATATATATATATATATATATATATATATATATATATATATACATACATACATACATACATAATATAAATCAAGACTATATATATATATATATGTTAAGATTTGAACACATGAACCAAAGATAATCTAGCTGTAAGTAAAGTGAGGACTTCTTTTTGGTATAGGCATGACTTCAGTGCAGTCAGGTGACCAGTAGATGGTGCTCTTGTGATTCATCAAGAGCTCTTTGTTTGGTCAACAAAAGAAATCTGGAAAATTTTAATAATTTTGTGCACAAAATGAAGCTGACATCTTATAAAATAAAACTAGACACTCTTGAATGAATGTCTTTTCCCGTGCTTTTAAGATGATTCCTTTGTTTGGTGCTAAAACATCACTGTGGGAATTCTTTTGGTGACTGTTCTAGATTTTCATTTGGACTTTGTGCTGTGGCAATACTTTTTTATACAAACCAAAGAAAGGACCTCCCTTTGTGACTTCCTCTATATTTCCCTTGCAGATAAAATCAATGGCTGTTATCATAGGACAGCGCCTTCTAGAGATTGAAAGTAACCTCCAGTGCAGTTTGGAAAAGTGATGGCAGGTGGTATACCTGAGAAATGCTGCTTTATGACTTGGAAAGTCTCAAAGAGGTTTAGATGCAAAAATAAATAGATTTCTTTGTTTGCTGTGGAAATAATGAGCAATGTTTTCTGTTGAATATACATGAAGAAATGTGAAGGATTGCTGTACATCTCTGGCATAATTTGAGGATTTAGGAGGTCTTCAAAGGACGAAGGTTTTAAAAATAACTTGTTTAAATGTTTGATAAATGTTAAATGTATCTTAAATCCCTTATATCAAAATATTATTTAGTTCATAAAAATAAATAACGTGTCATTATTAAACCCACAGCATGCCTTTATTTTGCTTGAAACCTGTTGTTTTTCTTGGAGATGTTTGTATTTACACAGGGTAGGCCTCTACAGTAATCAGGATGTAAAGCACCACGTGTTGTTGTTTTCCCTCCAGTTGTTTGTATTTGATATTTCATTCTTTGCATCAAAACAGCCTAACCCCCAGAAACTGCTTCAATAACAAGTGGATGTAGGAGGCGGCTATTATTTTGTTTATGGTTCCTGACCAATGTGCCTAGCAACACTCGAAAGGCGGGAGGGAAAACAGTCACCCCAACCCTGAAAGCTTGGGAAGCATAACAACAGCGGCTGAGACTGATTCCCCTCGCTTTGGACCAACCAGAGGGCTCGGAAACCGCGCGCACATGCTGCCGCCGGAGCCTGTTGCCATCGCATCCGTTGTTTCCTGATCATGCGCTCAGCCAATCAGCTTAGGAGGTAGTCTGCGAAACTGTCGACGTCGCGCTCTGGCATTTGCATAGGCGTGGTCTCATCTCCCGCGCCCGCGAAGACCTCCTCTTCATTCTTGTTTTTTTCAACGCCTGCAGGTCAGCCTGGAAACCTTGTTTGGGTTAAAAATAGGACGCTGAGGTAAAAAACATATTTATTGCACATGGTTTTGCATCATGTTTACAGTTTGTGTCCAGTAGAGGGAAACCCTACAGTTTACGTATTTAGTTCACAATCTTTACCTCACCAATGGAGGGAATTGGGGCGTTATTAGAAAGACTGTTTAAAATATCTGTGCATACTTTTTAATGTATTGTAAAATTTCAGGTAGGGATTTTAAAGTCTCATTTCAGATTATTGAGGTGGAGCTCTCCAAAGCTTTCTAGTAATCATCATACACATTTTAAAACACAGAATTGGTTTTATTGTCTTATATATTCTGAAAATAATGTGAACTGGTTTAAAAAGAAATTCAATGTAAAAGCAGGAAGGCACATTTCATAATTATGAGATTAAAAGTCTGCTTGTCGAGGCAGATTACTCTGTAGTTCCACAAGAGACATGAAAAAAGATGTGATTATTGCAAGAGAACACAACATTTTGGACAAACAACCTAATAATATTTAGTATAAATATGAATAAAAAATAACATGTGTTATTTGATAAACAAAATACGTTTTACAAGTGAGAAAAAAAAAACAGTTGACGTAGTATTTCCTCCTTTATCAATTTAGGGACTACAAGATGGAAAATTGAAAACTTTCAATTCTGCGTTTAAAGTTAAAAAAAAAAGGTGAGATTACACATCGTAATTAAAAATACATAATTAGATTTAAGTCGTTGCATGATGAATGTGAAAAATCTGAAAATATGTGTAAAATCTATTTATTTGAAATTCCATCCATCCATCCATCTTCATGTTGGCTTTCTTCCCTTTCGGGGTCTCCACAGTGGAATGAACCGCCAACTCTCTGGCATATGTTTTACGCAGCGGATGCCCTTCCAGCTGCAACCCAAACATTCACACACACTCATTCACTCTTTAACACTATGAACAATCGTTCTTACTCAATTCACTTATACTGCATGTCTTTGTTCTTGTGGAGAAACCGGAGCACCCGGAGTAAACCCACGCGATCACGAGGAGAACATGAGAACTCCACACAGAAATACCAACTGACCCAGCCGAGGCTCGAACCAGTGACCTTCTTGCTGTGAGACGACCGTGCTACCCACTGCGCCACCGAGACGTTCTTTATTTGAAATTCTACAAATGAATACTATCTATATTAATTTAAGAGGCCTTATCTGTTTGCCTATAGGGGTCTGTGATTTTAGGAAGAATAAGCAATTGTGTGTGAACAGAGCTTGTTCCCCCTAAAAACATGTTAAATATTAATACAAAATTCATGTTTTGTCGTCCTTCCGAATATTATGGTTATAACTAAGGAAAAGTTAAATATATTTTTATCAAAACATTAATAAATCAAAAAAATTTCTCCATAAAATATCTACAAAAGGAAACATGTTTGGAATGTTGACTAAGTTGTTTTTAATAAATCTATTATTTATTAAAATACTATAACTATTTTTTGTGAAAAAAAAACAACATTTTTTGACAAGAATTTCCTTCATCACAAACTGTTTCGTGATCAAACATCTCCAGAAATGATCTGCCAATGGAAACTTGTTTGGAATGTTGAGCCAGTTGTTCTTCTACTGAATTCTAACTTACATACCTGACTCGTAGTCACGAAAAACCTTGGAAAGCTATTTTTAGCAACAAAGTGCTACCGCTGGGTGTTTCACTTACTAAATGGAAACCTGGCACAAATCCTTAAATATAAAATGCGAATGAGTGAGAACAGAAATATTTTTGTCTTTGTTCTACCCCTGAATTTTTAATTTGTCTGTTTCTCTCCCAAACCCCATTTTTTCACCTGCTGTGCCAGCTGCTGTCATTTTGATTAATGGCTTCTGGCTGCAATCTCGGAGAGCATCTCACATGAACTGAAGTGCTGATGCTTTGCACTTCCAGAATGATCTTCCCCACCCCATCCACCTCCATTTCAATGTCCAGACATAAACGCACACCCGCGGACACTCTGTCCCAAAAGACTGGGGAGGTGGTAATCAATAATGTAGACAGTCTGATTAAGTGAAGGTTACTTCTTTGCAAACAACACCGTGGAGCATTCACCATGGGGCCTGTAGAGACAAGTGCACCAATAGCAGAGCAGCTCAAAACAGGATCTGCCTGTCGGTGCTTGCTTATATGCAAATTAACAGTTGGATAGAGCAGCTGCCTTTTGTTTGCATGTTAGATGAAAGATTTAATTAGCGTGTTGACTGAATATGATCATTTTGTCAGCTCATCCTGAAACCAAAACTTTACTAGTTCAGTGTGGATCACATTTTAAGGGCATTCTTACATAACATACTCTTGTCAAATTTGATGAGGAAACTCAAAACATAAGATAACAGATTGTAGTGTTAAAATGTAAATGATGCACATTATAGTCGATGTGTTAGTGTCTGAAGATGTTTCAGGATAAGTCAAACTAAGTAACAATATTGATTTTGTTTTATAATGTCAGACAAGATGGGATTTGTGGCAGAAATAACACAAATCCTACAGTAAACACGATTTCTGATTCAAATCCGGTCATGACTCAGTGGTTTACAAAAGATCCTAAGACTGTCTTTTAATGCTCTTTGAAAAATACAATTGATTATTTGTTATTTTAACATGCCAACTATCTTTAAATATCAGATTTAAAAGAATAACACTGCTAAGAAAACCACTTAATGCATTTAATCAGTTTTTGAAGACTTTAAATGTGAAAATATTAACTGTTTTAATAAATGTATAATATATATATAACAAAATACTACCTCTTATCAGTGTTCAGACTGAATGCGAATGGAGCCAACCAATAGCTCTACTCGCATCAGGATGGCTGCTTGACCATCTTTTAAATTCACTTGCCTAACTCAAACTGGAAAAAAAAAAACTAAATTTCAGTCTATTCGCTTGGGGGAGGAACTTCTCGCAGAGCTGAACAAAATTGTAGTCTTGATTCAAGACATGCAACAATTTTTGAGATATTTATGTTTTTTATGAAAGTTGAAAACCATGTCTTTCACTTTTTTCAGCACTTTTCCAACTGATAAATATACCCTCTCATCAGGGTAAAGTTCTAGCTTACCAGCTTTAGGTGACATGGTGTCAATTTGAGCACTATTATATTTGAACTTTTTTTTTTTTTTTTTTTTTACTTTTTTTTTTCTCAGATCTCCTCAATTACTATTTTCAAGCAAGATCCTTCTTATTCCTGTAATTATATGTCCATACATGGCAACAATCAGCTTGTCCACCATGTTTTTTCCCCCTTCAAGAAAAAAAAACCAAGGGGCAACCTACTTTCCATCTGGATGCATGGAACATCAACAGTGAAGTGACTGAACTGGATTTCCCTGAGCAGCAGCTTGAGGCTTACTCCAGAAGTGAGCAGGTTCTCATGAACTCCGATGTTAAATATGTTTCCACCACTGCCTCTATAAGGTCTGTTGATTCACATCACTCTTTCTGAACTTCATGAACGCTCTGAGGGAGGTGAATTTTTTTTTACATTTCTTTGTTTAAGATGTATACAATTTAAACCTTTACTTTGGCCATGTCGCGCTTTTGTGGACGTGTTTTTGATTACCTCTTTTTTCACTTTGCCAAAACCTATGGGTGATGTCACAGACACTCTGTCCTTGTTATATACAGCAAATGGAAAAAACATATCACTACAAAACAGAGCTCCTGATTGGTAGATACGATACGAGTTTTGCTTTGGCGAGCAGTCCAAAGTTGCGTTGCACCATACTCGTCTTTGTACCACATTATACTCACCGCAGTGTGTCTGTCTGTTCACATGAATTAGTCTTTACATCAGCTTAACTTTTAAATCACTTGCATATCCTTTGTTCAGACAGAATGCACAGTTAAAATGTCAGTACTTTAATAGTGTTTTGTCAACTATCAAAAAAACATGAAATGTTTTATCAACAAGGTTTGAGTGGTCCTATTTTGTTTAGAAAAAGGTAAAATGTAAAGTTCAGTAACTGTAATGCATGCATATAATCTACATAATCTGAAATCTATCTATTGTGAAGCTGAAATAATAATTTTTTTTTTTTATCAAAGTTGACACTTTGACACAGACAAAATCTAAATTACATTTAATGTTTTTTGACTGTTAACTGGCATTATGAAGTGCAGCAATTAAGGAGAACTGAGAAAAAAATCTTAACATTATAAAATGAAACGGTAAGTTTTTAATACAAGCTAACTGAAGGTTGAAAGTTACATAATGCTACACATTCCATTCCAGTAGTCACATGGCATTTTCTTTAGGTTATGTGTGTTAATACCTGTGCAGATTATCGTTTTAGTTTTTGGATCACGGCGTGTTTTCAAAAGTTATGTAACATGCCAATCAGTGTCAGTGGATCAGACTGTAAGGCAACAAAGTTTGGGTGGAAAACAATAGGTGTACAATACGTACAATGTAATGTTAAAGTAGATTGTTTATTTGTAAAGGTTTTCAGTTAATTAACAAGATCTCCATTCAGTAAAGCTTGATTGCAATTCTCAAAACAATTTAAATACTATTTGTTGTATTTTCCAACTCCTTTTTTAGAAAAATTGTTTTCTGAAACGAATAAAGTTTGGATTTTATAGCTTATTTTATATTTGCTGACAAAAAATTTATATTTGCTGGTTTTGTATTAGATTGTCGTGACATTTACATTTATGCTTTTGGCAGACGCTTTTGCCCAAAGCGACTTACATTAGGGGAGAGACAATATGAGATCTGTTACACCGTCAAAGTATCTCAGCTTCTCATAATAGAAATTGTATCAACTGATCAATAAACCAAAGCAGGAAGAACATAAAGACAGAGGAGGAATAAGATTGTGTTCCCTGAAGAGAAGAGTTTTCGGTTGCTTTTTGAGAGATGTTAGTGTTGCTGCTCTCCTGACTGCATCAGGAGTTTGTTCCAGCAGCCAGGGACAGTGAGAGAGAAGGTTCTGCTCAGAGATCTTCTGCCTTTGTGGGATGGAACCACGAGTCACTGTTCCTTCTCTTGTCTTAATGTTATTCAACATTGACGACAACTTTAAAAGCTATTCTATTCCATTAATGTAATGTCTTTTTGTTTGCAAAGGTTCTGATTCTCTGTAGTTAAATGACTTGGAGTTCTTAGTCAAGTAATAATAGTTACTAATTGTAAATAGCTCTCGATCTCAAATTCGATCACTGAAAACATAATGTTGCAGTACTGTTAAGAAAGCAAATAGAAAATAATCACCTATTATTATAATAAAAAGGAGACTTTTTTTTAGGGGTCATGCTTTGGTGAGCCTTTTTGTGGTTTTTATAGTGATTTATAAGAGTAGATTGAATCAAAAATTGAACCATGGACATTTCCAAGCAAAAACCTCATTTGTTTGGTTTCATAATCGCCATTGATTGTGTCACACGAGTCTCATTGTAACGTCACGTCCGATTTCCCTCCCCCGGAAGTGATGAATCACTATCCACAAAGCAACACCTTCTCTTGTGAACAAACGTGCGTGAATCAAACAGACTGAAACAGGAGAGCAGCATAAAACTTGAATCAATCAATCAATCAATCAACCAACCAATTAATCAATCAATCAAGCTTTTATACACCCTTTTTTAACAGTTGACAAAGTCCTAGTATGGATCAGGTAGAGTGAATAGTTAGCTCTGTGAGGCCCCTGGGAGCCTCGCTGACTTCCCAGCAAAAATAATATACACTAATCACTAACCGACTAATCTAGTGTACGTTCTTTTGTGTTCATGCAGACTGTGTATTTTTTGCTAACATGTGTAATTTGAAAAGTTTTATAGAATTTTATTTTAGATACCTTTTCACCTTAATAAAAAAAACTATAAAAATTAATAATTAAAATTATAATAAATGTAGACTGCATTTGAAATTTTAGATTTCACATTTCACAGAAATTCACATTCCTTTCAGGTGCCACAACCCTCAAACTCAACAACAGAAAGTTAAGCCTAATTCGACTTCAACCATCTAATTATTGAAAAAACATCTAATTATTTTTAGGATACTTCAGTTAAACCATGCTATCACAAAAACTAATCAAATCAAAAATGTTTCTACAAAACTCTGTATATTTATCTAATTCATCTAACTCTTTTTCATTATTAGACAACCAGGGCCAGACTATAGTTTATTTTATAAATAAGGACTCCTAAAGCTAGAGTTCTTAGGATTGCAAAGGGAATATTTTATAGACTTTTATTTAAATTCAAGTTCTTGTTTTTATTTCAAGCTATATACTACGTCTGGAAAACGTACATTTTAGGCCTGAAATTGTCTTATATTCTAGTTAAAATGCCTTAAGTTCTAGATGCTAAATAATGTCTTTAATCATTTTTCTGATGTCCATGTAAAGATAATTAGGTAATGCATTTTTGTTGTTGCTTGCTGTTGCCAGATTAAATAAATGTAAATGTAATGTAAAAAGGATGGTTAGGGATGCCATAGACTGAGAAAATCTGTGTTCATGCTCAAAAAAACATAAAATGTCTTTGTTTAGGGTCGCCAGGATTTCAGAAAGCTTTCACAAATCCTACAAAAGATAAAAATGACTTTAGGGTGCCGTAGTTAGAGCAAGGCTCATATACTCTCAAAATCTTAAAAACTGATAAGATAGATAAGCCTTGTTTAATGAAAAGAGTAGCTGGGGAAACTACTTGTTACTGTTACTGACACTTTTTCAAAGTCGTTTTGCATCTGCGTTTTAGACATTAGACAGACACATAATTTCTGTCTGTTTTGAAATAAAATAGAATGAAAATGTTCTTGGTTAGGTTTACACACCTGTTTTTCCTGAGGCACACCCAAAAGTAAATTTTCTGGCCACGTCTCTGATGTACTATGACACCACAGGACATTTTCCTGAAATAAACTAACAGAAAGCCAGCCAAAAACATAACTCTGTGTATCATAGGCCAATAATAATAAACACAAATGCTGCGTAATGACATCAGACGTCACATGCTATGATGGTGATAATGAGAAAGCGTTCCACCAGCTAGGAATTTCCACATTTAACACAGAAAATGATCAGAAATCTTTCAAATAATGCAGTAACACAATTATTTCACCTTTATTACTCAATGAAGTGTTATTTATGACTTTAAGGTTGCTTTTAAGAAGGGGGTTAAAAAGGAAGTGAATATATGTCACAGATTATCCTTCAGAGGACGTTAGATTAATTGTCTGTTTTTTTTAGACACAAAGTTGTTTGTCATCTGCAAAAAAACATTTGACAACAGGATTAGTCTCATTCTAGTCTAAGCCTGAACAGATTGAGCGATTGAAAGGTCTAAGCACATAAAGGGGGTCTTTATTTGACTGTGACTCTAAATGGTTTTAGCCGGGTGAAGTGTGGTTCTGGGTGTTGGATATTTTTAAAACCTTTGCTATTAGAATGCTTGATTGAGCTAAAGGAAATCCGGGACTTACTGAGCCTTCCTTGTTCCCACATTTTGATGTCATCGGGTTACCTCTTTATTCTAATCTCATGTAGAGTGTAGACTCATTTCCTGAACACAAACATGTTTTTAGGCAATTGCTTCCTGACCAGTCATCCTGTGCGGACTGTGTTTTGTCTCTTAATCAGTGTTTTGAAGCGGTATCCTGTGGTACTCACAGTGGATATAATAATGTGATAATGTCTATGGATTATACCAATTGACGAAGACATGGATTTCCAGTCACTGCAATCACTATAATGGAGAATTAACACAGTACTGTGAGTTCTCGTTTGTAAGTGCTGGCTGAGGTTATAAAGTGAACCCATGTTTTAATCATCCGATTTTTGTTCCCTCATAAACCATTTTGATTAACTAAAAAAAGCCCACAGTGAACAAAAAAACAGTACATGTTTTTGTTAACGTTGCAATGTTTGGTCGGTTAAACTTTTTTTTCTATCTGCTGGCAATATTTAGTTTTACAGATATCAGATGTAAATATATATTTATTTATTATATTTATATATTAATTTTTTATTTATTATATTTATTTATTTAATCTAGATTCATATATATACAGATGTTACTAACAGACTCTCCCTATCCTCAAAATTCAGAAACAAAAAGAAATTTTGATCCCAAAACACTTTTTATTAGGGGGTGTTAGCTGAGGACAGAGCTTGGGATCGAGTCGTTGAGGCTGTCGCTGCTGAAGAGAGCTATTCGTGTTTTTATCTGTTAATGAGAGCTCGAGGACACTCCACGTTAACGTAAAGTTAGAACAGATGTTGCTTTTTAAATATTTTAAGTGCTTTTAATTATATCCATACTCTGTTGGGAACATTGCATATCAAATGTAAAGTGATCTACATTTTTGCTGATTTTTTTTTAACAATGTAACGTTAGAATTTATCATTTAATTTTTTGCGGGCAAAAATATTTTATGTTTATGTTATGTAATGAATGCAAAATATGACATTCCATTATCATAAAAAAAACTTTTAAGTAAGTTAAAGCTTTAAACAAAGCAACAACTGGTTAAACGTGTTTAATCAAGAAATACATTAAGTTATTTGTGGAGCATGTTCGATACGAAATCGAGGTCTTGTATTGTAAGCACTCAGCTAATGTGCTATTTATTTTATTCAAATGAAGCCAAGTTTAACTTATTTTTCAATTGCTAATAAATACTAAACACTGTATGCCCACAAAATCTTTCGAAACATAAATAAAGCAATAATACGCTTCAAGCACTTCTGCTTGATATCCAAATTAAAGCAGGAATTTAAATCCAGTTAATAGCTAACGTTATGTGTGTATCTTTAAGCTCTACACAATAAAAATATCTTTACAAATCTAAATTTAACAAACACAAAAATTATCACATGCAAAGTAAACATCACAAAAAACTAAACATCCTTACCACACAGGAACAGGAAAGATTTAATGCTGAAAGAAGATGTTTCATAAAGTTATTTTATGTCTCACATTTCTCACAATCCCTCTAAGTTTCGCTTTCAGAACGAATCAAAGAATCCCTAAACAACACTGACTGTTCGCTAAGAAAATCAGGTGCTGTCTTCCTCCTGGCATCAACTCAAAGTCATACATTCCATGATATATAAATATGAAATCTATTTGCCCCCATTGATTAAACGGACTGATACGGTATGGAATTTGTTCTTATTTCTTTTAAGAAGTGCGGTGAAGATATAGTCCTTCAAGATCTATAAAATCACATGTTTAAAAGTAGTTGTTTTTAAAAATCCTCCCAGAAGATGTTGTGGATTACATTCCATTAAATGCTTTGGTAATCCGTTGCTTGGTTTTTACCACCGGTGTGCGTCTGGATTTTCAATGAGTGTCGTTCATTTGTAAACAAAGCTTTTGATTTACAGTTTTTCACAATTGCTAAGACTGTTTTTTCAATACATTTAACAAGTTTGCTTAACTATTAACACACCTACTCAGTTAAAACACACAGTTTGCAAAACAGTTAATTTCATGTTCAAAATGCCCCATTGTAAACAAAACTCCAAAACTCATTTTCAAAATATAATAATATACTAACGTAATAGAATATGTCAACAAAACACTGCAAATATGTTTCAAAAAGCAAATAATTGTTCAAAACGCTAACACATGTTCTCTTTCAAAGGCAACATTTAGTCAATCATAACACAATGACCAACAAATTTCTATAATCAGCTGACATTACAGAAACTGCATTACTTTGAGTCAGTCTGCCCATATATTTGAACATTCTCAACATTTTTGTTTTGTTGGTTTTAGTAAATGCATGCATTTTTTTTGCTGCAGAAAAATAACCTTACCTGAATAATATAACATAAAAATGGTAATATAATAGACACCCAATTGTTTTTGTGCAGACTTTATTTGCACAAAAAAATATTGCAAGACACACAAAAAGAATATTTATAAATAATTATAATTACTGTAAAAAAAATTATTCTCTGCGGTCTTCTGCATTTGGCCACATGTTCTCATCCACATCACACCTAATATTTTCTCTGGCAAGGCATCTAGGGAAGAATCTTTTGGTGTGCCTTATCCACCCCTGGCAGTGTTCAGCTGTTATGTGTTGGCATGCAGTGCTCGTTGCATCCAGGAGGGACATTTGGTCATATGGGCGATGGTCAAAAACCTTCCATTTCCAGGCTGAGAAAAACTCCTCAATGGGGTTGAGGAAAGGTGAGTAAGGGGCAAGGAAATGGGACATCATCCTTGGATGGGCTTCAAACCAAGCTGTGACTTGACGAGAATGGTGGAACACCACATTGTCCCACGTGATGACATATACTGACAAGAGGTCTCCCACCTGTCCTACTTCTACCTCTGGCACCAGCCTTTCATGCAGTTCTTCTAAAAACAGAAGGAGGAGGTTGGTGTTGTAAGCGCCAATCTGACATTTATGCAGGAGAACACCATTGTTTGAGATTCCAGCACACATGGTGATGTTGGCTCCTCTTTGGCCCGGCACGTTAACTGTTGCTCTTTGGCCTATTATATTTCTACCACGGCGACGCCTTCGTCAAGTTGAAGCCAGCCTCATCAACATATACAATTTCATGTGGGATATGATTGGCCTCCAACTCCATGACTCTCTGAAAGTAATTACACACAGTATATGAATGTTGTGCTGTACAGTATATCTATTAACTAATGTACTCCAAAACACTGCAAAAACACACTGTATACTAGTACAATAATAACTTTATTGTATAACCATACCTGAACGTATTGATGCCGAAGTTCTTTGATGCGTTCACTGTTCCTTTCAAAAGGAACTTTATATAGTTGTTTAATTCGGACTCTGTGTTTAGCTAGAGTTCGAGAAATGGATGTTATGCTGATTGCTTCAATGTTCCCAAAAACAAGGTTGTCCTCTACAACTCTGGACTGAATGTCCTTCAGCTTTATTTCATTGTCAGAAATCACCATGTTGACAATGGCAAGTTCCTGTACTTGCCCCCTGAGGGAGGTAAACATTGAATCCTGAGAGGGACAAAATACAGTTACATATTACTGTAGCGCCCGGAGGCATAGTAACTGTAATACAGTAAATGGTGAAATAATTTACACTCTGCTGTAGGAGAAGCAATATCTTACCTGTTGGTTTTTCTGAAAATATGGACAATAGACGCCACTGTGCCCCGGCTGAGTTTTGGCTGTACTCGTTCTCCAGCCTCTTTGTATGATAACCCGTGGTTTATGACATGGTCAATGATTGTAGCTCTTATCTGATCTGTTACCCTAGCCCTGGCCCTTCGTTGAACCCCACCTTGCATTCTAACCCCTCTCCTTTGTCCTTGTCCCACTCCTCTCCCTTGCCCCAATCCTCTCCCTTGCCCCAATCCTCTCCCTTGTCCCACTCCTCTCCCTTGTCCCACTCCTCTCCCTTGCCCCACTCCTCTCCCTTGCCCCACTCCTCTCCCTTTTCCCACTTCTCTCCCTTGCCCCAATCCTCTCCCTTGCCCCAATCCTCTCCCTTGTCCCACTCCTCTCCCTTGTCCCACTCCTCTCCCTTGTCCCACTCCTCTCCCTTGCCCCACTCCTCTCCCTTGCCCCACTCCTCTCCCTTTTCCCACTCCTCTCCCTTGCCCCAATCCTCTCCCTTGCCCCAATCCTCTCCCTTGTCCCACTCCTCTCCCTTGCCCCACTCCTCTCCCTTGCCCCACTCCTCTCCCTTGTCCCACTCCTCTCCCTTGTCCCACTCCTCTCCCTTGCCCCACTCCTCTCCCTTGCCCCACTCCTCTCCCTTGCCCCACTCCTCTCCCTTGTCCCACTCCTCTCCCTTGCCCCACTCCTCTCCCTTGCCCCACTCCTCTCCCTTGCCCCACTCCTCTCCCTTGCCCCACTCCTCTCCCTTGCCCCACTCCTCTCCCTTGTCCCACTCCTCTCCCTTGTCCCACTCCTCTCCCTTGTCCCACTCCTCTCCCTTGCCCCACTCCTCTCCCTTGCCCCACTCCTCTCCCTTGCCCCACTCCTCTCCCTCGTGCAGACATTATTTCTTTCTTTCTTTCTTTCTTTTGCTCTATATTGTTCCTTTTCCACTCAAGATCAGCTCAAAGAGTCCTCTTTTAGAACACATGATCATTGGAGAAACATGAACACCTGAGTGTGATTTCTAGATTGGAACCAGCTGTGATTTGTAAACTTGCCCAACTGCAATAAGCTGTTTGTCATTGATAGTGAATTCATACCATTCAGGGAATAAATATTTATTCACATCAACAGTTGTTGACATTGACTTTAGCCTGTATAATTTCTGTTTTGAAGATGATTGTTATCTGTTATGACATGCAGTGTGAAAGCAATTGTAAATTTGGTTTTAAAATTAAATAGTTTTGGTGTTAGTGGAGCTTGTGTGTAAAGGAAATTTAAGCATTTTAAATTTGCGGTAACTGTATGCGTTTTGTATCAAAGCAACAAAAAAAGTGTTAATTGTATCGCCGACGTAGACTGATGTTGTGCTAATCGTGTTAAGAGTTTAGGAAAGTTGTTAAATGTATTGAAAAAACTGTCTTAGCAATTGTGAAAAACTGTAATATATTTGGAGCCTGTTTTGTACTTCAGCTTTATCAGCTTAGCCACACAGACTTATCTGGGCTAGCGAGTGTCTGTGGGTCACCCCCCCATTTCATTGTCTCATGTACTGGGTCATGAAGGGGTGTATGAAATGTGTGCCTTGTCCATGAGAGGGTTCAGCTGACTGGATTATCTGACAGCTTCTTTCAGCTGTCTGTCATTTTATGGTTCTCATGGGAAAAAAAACATACGGAGGTAGTCACCTGTTTCCCTGTGCGTGACTGGGACTGGAACCTTCATTGGTATTACAGTTACTTTAAAATTTAAAAACATGTTTCTGTTGAAAAAAATAAATGATCACCCAAAAAATTCTGGCTATTTTTCTGCTTTTATTTGTGACAAAAGTGACACATGCTGCAAGAACATAGAAAACCCGACTCCCAAACAATATTTTTGATTTAGATATTAAAGTGGTTCAGCTAAAAAATCTCTGTAAACTTGGCAAAAACTTCAACATATACAAAGCGTACAAAAATTTTCTCACATAACAAAAGTACAAACTTGCCATCAAAAACCTGTCACCACATAAAAACCCTAGAATGCATGCAAAACTTAAGAACAATAGAATAAAAAGGTTCACAGCTCATAGCCTTCTGTGCATTTGAAGACTTTGAATGAGGTCAGCTTTGTGAAGCTAAAGAAAAGATGACAAGATTCACTTAGAAAACTATGGTATGAAAGACACTTGTGAACTATGTACAAATAATTTAAAATCTCTTTAAAAGATGAAAATAACCACCACCCTGGTCAAACCCAGATTGTGTGCGTATAAACACACATACAATATTGCACATTATATTTATTCACTCAAAATGATACTGATGTTTGCTTGAATGATGAAGATTAAATGTGTAGAGTTAAAACACAGAACCCCTCCAATGAAGCCAACAGCTTAATAGGTTTTAAGGCTATACAAAATGCCAGCAATCCTCACCAGAGGAATAACTAGAGGAATGTTATCTTCTTGTAACAAGTTGACTTATTCACTACAGATATAAAACAAGAATTTGAGAAAACTTCAGCATTGCTGACCTGAGTGTCATTGTTTTATGAGGTTTAAAAGCATTTGAGCTTAAAACTTACATTGTTTGCTACAATATGCACGATATAAAAAAACATCCATTTGTTCAGTAACAGTCTCAGTTAAATGTATTTACTGTATGTGACCGTTACTGTGGGCAGTGAGAGCTTTGTTTCACAGACAAGTTGTGCACTATGTGAATCTGCTGTGACAGCACATGGCACTTGAACTAGAAGCACATTTAACATGTGGCTGCAAGATATCTTGAACATCATGAAAAAATATCCTGGGGATGTCATTTTACACAGTGTATAAGCAGTTATTATAGCTAAAAACCAAGTTATACGTAGGACACATGCTAAGCAGTTCCTGTTGGGAAGGCATATAAGCTGGAAGCCCAGCAAACTGTGGGCATGGTACTGCATACATCTGACGTTGTGTAAATTTTTTGTTTTGTTTTACAAGACCCATCACCACAGTTTTTGGATAGTTTAAGATGTCTGAGAGTTCACTTCCACCACCTGGACTGGCTTAAAATGTGGCAGATGGATTCTGAAGGGATGCACCTTTTTTGTGAATATCTGCCCAAGCCCCTTAGAAGGGAACTTGATGCGAGGATTGTTGTTGGGTTCTTCTCTCACTCTGCTGCTGGGAGGACTGCTGGTCGAGTCTGAGGAGCTTACAGAGTCAGAAGCAGGAACACATTTTCTGGGTTGCGGTTTGACTATGAGAACAGGTGGGCTTGGGATTGTAGCTTTTTTCAAGTACGAGCTGTCAGGTTGAAAAGCAGACACATGTCTCGGAGGAGAAAGTACTCCTTTGGTCAGCTTGTACCAAGGTGATGGAGGAGCATCTTTTTTAGGTTCTTTGCTCTCTGAAGACCAGGAATGAGAGCCGACGGATGAAGGTGGGCAAGCAGGTGGGTTGGTGCACATGGGGGCTTCTTTGGTGATGTATTGTTGGGGTGGCTGTGTCTCAGGTGTTGGATACATTGGCTCTGGTGTTGGGTGCAGAGGGTGGATCTCCATGTACTCCAGGGAGGAAGATGCGATGCATCCGTCATCCCCTGAGTCTTTGATAGCATCTTTGAAGCCTCCAGTCACAGCTTTCAGTAGACCTGCAGTCACGAAAAGAGGTGTTTAACACACATGTAAGAATAAAAATGTTTGCTGAGGGTGTCTGTCTTGAATTCTGTCTCATTGTCACCTCGGGATGCTAGAGTGTGTTTAAAGCTTGAACAGAAATAAGCTTCACGTCTTCTATAATGATCAAAATCAATTCCTCCTGGTTTTGGTTTTGTCTCTACTACACATTGTATTTAGGACTGCTCAAAACAAGATGCTTGGGAAATGGCTTGTTTGTGTCACAAATTATAAGATCCCACTCAATTGTAACTGTTAAAGCCATACTGTCAGCATACAACACATTCACATATTAGGTTTACACATGCACCTATGTTTTCCAGTTGCACCATTCATTTTTATCTAACCTAATTTGTACTGTAACCAGGTCGCAGATAATTATTTTTTTTTTTTAGGACAATCCGTATGGCATGAGTGTTAAAGTGCCAGCCCAAGGCCTCTTGTGTTATATCCAAAGCATCTCAAACTTTTGCAGGAATAGAACGGAATGGTAATTAACTACCACATTTACATTTTGAAGGTGATTATTTTAAAGTGGAATTGCGATGGCCCCATGTTGAACACTAGTTTTCCTAATGATAACTTTTGCAGAAAACCAGAGTTGCAAAAAGCAGCAAAAACAATTTTGAAATCTTTCAGGCAACTTGACTTTACGATTTTCGCTTGAGTCACGAACCTTTGGAATGACAGGTCTTTAATTTAGATTAAACAGAGTGTTAATGATGGATAAAATCATGTGTACAGTCATTACGGCCAAGCAGTCATAGAGGCTGGGAATGTCTTGTCATTGTTACATTCATATGGAACACAAGAGACTTTCAATAGTTCAGTCTCATCACATCACTTTACAAACAATGAGACAATGAGCATGACTGGTTTTCGTGTACCCTTATTAAGTTTAATATTGAAAACCATGATGAACTTTAACTGTGATTACAGCTTTCTCCACCCTGAAGGGTTTTCATTTTTCTCAGTTTGATTGACTGTCACAGCATTTGCCAATAAAAGGCTTTGGAATTTGTCCTCAAGGTATTACAAAACTAGCTTCCAACTTAAGCTATATTTAAAAAAATTATTCGATGTGTACCATTGTTGAAGTTGTTTGGATTTTTTCACAGATTTTTTATCATGGAACTTGAGGCAAGGCAAGGCTGACAGATGAACTAGCTTCTAAAGTTCTGTTCAAACATGCTTACTGTGCCTACAGGTTTGTCATGGGTGCTTACCAGTTTTGTGTTTCTTTTCCTTCATGGAGTGTTTGTTCATAGCGAAATAGATGGGAGTCTGCTTGGGTGGAATCGTGACCTTATCAATGTGCTTCCTCCAGTGAGTCTGAAACAGCTCGCTTTTTTTCTCCACCTCAACTTCTTTCTGTTTTTCCTGTGAGACAGCCAAAAAAGTTTAGCTCTCTGGAAGATAATAATTGCATAATTATGAAGGTACAGTTGGTTCTTCAAACTTACCTTGGCATCTTTTGAGTGCCTCTTCATTTTTTTGTTTAGGAGGGAGTACACAGCCAGTAAGGGACCTGCTCTGTTTGTAAGCACTGAACTGAGTATATCACACTGTTTATAACCCATTTTCTCTGTCATGTGCTTCAATACTTCATGGTTGAGCTCCTCCTTGTGGAACCTGAGAGATAAATGAATTTATTTTAATTAATTTTGTTTTAATCATATAGCTAGCTCCATTTATATGAAAAAGCTGTTGGATGACTAACCTATTCATGATGTTAAGTGAACTAGAGTTAGGGTTTTCTGTTTTCTCCATTATCTGCAACCATGGATGATTGATCACTTGTTTTATGTTATATCTCTCTTCTGGGTCCGGCTCTAAGATCTTTGAAAGCAAATCAACAGCATCTGTGAAAATAATAAAGAATGATCAGGACTTTATGCCCCATTACAATGACACAGCTTTTAAATTGACAAAAATCTGCAAAATCACAGTTTTTTTGGATAGGGAGTTTTTTTTTTTTTTTTATTGAAAAAAGTAAAGTTTGCATTTGCAGCTCCAAGTTTATAAAGCGCTCTGTCTGTAGAATTAAACATTCTGACTTTGGAGTTTAAAGCACAGTTCACCACAAACTTATTTTAGTGTCTCCATCACCTAGATTATCTGAAATTTAATTTTAGTGCAGTGACGCTCTATGCATTTGGATAACAGTCACATATCTGGCCAATTTATAATATTTGTGGGCTTTATTGAACAACACTAGACACCAACAAGCTTCTGAGAACACATCTTCTTCACATTCTTCTTCTCTGCTTCCGGTCATTTGAATCTTGTTGATTCGAGAGGGATAGAGCGCCACGCAGAATTCTGAACACATCATAAAAAGATGCTACTTTTATTGGCCGACTGTGACCAAGACGACATGACAGAGCCACACTTTTTTGTTCATGTCTGTTGCTCAGGCAGATGTGTGCACTCCCTTTAGTTTGAATGCAAAACTTTGGACTGAAAATTTGTCTAGATATAAGATGGTCTTTCATCATAGCATTTACTTTTCAGTAATCTGTGAAGTCGTGATGTATCCACTACCTGTCTTATGTGTCTCATTTCTGATACTGTGTCTTTTTTTAAGTACCCATGTGTGTGGTTGTGTCCCCAGCTAATCAAAATTATGTTCAGCACTTTGGTTTAGTTTCTGCTGCTATGCTGCATGCGTCTATTTAAATTCGTCTATATTTTCTGAGCGAAAAGATACTTCTTACGTCTTTCATATGTCAAAGGATAATAGTAGCCTCATGTCCTTGGGACACTAAATACCTGTGTTACATAAGAGGGCTAATCTTATTGCATCACTGCATTGTCTTAATACTTCCCATCACCTATGCAGTAGTGAATGAATCATCTGTTATTACAATCTCTCAAGCCTCAATTTAAATGTCAGTGACTCCATCATTGCTTCATTTCCTTATTGCAGAGAGCTCTTCCTTGGAAGCCTAAATAGCTGAGAGCTCTTCCTTGGAAGCCTAAATAGCGGAGAGCTTTTTTTGGAAGACTAACTTAATGTTTTGAAATCAGTTCAAACTACATCCTCATCCTCTCATCGTTTCTTCTTCTGAACTAAAACCAGATTTTCCGGTTGAAACAAATAAGCCACCACTTGTCTGGCATGTTTGCTGTAGGCAAGCTGTTTCATAAGCACAGATTCTGGAGTGTTTGTCTAGTAACTTGATTGTGATGCGACATGGACTGATATTTTGTTACAGTAAATAACAGTTTATCATTTGTAAAAAAAAAAAAAAAAAAGGCTCCTTTCGTCCTTAAATCTGAAGCATGACTCACATTACAACATAATTGGATAGTGGACATTATCTATTTATTAGCATGTTATGGTTGTGTATTTCTCTTGAATGTTTCCTTTTTGAATCCAGTTTTGCCAATACCTGAAGAGATGGATGGAGGTAGAGCGTTCATGTCTCTGTTCACCATCTTTTGATACAAGGCTTTCAGGGTAAATGGCTCCACTGTAAATGGAAGGGTTCCTGTCAGCATGGCAAACATATTTACCCCTCTGCAATGAAACGCACACAGTAAGTTAAATACATCTCAAAAATATCCTATAGAGAGTTGTAGGATTGGAATAACTTACATTGACCATACATCCACTTTAGGGCCATATTTATGATTTGTCAGAAGCTCAGGGGCGGCGTATGCTGGGCTGCCACACTGCGTGGCAAAGGGAGTGTGGTAGCCCAGGATTCCTGCATAGTTACTTAGACCAAAATCTATAAAGAGAGAGAAAGATAGCAGTTTGGTTTAATTAGATGCTAATCATCCAATCAGTCCTTCCACATTGTGCAAACACTTCCATGTCAATTTCCTTGTATCTTTTGGGACTCTTAAATGGGTCATAAAGTAAGGCTCACCAATTAGCTTTATGTTGTCTTCACTATCAAGGAGGAAATTCTCAATCTTCAAGTCTCTGTAATACAACAACATTTAGATTAAACAAAAAAGTTGCAGCAGATTTTGAATTTACGTTTAAAAAAACAAAGCATTATTTTATGGTTAGGAAAAACAAATCGAGAGCCACTCACCTGTGAATAACTCCCATTTTGTGCAAGTGCTCCACTGCTATAACTAGTTGGCATATATACTTTTTGGCCTCTATCTCTTCCAGCCTTTTCTTCTCACAAAGCCTGTCCATGAGGTTTCCCCCAGAGCACAGCTCCAGGATGAGGTAGTAGCCGTTTGATGTCTCCAGGATGTCCAGCAGTTGGGTGATGTACGGATGTCTGACCATCTGCTGGATCTGTCCTTCACGCCGCATGTTCTTCAAGACATAAGAGTCCTGTTTCGCCTTAATCTTATCAATCACTTTCACAGCAACCTGTGGGAACAATAACAATAATCAGTTGTGTCTTGACGTGGAAATAATTCAAACAGCTAAGGAAAGCCAGACAAAGTCAGACAGGACACTTATTTCACATTTGGCTATCTCCTCACGTCTCCAGCATTAAATGTCCGACCTAAACCTCTTGTCTCGGACATGATGGGAGGGAGAGGACAAATGACTAACATTTAACTGTTCGAACACCTTCAGTTGAAGGAGAAACCTCCAAATGGCTTGTTAATGTCAGCCATTTGTCACCAGCATGACGTAAACCACTAATGCTGTAAAAACGTTGGGTCAAATGGACGTACGTTCTCAAAAACATGTTCAGGGACATTCAAGGTAAAATGCATTAAATCAAGACCACGAGCTAATTTAATTTACTTTTCACTGGAGATGGGAGGGACAGGCTTTTTGCTTTATCAATCAGAACCTCTTTGTCCTGTATATAATGCCCTTTAGCAACAATCTGGTACATTTGTTTTCAGGCTTGGTCAAAACCCCCCAAATCTGACCCTACGTGACCTACTGTCCCACCACAAATCATTAGGGACAAAGGGAATTGGGAAAAAGGCAGCAATATGAGACCAAATGTGCAGATAATCGGATCTATTAGTCCAGCTGAGGTGCATGTTATAATGGGTACCAAAGAAAACGCATTACCTAAACAATTATTAAAAAAATGCAAATCCATCAACTAAGTCTTAATCGTCATGTTCTGCTTGCATTGTTCAAAAGGCCTGTTGGGAGTCAATGATTAAATGGGGTACGGAGGGGACCCCCTGAGCCTCGGACCACAATGTTGTTTTTCTCTCTGGCAGACAAAGGCTGTGATGGTGAAAGTGGGTTAGATCTGCTCACAACATACATGAGGCAAGCATGTGCTATCGGTCGCCCCCCACCCCGACCACCAGCCCCACCCCTCCCTGTCTTTTTCTAGGTGATGTCAGAGAATGAGCGAGGCAGGAGGCGAGAGCAGCACGAGGCTGCCTCGCTTCTCTTTGTGATTGCCAGGGTTTGCATCATCGTCCAGCACAGACCTCTTCTCCTTTCCACAGCAACAGTGAAAGCTTGGCAAGAGGGCTCAACAAATCCCTGAGACGCTAAGAAGGTTTTTCAGGTCATTTGCTAGAAGAGCAATCAGGTTTTTAACAGAAGGTGCGCCCAGTCGAGGTACACAAAGGAAGACACCAGCCAAATACAAAGAAAACCCTCTTCTAATATCAGTCTTTACAAAATGCATTTGTATTACAATGCCTCAGATTGAATCTTTTCTGACTTAAAAGCTAAATGGTTTCCTGTTCACCCTCAAAGAATGGATGAATTCTCAGGAGTAGTCTGAGATTAAAACATGTAAATGTAATTTTCCTAATGGGGAACATGCAACCAGCAAATAATGCCCACATACAACATGGTGAGCAGAAGAAAACAATATAATAAAAAAACTTTTGGAATAAAGTGATGTTGGAAAGCAAGTTAATGTTGATGTTTGTTCCAGTATGGAATAAATAACTAAACAAATCAAGTAGATGCTAGCATCAAATAAATCTTTTGGTGTCCAAAACAATTTAGACACATTCTCCATAAATCTCCATAAATGTATTTCCATCACAAATAGTATATGCTTGTCACCTCGGCAGCATTACAATAATGCGTTCACTTGCAAATGATTTCAACATCTGCTCACAAACTAATTTTGTATTTTTAATTCAGTACATTTGCAACTCGGATCAAAATACAAAATGATTACAAATGGAGCTAATTTTTTTTTCAGGTTCTTAGGGCACGATATGATTATAACACAAGGCAACATTTATGCATTAAAAATCATTGCTCTATCCTAAATCCAAACACCTGAGCAAAATGCCTCTATAGTCTTAGTATTTTCTCACCTTCTCTCCGGTGATGGTGTGGAGCCCCTCTCGCACTTTGGCGAACGATCCTTCTCCCACCTTCTTCCCGATGAGATAGTTTCCCACTTTCTTGTAATGGTAAAATTTTTTGATGGCATTTTCCACATCACGTTGGTCGAAGATGACCGAGGCGTTCTCTCCACTAGCCGCAGGGTCGTCAGTCCTCATGTCTGTTCCAGCATCGGGCATCTTTGCGCCTGTTTCTCAAACGCTGTCGTCTTCTGAATGCGATCAATGTCCCTGTTGCTCCTCGCAAGAGCTCCGTCTGTGAGGATGAGACACCTGTCCCTAATTCTGCACGCGTAGCAAAATCTGACACACTGACCACCTGTTTGCTTCAGCTGCCACTCAGTACGCAGCTAAAAGATGAGGATAATAGTTGTGCGTAACGATTGAGTTCGTCATGGAGAAACAAATCCACTCTGTCCTAATCTAAGACATCCTAAGCTTCTAACAAACAGAATGGTCCCGTTTGAGGAGGCTACCGTCTACTGCACCTTTGACAACCTCTTAACTGAGCGTCTGACAGTCGACCGTTTGTTTTTATAACTTATTTTCCCGGCACGGGGAGGAGGCGTCTCTTATTTGCTGGAAATTCCATTTTCAGTCACTGGGTTAAAATCGAGGCCAATCAGTGCCCCGCTGCTAACCGAAGCCCCGCCTCCAGACGAGTAGTAAAATTAGCCCCGCCCATCGCCCATGCTTTCGCGTACAACAAAGAGAATGTTGCTGAGGCTGAGATTCGCTGCGAGACCGGATAACTATCTGCTTTCCCCGGTGATGGTTTACGCAGCGCGCGGTGGCTGACCTATTGGTCGTGACTAAATTAACTATTGATCGTTCATTCAAATGAGACAGATACGAGAATGCAAACAAACACGTTTCGCGGTGATGTCATGCATATGATGAGCGGGGCATTGATTTTCTCTGTCTAATTTGCAAATGACATTCAACGCCTTGGTTAAGCACACAGCACATTTCAGAAGTCTACATTAATAACACGTAGTCACCAAATGTTAGTATGGCATTGTGTATATTGTTATCACATTTCTTTATTGTGCCGTTCAATACGTTGCCAATCGGAGTTATCACCATGGCAGTCATATGGCAAAAAAAGTGAAATGTGTTGCTATGTAAAAAAGGTGTATTAAAAAACGTTACTTCATAATACCATGTATTTATTTTAATTCATAAAGGTATTGTCCTCTGTGCAATGTCTGAACTTGACATGATTAATAAGTCTCCATAACAATAGACGCCTGGATTTGATTCTTTCTAGCCATTGCGTCACCAGACTCGAATCAGGTTGTTTACATCACCATGCGGTCTGCGCTCCTCAGCGATATCAGAGAGATGACTGTAAGTCATTCTATGGCGTCCTCTACTGGGCACGTTAAGAAGTGCATTTAGAGGACAGGAAATCAGGATTTGCAGGACGCGAGAATCTTCTCCCGTATTTGTTCTTGTATGTTCCTGTATGTGTATGTATATTAATAATGCATCAAAATGTTTTTTTTTTCAAAGCAGCATTTTCACAAAGGTCTAATGTGGATTACTATTGGGTAATTCTATGGTATAGAAATAGAACTTGCTACCTTAAGGATTTTAAAGTTTATTAGTTTGAGAAAGGTGTTGATTTTAACTGACCAGTAATCTCTAATTTGTAATAAAAGCCTGGTTCAATTTTGTGGTGAAATAAATCAACAAGACACTTATTTTTTTTATTTATGCGGGAAAAAGAACTCTACGGTGAGATCCCATGGAGCATCTCTGACTGGGTCAACATAAAGCCTATTTGAACTTATGATCCATGAAGGTCCCTTTATATATATGAATGACTGTTTCGGTTTTAAACTAATCTGTTGTCTATTTGTTATATTTGTCTGCCTCATAAAATATCTGTCGTTCTGCTCATCATTCCTAGAGTTGAAAATTTTTAGACGTTCTATGTATTTGTCCATGTTCTAGATCATTTTGACACAGTCAACCACCAGATCCTTCTCTGCACTCTCTCAAGGATGCGCATCACTGGCTCTGCACTTGGCTGGCTTGAGTCCATCTCACTGGTAGATCTTTCAGGTTGAGGTCTTCAACACTCATGAACTGCTCACCAGGGTTCCTCAGGGCTCAGTTCTTGGCGCCCTTCTCTTCTCCATCTACACCACTTCTCATCCTCAGACACAAATTATTGTACCAGTGCTATGGTAACGACATGCAACTGTATCTCTACATGGATGAAGAAGGATCACTTACAGCTCAACATGGCCAAGACAGAACTTCTGGTAATCCCAGCTCATCCCTCTGTGCATCACAACCTCACCATCCAACTGCAATCCTCTACAATACCCTCTTCTCCTACAGTCAGAAATCTTGGAGGGATTTTGAATAGATAGTTGTCCTTCAAAAGCCACATCACTAAGACGACTGTAACCCTTCCTAACCGAGTATCCAACTCAACTCCTGTTTCAGGCTCTTCAAGCAAACGTGCTCAAACCTCTGCAGATGATCCAGAACTCTACAGCTCGTGTTATCTTTAATGTTACTCCCCTCTTCACTCTTCACTGGCTCCCCATCGCAGCTCGTGTGAAATTCAAATCATTGATGCTGGCTTACAAAACCTTCTCCTGATCAGCTCCTGTCTACCTCTTAAATGTCCTCCAGAAGCCTGCGCTCAGAGAAGGAACAGCGACTCGTGGTGCCGTCCTACAAAGGCAGAAGATCTCTCAGCAGAACCTTCTCTCTCACTGTCCCTGGCTGCTGGAACAAACTCCTGATGCAGTCAGGAGAGCAGCAACACTAACAGCATTCACAAAGTAAATAAAAACTCTTTTATTCAGGGAACCCTTAATATGAAGGGGAAAAAAAATATCTTGATTTCCTTTCTGCAATGGTTTATTGATCAGCTGAAACTTCTACTACAAGCAACCTGGCTGAGACTTTGACTCAAATTTGTAACAAATTGCATATTGTCTCTCCCCTAGGGATTTTGGACAAACGCTTCTGCTAAATGTGTAAACGTAAATGTCTCCACAGGGCTAACTAAGTCTGCTTTTGACTGAGGTTAAATCAGTAACTTGCATGCGTGCTTGTTCTCTTTACTGGTCTACAAGTACATTTTCCCATTTCAGTTAGATTAATGACTTTAAATGTAGATAAGTGCTTTACTTCGCATACATGATCTACTAGAATCTAAAGTAAATGTAAAAAAAAATCATTTTAAAATTAATTGAAAAAGTGGGAATGCACACATCCAAAACATAGAAATACAACAATGAGGGAATGTTATTCAGAGGCGTAAACCTTTGTGGAACTTTTTCTGTTGATTTGCTTGTCCACAACATCGGTCCATATACTGTTTTCTGTCCTCCATTTCCGGTCAGTTCCACAGCTGTTCTCTCCTCAGACTCAAAGGTCTAATCATTTTGTCTCTATATTGTGTTAATAAGTTCTCAGAATCGGTTTCAATTAATTAAGTTTGAGTACATTTTATTCAATAAGCACGTGATGTAACGTTAACGTTCAAGCTGAACGACAAACGTTACATGACATAATGATGTGCGTGCTAACCGTGACCACGAGGTGGCGCTCAAATTACGCCGTTGACTTGTTTATGTAAGCAGCAGCATCAATAAGTTTAATATAAGTTTCAAAGCAAGATTGGAACCCGTCCAAGCAAGTTTTTGGCTCAAAGGCTAACACAAATCTCTCATTTTACTGGTGAGTCGACTACATGCTCGTTAACAACAATTTAAAGAGTTTTTTTTAGGTTTCAACAATTATGTCGAAAACAGGGTTCCTTGTGAAACAATAAAAGCTAAAGTTAATATATAATGCTAACCGTATACTTAAATCTTGTAGTAATTAAATTGGTTGTTTAGTCATATAAAATTTTTAATTTTTCTGACCACGTGGCTTAGTTAAACGCCAGGTTTGTCTTGGTCAAGTGCTTTTCTCTTAAATTTCCTCAAGATATTGAAACCTAAAGCTATCTCTATTTCGTGATAAACTGTACAAAAGTTCACACTTGCAGAGTATATAATTGTGAGGCATTTACAAAGTGTCATGCAAAGTCTGTAACCGAAGAAGGAAATATTGCTACATTTTTATAGATTTTGCAATCTTATCTGTCATACCGTTACCATTATCGTACAGAAATTCTGTTTTTTGAATTACACCCTGTAAGTCAACACCTTTGCTGTTAGTTAAGGTGCTAAATAAGATGTGTTGTTAATGGCTAGTTATTGAGAAACAAAAGTACTTTGCAGTAAAGTAACCAGAGATGTGTAAGTAATGAATTACAAATACTCACGTTACTGTAATTGAGTCGTTTTTTTTTCTTCAGAAATAGCAATTTAGTGAGTCGTTTTAAAATGTTCTACTCTTACTTTTACTTGAGTAAATTTTTAGTACAGTAACGGTACTTTTATTGCACTATGTTTCTTCAACCTGCAATCGTTACTTTTGTATTTGTTTATAGTTATCTATATGATTGGTACCCACACCGTCCATTCAAAATAATGCATAAAATACGCTATGTACGTCGACACACCTGTCTCTAGCGCCAGGGTTTGTTTAGTCATGAAGAAAGACTCAGGAGTTTGAGATTTGTCATGTGTCAGCAAAAAAAAATCAGAAGTTCAACATCCATGGACGTACCTGAAAGAGATTTTTCAACTGAAGGAAAAGAGAGGAAACTGTGTCATTATGACGTGCAAACTTTGCCTGCTCAGATGAACTGAATACTGTGTCAGCCTTCAACAATTAAACATCTAATTTGAAGAAACACATCGACTACAATAAATGCAAGTCTCCCCCTGTAATATGGCATGGAGGTATCCATGTGGAATGGAGCGTTTATAAATGCTGCAAATGTGTAAGTTAACGTCCATGTCAAAATCATTACACGCACACATTACGACCTAAAGACGGTTTATAAAGTCAGCCATGTAGTAAACAATAACTGTTGTTATTGTACTTAAGAACGCATAGACTTTTTAAAATATATGCGCATTGCACTCTTTATTTAGTGCCTATTAACATTATCGCTGCACGAGTTTAAGCGCCAGCTTAAGTGAAAGTTAAACGTTTTCTAATCAATCAGAAAACAGCTAGATTTTTATCCCATGGGTACGCAGAGTTTACACGGGGTATCAATCTTCTATGTCAGCGTATTATTGGTTCAGGTATAATATATGTAATATACACATTGTGTAAAGTTGAGGGAAGATGATTAGCTCTCCTCGGATTTTTACAATTTTATTTCTCTTTTAAAACATTATCTAAGCGCTGCACAACAGAGCAGTGGTTGAGCACTTTTATGGCTTATGCTTGAAGAGATGGGATTCACTCATTTCCTGTGGTGAAAGAACTGAACACACTCTTGCCTGCTTCTGCAGAATGTGAGCCACTTATTAGGTGCTGGGCACCTGTTCACCCCAAAACGTGCAAAGCTGGATAGTCCAAACTTTGAGAACCAGCTCATTGTTAAATTTAACCAACTGCTGTTGCTCCATAAAATTTAGGTACTTGTCTGGACTATTCATTCATTCATTCATCTTCATGTCTGCTTTCTTCCCTTTCGGGGTCACCACAGCGGAATGAACCCCAACTCTTCTGGAATTTGTTTTATGCAGCGGATGCCCTTCCAGCTGCAACCCATCGCTGGGAAACATTCACACACATTCACTCTTTAACACTATGAACAATCGTTCTTACTCAATTCACTTATTCCGCATGTCTTTGTTCTTGTGGAGGAAACCGGAGCACCCGGAGTAAACCCACGCGATCACGAGGAGAACTCCACACAGATACCAACTGACCCAGCCGAGGCTCGAACCAGCAACCTTCTTGCTGTGAGACGACCGTGCTACCCATTGCACCACCGTGACGCTTGGACTGTTCATTTCAGTTAAATTTTCTTATTTGTACAACCAGATTTGAAAATAATTTACAAAGCTTGCAACCTTATTTTAAGTAAAAATTTAGTTTTGTTACATTTTAAGAAGATTTCTGCACAATTGATTGTAGGTTCATTATTTAGTGCCTTTGATTGGCAGTAAAACTGTTAGGGGGAAAAAATGTCTTTCTTTATACTTAGAAATACTTTAAGAATGTCAATTTCATGTACTGTACATTTTAAATTTTGTAGCATATAAAATTAAATAATTTTTAAGGGCAATACTCACTTTTCAGACGAGCTACTTTTTTCATACTCTGGGTACTATTTAGAACAGATACTTTTACTTTACCTTCTTTACTTTTTTGACAAGTAATGGTACTTTATTTGAGTAAGATTTTTCTGTACTTTTCCATCACTGAAACTAAAACAAAACTCTTACCACATACTCTTTAGCACAATGACACATTAATCAATAAGGAACAATGTGTTCATCGTCTTATGACATTAATAAAGTGACACTTGTGCATGTCCATGCTTCTTTCAAAATAATCTTAGGTGCTAAAAAAACAGTGCACCCTTTATGTATTACCAAATAAACATGTTTTTCCAAAATAACAGGTGACAATGGATGTTTTTGTGTCTTAAATTAGAAATACAATCAGACATTGTCTTCAAAAGAACTTAAATTTGAGTGTTAGATTTGATTAGTTTTATTTTAATACATTCAACCTTGTTGGTTGTATCAACATAGGGTTTGAATTAATGTTTAGACTGTTGGAGATTCTTGAGGAATTTCTATGAATGTTTTATGAAACTTTACGTGGGTTAGATGATTGTTATGCTTTTGACTCAGTGAACAATTTACTGTCGCATACGTTTCGTTATGTTAAAAATGTGTCAACACTGTCAGATTCATTGTATTCTAGTATCAAACTTAATTTAACTTAATTATTATGTTACTTTTCTGAAGTAACTAATGTACTTTCAAAAACATTTTTAAATAGAGAATTTGGACAGACTTGTCCTAGTACAAAAAACAAACTCGTGGCCAAACGGCAAGTTCTATAAATAGGGGCTAGTTGGTCCAGAGAGTTGGGGATTTTGGCTTTTTCTTGTGCTTTCAAACACATTAATAATGTAATTCCACAGAACTGAAGTTAGTTGCAATGAACATTCAATTTCAAGTTCTGTAACATAGGGTTGGGTTTAGAGTAAAGGGTTGTAAAAGTTTTTAAATAATTGTGCTTCTTAAGCCACGCATGTTGAAAGTATGAATGTCAGGGCTGCTTTCAGTTTGTGACTGGTGGTGCTGAACGTCCCAGCTCTGTTCAGAACATCATTCACTTTTACAAAAGTCATTATGAAAAATGTACTAGTGTGATTGCTAAAACATGTTTGGATGAAAGCATGTTCCTGTTGTGTTTGTTATGTGTCATTTGTTTACAAATCTGCCAGCAGAAGCAAGATGGTGCATTCACTTGCATCTTTATGAACCCAAAGTAAACAAGAAAATAATGTATGCTTGCAATGACCAATTTAGAGGCTTTGTATTAGCTGCATGGATAATTAAAGTTGTCATAGCCCAAGCCTAAGGTAAGATTACTTGTTGAAACCCTTAAATTACTCAGGCAGAGCTATTCTAGGCTTGACTTTTTATTGTTTCATCGTGCCATCTGCTTCCTAGGCTCATGCTTTTATTGTCTTCATGCATCTTTCATACTAGGAAGATTCGATTTAAACAGCCAAAAGCAGAGGTTTCTGAAAGATATCACCTTCAGCAAACCATGCAAGAGAATATGACTCTTGACAACCCCTTTTCTTTCACAGTTTTATCAGTGCACACCTTTGATTTGAATTTTTCAAGGCTCGCAAGAAGACTGTTTTTTTTCTCTGTCAGGAAGTATTGCTCGATTGTAGCTGAAAGGCAATAAAGGTCTGGTTGGCATCTTGACCTGACTGAACGACAGGGCTGCCTAGGGCTACAGTGTCTGTATGAGTTAGACATAACAGGCTTGCTCATTAAAAAATAATAATCCAACTTTGGCTGTCAAGTTCTTCAAAGATTTTTGACCAAACTGCCCAAACTTGAAAAAGGCATTCACATCTTGAGAAAAAAAGGTAACTCAAAGCTCTGATTTCGACAAAATGTAATTTATTTGTGGGCCTGTTCTCAGGACATGCTAGGGCTCAGGTTATAAACCTATACAAATAAACAAGCACGACAATAAATGTACAAACTAGCAAACAACAACAAACAAAGAGCATCCACATAGTTAAAAAGTCTCCTTCCTACCAGTGGTCCTCTCAAGCTGTGAACTTTGGTCTCTCCTGGAGTTGCTCCTTGACTTTAGAATGTTTGGTTCACTTTACAGACCAAAAACTCATGCGCTTTAATTAGACACCTGGTCACAGCAGAGGTGTCACATGAGCACCAATGGCCAATCAGCTCCCTCAATAGTCAGTTTTTTTTTATCCAGATTGGTTTAACATTGGCAGTGCTATCGAATTTTTTTATAGTCTTGACTATGAAACCAAAAATAAAACTTAACTTTAATGCAAATAAACTGTAAAATTACCTACAGTGAACCTCAATGGGGTTTTAATTAGAAGGATACTATTCATTAGACTGTATACATCCTAAAGAAACATGATAAATGATTGCAGAATTTGAACGAGCTTAAGTCCTAATAACAAACCACAATGCATAATATTATCTGATATACTCCTATACAGCTGCATGGTTTAACAGTTTGGAGTGAAATGACATTACCCTTGTTGTCTAATAATGAGATATATACCTGCTTATCTGGTTAATTGAGAGTGGTAAGAGTGGTGATGTTCCAGTTACCTTAGTCAGTGTGTGATAGATATAAAGATTGGGTGAAGCTGAGAGATAGATCTGCAGTTCTGGTTCCTAGGGTGAGGTCAGTGATGTCATAGTTCATATTTTTAAAATAAGTATCTTAATTATCCTAATAATAACAGTATTATATTCCTTGTTAAGTACTCTAAAATGGATTTGTTTTTGGTATCTGTTAATATTACATAATGTTAGTGTCAAAACACATAAAAAGGAATTCACAGTACATCTTTACAATTCATTACAATCAATTGGGTTTCTCAATGTCTTCCAATTAAGTGAATAATTGCATTTTTAACAACAAAAGATTCAAATTCAGTTTCTCAATTTCTGTCACAATAAGGCAATGGTTATGTTCGTGTGTGTACATTGAGTAAAAAAAAATCAGGCTTAGGTTACCCTCCTGGACTCGGACAACTTGCCTAGTACGCTTCTCTTGCACCCCAATAACGCTTGGGAGGGTAGGCAATTATGAGCAAGAGCAAACTCGTGATTTCCGCTGTAGTTGCTATACTCCTAAATCGAGTTTGAAAGTATTTAAATGGTTTATATTCCTACTGGCTCCTCCCAATTTGACCATAAGGTTAGCCTTTTATTTCTTCCCCACTCAACAAAAAATGTATCCAATTGCCTCAGCAGTAGCTATCAATTGTTTACAGTTGTAATTTAGTGACTTTTTAGACATTAGACATATCTAATTATTTTGGTCAAAAACTATTAGCATGACTTTAAGGACTAATGAAAAGATACATGAATACAGAACATGTTTGGTAGCATAAGCCATCCATCCATCTTCATGTCGGCTTTATTCCCTTTCGGGGTCGCCACAGCGGAATGAACCGCCAACTCTCTGGAATATGTTTTACGCAGCGGATGCCCTTCCAGCAGCAACCCATCGCTGGGAAACATTTACACACTCATTCACACTTTAACACTATGAACAATCGTTCTTACTCAATTCTCTTATTCCGCATGTCTTTGTTCTTGTGGGGAAACCGGAGCACCCGGAGAAAACCCACGTGATCACGAGGAGAACATGAGAACTTCACACAGAAATGCCAACCGACCCAGCCGAGGCTCGAACCAGCGACCTTCTTGCTGTGAGACGACCGTGCTACCCACTGCGCCAGAATTTATGCTACCACCGTCATGCTGGTAGCATAAATTCTTTCATAATTAATACAGAGGATTAAACACACTTAATACTGAGCGTCAAACATACTTAATACAGAAGGTCAAACACACTTAACACCGGAGGTTCTAGCATATTTGGTGCAGAGGGTCAAACACACTTACTACAGAGGTTCAAACATACTTGAAACAGAAGATCCAACACACTTGATGTACAGAGGATCAAACATACTTGAAACAGAGGATCCAACACACTTGATGTACAGAGGGTCAAACATACTTGAAACAGAAGATCCAACACACTTGATGTACAGAGGATCAAACATACTTGAAACAGAAGACCCAACACACTTAGTACAGAGGATCAAACATACTTGAAACAGAGGATCCAACACACTTAGTACAGAGGATCAAACATACTTGAAACAGAGGATCCAACACACTTGATGTACAGAGGATCAAACATACTTGAAACAGAAGATCCAACACACTTGATGTACAGAGGGTCAAACATACTTGAAACAGAGGCTCCAACACACTTAGTACAGAGGATCAAACATACTTGAAACAGAGGATCCAACACACTTGATGTACAGAGGGTCAAACATACTTGAAACAGAGGATCCAACACACTTGATGTACAGAGGATCAAACATACTTGAAACAGAGAATCCAACACACTTGATGTACAGAGGGTCAAACATACTTGAAACAGAGGATCCAACACACTTAGTACAGAGGATCAAACATACTTGAAACAGAGGATCCAACACACTTAGTACAGAGGATCAAACATACTTGAAACAGAGGATCCAACACACTTGATGTACAGAGGGTCAAACATACTTGAAACAGAGGATCCAACACACTTGATGTACAGAGGATCAAACATACTTGAAACAGAGGATCCAACACACTTGATGTACAGAGGGTCAAACATACTTGAAACAGAGGATCCAACACACTTAGTACAGAGGATCAAACATACTTGAAACAGAGGATCCAACACACTTAGTACAGAGGATCAAACATACTTGAAACAGAGGATCCAACACACTTGATGTACAGAGGGTCAAACATACTTGAAACAGAGGATCCAACACACTTAGTACAGAGGGTCAAACATACTTGAAACAGAGGATCCAACACACTTGATGTACAGAGGGTCAAACATACTTGAAACAGAGGATCCAACACACTTGATGTACAGAGGGTCAAACATACTTGAAACAGAGGATCCAACACACTTAGTACAGAGGGTCAAACATACTTGAAACAGAGGATCCAACACACTTGATGTACAGAGGGTCAAACATACTTGAAACAGAGGATCCAACACACTTAGTACAGAGGGTCAAACATACTTGAAACAGAGGATCCAACACACTTAGTACAGAGGGTCAAACATACTTGAAACAGAGGATCCAACACACTTAGTACAGAGGATCAAACATACTTGAAACAGAGGATCCAACACACTTGATGTACAGAGGATCAAACATACTTGAAACAGAGGATCCAACACACTTAGTACAGAGGATCAAACATACTTGAAACAGAGGATCCAACACACTTAGTACAGAGGATCAAACATACTTGAAACAGAGGATCCAACACACTTGATGTACAGAGGGTCAAACATACTTGAAACAGAGGATCCAACACACTTAGTACAGAGGGTCAAACATACTTGAAACAGAGGATCCAACACACTTGATGTACAGAGGGTCAAACATACTTGAAACAGAGGATCCAACACACTTAGTACAGAGGGTCAAACATACTTGAAACAGAGGATCCAACACACTTGATGTACAGAGGGTCAAACATACTTGAAACAGAGGATCCAACACACTTAGTACAGAGGGTCAAACATACTTGAAACAGAGGATCCAACACACTTAGTACAGAGGGTCAAACATACTTGAAACAGAGGATCCAACACACTTAGTACAGAAGATCAAACATACTTGAAACAGAGGATCCAACACACTTGATGTACAGAGGGTCAAACATACTTGAAACAGAGGATCCAACACACTTAGTACAGAGGATCAAACATACTTGAAACAGAGGATCCAACACACTTGATGTACAGAGGGTCAAACATACTTGAAACAGAGGATCCAACACACTTAGTACAGAGGATCAAACATACTTGAAACAGAGGATCCAACACACTTAGTACAGAGGATCAAACATACTTGAAACAGAGGATCCAACACACTTGATGTACAGAGGATCAAACATACTTGAAACAGAGGATCCAACACACTTGATGTACAGAGGGTCAAACATACTTGAAACAGAGGATCCAACACACTTAGTACAGAGGATCAAACATACTTGAAACAGAGGATCCAACACACTTAGTACAGAGGATCAAACATACTTGAAACAGAGGATCCAACACACTTGATGTACAGAGGGTCAAACATACTTGAAACAGAGGATCCAACACACTTGATGTACAGAGGGTCAAACATACTTGAAACAGAGGATCCAACACACTTGATGTACAGAGGATCAAACATACTTGAAACAGAGGATCCAACACACTTGATGTACAGAGGGTCAAACATACTTGAAACAGAGGATCCAACACACTTAGTACAGAGGATCAAACATACTTGAAACAGAGGATCCAACACACTTAGTACAGAGGATCAAACATACTTGAAACAGAGGATCCAACACACTTGATGTACAGAGGGTCAAACATACTTGAAACAGAGGATCCAACACACTTAGTACAGAGGGTCAAACATACTTGAAACAGAGGATCCAACACACTTGATGTACAGAGGGTCAAACATACTTGAAACAGAGGATCCAACACACTTGATGTACAGAGGGTCAAACATACTGGAAACAGAGGATCCAACACACTTAGTACAGAGGGTCAAACATACTTGAAACAGAGGATCCAACACACTTGATGTACAGAGGGTCAAACATACTTGAAACAGAGGATCCAACACACTTAGTACAGAGGGTCAAACATACTTGAAACAGAGGATCCAACACACTTAGTACAGAGGGTCAAACATACTTGAAACAGAGGATCCAACACACTTAGTACAGAGGATCAAACATACTTGAAACAGAGGATCCAACACACTTGATGTACAGAGGGTCAAACATACTTGAAACAGAGGATCCAACACACTTAGTACAGAGGATCAAACATACTTGAAACAGAGGATCCAACACACTTAGTACAGAGGATCAAACATACTTGAAACAGAGGATCCAACACACTTGATGTACAGAGGATCAAACATACTTGAAACAGAGGATCCAACACACTTGATGTACAGAGGATCAAACATACTTGAAACAGAGGATCCAACACACTTAGTACAGAGGATCAAACATACTTGAAACAGAGGATCCAACACACTTAGTACAGAGGATCAAACATACTTGAAACAGAGGATCCAACACACTTAGTACAGAGGATCAAACACACTTGAAACAGAGGATCCAACACACTTAGTACAGAGGATCAAACATACTTGAAACAGAGGATCCAACACACTTAGTACAGAGGATCAAACATACTTGAAACAGAGGATCCAACACACTTGATGTACAGAGTCAAGCACACTTAATACTGAGGGTATAGCATACTTGGTACAGAGGGTCAAACACACTTAATAGAGAGGCCTAAACACACTTGATAAAGTAGGTCAAACACACTTAATACAGAAGCCAAAACACACCTAATACAGATGGCAAAACACACTTAATACAGATGATCAAACACAATAAATACTGAGGGTCAATATTAAAATCAAAACTCATGTCTCCCATCAATTAAGTTTTTTTTTTAGAATCTTTAATGATTCGTAAAGCACACAAAGGAATACATGACCAGAATGTTAATTCATAAAAATTTTGACACATAGATATAATCCCAAGCTTGAGTAATCTTAGTTATTTTTGTTCATTTCCTCCAGTGTGGAAACATCAAAATGAAAAAGGATTTAATTTTGCCATGGTGTATTTCTGTCAGTGCTCACTCTGAATTCATGCAAAGCAGATTCTGCATAGTAGCCTGTAGCTGTCAGTAATCATTCTGCCATATTGCCGATACCGTATCACTTGTCAGAATACAGAATATGTCCAAGTTTTTGCCTTTCTTACTATAAATGAGTACCATCCAATTCAGATTTAAAACTTTTCAAGCCATGCTGTCTTCTCAAGTTCTGCAGAGGCCGTTTTTTCCACAAGCTGTCTAGATTTGTTGGAAATGGGAACATTCTTCACTTTTAGACAGTAATAAGCTCAAAACAAACATGCCTGTTTGTTGACAGAATTCAGAAGATCTTCTTAATCATATTTTTCCAGCGGTAACCTTGTTTTTCATGTCTTCAGGCTTTGTCATACAACAGTACTTGTCATACAACACTGTCATACAACTGTCGTCGTGTTTTTGACCATTCACAACCTTCCACGGGTGCCAAGCAACCTAGGAAGTCGAGTAGTAGGCATTCGTTTATTTTAGCTCTCTGGTAAAGCACTGCTTCACGTCTGGTCTGCTGTATGCAGCAGCAGGTGTTGAGTGTGGATCTGTAAAATTAGCAGAGCATGTGATTGCTTGAAATACCAAGCGTTATTCATGTCACTGAGATTTAAAATGGAACGTTCAGTCAAGGAGCTGAATGGTGGTTTTATTTCATCCAAAAGCACTTTTCACTTTGGACCATATTTGATATACTGAAATGTCATATAAATTTAATTCATTATACCTACAAGTGCAAGGAAGCTTCATCCCTTCATCATTTAACTTGTTAACACTACTGTTAAAATCTTGCACTGATTAAAAAAAAAGTGCCTCGATTTAACAGGGTTTGTAAATTAAAGCACTGGTTTTTAATAGTTGACGGATTTTTAGTATAAGATAGTTTGTCTCTCTAAATGTCCTGTGATAAATTCATCTAGCCTGGTAATTCCATATATGTGATTGAGTCCTCAGCAAAAGGCTAGTCATCTGAAGTTTTGACATTTCAAGATCTGAATAAATTATGCTGTACAAATTTCATTCAAGGTTTGTTTACACATGACTGGTTGGTGCAATTAAAATACACATTAATAAGAATTCTTGTTTTTGTAAAAGCAGTTCCTTTGAACCTTTGTAGATTTGAATCTAATAAGTAGTCTGAGACTATTGTCTGAATGGTTGCTTTGGCATTTTAATTGTGATAGAGACATGAATGCAAAACTGAAAATTCACAGAGGGCCAAAATTAAAAAAAGAACATTGTTGAGAGCCAGACCAATTTATTTTATTAATTTATTTATGTTTTTATTATTTTTAAGATACAGTAAACTACTGTATTAACCATCCTCATATATTACAATTGAATTTTTGCTTAAATACTGAAACCAGAACAGGTTTAAGAAAATAATTAAAACAAAAACTGAAAAAAATATCAGGCTTCTATATCTTTAACTTTATTCATTTTAATAGTAACCTAAATCTTTTCATCACAGACCATCAAGGCCAACACCTAAAAAAATATCTCTTTCAACTTTGAACAGACCATGCCATCATTAAATAAAATAATATTTATCAATTTTAGTTTTTTTCACTGTTCATTTACTCTGATGATGCACATGGGTCCAAGCCAGATACTTGGCATCGCTTTTTACATGCAAGTGCATCAGTTTCTGGAGTCAGGCTCTGCGCAGAGGAACTCCTCAGGACTGAATGAAGGTGTTCATCAGTGAGACGACTGCTATGTGGTGTTTTGTTCATCTTCATTAACGAAAACAGTTGCTCGCACAGATATCTGCTCCCGAACATAGAGAGCGTTTGCGCAGCTTGGGCACGGAGTTCGGGCAGCGTGTCAGGGAGGTACGGTGGAAACTGCGCAGCACCGACAGAGCCTGTCATGACACTGCAGCTCAATAAGCTCCATTTGGAGATGGCTCGGTGCGTTATTCACATAGAGAAGCTGTTTTTAGGTCGGACGGAGTTCCCGATGCGGAGCAGTAAGCCCCTGCTAAGCTAGAGGAGAGTTTTCTCCGTGGTGTCCCTTTAAAAAAGTTTAATATGCAGTGCGTAAATTGTTAAAACTGACAAGAAAGACTGCTATAATACTGGTGAAATAATAATCATAATTAAATAATAAAAAATTTAAAGCGGCCACATAAAATGCAGACGCTTGAGTATCGCCAATGCTGCGGCATTTTCGACAATCAAAACAGACAGTTCCGGGACTCGTAGAAAAATGCTGCCGCAATTGCGGGACGATAGCCACACATCGAGCTTGCTCCATTTCCCTTCCGTTCGTGTTTTTAAGACACGAACGAAAAGTGTCGCTGACGTCACACATACACAATGCATGGCTGCGCTGACGCCACCTAGCGCTTGACGCGTTCAATGTGTGTACGCACCTTTATATATATATATGTATAACGGGCCGGCGGGCCAGATATAATACATATTTGAAATCATCTTTTCAAATATTTTTTTTAATTGACCAAATTTAATTGTAGTGCGGGCCAAAATTGGCCCGCGGGCCAGAGTTTGACATGTCTGATTTAGACATTACATCAGATTGGATCGGAACAATTTATGAAAACTTGTCCCACAAATTTTTTTGGTCTGGAATAGAGAACAGCATATTGCAAGATTATTATACGCTGCACGCACTCTTGGAACAAGAAAAAAAACTCAAATGAAGTTAAACTCTTCTTATAGCATGCAAAAAATCTGCCATTGGGGTAAGCAAATCTGACTTGGCAAGAATTCTTTAAATTAGCAAAAATGTCGAGCTGATAAGAAACACTGTTGGAACTTAGAAATAGACAAAAACTCTCAAAACAAGTCTTTCCAAGCTGCACTGAAACTAGAATATTCCAACTTGTATCTAGTCACAAGTGGTCTTAAAACAGTAAAATCAAATAGAATATTCAAATATAAAATTTATGTTTATAGAGTGTAAGATGGTTTTGATTTAAGACTAGATTCACATTTCTTAATTTCTAAACAGCATATCTGATGATTTGTTCCAGAGCTTGAAAGATGCCAAAGTAATTGCATGGGGCTCCAGAAAAGATTTAGACATCAGGAATGAAAAATATCTTAGATAAAGGGCTTGAGTCTGTATGAAGATAGACTTTAAGGACCAGAAAGATCCTAGAATATAAGAAGAACTTTATAGGTCAACACAAAACTTTAAAAGAATATGACATGTAATGGACAGTCAGTGTAGATGCACGTTCTCTCAAGGCTTTTCTTGTAATCATCCTTGCTGCAGGTGGATGTCCGAGTTAGATTGAAACAAATACAGCTTATATTTTTAATTCGGAAGAAAGCAGTAAGTGGGATTGTGTTTATGTGGATGTCAAACAAGACAGATGAAGTGCTGCTCTGAATCTCTTTACCTCTAAGTAAAAAAAAAAATATATATATATATATATATATATATATTTTTTTTTTTTTTTTTCCAGCGATGGGTTGCGGCTGGAAGGGCATCCGCTGCGTAAAACATATGCCAGAGAGTTGGTGGTTCATTCCTCTGTGGAGACCCCGAAAGGGAAGAAAGCCGAAATGAAGATGAATGAATGAATGAATGAATATATATATATATATATATATATATATATATATATATATATATATATATATATATATATATATATATATATATGTATATTTAATTATGAGTTGCTAAGACTTTATGTTTATGATTCATTGTGCAAGGGTTGGAGAGTAACCTCTTTTGGACAGAATGTAAAGACATTTCATAAGCATAACAGTGCAACGAGCTTCAATCATTTCTTAAAATAATAAGAAATACTTAATGGAAAGAGACCTAACACTCAAGTCCAGCAGAGGAAACCAGCAAAAGCTTGGATTGCCTAGAGATTACAGATTTACAGTTTTTATGAGATCTGTTTCTCAAAAAAAATTTTGTTATTTTTTTAAACAAATCATGATACTTTGGCTTTTTTTCAGGATATACTGAAAGAGTATACCTTTTCTTATATGAAAAGGCAAATTATTTGTTTTCCACTAAGCATTTATTTTGCTAATTACTTTAATTAGATACACAAGTTTTCCAAAAAATATTGAATCTCTTTATACACACTAGATATTTGGAGAATAAAATGTTCTTTCTTTTTTCTTTTAATTTTGTGTTGATCACTCACAGACCAGTTTGTTTTCTCATGACGGAAATGAATCAGACCGACGTGTTCGTTTAACATCGTCTGTATTTTTATCTTTTGATTCTAAACAAACTATAAACATTAAAATCCTTGTATTCAGATGTAAAAATGGAACTTAACATTGTTTTCAAACGTTTCAATTATGTGAGCTTTAGAAGAGACAGAAAGCTTAAATTTACAATAAAATATTTTTGCTTGATGACTGAGAAAATTTAAAGGACATTCTGCGAGCAAATGATTAAAGTTTCTTTTGGGAACACAACCTTCAATTTAGCATCGCTGGGTGAAGCAGCAGATAGTCATGAAACACACGCCACAGCAAAGCATCTCCTGCAGGCTTGGTAATGAAAGAGCAGCCTGAAACCAGACGTGGCAGATTAATTCCAAAGCTCATATGTTTATCGCAGTGTCTTCTCTTTCCGGGAGTGCTTTTTGACCAAGCGTTATAAACCGCTATGTTTTCTCCAAGGACCCCCATGGCTTCTCTTACCATGGCTTAATGGCTAGCTAGGGCCCACGCTGCCCTCTGGCTAAATGGCTAGATTTCATCACTGTGCTTCTTGTGTAACTGTGCTCCAAGTTTCAAGATTAAACTTTTAATACCACTTCTATTCGGTCTTGTTTCCCAGACCTGCAGAATGTCTCCAATAGGAGGCATTATAATTGGATTTCAGCATTGACCTTCAACACGAGGTGAAAACGACCAAAAAAAGTAATGCGTCGTAAAGGATTTCCTGTGGAGTTGATTACCAAGGAAATCAATCCGTAACCCTTTGATGCATACATTATATAATATTTCCCCGAAGTGTTTTTAGTGTTCTTAGGGCACGAAAACAAAGTTAAAAAAGAAAGAAAAAAATATGATGATTTCAGGAAGTTGCAGACATGTTCATTCTAGTGGACTACGTGCACCTGAGCACTCAACGTAAAACATCTTATTGTAAATATGAATGAATATGTGAAATTTTTTTCTACAAATATTTTTTTTATGTTAACATCGTTTAATGCATTTTTACATTGTATATACCTTTTGAATAGACCAGAATGACAAAACAAACTACATTTAAAACGACTGCTGAACATGAAGCTGGTAGCACTTTACAATCACTACACACTAATAATAATTTATTTAGCCTGACAAATAGTTAATAAGTAACTTATAAACCATTATTTGTATGCTATTACACATTTGTAAGCCATTTATAAATATAACTTTAAAGGCTTTATTGCTGGTTTATACGTGTCTATATATTATGCTTAATAACACTATTTCCATGCATTATTGAGGATCATTTAATAATTTATCGATTAAACTTTTCACTATTTAAAAACCAGTTAGTTATTAGTTGTTACTGATCAATGTGATCTTTTAGAACACATTAATAAATGATTAGTAAACTATTTAAAAGCATGTTCATACATCTTATTATTCAGAGATTTAGTAACAGTAATAATAAATGGTTTATTAACACATATTCCTACTGTAACTTGTTATTAATTCAACTAGTTTTCGTCAGTTTAGAATAAAATTATTCTAAACCGTTACAGTAGGAACATGTGTAAATAAAACATTTATCACTCTTAGTAACTGTTATTATATTTCTGATTAATAAAATGTTCCAATGTGCTTTTATTTAGTTTAATAATCATGTATTAACATAATCTAAATTATCTCATGAATTACTACCAAATACTACCTAACTGGTTTTTAAATAGTGAAAAGATTAATTTATAAATGATTAACTGATCCTCAATAAAGCATGAAATTAGTGTTATTAACCATAGATGCTTAAAAACCAGAAGTAACATTTTTCCATTTATAAGATTATATTATCTATTGTATATTATAAAAGTATATAATCTAGCCACAGGGGTTTCTAGCCAGTGACTTCTGTGCCGGTCCCAAGCCCGGATAAATAGAGAGGGTTGCGTCAGGAAGGGCATCCGGCGTAAAACATGCCAAAACCAAATATGCAAGTCATCAATTCGATTTCCATACCGGAAATTGGACTACTGTTGGTCAAAGAAGGAGAGGAGGGAGAAGGATTCGTAGGCAGAGAGAGAAGAGGAAAGGCAAGAGTATAGGTCTGAGAATAGGGACTCTCAACGTTGGTACAATCGGTCTTGTGATAGCGTCACGGTGGCGCAGTGGGTAGCACGGTCGTCTCACAGCAAGAAGGTTGCTGGTTCGAGTCTCGGCTGGGTCGGTTGGTATCTCTGTGTGGAGTTCTCATGTTCTCCTCGTGATCGCGTGGGTTTACTCCGGGTGCTCCGGTTTCCCCACAAGAACAAAGAATGCGGTACGAGTGAATTGAGTAAGAACGATTGTCCATAGTGTTAAAGAGTGAATGAGTGTGTGTGGATGTTTCCCAGCGATGGGTTGTGGCTGGAAGGGCATCCGCCGCATAAAACATATGCCAGAGAGTTGGCGGTTCATTCCACTGTGGAGACCCCGAAAGGGAAGAAAGCCGAAATGAAGATGAATGAAGGTCTCGTGATATATAACACACAGGCTGTGCTTGCACAACTCAAATGTGAGGACCGCAGTAGACTATGGTAAACACACAGTAACATACCGATTTCAGCATTCTACAGTACAGCCCAAGTGAAGGTCCAGTCAGAACCACATTTGGTGATCACTGCTATAGACTTAAATAGCTGTTCACTGCAATGACCTCTATGCATCAATGTGATGTTGCTTTGGATCAAACCTTCAACTAAATTATTGTTGACGTTTGTAAATGTCAACGTTCTGTATTTGTGTTGCTTTATAATTTTATATAACATGTAAATTTGAGGTTTGCTTAAAATACTTGACGTATACCATATGTATAAGTGAAACATTAAAAGGTTATGGGTTCTTTAAGATTTACTGTTGAGGTGTGGCGGATCACATGATTGGGTGGATTGGTTGGACCATTGCATTATGGGAAGAGCTAGCATGGTGGCAGAAAGTTACTATACAGAGACTGAGAAAGATTTCAATCATCTGCATGGTCTAAGAGGGCGCACATGGTAATTCATGTTTAAGTTTGTCACATCTTGTGTATGGTGTTGTTTTAAGTCAGTTTAGGTAAATTATGTTATATGTATAGACCGATGTTCGTGGATTTGAATTTGTCACATGCTCATATGCAAATCAGCGGACGTTTGCATGAGAAACTGTGAAAAGACTTGGTATGCACATTGTAAATATCATATGATTTATTTCTTGTAGGTTTCCCGGTGTCAGCTGAAGAGAGAGAGCGAGAAACAAAAGAAACAGCACAAAGACATCAGTATGAAGCGTGGCTATCCTTTATTTAGACCAGTGCAGCTACAACGTTCTTGAGTGGTGTTTCATCTCTTTTGCTTATTTAGATTATGCCTTATTTTGCATTCCTTCGTTTCATTTAATGTAGGTTGCTGTAGTGCTTGTTCTGCTCAAATTCTCTCTGAAAGCACCTTTTGCAAAAGACTTTATTTTCTAAAATGACCCAGACACAGTTAGACTCCCCTCTGCGCTCTCCAGATTCCTCGTCATTCCAGCTCGGCTTTCTCTCTCAGCTTCCACTTCAGTGTATGGCATTTCCAGTGTGACGTCCTCCATCTTTGTATGCATGTATATTTGAGCTTATACGTTATTCTTTTGCTATCATATTCTTTTTTTTTCTCCTCTCTCTCTCTCTCTCTCTCTCTCTCGCTCTCTGTCTCTCACTGATAAATACGAGACTGCATGTTCCAGAGGGAACTCTTAGTGGTACTTTTGTGTTCTCTCTATTGATGCAGTACTCAAAGATGCTCCTCAAAAACCCTCTGGTCTTTCTGATCGGCATCTTTCTTATCCTTGAAGAGATTACAGATCCAAAAAGGATATTCAAAACCACCATGTCTTCTCTATTCGTTGTTCAGTGCAGATTCACGCAACAAAGTTATTGCGTGAAAAAATATTTTAGATTGACTTGTAAAACAACAGATGTGTAGCTTTTGTTATCACTGACCTCAATCCGGAGGTGCTGCATCGGTTAATGACTGAACTAACTAAGAAAACTGGCGTGAGATAATAATCAAGTAAGCATTCCCACTGGGGAGAAACGTTCTGTGGGTTGCTGTGACATTACACAAATTAAAAAAACTCAGGCATTGTAGATCATTTCCATAGTGAATTACAAATGCAATCAGCCTAGAAGGGTACCAAGGATTGCAGGGATACCGTCAAGCAGAACCAGTGATAAGATGTCTTTGAGTAACATCTACATTCTTCCAAAATTAATTAACATCAGCGCAGATCATTTAACCACCTAATACTGGACTGGCTCTATTCACTATTTCCGCTAAGTTTTATTTTGAACACATTGATCAACAAACATTCTACACAAGTTAGTGTTAAATCATTTTTGGACATGCTCATACAGAACTTTTTCCATGGAATTGTAAAATAAACATATGATCAGAAAGTATACAGTAAGCTAATAGTAACTTTTTGACTAATTTTACATTTTAATATTTTTGTTTTTAATTTAGTCAATTTATGTAGGTGTTCTGTCTTTGTTTTCATTCACTTGTATTAACATGTAATATCTATATATTTTCTTGTTTAGCAGTCTTTTCTTTTTCCTCAATCATTAGGTTTATCAGTCTTTTGTTGATTTTTATTTCATTCTAGTTTTCGTATGAATTTGCTTGCTATTTTGTTCATGGTTCTGATTAATTCCCACCTGTGTCTAATCATACCCTGTTCAGGTAACTCCGCATCAGAGTTAATGCACCTGGGTCATTTGTTAACTACTTGTAACTACTTGTAAGATATCTTAGCCTTTATTTTTTCCAGATGTCCCCACACCTCAAGCAAGTTTTGTTTTTCAGCCTTGCCATCTTGAGTTTTTTTTATACTATTTTCATGATTAGTTTTTGAGCTTATTTAGTTTACTTACATTTTTCAGTTTTTTTGGGTTCAATGCTAATTGATGTTCAGTCTTATTCTGATTATCTTCTGGATCTCTGGGGAATTTGCAGTTCAACCTTTGGACTTAGTGGCAAGTAAGACCTCCACAAAACGAACGAGTTTATAGTTTAAAATCACACATTAGTCATTATCATTTTATATAGCGATGGTGACCAGTGAAAATGACCGCAGTGGTACCGTTATGATCGCGGTCTCGCATCAAAGAAGTCATATTGCTTCACTGCCACTGGGTGGCGCCTTCATCTCATAAATGAGCAAACAATCATCTGGGTTGGTAAGGTTCGAAAAAGTTTATCAAAAGTTAACATTATTACTCTCAAGTTAGCTAATCATCGCTGTTTTTTAACATCCATTTTTGTTATTACATAAATATCTTCTAAATAAAGTTGAGTCGTTAATGCCAATACCTGTAAAGAATAGAATGTTAATTGAAGATGTCACTTGGATTGATGGCGTTTGAGGTAATGGGTTTGACTCTTGAGTGAGAGACGCCGTAAGATTATAATTTTTTTTAATGAATGATAAGCAGAAAATTAACAATAAATGGGCAATTGCCTATTTATCATTCATCATTTCTTAATGTGCTTGGTGTCAAATGTGTCAAGGACGAAGACATGGAAGAACCGGAGGCCACGCGGTCCCAGCTTCCGGTGATCAGGCGCCAGTCAGATAAGCCAAGCCGTACCTGTAGCTAAGAAAGATCAAGTGCTCCAGGCCACTAACCCCTGCCTTCTCTAGATTATAGTCCATGAACTCTGCACCTGAGCACATCCACACTAAGAGTGAGCACAACGCACCACGGAACTTTGTCAACCTTTAGTTATAAGCATTGTTTGTTTGCATCCTTTCTTTGTTCAATAAACCTCCCTCTCTGCGGTATGTTCACCTGTATTTCATTTTTGTTCTTTATTCCCTGCTATAATACCCATAAATAATAGAACAAAATAAAATTTTTCTATTAAAACTCAGTCCAAACAAATGATTTATGAATTGCTTTGTTTATCGAATCAAAGACATTTAGCACAACCAGCGAGATCACACATTTATGACACAATCCGGCTCTTTTAACAAACTGAAGTTTACTTTAACAAACTGAGTTTATTTTGATATCTTTCTGTATACTAAAGACTAACAGCTTAAATGTTAACTATTTTGAAAAGTATGTAGCTCAGTATGCTCAGCTCAGTAGTTGCATCTTCAAGATTTTCCGAACCTTTGATAAATGGTGTTAGTGGTCCGAACAAACAACTCTTATGAACGGCTTCGTTTCAGTGAATCAAACGCAGTCACAGTACACTTCATCAATCACATCGTTTCTCTCCAATATTTTTCTTGTGTTCGCACTCACGTTTACTTAGCCCCCCTAACTCACCCAGAACATTTGTTTCATAATGTTGCTGGAGAGTGGTTTGTTTAATAGCAGCTGAGCTGGGCGTGGGGGTTGGTTGGATGTGGATTGAGGTCTTCATATGTTAACTACTCCTGTGGTTGTTTTTCATCCCTCGATTTAAAATAAACTTTTCAACATAATTTCAATAAAGACAGACTACGACATTCAGTCCCATTTTCTCTTTACTTTTCAGCATAAGATTTAATGAACAGCAGCAAGCATGGTGACAGAACTGACTCTGAAAACTGTACCCCATATCCCTCCATAGGTGGGGCATATGCAGAACGTTATACTTGACAGATGAGGTCAGACAGGAATCTCCACGGACAATGATGTTTGCAGATGACATTGTAATCTGTAGTGAGAGTAGAGAGCAGGTGGAGGGACACCTGGAAAGTTGGAGGTGCTCTAGAAAGAAGAGGAATGAAAGTCAGTCGTAGTAAGACAGAATACATGTGTTTGAACGAGAGGGAGGGAAGTAGAACAGTGAGGTTACAGGGGGCTGAGGTCAAGAAGGTGGAGGAGTTTAGGTATTTGGGGTCAACAGTGCGACGGGGAGTGTGGAAAAGAGGTGAAGAGGCGAGTGCAGACAGGTTGGAGTGGGTGGAGAAAAGTGTCAGGGGTGTTGTGTGACAGAAGAGTGTCAGCAAGAATCAAAGGAAAGGTGTACAGAACAGTAGTGAGAGCAGCTATGATGTATGGGTTAGAGACTGTAGCAGTGAGGAAGAGACACGAGGCAGAGATGGAAGTAGCAGAGATGAGGATGTTGAGGTTCAGTTTAGGAGTGACAAGGATGGACAAGATTAGGAACGAGCACATCAGAGGAACAGCTCAGGTTGGTTGTTTTGGAGACAAAGTCAGAGAAGCCAGATTGAGATGGTTTGGACATGTGCAGAGAAGGGATAGTAGTTATATTGGTAGAAGGATGTTGGAGATGGAGCTGCCAGGCAAGAGGGCGAGAGGAAGGCCAAAGACAAGTTATATGGATGTGCTGAAGGAGGACATGAAGGTAATTAATGCAAGAGTAGAGGATACTGAGGCCAGAGTTAGGTGGAAACAGATGATTTGCTGGGGCGACCCCTAAACTGGGAACAGCCCAAAGAAGAAGAAGAAGAAGAAGATCCTTGCAGATAAGTTTCACGTGGCAGATATTTTGTCTCTAGCTGCGTATCCTTATCAGAAAAGCGTCACTCCTTTTAAGGTCAGACTGTTTTATCATGGAGTCAGGTCCGATTTATGAATTAAATAAATGTTAAATCAGGTCACCTAATTGCTAAAACACCCACTCTCCCTGTTTCTCGCAAAACATTTTTTGTAAAATAAATGACTATTTCTGACATATATATGTACATATGACATGAAAACTAACATAAAATGATCTTTTTCACCTCGTGCTTGCTGGGATATCCTTCTCAAGCCCTCGGTGTGACCACTCATTGGCTGAAGTGGTATACATCCCTTCAGTAAAGTCCTAACCCTTAGTTAAAAAGAAAACAGGACAACCGACCCCTCCCATAAACGTTAACATGGAGGGTTATGGTTAATGGTTAGGGCCAAGGGAGTGAAGTGAAACTCAGCCTTAGCGTGAGATTGCCTGTTTGATCTCTGTTTCGGATGGTGCTTCTCTCCACTGCATGAATTTGCTCCAGTTCTTAATAGACTCATACAAGCTGTAAATGCAGCAGATAACTGCAATATGAAGTTAGGTTCTAGTCCTACCAAACGAAATGCTACAAGTATAGACATTGTTTAAAATATTTATTCAATAAAAAAAAACATTGAAAGTCTGTAAGGTCCCAAAAATAAATGGTTTTATTGATAAAAGAGGTTCAGATTGACGCAATTTGCAGTCTGTCCTTGCGATTGTAGTTGATGTTCACACTTATCAGTTTACAGCATCTGGTGCAAACACATTGTAGAGACTCTTAATGTCAGCATTTTTCTCATTTATGCTCCAAGAGATTAATGTGAATTAAAGTAAGAAAATGCAAAGGTGTTTAGCTAAAATCAACCATTTATTTAAACATGGCTGGCAGTACTGTATAATTTGTATGGTTTGTTACATTGCATCAGTGTCATGTATGTAATGTTTACTGTAGGGCTGCAGCTACTGATTATTTTGATAATCAATTAATCTACACTGTAATTGATTAATTAATCGGAAAAACGCTTAGTTTTTTTCATCTCCTGACAGTCTTTTAAGTAAAAAATGTTGTATGATGTATTACTGGTTCCTGCACTATATGCTGATCCTAAAGGCACACATTTTTTAAATTGGCCAGAAGTTGAATATGGTTATTTTACACATAGAAGACATTTCAAATGCATGATAAAGATTTTACTCTAACATTTGAATTTTTTCCTTATGACAAAAACTATGTAGTGTGAATGTTAAAGCGGTGAGTACAGAGCCTAGAATTCTGTTCTGTACACTGCATAATTATATATTTAATTTCTATTCAAAGGCAGCCTCTATCGTTAATATTTCAATAAAAAAAAGCAATGTTCAAAAGCACAGTAGTTGTGTTTTTTAATAGATTTCAGAAGTAATTTCATTAATTTGATTAACTGTTGCAGCCCTAGTAAAATGTTTCTTTTGCAGTAGAGTGGGTAAAGTAAGTCTGCGCTCTCATCTTGCAGATTACTCTTAACATTTTGGAGAAATGGACCTTGAGCAAAGAGCTCTGTACAACTAAATGCCTGAAAGTGAATGGTTATCAACATGCTGGCAAATACAAGTAAATACGTTATACTTATACTCTTAACATTTGTACAAAAAGACACCCCATATGTCAAAATGAATGAAAATCTCACAAACTGTTCTGCTAAGAGTTTCTCAAAGGAAGTGATGCTGGATTATACGAGTTAGTCATCTCTGCACTGCCCCTCCATCCTTGTTCCCCAAATAAATGGCAGTTCTTACAAGCGAATACCAAAGTCTTGCTTGTGGTTTCTCACATTTTCTGTTCTTTCTGAAATTGATTGACTATCAAAAGCCTAGAAGCTCATATTCCTTCAAATGAGCCATCTTTACAAAGTGTCCTCTAGGATATGCCACATATATTCTGTAATAGTAATCTAATGGCATTCCCACAACGTTTTAAAGTAGGAACAGCAAGTTCTCTGGGTTTAACCCAAATTGCTGTATTGCTCAGGCACAGATAGTGACAGGCAGGCTTGATATGTATCTTATTGATCGTCTCAGGGACTTTTTACGTAAACTTCCCTGGCAAAAAAAAGTTGCACCTGGCTTTAACTAAGCAAGCAGGTACAAGTTATTTAACCTCAACTGGTGCAGTGCGTTGCTTCTCGTTTATTAAACAAACAAATCAAAATCCCGTTGTGTGGTCTTGGAAAAGTCTATTTGAGAAGGGTCAAATCATTGGCATGCAGAGTACAGACTTTAACCCCAGAGAGAATCTTTGGTATGTGACAGAGAAGGTGTGGTGCAGCAGTTAGACTCAACCATCATTGATGGAAGATCTTGGTGAAACTCTAATGCAACATTTAAACCCATTTAATGGCAAAAAATTCCAGAGTCTAGAACCCAGTGCTTAATTTATGCCGGAGCAAGACAGAGATATTAGATTAATAGCAGCACATATTTATTTGGATCAGGGAACTTCCGGTCATTCAAAATGACAAATCTAGCAACTTTCCCTGCCATTTTTGACAACCTTTACACTTCTGATGCCTTGTCCCTTCATTGTGAGGCCCGTCTCACATGCAGTGGTTGTGGTTCACGGCCGGCACTGAACTGAAGGGCCCCCAACAAAGGCTCTACGCATGCTCAAATTAAGCCATTATACACACACAGAGATGCGTTGCACAGAGCTTATTATAGTCTAATACAAATGCTGGAATGGGCAGAATTTATAAGGCTCCACACTCTTCCCTCTTCTATTTGTAAGCAAGACTTAAACATGTTTCAGTTTAACAGTCACTGTTAAATGTACGTTAATTTGATTTGGGCTGTGAAATATGTAAAGAACACCAGACCAGCACCTTCCTGGTGTTCCAGGAGCTTGACATGGACAAATTAAGCACTGCTAGAGCTTAGATACATACTGAATTGTTTTCAGTGTAGTTTTTATACTACTAGCAGTACCAAATCACAGGAACAGAGAACTCTTAAAGATTTTAGAGGAGTCAATAAATTAATGCTATAGGATGGAACTTGACCTTTTAAGGCGTTTAACAAATAATAGAAATTTAAATTTCTAAAAATTATATTAGTGAGCTGGGGGCCCAACATAATAAGTTTGTACAAATTTGTTGGTAAGCACAATGTTTTTTTAATTGCAGTTTTTGTTTAAAAGTTTATCATTTACATGTCATACTTTATGAAGGAATTGAGTGAAAACGGAAAGTTTAAAAAACATCAGTAGAAGCTGACATGTCATTATTACCTGTCTTATATTTCATATACAGTATTTAATTTATGTGTATGTGTATGTGCCTTGGCAAAGCAAATTTTGCCCTCGGGCCCTTGACTTGTGATTTAAACAATGATTGCTGTTAAGTTTGTAGATGGGATCTCAATAACCAAATTTACATTGCATAGTATGTCTTTACAGGTATCAATCTGGCAACACATGTTCAATTGTGGCTTCTACTTTGAGTCTGTGACTTCTAAGTTTATTTTATGAAAGGCTGAGTAATGCATAGTTTTAGCCCTGAAATTCACTTGCAGAGTAATTTTGAGAAATTGCTTACAAATTCCCAAAATCACACAAAAATCACTGCTCGTGCAGGAGTGACGATCAAAGACATGAACTAAGAGAATTTGTCGCTGTCTAGAACTCCATGTCGTCGATCTACTGGATACCTATGTCTACCCCCGACAGCCACGCAGTGAGAAAAGGTCAACTTAAAACAAATCTTGCAATTCAAACTTGACTTTAGTTTCTGTCTGAAATGCTTTGATAACCAAAAATATAGAAGGTGGAGTTTTGATAGAATAGAGAAACTGCTTCTAAAAGTTTTGAATTTGACAGAAATTAAATATGGTTATTATACATGTATGAGACACTTCACTAAATTATACAATATGCATATAAGATTTTACCCTAACATTTGTATTTTTTTTCTTATGACAAAAAATATGTAGTGTGATGGTTAAAGCATTGAACACAGTGACTAGACTTCTGTTCTGTACAGTGTCTAAATATTTTTTTTTATTAACATTAAAAGACAGCCTCAATTGTCCATAAATCACTAAAAATAGCAACGTTCAAAAACACATTCGTTTTTTAAAATGGATTTCTGAAGTAATTTCATTAATGTGATTAACCGTTGCAGACCTAGTAACATGTTTCTTTTGCAGAAGAGTTTGAAGTAGAGCTCATTTACTGCAGATCCTATGAATGTGCTATTGTGGAACATAAACACAGACCAATGAGAGGGCCGTTTAAAGTATTTTTATGTCATTTGTAACAGTGTTTTTGAAATCCAAGCCAAGAAGAAACGTTGTATCTAGATAGATCCCTGCTTCAGAACAACACTTTGGAGATACATTTAGAAAGTTTCTCTTTGCTTGGAAATATTTTGTGCCATTTCTTTTATTCAGCTTGGTTATAATTCAACCTGAGAGCAGTAGTGTGTTTGATATAGATTTTAATATACATCACATACAGCTTTTGTGATTCAGCAGCGTATAGAAGAGAGCGCCAAGCCATGCTCAGAGAGTGCTTGAGATTAAACTTCTCATCTCAGCATACACATGATGTTTAGATGAGATGATGCATTGTTTTAAGCCATACAATGATCCATCTCTTTTGGTGTCACGTTTGTTTGATGAGGCAAGAGTGCCAATTTATATTCTTGGAGAATATTGTTCTGCTTGAGCAGCATTGATTTGTGTGGTTGTTTTGAGAATGTTCTTCAATAACATGTCTCATCCTTGTATTGAGTGAAGCCAAACTGAAGTGTAGAAAGAAAGGTTGTGTTTATCAGTTCTGAATCAACATTTGCCCACCAGTATTTGCTCTTATTCTCAGTTTTATTTTTCAATGTTTTTACTGCTTCATTGTCATTCTGTGTTGAAAACAGCTCCAATGAATATCATCAATCAACCCACTGAAACATAAACACACCCCTTTCAAAACTGAATTAAAACATGCGATTGACAACCTGAAATCCGGATACAGCCTGAGAATGGAACAAACTATTGTGAAACAGATAAATAAGTGATTTTTGCTGTAATGATACAATCAAATCCCCTGATAACTTGGATCAAATTTTCTTTGTCCCAAACTCAAAAAATGCTTCAGAAGGTCCCTGAAGCGAAACATTTAAATGAACTAATGATTCCCTCCTGTTTTTACAGGGGTTCTCTCTGATGTGAAAAATATGCAGCGGTTTGTTTTATGGAAAACAGCTCAATGTTCAACTTTGCAAAGGCAGAGAAGTTGTTTTATTCATAGCCTGACTCTGCTGCGCTTTAATGGATGAGTCTTTGCTCGCTCAAAGTCAAGCGACAGCAGTTTATTTTTGGTTGCAGGAAATAATCATTTGCGCTTTGCTGAGTGCATTATGTTTCAAACTTACACGACACGTCCGAAAGATGTTTCTTTAAACAACAGTTTAAAGTGAACATGTTCTAGAACATAGCATGCATTTTGTCGTCATTCAATTATAATAATTATAATTACAAAACAAGCAAATATAAATATGCTTTTATTAGCTTAAATATGTATATGGTATGTATTCAAATTTTTTAGTCATTTTATTTCTTTTTCTTTGTTTATTTATTAGAAATCTCAATTGTTTATTGACCTAACATTAACTGTTTTAAGTATAATACATTTTTTGTCAATGTTCAGTAAACATAATAGCATTTGTCTATAATATTTGATTTTACAGTGATCCTCTCATGAAGGGAAAGAAACTGGTTATGTTATTTATGGTAGCAAGTGTGTCGGTTGGTTAGACTGTCTCTGAAATAGTGGAACATAGTTTACATCTCCTCATCTTTCTGTTACAAATTCATTGTTGTTGAAGACTGTTTCAAAAAGAACAACCATGAACATTCATCTTCATGTTATTGATCATGTGAATCTATTGTTTTTATTGTAAAATTTCAATAATCTATCTTATTATTTAAAAAATAATATTAATACTTTCAGTTTTCTATCTAATAATTAAAATTAATATACCTAGGTGAAATAATAAATAAGTATTACACAAAATGGTGCAGTTGGTTCTCCTAGGAGGACTTCCATTAAATGCGCTCAAACCTCTGCAGATGATCCAGAACTCTGCAGCTCGTCTTATCTTCAAGGAATCGAAACGAGCTCATGTTACTCCCCTCTTCATCACTCTTCATTGGCTCCCCATTGCTAACGCTGGCATACAAAACTATCTCTAGGTCAGCCCCTGTCTACCTCCATGAGCTCATACACTCCTACATGTCCTCGAGAAGCCTGCGCTCAGAGAAGGAACAGCGACTTGTGGTTCCATCCCACAAAGGCAGAAGATCTCTGAGCAGAACCTTCTCTCTCACTGTCCCTGGATGGTGGAACAAACTCCTGATCCAGTCAGGAGAGCAGCAACACTAACAGCTTTCAAAAAGCAACTGAAAACTCTTCTCTTCAGGGAACACCTACTATATAAAAAAATACTTTCTTTATTCCCTCCTCTGTCTTTATCTTCTTCCTCTACTTCCTCACTGCTTTGGTTTTTGATCAGTTGATACAATTTCTATTATGAGAAGCTGAGATAGACTTTGACGGTGTAACAGATCTCATATTGTCTCTCCCCTAATGTAAGTCGCTTTGGACAAAAGCGTCTGCCAAATGCATAAATGTAAAATGTAAATGTCCTATAACCACAGGGTTGGTGGTTCCTTCCCCGCCAGGTCTGCGCTGCCTATGTGGCCGAGGGCTATCCACTTCACAATACTCAATTCACAATACTCTCTCATTCCAATCACACATCAATCACACGCACTGCTTACTTCCACCTCAGAAATATCAACCGCCTCCGTCCTTCGCTCACCCCTCACACAGCCGCCAACCTTGTCAATAGCCTTGTCACCTCACGTCTTGACTACTGCAATTCCCTACTGTATGGTCTTCCTAAAAAACTACTCATAAACTACAACTTTTACAAAACTCTGCTGCCCGGATCATCACCAAAACTCCCTCTACTCACCACATCTCCCCGGTCCTGCAGCAGCTTCACTGGCTCCCCGTTCAATATCGCATCCAGTACACACTACTACTCATTACATTCAAGTCCATCCATAACCAGGCACCTACTTATCTCACTGAACTTCTTCATGTCACCACACACACCCGCTCACTGAGGTCTTCCTCTTCAATCCACCTCACAGTTCCTCCTGTTCGCCTCAGCACCACGGGGATCAGGGCCTTCAGCCGCTCTGCTCCCCGTCTATGGAGCTCACTCCCTCCTGACATTCGAAACCTTGACACTTTATCAATTTTTAAATCCAGACTTAAGACCCTTCTCTTCAAGATTGCATACTCCATTTAATCTTGTTTTATTTTATTTGTATTATATTGTCTTTTATCCTTGTCTTGTTCATATATTGCCTGGTTGACTCTGTACGGTGCCCTTGAGTGTCGAGAAAGGCGCCTTGAAATAAAATGTATTATTATTATTATTATTACCAACCTTGCCCTGTGTTTGTTGGGGGGCAGGGGGTAGGAAGCTGCTCATTTCAGTTACAACTTCAGTTACCAACTTTTCTTACTCTCTCATTGACTTTATATTAGGGGGCAGTAAAAAAAATTAATACAGTGAACATAATGTACTCAGGGGGGTGAATATAACCAATTATTGGCTTTTCATAATGTATATGTTATGCTTCGGAAAGGAGGACCCAAGCACAGAGTAGTGATTGTTGAGTTTTTATTCAAAAGGGAAACCAAATCTGCTACTCAACCAAGTAGGGAAGGCTCAGACCCCAAAATGAAATGGGAGTGTAGGCTGTAGCTGGAGACGCAGCTCCAGGTGTCAACTGTCGTTCTCGAGCACTCAGCACGACTGGTAAGTCCTCTCCTCACTGACGCGACTAGACAAGGGTACTTTCTGGACGACACAAGAAACATTAGGTATCAGGGTAGGTTAATCTCTGAACAGCCACTAGCGAAACCACTGGATAGAGTATAATTCGCAACCTGGCAATGACACAGCACAGGCTAAATAGAAGGGCTGATCAGAGCACAAGCAGCAGCTCGAGAAACGAATGAGGGTGATCACAGACAGGTGACGAGAGGAAGAAGACACAATAGACGCACAAAACTATCACAGTATATATATATTGTATATCATTTATGTAGTAATAATTTAATTTAGTTGTTGGTCATAATTCTGATGAAAATCAGTTGTTTTAATGGACAGACATTGAGGTCTATCTGTTGTAAACAAACTAGGCCTAGAAAAAAATGCCTTTTTCGTTTAAACATTTTTACAGGTTTGGGCATATATTTAATTTATAAGGAAACTCATTTAAATCCTAACGTTCTCTGCTGCAGTACCAGTCTGTAGATTTTTCACAAACTCCACAGAGCCCTCCAGCTAGAGACCAAAGCTTACAAACCTCATCCATCCGCAGGAAGTTCACTAATGATGAAAATCCCTGAGGACTCTCAACACCTGAACTCTCTCTGTTTCTTTGTCTGAGCACCAGACTGAGTATCTAAGTGTTGGAGGGAGTGCTCTACCCTGTCCTCTGTTCTGTGCGTGTCTGCGTGTGTGTGTGTGTGGGGTTGGGTGTGTGTGTGTGTACATGCGTGTGTGCGCGTGCGTGCGTGTGTGTGTGTATGTGGTTGGGTATGTGTGCGTGTACATGCGTGTTTGTCTTTGTGTGTGTGTGTGTGGGGGGGGGGTATGTGTGTGTGTACATGCGTGTTTGTCTTTGTGTGTGTGTGTGTGTGTGTGGGGGTGGGTATGTGTGTGTGTACATGCGTGTTTGTCTTTGTGTGTGTGTGTGTGTGGGGGGGGGTATGTGTGTGTGTACATGCGTGTTTGTCTTTGTGTGTGTGTGTGTGGGGGGGGTGGGTATATGTGTGTGTGTACATACGTGCGTGTCTGTGTGTGTGTGTGTGTGTGTGTGTGGGCGTGGGTACTTGCATATATCACATCAAGGGGTCCAGTGACCGGGAGAACACCAACAGTATGGGGCCCAAATGCCTTGTGGGGCCCAAAATAGTGGGCCCCACACCGATTTCAACTAAAATCATCTCAGCCACCCCCCCTGACCTGTCTCATGCTTTTTTTAAGGTTTCCCCACAACGTAATAAAAAGTGGGTTGGGGTGTAAAAGTGTGTGTGCTACTTACCGGATGTGTGTGTGACTTGAAGAAATGAGCCAATGAGAAGATAAAATGGGCGGGGCTTACAGTGTCTCCATTTTAATTTTTAAAAGCTAAATACTAAAGTGTTTCTTTTTATAATTAACTAAAATGTTATAGTGGTAGTTGGGTTACACGATCATACATTATTTAAATAAATATATACATTGAAAAATATACATTGAATAAAACGGCTAAAAATAAATAAATATCAACAAAAATCAGAAGTCCAAAAACTACTTTTCTTAATATTTCTTTTTCAGATTTCTCTATATTAATCTTCTGCATTTCGCATGTTAATGTTTCCTAATATATTATTTCTTATATAAATATTACAAATTAGAAGAGAGTGTACACTTTTTATTAATTTTAAATTAAAGTTACAGCTGAGAAAACGGGGTCCTGTTTAGGTGTCTAACAGTATGCCTAAACTAATTTGCGGGTTTGTTACTTGTTATTTGTAAACTAGATTGAATCTTGTTATTTTTACACACTTTACGTTAGTTCTATACAAACTAGTACTATTAATAATTACCATTTCAATAAAAAATTCCGGAACACTTTTCTAAAAAGACAGGCAGGATTTGTCGTGCCAAGGCGGAAATGGATTCATGCGATCTCACGCTATGAGGACCTTGTTTACGTCCAACAGCATAAAATCCAGGTAAGTTACGTTGATTTATTTTCATTTAATTACAATATGAATTATGCAAATCAATTATACAAATACAAATATGAATTTCGTCTATGTTATAAGCATATGCACGTTCTAAATGGTGAAAAAAAACAATATAGTTTTGCTAATCAGCCAATTATACGTATTTGAAACCTATGATAACTTAGCTACTTTAGATGCAATGGCTATTTCTTAGTCGTCTATTAAAATAATTTATATTTTCTTGAAGTACATTTTAATTTGATTCGAAACATAAATACCATTTTATAAATTTTCTTATTTAATGAATGTGTAATCATTCATTCATATAAACATTTACATACCTATTTTTTTAAAGAATTGTGTTTGTAAATTATAAAACATGCAAATATCAGCATTTTTATGGTAAATTTATGTTAATACATAAGATATCTGATACTATCAGACAGTATTTGACATGTTGGTCAAAAGGTTTTTTCTTCTTTTTTGTAATTTTATTCACAATATTTGAGGTATTTTGTAGAATCATTTACATGTTTAAACTTTTTATTTAAAAAAAAAATGAAAGTTGCTGGATGAAATGTAAAAAAAAATGTAAAGCTCAATAACTTTAAACCTCTCTAAATGTGGAAAGAATCTTATGATTCCAAATGGTATCCACAATTAATGTACTTTTAAAAGTAAAGGTACATACTTTTAAAACTACTCATAAAGAATAGTATCTTAAAATGTACTAAAGTGAATGTAACTAAGTAATTGAAATTAATTAACAAACACCTCTGCTCATAACCAATACTATGTAAGTGAACGACATTTGAATTTGATTCGTTAAATTGTAAAAATTTTTTTACAGTGCCATGTTGAAAAGAAACAAGTGAGTAAAACCTGCTGATGAGGCAGTTTATTTTGTGTTCAAGTGTTAAGCCAAGCTTTGTTTGGAAAATTGTGGACAAATGCAAAGGTACTGGTGGCAAATCTACATTTTCAGTGTGGCTCACTTAAGCTTGTGCAATTCAGAATAACTTTGTAGATAAAAAGCCATTTTTTCTTTTTTTTGTGCAATATCAATGTTGGATTACACTTAATAAACAATGTGATATTCTTAGCAATAATTTCAGTTAAATTAATTTGTTGACTGTCTTTAGGTAGAGGAGTGTTTGTCACCCACCCCGTGGAACCAGGAGGTTTTATTTTGGAGTATCGGGGAGAACTAATTCCAGCAGTGGAGTGTAAATCCAGACCTTACTCAGCGCAACAGAGGACATTTCTGTTTGAATTTGAGTGGCAGAATGAAAAACTGTTGGTGCAACTATGGTGATTCACAATGGCCATGGCGTGAAAAGGTGGGGTTGTCATACTTGTTAGCAATACTTCTATAAAGAACTTAATTTTCAATATATAACATTACATAACAAATATATCTGATTCTTAGGGCTCACAGAAGCAGGCTGTTGAACTTTCAAACTTTCCAGGAATTCCACATGAAAATCCAGAGAGAAATGTCATCTCTGAGGTAAAAAACCTGATCTTGACCCTGTTCACTTGCATCTCCACGTCATGCACACACACAGTTCCTGTCAGCGGTATGGGGCCCTTCCTCGAAACTTGAGATCTGGAGGATGAGCAAACGTTTTTGTCTGTGCTTAAGGGGGCCCTGATCACACACATGATTTTACCTCTTCTTTGTGGGGCCCTGACGACTGGGTCTCCAATTGGAACACTTTGTTTCCATGGAACAACACCAGGAAATGCCTAAAATGAGTCTTTTTACAATTCTAACGATCCATCCAACACAACTGCTACAAGCTAAGCGCAATCCTATCATCTGCTGATACCTACACCATTAAAATGAGTTAATTTTCATAACTTTGTAATTCATCTAACAGGGGCTACAGAAGGAGAAAGGAGAAAGAAGCTCTGCAGACAGAGTCGGTATCTGAAATGGATGTGCACATCATGAAAATCGAGAGAGAAATGTCATCTCTGAGGTAAAAAACTCGATCTTGACCCTGTTTCACTTGCATTCCACGTCATGCACACACACAGTTCCTGTCAGCGGTATGGGGCCCTTCCTCGAACTTGAGATCTGGAGGATGAGCACACGTTTTTGTCTGTGCTTTAAGGGGCCCTTGATCACACACATGATTTTACCTCTTCTTTGTGGGGCCCTGACGACTGGGTCTCAATTTGGAACACTTTGTTTCTATGGAACAACGCCAGGAAATGCTAAAATTAGTCTTTTTACAATTCTAACGATCCATCCAACACACTGCTACATATGCAATGTGGTTAAATAAAATTATCTTCTGTAATCGAATACTCTTGGTTATACGTGCTGTGCATGTTTGTATGTAAGGCATTTAATGTGTTAGTACACCCTTTCTCCTGATGCTAATATTCTTGATGACACATTGTCACTAGTGCTTGAATCTAATTTGCAATTTTGATTAGTTTTTTTTTTTGTTGGTATTTACTTTGTATTATTTGTTTGTACTCAGATGAAGTCAAGTTGAGGACACCGTTTCATTCATGGAACAACCAACTTCCACAGTGCTTTTGTAACACAACTAAAATGTGGCATATAAAGAGGTAAGCTTAACATGCAATAAAATGTGTTCCCTGTCATGTTTTACACAAATCTTGGCATCAGTAAGAATTTGCAGAGTCAATTTGATTCCTATCCACAAAGACACAAGTTGTTTAGATTCTATATTCATTCACATGCTTTCCCATTCAAATGTTTTGTTATGCATTAATTTCTATCGCTCTACTAAAACCACCAATCTTCATAGTATTATCAATGAATTATCAATAGTTCTTAATTAACATTAGGCCACAAACTTATAAAGCTGGTTTGATGATAAAAACTCAATATATTGTTTATCCTTTCATAGGAAAGAAGACTTCCACAAAAAATAAATGGACTGCTGAGGAGTGTGCTGCCATTGAAAGACATTTAAAAAAATATATTTTAAGGAGCCGGGTTTCTGGTAAAGAAGATTGCCAGCGCTGTATTGATGCAGAACCTTTCACACTGCAAAAGAGAGACTGGAAGGGTGTGAATTATTACATCAAGAACCGCATCACTTCTAACAGGGTTAAAGAAATTGAAATGGAAACGAATTAATAAATGTTTACAATAATATTAATATAACAAACACATTAGCATATGCTTAAGTAAATGCATATATAAAATAAAGTAAAAAAAACAGTAAATCAATTATGAACATTTTTCTTTTCTTTTGCTTTTCTTTGCAAAATTTTAGCACATCTATGTTCAATTATTCATAATTTTCTACATTTATTTTAGTGTCCTTATGCTACATACCTGTTTGATCTTAACCTGTTTGGTCCTAATATATATATATATATATATATATATATATATATATATATATATATATATATATATATATATATATATATATATATATATATGTGTGTGTGTGTGTGTGTGTGTGTTTAATTACTTTTTTAAGTTATTTTATGCGGGCCTTACAAGTTCACAAAAATGTGAATGTTGAGTGTGTTACTTTATGCGGCCTCGCAAAATCACAAAAACATGAATTTGGAGTGTTATATTTTACACTCCTTACAAAGGGGCCTTACAAAGTTACAAATGTTAAAAATGGGACCCCAGAAGTCTGTAAAAAACGCACCTAGAAAAAAATATTGTTGAATTTTGATACGTTGAAGTGATCAAAGTAATATATAATTTTTTTTTACTTCACTTGATTTTTTGCAAGTCTGTAAAGGCTTTAGAAATGATGGACCCCACAAATGGGTAAAAAACAGAGGACCCCTTGATGGTTGAAAAACAAGAATGGGTGTGTGTGTGTGGGTATGTGTGTGTGTACATATGTGCGTGTCTTTGTGTGTGTGTGTGTGTGTGGGGGTGGGTATGTGTGCGTGTACATGCGTGTTTGTCTTTGTGTGTGTGTGCGTGGGTGGTTGGGTATGTGTGCGTGTACATGCGTGTGTGTGTGTGTGTGTGTGTGTGCGTGGGTGGTTGGGTATGTGTGCGTGTACATGCGTGTGTGTGTGTGTGTGTGTGGGTGGGTATGTGTGCGTGTACATGCGTGTGTGTCTTTGTGTGTGTGCGTGTGCGTGCGTGCGTGTGTGTGTGTGTGAGAGAGAGAGAGGAGAGTTCAGTCAGCTGTGGTGTGCTAACAACCTGAACAGACATTGCTCCCTCAGATAAAGCGAGTTAGTGTTCTGAAGCTTCTTTCTGGATGTTTTGTTCTATCCTCCCTCTCTTCACTCCCAATCTCAAGCCTGTGTCTTGCTGACCTTTTCATTGGGCAACCATTAGGGAGCTTCTTTTTCACTGCTGCGACAAAGAATTTGTGGCACCTTGCTTCTTCTTCGGGGTTTAGTCTTCCCTCTCTTCTCCTCGTTCTTCCAGTGTCACATAGTGGTTATTAACCTCCAAATCCTGAGGAGAGAAACACCTGTACCGTCGGTTCTGGGGTGAAAAAGTGTAGATTACAGAATTTTTTTTATGTGGTTCTGGATGATTTGGAGAAAATAGTTTTTTTTAACCCATCACCACCTTGTCAATACTTTTGCCATTATTTTCAATCCTTAAATGTTGGAATTTGTAAACCTATTAGGATTAACTCTCTATCTTTATGTTTGCAATATTATCCTTAGAATTTTGGGATTCAAAATTCTTGTGCAACTTGATAGTGCCAGATAAGTTAGGGCACATGTTTCTCTGCCTATCCTTTTTACCAGTTCTCCCCTGTTGATAGAAAGAAGCAATAACACCAGTAGAAAGAGATCTGGAACAGAAATCGTTATTGTTTCGGTTTGGGGTTTATGCGAGGTTAAAGATCTAATAAGGCTAAGGGCTCTCAGTGTTATAACATTAATTCCCAGTGTGGAGAGAACATATAAAGATTTCTTGTTGGCAACCTAAATAAGGAGATTACGGTATGAGAAATTCCACCACTGTGAAGTGACAGCTTGCATACATTTTGAAAATGGCTTGTTTAGTTTGTGCTTATATACTTCACTAACAGCAGACACATTGTGATTTTTAGCCCATTTCTCCATGAGAATATTTTTCAGATTGACCCGAGTTTTTGCTGAATCGTGAGTCCTGGCTCGTGCAGTGTACCTGGCGTAACCAACAGCGATTAACACCTCGTGATCAGCTCCCGTCCCTTGTAGGGGCGCAAGAAAATCAAACAGGTTTGAAATCCTGCTTGCTCCTCGTTGGGAAATAGTAAACATTGCCGTGGCAACTTGTTTGTTTTTGTTGAGCATTCTCAAGAGAGCGAAACGTATATATTTAGCTCAAACAGCTATTACTATAGAGTATATTTTACATCAAGAAGAAACTGCACCCAGGAAGACTTCAAGGTTATAATGGCCCCCTCTCAATTTTTGCCACCTTGATGGTTTCTGCAATTAGGTGAAGATAGTTGCTGCTTGTCTTTCTATTTTTAGTATGCTCTGTTTTGTTGTTGTTGTTGTTGTTGTTTTTAAACGGAAGAGTTAGTGTCCATCTCATTTGATTTAACAGAAACACAGTTTAGAATCTTGTCTAGACACAACATTTCTACTTCAATACAACATTTCTACCGTTCTTTAATTCATTCATTTTATACATTTTTTATATTCTTGATAGTTTACTGTTAAGTTCTGTTAGTAGAAAATATATACATTCCTAATTAAAGGTACTTTTTACTTTGTTTACCTTAGGTTAGAGATTTAAAGTTATTGTTTTTATTTATTATTTATAGTAAGTATTGCTCTGCAGAAAATACAGAGGAAAAAAACACAGATGAGATCCAGAATAAATATTGAATTTATTTATAATGAATTTATGAATGTCTGCAATTTATGAATGTATTTACCCAAAATATTCCTGTCATCATTGCTTGACAAGGAATCTGAGAATTTGACAAGTTTTTCATTAATCTTCTTACATAATTTCAATCGATGTGTTTATCATTGTGCGTTTAAATCCAAAAGGATTTTTTTTTATATCAAAGGATTTTTGTATCGTTGAATCGCCTTACTCCCAATGTGCTAAGGCCATGAAATCTAAACTTTGAAGCTGACTGAAGTCTAATCAAGAGGTTTAAGACAGCCTTTGTAACTGTTTTCATCCTCTTGGCACTCCCTCACTATGAGAATATGTAAAATGAAGAAGAGTTTGGATCAGAAAGACCAATCAGAAAGGATGTACTTCAATTTCAACTGTTAACTTAAGAATTCGACTCCCTGTTTTTGGACTAACCTCAAGTGAAAGTGAGTAGTTGGCCAGATATGGATTGACCCATATCCAGAATTTCATCCCAGTTTACACACAGAGCAGTGAACAAACGCACAGTGAGCACTCACCCGGAGCAGTGGGGGCCATGGCTGCGGGGCCCGGGGAGCAGTCGGGGAACTGGAGCTCGCTCAAGGACACCACAGCTGTGGTTGCTGAAGATGGAGAGCAAGTGTTTCATCACTCACACCAACTTCAACTCGGTGGATCCGGAGATCGAACCTGCGACCCTCAGATCACAAGTCAATCTCCTTATCCACCGGACCACAACTGCCTATGATAAATGGGGTTATTTTATCTTTATCGTCCCCTAAAAGGTGAGTGGGACAAGGTTGCTCATAACTGATTACAGGTGAAGCAAACAATGTTCATCATCTGGTAACAGCATCACGGTTGTGTATCTTGCCAATCAAATCATGGAAAAAGCCCAAGTTGGTAAGAGAGGTGACTGGTTGTAGTGTACTGTACTGAATGCAGGAAGGAGACCCAAGTGCAAGGGAGCAATTGACAGTATTTTTATTAATTGGAATTCACACAAATAAAATGGGCACGAGATCCAAAACAAGGAGGGCAAGTACTCAAGGTAAATAGGAGAACACAAAGCAAATCCGAACAGGACCAGGCCAGATGTCGGCTTACTAAACAGTTTGTTCCCCAGGATCCCGCTGCACAGATGGAGCAGAGAGCAGGATGAGTAGCAGGAACACACACAAGACTTAGACAAGATACAGCAAGGAACGGATCTAGCCAGTGCAGAGCATAAATCAGTCAGGATAACCGATCGCTGAGCACCAAGCCTAGGCAGAGAGGAACTTTAAAAAAGGGAGACTAATTAGAGAGAGACAGCTCTCTCAGCCGGCTCAACGAGAGGAGCAGAGTTAAGTGACTACAGCTGAACCAACCATAACCAGACAGACACAGGAAGAACCATGAATCACAATACAGGGACAGGTTTCAACTCCCAGATCGGCCTCACTTCACTAAGACTATCATGGCAGTCGTAGCTAACAGAGGGCCCACTGTGGTGCAATCCACGTAAAATATTAATCATGCTTTTGAAAGGAGTTTCTGACTGAACACTGTGTATCTGCAAATCAGTCTGAGTGCCTGTGATTACCGCTGTTCGTCTTCTAAAGCTCAAACAATTGGTATGCAAGCATTGCGAGTAGTACTTGCTGGAAGTATGATGTTTAGTTGATTGGCTGTTGCTTCACATGAAAAGCCTTGTAATGCTGCAAGGTTGACTGTAAGATGATTGTTTGCACTGTTTGAGGAAAAGCTGGTCAAGGAAAAGCTGGCCAAGGGACTCTGGTCAATGCTTATTTGAAAATTGTTTGTGAAGATTGAGTGGGGTGTCACTTGCAGATTCGGATATGACTGAAGCTGCAATTTCATTGATTGCCCAATTGAGGCTTGCTCCATAAATTTACATCATAATAACAAATATCTAGCCTGTAGTTTTGTTTCAAAACTAAATTATGAAGGGAGAGTGCTTATTGTTTGGTTTTTGGTACATTTTATGAATGTGCACTCACAAGAACTAGTCTTAGAAAGACAAGCAAGAATATACTAGACGTACTACCAAAGAAAGGTTTAAAAACTTGAGGTTGTGTTATTTCTTGAAAACTATTCAACAAACTATTTTCTGTTTGAAAAAAAAAACATTGTGATAAAGAAAGAACACTAACAACACAAAACCAATTAAAGGATCATTTTCATTCCTATTTTTAGTCAACTATTTTTAGTGCCTTTTAATACTTGAGGAGATGCTCAGAAGAAGATGGATGAACAGAATAGCACCATTACGAAATAATCAAACTGTTACAGAGTCTGAGACAGAGAGAGAGAGAGGAAGTAAAAGATAGCGAGAGTAAGTATTATAGTGTTAGCTTAGCCAAAACAAGACAGCTGAATCATAGTTAGTGTGAAAAATCTTTAATTAGGTCAGTGTCTTCACATAGATGACATTTAACGTTTTAAAACGTGTTCATTCAGAAGACTGTATGGAACTGGTAGCCCTTCACATTAATTGGTAACCAAGAATTAGCTCCCAGTTTCAAAAAGGTCGGTGACCTCTGGTCTATGAACTCATGAACCTATTTGTTATATTTAGCACAACATTTAAAACTATGGAAACCCCTTTCTGACATGTAAAAATGCATAAAATGGCTTTAAAAAGTTAACATTGAGATAAAATGTCAAAAAAGTACATAGAAGGTTGAAATTAACATTTTGTAATGAAAAGGGTATTCACATTAGCATTAATTGGGCATCTGCAGGTCAAAATGACATCTTTAAGTCAATGTCAAATGGTTTACTTTTTATCTCAAAATTATGAATAAGTCAAGATTTTGACTTAGAATGTCAAAACTCACATGAAGCAGTGTTAGATGACAAGACTTTTGTATTATTTGACTTTGCTCTTTGTTAACCACAACAGCTGGTATTTCAATTTACTCCAGAGTAAAGAAAATTGTATTAATCTTGTTTTTATTGTATTTAAATCAAGGGTTTCAACTCTTTCTTTTACTTTTAATTAATGTGTGGGAGTGCAACACTATCAAAGCTGTTAGCTTCAAATAAGATGACATCACAGTATTTGAACACACTATGTTCTGACAGTAACTTAAAAAAGTACTGTGCACAAATAAACATTGAAGACCCATTCCTAAATGCCACATGAATGCTTTGAAACAAATGATGAAAATGTAAAGGCCTTGATATACTTGTGTGATCCAACAAATTGGACCCTTCATCACTTAAACTCCTAAACCATAGTTAACTTCTAAGATTGCCAAGGGAGCATGTGGCATAGAGGCTTCTTGAATTAGCTTTATTGGACAGACAGTTCATTTGTCAGGTGCTTATAATGTTTTGGTCATCAGTTCCAGATGAAGGGTTACAGTTGTGCCATGTGAAGTGTGTGAACTTTCAGGGAGTGATAAAGTAGAATCATGCCTCTAGGAAACCGTATGATGTTCTCACCGAGCGTCTTATCCTGAAAAAAACTGTTTGCTTGAAATGAGATAATATAAATAGCAGCAGTATTGACAGATAGCTTGCCAACACATTTTCGAGTGTTCAATGCACTCTCAACTAAATTAATTGCTTTAATTTTTGCTGCTGTTGTTGTGATTTCTTTTCATGTGCATATCTGTCAGCACAACTAGAAGACAGCACGCTTGGGACTGGTCAAACAATAGAAAATAAATATACTTCTGAAAATGTCAGTTGTGACAGAATAAATACTGGCTCCTTCTATTGATTGTTGTGTTCTTGGGGAGGACAGATCTGATTTGTTTGGATAAATGGCCCTGTGGACACTTGTCACATAAAAGTTATAAAACCATTCTCTACCACACTGCAGAGGCTACCGAGCTGTTGCGAGTGTTGGAGCACATAATGGGCTTATCTGAGAAGGGTGCAGCTCTATCAAAATAGACGGATGGTAAACTATGGAGAAAGAAAGCTCAGATACAACATTTACTTACACTCACTGGCTACTTTATCATGAACACCAACTGCTCGTGAATGCAAAACAAATTATCAGCCAATCACATGGCGGCAAGTCAATGCATTTAGACATTTGGACCTGCAATTCAAAGTGAGTGTAAGAATCGGGATGAAAGTGTTTACGTGACTTTAAACGTGACATGGCTATTGGTCCTAGAAGGACTGCTCTGAGTATTTCAGAAATTGTGAATTGAGGGTCGCTGTTTCCTGTCATGAGGTCGACATGAAAGTGTGTATAGAGCACCATCCAGCTGCTCTTTTTTGTCTTACTCACATTATCAAATGTGTTCTAACCTTTTTGAGCCTATACCTCGAAGGATTAAGACAGTTCTAAAACCAAAAGGAAGAGCGTCACGGTGGCGCAGTGGGTAGCATGGTCGTCTCACAGCAAGAAGGTCGCTGGTTCTAGGCTCGGCTGGGGCAGGTGGCATTTCTGTGTGGAGTTCTCATGTTCTCCCCGTGATCGCGTGGGTTTTCTCCGGGTGCTCCGGTTTCCCCACAAGAACAAAGACATGCGGAATAAGAGAATTGAGTAAGAACGATTGTCCATAGTGATAAAGTGTGAATGTGTGTGTGAATGTTTCCCAGCGATGGGTTGCTGCTGGAAGGGCATCTGCTGCGTAAAACATATGCCAGAGAGTTGGCGGTTCATTCCGCTGTGGCGACCCCGAAAGGGAATAAAGCCGACATGAAGATGAATGAATGAATAAAACCAAAAGGAGGCTCAACCCAGTAGATTTTTGGTAGGTCTACCTAATAAAGGGGTCAGTGAACGTATAATGGCTTTAAACAAGACACTTAAGGCCATGTGATGATAACGATGAATTTTCTGCATCGTAAGGTGTTGTTCCCTCATTAAAAACATGCCTCAAGTTTTATTCAGATTAGTTCACGCATGTTTGAGCAATCCTTTATTCCTTTTTTGTGAGCTGAAAACGTTTTTGTTTTCCTTATCCCCACCTTTTTTCCTTATCCCCGGCCATGCCACACCCTCTGACCAATCATACGAATCGCTAGTACAGCCCCTCTCTATGATGAGCGGGAAACGCAGTTTGACCCATAAGTGTGAGAACAGCAGACCCGCACTGGAAAAACAATGCCAGAGACGAGGGTTTTCGGATGTCCGGAGACTAACCTTTATATTAAGTTTATTCGTCAGAAATGGCTGCTTTTGTGTCTGCCCATCTGCGAAATCTCGGATTCCTTACTTTTGTTTGTGAGCAGCACTTCACATTCACCTTGTTCATCAAAAAAGAACAGTTTGATAAAGAATTTATGATGAGGCTTTCCCAACTGTTCATTGATTTGGAGGTCCACAAAGTACGTGTTTTTTTTTTAACGTGTGCTAGGCTTAAATACATTAATGAAATGAGCAATTTTAACTCTTTATACATCACGCTGAGCACACTACATTATTTTATAATCATATAAGGTAATCAGTTTTCAGACCCTTTGCATTTTATCTTCCCTCAAATCCTAAACACACTACAAGATGCAACAGCGCACACTACAGGATGTTACTAACGTTACACGCTATTGTGCAAGGCTCATGCATTAAAAAGTAAAAATTGCGACCAGATCTTCCATTTGCATTTTACTGCATTTGTCACAAGTACGACTATAACAAAATAAATAAGTCATTAAAAAGTATGCCTACATTAGAAACCAAACAGTGTACAGTAAGCATGTCTGATTTACTGGAGCTGAGGAGCCTTTTCCCTGCGGTGCCTGTTTAATTCAATTGATTCAAACTCCGTGTCAGACTCTGGTTCACACATAAGGTGCTGTTACATCACACATAGCCTTTGCCTGTCGATTATAATGTTTTAAAACAGTAACACGTGTTCAAAGTGTCCCTGGTTGTGTTTGTTTTTGCTGAAACCAGACTAACATGAGTGCCCTTGTTAGTAGCGGCGTGCCGAAAGCTCGTCTGTGGGAGGGACCGTTGTAAACAGTGCATTTTGCCAGGCCAAAAATACGAGCTGATTCAAAGACATTTTTCTAAATAATGCATTTTGAAAGTTATTTACAGTGCAGCACTAGAAGGCTCAAATATTGATTCTAAGTGCTATAACAAGGGCATAACATTTTCGATGCAACTGTCATTGCTTACTAGCTGTCCAATCACCTTTATAAATCTTTAAAGGTCTCCATCTCCCATCACGTCCTTTACCTCCAACTGTTGTTTTATCCACTTTCTGTTTTGTCTGCCTGACTCTTGCCAAAATCTCTTCACGTCTTGAAATCATCTCACCTGTTTACCTCCTTCCGAATCCCTCATCGTCTTCGTCTTCTGTCAATTTCCACTTCAAACATTTTGCACTGTCATTGTTGATTTCTCACCTGATCGCATGCTGCAGTACACCCTATTTCAGGAAAGTCATAGTGTTCCCCTTGTTTACTGCTCGAAAAGCTTGTATTTCAGTTATTTCCTGTTCCCTTTGTATTTATTATAGTTAATGTGTCGTGGGTGAATTTCAAGGTGGATTCTAAATTTAGACATAACTATCATCTTTAAAAAAACAGAAGACAAGTAGACTTCCACAGTCTTTTTCCAAGGTTTATTTTTGATGAGCATAGCAGAGAAACGGAGTGGTGACAAAGATCTGAACCAACTCTAAACACAATTGGTAATAAAATATTGGGATTGTGTAATGTGTTGTGTGTTGTGTAAAAATACTTGTGTTGTGTTAATGCCATGTATTCTCTCATATAATTTCGACCATACGTCAGGCCTTGCACAGATTTCAATAACTTTTAAGATAGGAATGTTCCTATTAGTCTCGTTGAAATATTTCAAAATCATACAATACAATCATCAGGCTGGAAATGATGACTGGATCCAGATGCAGATACAATCGGATTTATTAGAAATCTTCTTTCAGAGAAACATCAAATAAAATAGACAGTCCAAGCGGAGAGAGAGCTTGACTCCAAATGAAAAGACTCACAACGGGAAACTACAATACAATACAATACATTACAATACAAAAGTGAATTCAATAAAACATGTTAGATCGTTTAATTACCAAGATATCCCCTAGTTGCATTCATGCATTTTGGATCTTTCAGAAGTTAAAAGATATAAATTATAAACAGGAAATTATACAAATATGAAGTAAATATAAACGAGGAGAAAACCAATGACACACTAAATGGTTGACCATAAAATTACCATAAAAATGAAGCTATTAACTTTTAAGAACATATAGTAAATCTGAATTAATACAGGATTTACACCCCAATTCATCACCCACTAAAATATAGAGGCTTTCTCACAAAATGTTGAAAATTGGTTCTAGCAATGCTCTGTCTGAACAATGTATTTTTGAAAAATTGCATTACCTTTAAGGATCTGGATGAGATAAAGCTTAGACATCTTGGATACAGTCCAAAATTGGTCCAGTCATGCACCATTATTTTTGTGGGCCAAGCAAAACAGATTGAGTAGCCAGAGCTGAGCCAAATGAAACGTGTTCAGTGGGATGCATAAAACTAGGCAATACAGGTCAAAACATGAAAGTTCATCAAAACATGAAAGTCCAAGACTGGTGGCAGAAGCTTGACATATTTTGTATTCCTTGACACATACTGAAGAATATATAGATAAGTCATTAAAAAGATTACAGTTGACAACCATTTATCAATTCAGCAAGTAATCGCTTAAGAAAATAGTAGCAACTTAAACATGTTTTTGTGATGGGGTTGTGTTGTAATTGGCCGCATAACAGGGGTTCCAATTGACCTTGTTACTAACCCAGTGTTAGGTCTGTTTCTCTGTCTTGTCTGCTCGTAAGGCTCGTTTCCCTCTTTCCCCTCTGTCACCTGTCTGCGTCGCCCCGCGAATTACTCATCAGCCGTAGCTGTTCCCATTTCACTCATTACTCAGGTTTTTATGAACCACATTACTCGTCTGTGTTTGTGAGTTATTGAACTGCTATCACAGCGTGCTTATGCAGATTGTCTCTCCTACCCTACCCTACGTGTCATGTGTCGTCGTGTCTGTCTTTCTCCAACCTGCTTCTCTCTGCCTGGTCTACAGCAGAGGATCTACTGTTGACTCGCTTCAGTACGCATTGGTGCCTCCACTCTGCACCTACGAGCCGGTGAGCTCTCTCCAATCCTCGGGGCTGCCTCTCTCCACTCTCTCTGCAGATCAAGAACGGATTCTGGGTTTTCCTTCTGGAGAGGTGTACCTTGGTTTCCTTCACCGTTGCTGCCTAAGTTTCTCCTGTTGTGTTGAACAGCAGTTCTGGTTTCGCTCTTATTTAATAGAAGACTCTTAGATTAATCCCTTGCTCTTGGGTTGTTCCTCTACACTGTCACACCCAGTATATTAGCACAATTAGTGTAAACTAACCTTGTAGTATGCATCTTTATTACTTGCTATTTTTGCTTGCGAGACTAGGCAATGATGAGCAAAGTAAAATAATATAAAGCATTTGAGTTTACTGCTTGGTTAAAGAGATAAAGTGTTACTACTTTACATAATAAACAATTCACAAATAGTTTCAATGTAAACTGAGATGTGGGCACTACAATCTTTTAATAGCTTTCACCGTTGGGTGTGTTACTTGACTTTCAGATAATGATTGCTTGTTCTCAGCATTTATTTTTCGCATGTTCGTACCTGTTCTAATTAGTTTCATTACAGTGGGAAATCCATAAAAAGACTGGTTAAATGAAGAAGATTTGATTTGAGCTGACAGCTGTAGAGCAGGTTCTGTTAGTTCTGTCCTAAGACCTTATCATCTCTATACTCATGCAGGATTGGGTTCAGTCAAGGATCTTTATAGCGTGTTTTGGCAGGTTGTGGATTCTCATGTGACACTGATTGGGATGCCTCCGACTAGCTCTCTTTTCCAACAGGTAGCACATTGCTCAGCCCTATCAAAGTACATATATTTGTGTGCCAAGCTGCAAATGCTAAAACAAGTACGGTAATGAAGCTGGCATTTGTTTTTCATGTTTGTTCTATTTTGTCGCTCAATCATAGCACCAAACCTGCTGAAACCTGTTGGTATAACTGTGTAATTCAAGCTTGTGCATATCTCACAGCAGAATTGAGGGAGACAGGTTCGTTTATCTGTATTTACCAGTTTGTTGTGCATTCAATCCCTGAGGGCTGATTCAAAATCAATGCGTAATCTGAGAGTAAATTACAGCTGCGGGTTACTTTGTATATAAGATAAATGCTGAGGCTGCTCCAAACCCTAACCTTTATTTTGTTTTATTATGAAAAAGTTTGAAAATGGAGATAGATAAGAAATGTTTAGGTTGCTCTTGGAAAGATTAATTAGTTGGATAAAGGTGTGGTGGTTTACTTCTATACAATGGTTAGATTGGAAACGAATAATGGATTTAAGAGAAGGAATGGCTATGAATACAAATGCATTGCTATACTTTCACAACACTATTAAAAAATGTAAGTGATTACTACTGTAGATGCTTTGTGTCCATATTCATCACATGGGATAGCAAAATATTGATTTGTTTTTTTATGGTGGCTACAATAGGTTTAGAACAAACAGGAAGCAGAGCCCAAGAATGTGACTATGTTTGTACCGTCAGTCAATGAATGTTTTGTTAGATGCTGAATATTTGTGTGATTTTACATGAATAGTGGCAAGGAAAAGGTGTTCTCTGTCTGGGATTTTATTGATTCAGAATCAGATTCAATAAGCTGCAAAGCTGCATTGTGCAGCAAAATAATCATATTGTTGATATGGTCATAACATTAACCCTTTCAGCCTGAATGACCTTCTAGATTTTAATTGTTTTAAGGCTTGTGTAACAAAAATGTCACAACCATTTCAGTGGAAAGGTCTCAACTTACATAAACATCACACGATATAACAAATTAAATAAAACATGAATTTGGTGAATATCATATTAGTTTGTAAGGCAAAAAAGAAAATACAACTTATAATTTTATTAAAAAACAGGCTTTAAATTTACTGGTCTCAGGAAACAAGTGCTGATGTTTAATGTCATGGGTAATGGGTGCAGAATTGAACAGTAATGCATTTTAATAATTATGAGTTGAAGTCACCTCAAAGCTGTCTCTCTAAAGGCCTGTAGAGAATGAGTTATGCCATCAGATACTTTAAACTCTTTTTTTTTCTCTTCCTTTTGAAGTTTCTCTTTGTAAATCTGATAGTTATCAGCTAAAAGTTATTTTGTGGAATGTTTAGATGCAAGTGGCTACGGTCATGTATATGTATTGTCTTTTGTGGACATCATTACGTGTCGTGTTCTTGAACTTTTGAAACTCAGAGGTTTGAAACATCTTTGGGGATGAGCGTTTACATTTTTTGTTGTACTTCAAGATCAGAACATAAAACCCAGGAATTTCTTGTTTTTTTAGAAACAATTTAAAAACGATTTAACATTTTTCTTAAAACGTTTGAAAGTTGTATCTAAAACTATTAAAACTGAGACCTAGTTCTTTTCTTTAGTGCTTAATTTAGTGAATTGAACACTCTGTAAATAAAAAGATGCAGTTGTAGAGAATATTTAGACAAAAATGTAGACACAAAAGAAAGGATGAAGTAAAGGGATGTTGTTGACCTTTATAGTGGTATACTTCTATGCAACATGATTATATGGGGAACACATGCTGGATTTAAAAGAACAATGCTTATAAATGTCAGTAGAGAATGAGAATAAATGTCAGAGAGAGAAGAAGTCCTACCATACAGGGAGTAACATTAGCCACAGCAAGAAAATGAGCAGAGACTGAAGCAACTTGCTCATCATTTACAATTAAGAACTGCATTTTAATCAGTCAAACTATACATTAAATATGTAGAATAAAAAATTCAGGGTGGCCTCTAAGGAGAATGAATAGATTCAGATTCGAGATAAAAGTTTGTTTTGTCTGGTATCTGTAATACTAACTATTACGTAATAAGTTAAATGCACTGTGAAAATTGATACTGTTTTGATTCATGCACAAAAAAACTTTTCTTATATTTGTTAACTCTTACCGAAATGTTTATCTTAATATCATCTTCATCCAAAATAGTTGAAAAAGACACCCCTACCCACCCCTAATACACACTTACAGTTTTGTTAGAGTTGTTGAATTACAGTTTACCTTTTTCCTGGCTGCTTCCTGTTGCATACTTCTCAAGATTATGCAATGTTCAGAGCAATATCAAGGGTTTTAGATTTTATATTTTTATAGATTCTAGATTTTGCTGATCTTGAACAGATCATGTGATCCGAATGTGAGGTGGAGATCAGAAACCCTAATTTGGCTAAAGTTTTTTTTAGCACAAACACAAAATGGCTTTTGTTCAAAACAGAAAAGTTCAAAAACAGAAAATAGGTCTCAATATCACAACAAAGATCACAAATCTGAATATTACTGCGGTAAAAGAAGGAGCAGCCGTTGCATGCTGACGATACATACAGGGAGTCTGAACTGTACACTAGCCAGTAGCTTGCTTGCAGTTTTATTTTTTTTTGTTTACTTATTCTTAGTTTTGTCGTCAATGAGAATGGTGACAGCTGATCGGCAAACAATACAAGAGACTGCGTAAAGAAGCTCCACAAAATAAAAAAAGCATAGATGCCAAATTCCAAAAAGAATAAAAGATCTAAGGATGTAACAGTAGTCTTGGGGTTAGTGAATGTGACACACAGTGGAGCTATACTTCTCAAAGACCTTCCAAACACACAGTCACCAGAATATTGAAACCTGCATTCCTTTCCATCTCTTCCCTTTTACAGCACACAGGAACCAACTCACATTCATCTGGTCTCACTCACGAACCCTTGCCTGCTCATCTGCTCCCCCACATTTGCTCTAAACGGAAGATATTTGAGTTTTGGAATAAAGAAAAACAAGCTCTCCTCTTTTATGAATTATGACTAATATCTTTGAACAAGATAAGAACAGAAACAAGAAGATGTTACATTTAGTTTGTCTGACTACTACTGGTTTTAATCAACTGAACCACTAATCATAATTGGCAATTTTTTTTACTTTTAAAGGATCCATTCCTTTGATTGCTTTCAATTCAGCAGTGGAAAGTTTTTTTATGGAAGAAACAAAAATAACAATTTTTTTCCACCATTATTTCCAATTATTTCCACCAATATTGCAACTAGGTGTTGGACCATCTGTGTGTGCTTCTGAGAGAAATTGTTCTAAATTGAAAGGAATAGCAGATGGGCTCTTCTGAGGAAGCCAGATATAAACCTGAGAGTGGAAGATAGTCGGACAGCCACTCATCTTATTTTTTGGCAACTGTTGCTCACAGCCACTCATCTTATTTTTGGCAACTGTTGCTCTCTTTAGAAGCATCCTTATTCATCCAATTGAGTTCTTGATGAATGACTGTATTTTCTGTGAGTGAGCTATCTATTTTTGGAGCTAGTTTTGAAGACAAGTGTAGATTTAACAAGGCCTATGCTATTTCTTTCCAACCCTTGAATGAAATTGAAACTAAAGGAATTTTCTACATGCAGTGTTGAGAAAACTAGCAGCTGATGGTTTTTAAAAAGATGGTCCACTAACTCTTGACTATCTTATAATGCCGACCATGATGAAAAACACAACTTGATCTGGCCATGGTGGATTTTTTTTTGTATAAAAAAGGATGTTCTGCTGTTTCCACTTCAGGAAAAAGCTTTGAAGCAGTTGGATCATCTTTAGGTTCCCTTTAGAATCAGAGCTTATATGTGTTGAGTGGTTCTCAGCAAAAGGATTAGGCTCTCTTTCCGTTGTTTTAAAGATTCCAACATATTTTAAATGGCAAATCTCCTACATCCGCTGTTTTGCACTGATGTGCAGATGTTTCCATCCTTTCTTTTGTCTATAGATGATAAAAAAAACTCATATTCAGATAGACATTTGATTCTGTGTGAATTTGTTAATCGGTTTATGTTTTATTTGTTAAAACCAGCCATTCATCCGGTACCATGGCTGTTTGCTTTTGAATCTTCTGTGAAACCGAATGGATCTGATTAAATATAAAGTAAGGATAAACTTTTTAATCCTTTATTTGTATGTTTTTCTTATCTCTATTTAGACTATTACAATTGAGCATTGCACCTGATTTCAGTTATTTCAATGAACTGTGAAAAACGTCTTTTTTCCATGTTTGCTTACAAATATTCAATTGTATAATTTTTTTATTGAATTGCTGGATTGGATCCAGTTTCCTGGAGGTTTGTTATATGACTTAATCAAAAGGCTCTTGGTCGTCCCCCTTGTAAAACAATTGTAAAACAATATCTAATGTAAAACTTTATTCAATAAAACACTGATGCACTTTACATTTTTCTTAAATAACCCCTATTTTTTTTAATTATTGGCCTTTTCTCCTTGACTTTTTTCGATCTTCTATCAAGTTAATTAGTGGTATATTACCATTTAGTTTTTATCTGCAACCATTTTCAGGACATTTTCAATGGTGAATTCAGTGGTCAATATTAAGTAATACTTTCCTTTCAATATTATATTCATTGTATTACCTCTAAAGTGATGTAAACTGTGTTGATGTCATGATATAGCCTGGAAGTGGATATGAAGATAAAACTAGTTAGTCAGTGTTGCCATTTTTCCCCTATTTTGTGCTATTTTGTAGTTGCATCATGTAGCAAGACCAGTGCAAAATTAGCTTTTGCTTAATCCTGGCACGGTTTTAAGAAGTGGAAACTGACCTGAATGCGAGTCCTGAATGTTTAATAGAGATGTTCAGAAATTCAAGGAAAGTCAGGAAAGATTCATCAAAAACTTTTAGCTAGTCAACAACAATTTGAATATTAATAAATCAACAACATAGCGTCACGGTGATGCAGTGGGTAGCACGGTCGTCTCACAGCAAGAAGGTCGCTGGTTCTAGGCTCGGCTGGGGCAGGTGGCATTTCTGTGTGGAGTTCTCATGTTCTCCCCGTGATCGCGTGGGTTTACTCCGGGTGCTCCGGTTTCCACCACAAGAACAAAGACATGCGGAATAAGAGAATTGAGTAAGAACGATTGCCCATAGTGTTAAAGAGTGAATGTGTGTGTGAATGTTTCCCAGCGATGGGTTGCGGCTGGAAGGGCATCCGCTGCATAAAACATATTCCAGAGAGTTGGCGGTTCATTCCGCTGTGGCGACCCCGAAAGGGAAGAAAGCCGACATGAAGATGAATGAATGAATGATCCACAACATAACGTAAAACAGTGTCAAGAACTAGACAAGGAACACTGACCAAGAACAGCAACTTTGCTGCAGAGAAATAATGAAAGCAGTTACAGGATATTAACAACAGGGAGTTCGAGGGATAATCCAGAAGGTGAGAAGTTCAGGGTAGGCAGCAGAAGAAACTCAAAACAATTGCGAGTAAAGCTGGGAAGAATTGGCTCAATAGTTGCTGGACGAGTAAGTGGAGGGAGATAGTGTTTTAAAGTAGAGAGTTACGGAGGCGGTTGGATGACATATAATCACTCGATGACTGGGTTTGAATTCAGATTCTGTTACGAATGATTGGTCAATTTTCAGATGAGTTTAGTGTGACAGTCTCATTTGGTGCCTCTTTGGGAAATCAGTTCATCAATGAGCAATAAATACTAGAAGGCGTTTAATTGTTAGTTAAGGCTTAGAAAGCACTCAGAACTTTTTAAGCAAAAACATATCATCATGGATGGAAAGGACATAAAGAGAAAATATGTCTTTGGGTTTGTTCAGACCCTGGTTGGGGTCTTGAGTGAGTTAAGGATAAGATATAAACAAGACACTTCTGTAGATGACCCCATAGAGTAGCCTTCTGGGTATAATGTCGCACTGTTCAGCCCAATGACCGATACTGAAGGATTGAAGATACACGAGGTTCACGTGTTTTGTCTTGATTCAGTGCTTAGAGGATTTTATTATGTCACATCAATTCGTATAACTGACTCCATAATAGATTTGTAAACATATAATTATTAGACTCGACCAAAGATATTTGAATCTGAATGTTGCTAAATGTTTCTGAAATGTTAATATTCACACACACCTTTAATATTGTTGTCATAAATAAGGAGTGAGAGAGTGCTATAGGTGTGTAGTAAAGAGGCATCGAATTCATTCAACTTACAAATGATAAAAGATGTACCAAATTGATATTTATTCACTTTGAAATTGATTATACAAAATAAATGGCATTAAAGCTTAACCCTAAGGTTTCTAATGTACGTGATATGAGGGTAAAAGCCCTAACACACCTAGATAAAGAGCTCGCTGTGTTCTTCATCTGAATTTTTTTTTCTTCTTCGGGTTATCTTCTCATTTTTGTTGTTCTCCGTGTTTTGTGAGGTTGACACAGAGCGTGTATCAAGCATCACCCAGCTGCTCTTTTAAGTCCCAAAAGCACCATGAAAGCCAACTTGATCACAGCACTGTGAAAGAGCCATACTTTTTTCTCTTACGCCCATCCCTCAGTCAAACATGTTTTTAGGAAGCATGGGGCATTTCGGAGAGTGACCCAGAGCTCTGTTTTCCTGGCTTTTGGAAACCTTTTCAGATCTCCTACCAGGGGAGTGTGATTTAATTAGGAATGCAAACCAGAGAGCATCAGAGAAGTTAGTCATTCTAATTTTGTGAAATGAGAGCAATGCTTTAATCATTTCAGAACATTTCAAATTATATCAAACATGAATTAATTGCACATGATCAACAATAAGTTCTTTGAGATTAACGAAATCTGAGACAACTGAGGAACTACAGTTCATGTTTTGCTGTGTGCCTTGAAGCCGTTAATTCTTTTATGGTAGATCAAGGATAATGAGAAAACATTTTATCGTTTTAGCACACTGAATGTTGAAATCAACACTCCAGGTTTTGAGGACTTCCTGCAGAGATTAAAACTTTTGGTATTATTAGGGAACTTAAAATTCTCTTACATGGAAAAGATAAAAAATGGCCATGCTCTCCATTTACACGTTACAAGTGTTCAAAACAGAAACAGTTATAATTCCATCCATGTACAGGACTAAATATCGACTGGAGTGAAATGACAAGGTGTTCTTTCATTTATTCAGAATTCAGCATTCATGCCAAACATCATTGGGTCTTGCTTTACAAGCGTGTGCCTTAGATATGACAGACGACTTATTGATTTTTGGCCTTGGATGTGGGTGAAATCTCATCTTTTTACTTCCTGTAATATAAAAATTTTACATCAAAACAGTTTTTTGGCTATGATTTATTTTCCTCCATGGGGACGTGTCTCGGGGTGACTCATAACATTTAGCAGCTGACATTGTTGAAGAGCTTTTTCGAACGCGTACATATCCTCTCTGGTCTTTCTGCTGTCTAGAGATCAAAAACGATGCTATCCACCATTTGATATTGGCATTTTCTCTTGCTTGTCACATTCGACATGCTAGAGGACGTTGTCTGCACTATAATTAATTTTTTTTTGTAATGTGTCTTTGATGCTTGTTCTGTTATTTGTCTGTAAAAGGGTAACAGTTCTGGTACTGTAGAGTCTGTAAATCTCCAGCTTTTCAAACAACTAGAGTGAGTTATAATTAAATCCTAGCCCATCTAAAATTTAACATTTACTCACAAGTTTGAACTTTCACTCTGTCTCTGGAAATAAAAAATGCATTCTTTGTGACAAGCCTAACTAACTAGAGCTAATTTTTTTAAACTAGCAACATTCTTTCCCTAGATGATGAGGAGATTAGGATTTTTGTACTGAATTAAAAGTAGATTAAAAAGTAGGATAAAACAAATAGGGGAGATGTATGTGAACTCTAGAGTTGCAGAGATTTAAGTTGTTTTAGTTTTTTATAGAATGTACATTAATTTATTGTTGTGGTTGTTGTTTAGTGCTTCCACTGGATATTTGGAAGGAACTAAAGCATCATGTTCTGGTGGATTCATTTATGTTCTGTAGCTTTGCAGAAAAAGTAGATTTTCAGATTCAGAATCAAAGGTTGCTTGTAGCTTGTGGCATTTCCGATTGAGTTTATAATAAGTTAACTATTAAAACACTGGCTTTTGTTTTAAAATATACTTAGAGAAAACTCTCTTCAATATGTTGGTTTGTACCTTCAATTTGGCATGTTAAATGAAATACAACTCATTAAATTCATAACTGCTAGGACAAGCTCCTTTATATTCAGGTCAAAATACTGAATAACTGTTTTTAAATTTAATGAAAAACTATTTGATATTTGACTTGCAAATGTACCATCTGTTAGTTTAAGCTGTGCATAGCGAGTTAAAGTTCCTCTTCTGAATCATTTATTAAAATTTTCTCAATGCCTCTCCCCTACTTGTCATATTTTCAAATTTCGCATGACAGATTCCTGACAGACAGTCCTAATCAATAAAAAAATCTGTGCCAGTCATGTGAAACTTGTTGGTAAAGCAGAAAAAGCTAGACGCCCTAATTAATGCTGCTAAAGAGCAATTAAATGTGGTTAACTCAAATCAAATTTGGTTTGCAAAGCAAATGTGATTTAAATGCTAATTTTCATTAAGATGTGATAATAAACTGTGTTAAAGTAGATGCCTTAAAGATTTGGTGATGAAAAAGATAAAATCATTAGCTTTTAATTGAATAAAAGTACGATTAAAGTTTTACTTTAAGAGTTAGACCTTTGTTAAATAGATCTAAACAAACTAGTGCCAATGAGTCCATAAAGGATTTTTTCTGCCAAAGCAATTCATTCAAAAGTTGTGATTTTAATATAGATGATTGAAGTTTGGATACTAATTGCAGAGTAGACAGAGTCTGTATTTCACAAAAAAGAAACACAGTTCTTTTAATGAAATTCTTTTGAATTGTAACTCTGCTTTAAGTGCTGGTCATATTATCAGATTTTTGCTACTGCAGCTTAACCTTTCTCCAAAAATGGTCATAAATAGGCGACATTCATTTCCTGCATGGAAGTTTACCTCCAAAAATTTTGTGTACCTCATAAGCACAGATAAATAATATAATACTTAAAGCTTGAAGTGCCTTGGATCAAACAATTTCACTTTGTTGCCTTGGCACCACATCAACTGAAACGTAAAAGCAGCATCCAGTATTCTGTCTTCTTTTTAGAACTAATAACAAAGTTTAAAGGCTGTTGAGTTAAGCCACATCTGTATTCCATCATGACTGCCAGCAGACTTATAGCAATCCTGGAGCGATTCGCGATTCTCAAGCTTTAGGGGTGCTCAGCCCTTAAAGAACACAACATGTACGATGTTAAACTTGTGATAAATGTAACTTGTTTGACACATTTTTGTCAGATACACTGTTTGCACAGTGGAATGATCTCAGTTTTGGAGGGTTCTGGAGCACGGCCTCTAGAGTTTTTTGTCCTGCATGCCGTCCTGAGAAAAGGTTTTGGTGAAATGCGTACATTTAGACAATGTTATATTAAAAAAAAACATGTTGTCAACAAGATATTGAGCTTGAGGTGTGTCCAGAGAAGTCTGTGGATGAAGTTTAATCTTGACTTTGGTGGGAAGTCTCTTAAATCAACTTGATTACAGCTGGCAAAATCGTCAGTATCGAGCGCTCTAAAGTCTGTTTCAGTTGTGCAGTCGCATGATCAACATTGAATCAAATGTTTTGGAGAGTGTTTTTTAAAGTTTTAATTTTTAGGTATTGTAGGACAACAATTGAAATGTATTTATATGTGCTGGCTTTTGCTAACAAACCAAGTTGTTAGAGCGTTATTTGATGTGTACGTACATTATATACCATGAGTTGGTTGAGTAAAGAAAAAGTTGTCTACTAAACTTTTTTAAAATTGTCTTGTTGAAAAAATTTGAATTAGATTAGAAAATCACTTACATTTCTAAGGCACCCTTAGAACCTTTAAACTGTCAGAAATTGACATATACAATTTTTATATACTGCTTTATTTACTGTTATTTAAGCCACTTTTCCACCGAGCTTTTTTGTTTTTACAGCGTTCTGTTTTTGCAGCCAATCAATTGGGATTTACTTTTTTCTTATTTAGTGGGGGATCTCCCTGTGTCTCGTCTGCAGACAAAGGAAGCTGATAAAAACCCAATACTGAAGACAACTACACTGCAATAAATGTAACTAATTAAACACATTTTTTGACTATTTATTCCAAAGACTTAATTCAGTGAATAACTATTTAATACACATACAGTACATTTCTTTTTGCGTTTCTGTCGCAGATTTATCAATCACCAAGTAAAAATGGCATAAGTAGCAGAGCAACACGTCTAATGCTGGAAAAACATATTAAAATCCAAGTGAAAATCTGCATCAGACTACACACACACATTGAAACACCTGCTTCAATTAAAAGGTCACTGGTTCAAGGCTATTCACAGTGCGAGCTGGAGATGGGATAAAACCCATTTGACAAAAACCTGCAAAAAACGATGACCAGGACTAAATCCATGAACAAGGAATGGGTCTAGATGGATGAGAGAGAAGACACTGAATGAGTTTGAGTGTCCATGCAGGGCCAACAGAACATGTGAAGGGCCAACAGTTTATTATAAAGCTTTTACGAGAGCTTATTTACGAGACATTATCATTTGGAGGGCTGCTATTTGGCAAAAACATTCTCTTGTATTTATTTCGGAGTAGATTCCGGATGAGCCCCCACTAATGTTACAACCCTATTTGAACAAATTCAGCCTCATTGGAAAGGCTGTAAAGATAGGCACAAATCTAGATGAACATAAATATTTAGAGGAAAATGCACACAACCTCAACGAAGGAGAAATAAAAACTGGGATCTTTAACATATACGCATATATAACATATAAAGTAACGACTCAACTCCCTCACTAGTGTGTTTAACATTAAAGTCACCCATATACTACACACACACACAATACACCTTAGAGCCGCTAGCAATCAGCCAAAACACTTCACCACTGATTTTTAGAGACAATTTTTACAGTCATCAACCTGTCTGGACCCCTCCGCTCACCGGCCTAGCTCCAGGAAACGGAAACAGAAATACAAACATAATCAACAAAGACAGGACACACATGAACATAAAATAAATACCATCCACAGGAATCATTCATTCATTCATCTTCATGTCGGCTTTATTCCCTTTCGGGGTCGCCACAGCGGAACGAACCACCAACTCTCTGGCATATGTTTTATGCAGCGGATGCCCTTCCAGCCGCAACCCATCGCTGGAAACATTCACACACACATTCACACTTTAACACTATGGACAATCGTTCTTACTCAATTCACTTATACCGCATGTCTTTGTTCTCATGTCTTTGAAAACCCACGCGATCACGAGGAGAACATGAGAACTCCACACAAAAATGCCACCTGTTCCAGCCGAGGCTCGAACCAGCGACCTTCTTGCTGTGAGACGACCGTGCTACCCACTGCGCCACCGTGACGCTGAATCGTAACATGGTAACAAGTCAATTCATTTTCCAAAATACATAGATGTGTGTATTTTAAACCTAAAAAAAATATTCAACCACAAGATTCTTTAACAATGTTTTCAATGATAAATAATGAATTTTTGATTGCTATGTTTAATATTCAGACCAATTGAAGAATTATAATATTTGTATGCAATTTGGACTGGTTTGGTAATTTGTATATTTTTTCGTACTCTGATATTTGAGGTCTGACAGGTGATCATTTGTGTGCCATTGTTTTCAGTGAGTTTAAAAGTTTTCTCATTCGTGTTGGAAGTCGTTGGAAGGTCGGATCTCATTGCTAGTGGCTGTTGTTGGTTATCGGTTTGAACACGACCAGCTCAGCACTCAATGAAAGCATATGTCTCTCTTTAGTGCCAGTCTGCTTCAATTATCTCATGTGTTTTGAGTTATCGGAACACCTAACACCCTTCAAGGCTATGCATCAAATAAAGGTGGACGTTTTAAGAGAAACCACATGTTTTAATATATTGTACTTATTGACCTGAAAGCTCATCTGAGGCTTGAATTGTTTTGCACACAGAATACGTTTCAGCTAATTAATGGAGGAGCGCTGGACTGCGTTGCAAATGTCCCCTCTTGTCTGCTATTGATTTTTAAGTCCAAACAAAAGAGTCCATTGGAGTAGATTTGCGTTTGGGTTTAAATTTAGATGTGTGGAGGGACTCCGTGGTCTCATGTTTTCAAGAGAATCAAATGTATTAATCTATTGACAATCTTTGTCAACTGTTAACTGTCTGTATTTTCTTATGGGAAATGTTGCTAGGTCTTGAAAACATTTCCATTTGTCTTTTTAAATGACTAAATATTTTTATAAAAGCTGATTCATTGAAATCCGTGAGGGCTCAGATTTTAACAAGCTGTTTGGGATGGAATTCGGTATGGGGAACATATGCTCACAAATACGTACAGTTTTTCATGATGAATAATAGTGAATACAGAAAGTGAAGTGAATTCTAAGTCTCTAAAAGTTCAATTGTTAAAGTGAATTCTTTAACATTCAAAATGGCAGGTATATTGACATCAATAAATTGGATACAAATAGAAATTCAAACTAAGCAAGTTTACATCATAACATTGTCCATTATTACATAGCTTTCTCTTGTTGTCTTTCCCTGTTACGTGTGTCTTCTGCTCCGGAGGGATTTAAGTTTTTGTGGTACTTTTTCTATTTCTGTGTGGAGTTTGCATGTCCTCCCCATGATCGCGTGGGTTTACTCTGGGTGCTCCGGAAGACATGTGGTACAAGTGAAATGAGTAAACACATATGTCCAGAGTGTTTGAGGTGGATGAGTGTGTGTGGAAGTTTCCCGGTGGTGGGTTGCGGCTGGAAGGGCATCCGCTGCGTAAAACATATGCAAGAAGAGTTGGTGGTTCTTTCCTCTGTGGCAACCCCTGAAAATTCAAAGGAACAAAGCCAACAAGAAGATGGATATTTTATGTTAACACTTTTTGCAATCACTATCAATCACAATGAAATTGATCTTTTATCAGATACAGACAGAACTATAAAAGTGATGATTAAACAAATATTGTAAAACAGCTATTTTCAGTTTATCTCTTCAATAATTGCTTAAGCCAAGCAGGCATGGTGCATTTTTTAGGCCATTTTGCCCCAATTTTTCATTCATTCATCTTCATGGCAACTTTTTCCCTTTCGGGGTCTCCACAGCGGAATGAACCGCTAACTCCTCTGGCATATGTTTTACGCAGCGGATGCCCTTCCAGCTGCAACCCATCGCTGGGAAACATTCACACACACATTCACTCTTTAACACTATGGACAATCGTTCTTACTCAATTCACTTATACTGCATGTCTTTGTTCTTGTGGGGGAAACCGGAGCACCCGGAGAAAACCCACGCGATCACGAGGAGAAATGCCACCGGACCCAGCCGAGGCTCGAACCAGCGACCTTCTTGCTGTGAGACACCGTGCTACCCACTGCGCCACCGCTCCCCAACAAGCAGTGATTAACAGCTCTTCACTCTGCGCATATGAAAATAATTCAGCTATTTCATTGTCCATAGATGTTTTTTCCTTGTATTGTTAATAGTTTCTGCACAGAGAATTGCACAAATTGCTAAGGCCCCATGTCTGTTTTCATGAGCATTATCAAGTGAGCGACGCTCATCTTTCACTTCCAAGCTTTTCATGTTGCAGTTCACGAGGTAGCTCTTGCTTATCATTGCCTAAAATCACCAGCATGATTGGTGAGCTGTCTGAGAAAGGAACCAGGAAGTGACCTGGTGAAGGGGTGGAAGGAGGTATAGCTTGCACAAGTTGATTTGTTCCCTTAGGTTGTGTCTTATATACTGGAATATTATAGGTGAGTCCATATGATTGGATTGTCAATTATCAACCAAGCTCCTCTCAAACTTATGTTAATTGAATGATTGACCTCATTTTCTGAAACAGGAGTGATGTGTCATTTTTCTAAGGTGTACCATGTGAACAGCCAATTAGCATCCAAGCACTGGCTCGTAGAGTGTGAGAACATTAATGGTGGGCTTCGAACTTTTAAACCCTGTGATTTCATGCAGTTTAAGCAGGAGCCAAACCAAGCAACTGAAAAATTACAGTGTTTGCCCAGCATTATATTGTAGTCAGGCTAGAGACTGATTGAAATGAATCACAGTGCTTGCACACAACTGCGTGTGCCACCGAAGTGCAGGGTTGTGCTCAGAGAAAAACAGCTGATTTTCCATCTGTTGCTTCATTCTTTTATTTCACATGTGTGAAATAAAACTATCAGTTATATACTTTGTTCAGCACTTAATTTCGTTCTGGATAAATAAAAAAAGGCAGAGCAATCCACTGGGAATTCTACCAGTTCTACCAGACTGGCCACTGCGGGCCTAACCTGAATGATATATATATATATATATATATATATATATATATATATATATATATATATATATATGTATATATGTTTTTATTGGGCTGCTTAGTTAATTTCTGCTTTAAATGCGGCGTTCATAAATATTGTAAAACAGTTTAACATTCACTTAATGAGAGCAAACTGGGTGAACGATAACTAGAGGGGCTTCAGAGCTGTTCTTTTCCAACTTCATATTTCATTTGTTTTATTGCATTTATTTCACATCACTTGCACAGCACTGATTTCATTCCAAATCACTGTTCTTCAGATGGGATTTATCTCTCTGATTTAAACCATGGTAAAAAAAAATCACATGCTTTCAACAGAACTTCGAAAAGCTAAACCTGATAAACCTGTGTTGTGCTTCTTTGTTCCGCTTCGACCTTTTTAGTTTGCAAGCTGTATTGTTCTGACACTGAGAAGCACACCGCCTATCGTAACCTCTCCAGTTCAATTGATTAGTGTGCAGAAGAATGATGGTTTCTAAGGCTTCATTGAGACAGATAGGGATACAAATTGGATTTTATTCTCCCTTGAGTGCTTGAGAGATCAGTGATGTAACCGAAGGTACTTCTGTTCTAATAAAGGCTGGAGAGAGATAGCCCTGGTTCAAAGAGATCTGAAGAAGTATCTCATTGCAATTAACCGTGTCTCAGTGGATTTCTTTATGATTGGTGACCCTTAATGACAGCAGAGGTGTTCCTAGCCTATTTGATGCTCTGGGCGAACACCCCCTGTGCCACCCCCCCCAAACACCTAAATTTGGTGACATCTTCCATCATCTTTTGAACTCAACTTTCAAGCAGACATAAATTTCATCTATTTATTTTCAAGTTAACGTATATATGATTGAGGTTCATTAAATGCTATTTCAAAACAGAAAACCAAAATTTACATTGAAAACGTTTATCATTGGAACGAACCATGTCTCAGTGGTTTGATTAAACTGTTTATCAGTTTGAACAATAGTGGCTTTGGAGGAGTAGAGGATGCACTTTCCTGCAGAGATGCCAGTCATCTTCTTTTAGATGTTGTCCTTCAACTGTTACAGTGTATTCACACCACCTGCAAGTGTCAAAGCAGCATGTTACATTTCATTTTTAATGGATTTTAGCAACTTCCGGCAATGCAATTGTTGTTGACCTTACCTACTACTGGTGTAGTTCAGGTCAAATTTGAAAACTTGTTCAAATGAGAAGAAATTTTCCAAGCAACATTTAACCAGAGAAAAGTTCTGCTAATGTCATGCTTGTCATGAAAGCAGCTTGAAATTGGGAAATGTCACTTGTGGCCGATCCGTCAATCACTGGAGACAAGCAAACATAAAAAAACCGGCTTCTAGCATGAATGCAGCTTTGATGGACATAACTGGGTTTTGAAGTTGACATGGTATAAGACGAGTTTTTTTACAAGGTGCTCCAGAACACTGCAATTATGTAAACCTTTTGGGCTATCAGGCCATTTTTTCCACCTGCTTATTTCGATTAAATAACAGTAGCAAAATGTTGTCTTTTTTCAATCAATAAACTTAGACGTTTTTTAAAATACAAATGACAACTTTTAGTTTGTCTGTTCTGCAATAAATTCATTTTTAAAGAGATGCTGTATTGCCAATCAAATAAAAATCAGCTGTCACACAGGATGAAATCAATCTTTTTTCTTGTTCTTTTTCAGAGGTGTTCATATTTTAAATGCTTTCGAAAAACTCCTAATGTTACTATTTCCTTGTTTTGCTCATAAGAGGTTGTTTATTGAATTACTTTCCTTAATTAAAGCATGGAATACTAAAAGCATAGGTTGCTAATGACCTTGAGAAACTAGAGAAAAATTGAGATTGTTTGCATTTCTATTTGGTAAAACTAAACTGTGTCGGATGCACAAAGTTCAAGAGAGTGAATTAGAAACAATAAAATAGAAAAAATATGCCAACTATTTGAATTCATTAGCTAAAAAAATTGTGTCAATGTGGATATTTGCTTTTTGCATAGAACTAAATATGTATGCTTACAAGAAGACTGTCCTAAAGTGAGCGCAATGGACAATCCAGGATTGTTTATCACTGACATTCTGTACTTTTTAAATCAGCTTAACTTTTTATTTTCTCATAAACATAATTACAGTAGATTGTAGGGTTTTGTTGAATTCCTTACTTTTGTATGTAACATTGTTTTTTCATAACCAAATTTTAGTTTTGTATTGTTTTGGGTCCGTTTTAAAGGTTTTTAAAGCATTTAGAATACTTATTTAAGCTCATTATAACATTTAAAATGCAGTATTCATTGCTAAATATGTCAACATTTTACCTCCTAAATATAAAACGATCTGCTCCTCCCACAGCCTTATAAAATATTAAAGCAGAGAAAAAATATTCACTGCTCCGATCACCGATCAAACATATAGGAATAGCAGTAACGTTACATCATTCGGAAAGATGGCGCAGAGGTGGAGCTTGTAGTTCTGTAACTGGAAGGTTGGCGGTTCGATCCCTGGGCTTGCCACTTCACCGACATTGCCCAGTATGGATGTGAGTGACTGGTGGGGTGTGTTTGGTGGATGTGAGTGACTGGTGGAGTGTGTTTGGTGGATGTGAGTGACTGGTGGAGTGTGTTTGGTGGATGTGAGTGACTGGTGGAGTGTGTTGGTGGATGTGAGTGACTGGTGGGGTGTGTTTGGTGGATGTGAGTGACTGGGGGAGTGTGTTTGGTGGATGTGTATGACTGGTGGAGAATGCATTGAGATTCATCTGATCCCTGGGCTTGCCACTTCACCCACATTGCCCAGTATGGATGTGAGTGACTGGTGGAGTGTGTTTGGTGGATGTGTGTGACTGGTGGATGTGAGTGACTGGTGGAGTGTGTTTGGTGGATGTGTGTGACTGGTGGAGTGTGTTTGGTGGATGTGAGTGACTGGTGGAGTGTGTTTGGTGGATGTGTGTGACTGGTGGAGTGTGTTTGGTGGATGTGAGTGACTGGTGGAGTGTGTTTGGTGGATGTGAGTGACCGGTGGAGTGTGTTTGGTGGATGTGAGTGACTGGTGGGGTGTGTTTGGTGGATGTGAGTGACTGGTGGAGTGTGTTTGGTGGATGTGTGTGACTGGTGGAGTGTGTTTGGTGGATGTGTGTGACTGGTGGAGTGTGTTTGGTGGATGTGAGTGACTGGTGGGGTGTGTTTGGTGGATGTGAGTGACTGGTGGAGTGTGTTTGGTGGATGTGAGTGACTGGTGGAGTGTGTTTGGTGGATGTGTGTGACTGGTGGGGTGTGTTTGGTGGATGTGTGTGACTGGTGGGGGGTGTTTGGTGGATGTGAGTGACTGGTGGAGTGTGTTTGGTGGATGTGTGTGACTGGTGGGGGGTGTTTGGTGGATGTGAGTGACTGGTGGAGTGTGTTTGGTGGATGTGAGTGACTGGTGGAGTGTGTTTGGTGGATGTGTGTGACTGGTGGAGTGTGTTTGGTGGATGTGAGTGACTGGTGGGGTGTGTTTGGTGGATGTGTGTGACTGGTGGGGTGTGTTTGGTGGATGTGAGTGACTGGTGGAGTGTGTTTGGTGGATGTGAGTGACTGGTGGAGTGTGTTTGGTGGATGTGTGTGACTGGTGGGGGGTGTTTGGTGGATGTGAGTGACTGGTGGGGGGTGTTTGGTGGATGTGAGTGACTGGTGGAGTGTGTTTGGTGGATGTGTGTGACTGGTGGGGGGTGTTTGGTGGATGTGAGGGACTGGTGGGGGGGTGTTTGGTGGATGTGAGTGACTGGTGGAGTGTGTTTGGTGGATGTGTGTGACTGGTGGGGGGTGTTTGGTGGATGTGAGTGACTGGTGGGGGGTGTTTGGTGGAGGTGAGTGACTGGTGGAGTGTGTTTGGTGGAGGTGAGTGAATGGTGGGGGTGTTTGGTGGAGGTGAGTGACTGGTGGAGTGTGTTTGGTGGATGTGAGTGACTGGTGGAGTGTGTTTGGTGGATGTGTGTGACAGGTGGAGTGTGTTTGGTGGATGTGAGTGACTGGTGGAGTGTGTTTGGTGGATGTGAGGGACTGGTGGAGTGTGTTTGGTGGATGTGAGTGACTGGTGGGGGGTGTTTGGTGGATGTGAGTGACTGGTGGGGGGTGTTTGGTGGATGTGAGTGACTGGTGGAGTGTGTTTGGTGGATGTGTGTGACTGGTGGAGTGTGTTTGGTGGATGTGTGTGACTGATGGGGGGTGTTTGGTGGATGTGTGTGACTGGTGGGGGGTGTTTGGTGGATGTGAGTGACGGGTGGGGGGTGTTTGGTGGATGTGAGTGACTGGCGGAGTGTGTTTGGTGGATGTGTGTGACAGGTGGAGTGTGTTTGGTGGATGTGAGTGACTGGTGGGGGGTGTTTGGTGGATGTGTGTGACTGGTGGGGGGTGTTTGGTGGATGTGAGTGACTGGTGGAGTGTGTTTGGTGGATGTGAGTGACTGGTGGGGGGGTGTTTGGTGGATGTGTGTGACTGGTGGAGTGTGTTTGGTGGATGTGAGTGACGGGTAGGGGGTGTTTGGTGGATGTGAGTGACTGGCGGAGTGTGTTTGGTGGATGTGTGTGACAGGTGGAGTGTGTTTGGTGGATGTGAGTGACTGGTGGGGGGTGTTTGGTGGATGTGTGTGACTGGTGGGGGGTGTTTGGTGGATGTGAGTGACTGGTGGAGTGTGTTTGGTGGATGTGAGTGACTGGTGGGGGGTGTTTGGTGGATGTGTGTGACTGGTGGAGTGTGTTTGGTGGATGTGAGTGACGGGTAGGGGGTGTTTGGTGGATGTGAGTGACTGGTGGAGTTTCCCAGCGATGGGTTGCAGCAGGGAAGGGCATCCGCTGCGTAAAACATATGCCAGTGAGTTGGTGGTTCATTCCGCTGTGGCGACCCCGAAAGGGAATAAAGCCGACATGAAGATGAATGAATGAATGAATAATTCTCTGTTGAGACTCCGAGGATCTGTTAAATGTTGTTTTTTTGTTTTTTTTAATTTGTTCAGTATTCTAGAGGATCAATCAATAAAAACATCCATTCCTTCAATATATTTATATCAGATCTCTGTGATTTGTTGTTATTTTATAGACAGAACTATGCCATGTCTGACAGCAAGCTGTATTAACTGATATTCTTTAAAATGCCATTCAAATAGTAAATAATTAGCATAAAAGCAAAGTTCACTCGCCCATCAAAACTGTCACCGTTCACTCAATGTCAACCTTTTTGACCTTTAGCTGAATGCAAAACAAGTCATTTGCATTTTTAGAAACAAACAGCTGAATAGCCTCTCAAAAGGTGCTTTCCATAAAAAGAAGGGAGGTTTTTTAACTATGCAAAAGGTACTAAACATGTTGATTGTTTGCATCACAAGTTCAGTTCTCTTGCTAGTAAATAAATACATTTCTTAGTTACTTTTAAAGTATGTCTTCATGGTACATGGTTTAGCAGCTGCCTACTTCTTCGAGCTCTGGGAGAGGTGCTGAAGGTTATTTGTTACAATTGGTTTGGTTTTCTCAAGCTGCTGATTGGTGGAGCAGGTTCCTAGCACGTCATTGGAAGGTTTGACTTTCATGCCAGGAGTAAAATTGTAGGTAGATCTAAAATTAGGTTTACGTTTTAGAGTGAAGGTTGCTTGATTACACTTTATTTTATCATACGTTTAAACCCTTAATGACTTGGTCCCACTCTATTTTATTATTTAATTTTATTCATTTATGCTTTTTAAATTATTATTTATAATGTGCTTTGTGTTGTAATGTTGATACACGATAGATGTTATATGCTTCATATTTTACTGCAATATTGTTAGTGTGTTTTAATGTGTCCTTTTAAACACTGTGCAGCCCTTTGGAACATTGTAAAGCATTTGAAGGTGGTGTATCATCAGATATAGTATGCATCATTGGACTTTCAAATAGGGAAAGCTCATTGTGGAATAATAAAAAAGAAAAATAAATTTCTACAGTAGTCAGTATTTAGTGCTACTTCAAAGCAGTTTACAAACTAAGGGACCTTAAGCAGATATAATTAATTAGTCACATTCAGATTAGAATATATTATGAACAAATTAAAATGAAATGTCTTTCTATCCCCTCACTTAGGATATAACATACTTATATATGTTAAACATATTTTAATTGACATGACGATGTTGTGAAATTGCTTTTAACATTATCTGTTTTACAAAAGATAACACATAATGTTTGGTTTTGAAAGAAAAGTTCCTTCAAATAGAGGCTGTCCCTTTAAGTGCTGTTCCCTTTAGAACCGCATTTTGAGCTCGTCACCATTTTTATATCAGTGTAGGGTTTACATTATACAGATTTAATAGAGGTCCTGGTGCTTTTTAGAGAGGTTACATGTTGAGATATTGAGGCAAGAAATACGAATAACTGAATCTGCAGCTAACTTTACAGAAGTCTGTTCTTCTGAAATTACCCAGGGCTGAAAGATAAACGTCCTTCGAAAAGGTCATTACATACATTTAAAGAAAGTACACATTTAAAGAACGCATTTTTAGCAAATTTATACTGAGGCGCATACAAAAAGGCGCATACAAAAGGGCTCTAGTGGTACCCATGACACTTTCCTTCACCTCACTGACGACGAATTTGCAGTCTTCAGTTAACATAAGCCCAAAATCCTTTCCGCTGAATGGCTTAGCACCAGAACTCACTGAATGGCTCGATAGAACCAGCATTGCTCTCAGAACTATTACATTCAGCTCCCTCGTGCCAGTTCAGTTCAGTAAAGGGTTGAGAGTTACATTTAGTTCTTCTTCTTCTTCTTTGGGCTGTTCCCAGTTTAGGGGTCGCCACAGCAAATCATCTGTTTCCACCTAACTCTGGCCTCAGTATCCTCTACTCTTGCATTAATTACCTTCATGTCCTCCTTCAGCACATCCATATAACTTGTCTTTGGCCTTCCTCTCGCCCTCTTGCCTGGCAGCTCCATCTCCAACATCCTTCTACCAATATAACTACTATCCCTTCTCTGCACATGTCCAAACCATCTCAATCTGGCTTCTCTGACTTTGTCTCCAAAACAACCAACCTGAGCTGTTCCTCTGATGTGCTCGTTCCTAATCTTGTCCATCCTTGTCACTCCTAAACTGAACCTCAACATCCTCATCTCTGCTACTTCCATCTCTGCCTCGTGTCTCTTCCTCACTGCTACAGTCTCTAACCCATACATCATAGCTGCTCTCACTACTGTTCTGTACACCTTTCCTTTGATTCTTGCTGACACTCTTCTGTCACACAACACCCCTGACACTTTTCTCCACCCACTCCAACCTGCCTGCACTCGCCTCTTCACCTCTTTTCCACACTCCCCGTCGCACTGTTGACCCCAAATACCTAAACTCCTCCACCTTCTTGACCTCAGCCCCCTGTAACCTCACTGTTCTACTTCCCTCCCTCTCATTTAGTTCATCCAATCAATGAAAAAAAGCACTGCTCCTGGTCACTCCCACTCTCATTTACCTCCACAGAGGCTGCAGCCTCAAGAGGTCATCACGTTTTAGCTTCTTATGCATGGAAAATCTGGCTCAACACTTCCATCTTTCGAGGTACAAGAGGAAAAGGTGATCTTACGAGCTGAGGGATTAATAAGTATGGAGATTGCCCCTCAGTCCAGCATTTGGTGCTAATGAAATTGTAACAATGAACAGATATATCAGGACTACTTTAAAGATTTTAAACAGGCGCTTTAACCATAATAGGAACCCCATTTTAATAACTTAAAGTTCATATTCATCAAGTTATTTTCAGAATCCCCCAGATTTTAGAGAAACCACCCCTAATATGATTAATAAACATTTGTAACAATATCTACATTAATTTATCTGCAATGACATTGATGGAATTATACAGAGATTCCAAAACAATACAGTGAGCATACAATTAAATCTTTCAAATCAATCAACAGTTCAGAAAACATAATTAATGTGAAAATCTCAATTAAAATAAACTTCACAATTTAATCAAATTTATAAAATTTCATAAACAAAATTCATTTGCACAGTTTCAATTCAGAGGAAAATGCTTGTTAAAACCCTGTAACGTAACCTCATTTAATTTGCTGAGCAGCACAAAATAAATTGATTTACAAAACTTTCTACTGTTCCCTGAGGCGTGGTGCAAGATAATGAGTATCTCTGGGATGAATAAAAGCTTTTATTTCTTTTTAAAAACAGTCAACCACTTTTAGTCTGATTCTGATCCTCCTCCAATTGTTCCTCCCACTGTTCATGAAGATCTGCAATACACATGATTGAGGAATGAAATAGAGCTTGAATCGAATCGTAAGCAGTGAACAATGTCCACTTAAGCGCAAAAAAAGAGGGCAAATTCCCTCTTGAGTGTTCTTTTTCATCTACATTTTTTCAGTGCCTTCTCTATCGCTCTCTCTTTCCATCTTATCCTCAGCGGTGAAGAGACTCCCTTTCTAGCTGCTGGTTTATGAATATCATTTATTTGGAAATCTACAGGGTGATAAACACTGGAGTTTTTTACCTCTTTTAGAGGTTGTTAGATTCTATTCGGTTTAGATGCTAATGAGGGCAGAACAGCCATGCGGTGACTTTAAATTCGGCTGCTTTCAGTCTCTTTCATAGACAAAAATAAGGTCACAACAGGTTACTTCACATGTATTCTGTATTTTGAATCAGAATATAATTCTTATCCCCATAAGCATTTCAGGTTCCCTGAAACATACCTGCGTGTGCATGAGAACTGGTGTTGCCTCTCAAATAAAAGGTTGTGGGGTTTAACCCAGGCTGGGAGCTTCAGGAGAGTATCTGACATTTTGATTTTATGCTTATATCTTCTTGCATGAACATGTTTTTATACTATATTCAAATTTATTTGACTATTTTTACTATTTGCATGACTTTGGTTTGCCTTTGTTTGTAACCGATGTTATAGGTTTATGAATATGAATGTGCTGTGCATTGGTCAACCTCTGGGGGTAATTTTTGGCGCTATATAAATAGAGTTTGATTGATAACTCTCTATCACACTAGGGGGAGAGACAATAAACTGTGTTACAAAGGCAACGTCTAACTCTGATCAACAGAACATAGAAGTAAGGAATAATTGGAAGAAAAAGCAAGATATTTTATTAGTTTAAAATTGGTAATGGTAGAGAACCGTTTTAGTTTATTATTTTGATATGGTGTATTATATTATATTCTATGGGGTATACGCTTGATCAATTCTGTGTCTAAGCCACATGCTACAATTCATTCATCAACATTTCTTTACATTAAAATGCACATATTAGCATTTAACTTGAAAATGTACAATATTGTAATGAGGCCCCAATACGTTCTCTTTTTTACCCTTCATATTCTACATTTTTTTCTAAAATTTCAAATGTCAAGAGACCGTCATCTGGGATATCTAATTTTTACTTTTAAAATGTAGCAAAGTTCAGCTTTTATTCTAAAATTGAGACTTTATCAACAGATCACGTGCATGGATTCACAACTTTTCGCTCTTAAGCTATTGTGAATTTAAACTTTTATTCTTAAATTAAGACTTTATCAAGCAACCACATGCCAGGATTCGCATTTTCTGCTCTAAAACTGTAGTGAATTTAAACTTTTAGTCTTAAATTGAGACTTTATCAAGAGACCACATGAATAGATTCACAATTTTGCTCTTAAAATGTATCAAATGTAAACATTGAACCTGAAAATGGTTACGTTAAATCTCTGTAAGTTCTCTGGACGCTCCAAGACAGACAATGACAATGTAAACATTTTAGGCAATTAACATGAATATGAATAAGTATTATGTTACTTGTTATACTTGTATCACATAAAAAAATCTAATAAACAAGAATAAGTGCATTCGTTTGCCTTAATGACAAAATCGGTTACAGCCTACAGGTCAAAACATGCTTCAGTTGAACGGAAAAGACTGGCTTGAATGTGAATGTTAAAGTGATTGTGGGCTTGTGATTGACTACAGACATTTCGAGGGTATTCCGCTCTTTCAGCCCACTGTGAGATGGACATGAGGCCAGTTGTGCCCTGTAACCCAAGCCTGGATAAAACGAGTGAAAAAGGATGGTTGGATATTCCAAAAATTACGATGTAACTGAGGTTACCTTACCCTCAGGGAGGAGATTCTCCAGGCCAGGACCAAGTGAAGGACATGTTCCTTCATCAGGCTGTCATGACCCCCCCCCCCCCCCTCATTTCACACACATTCACCTGCACCCAATGGAAGTAAGTCTGTCAGCTGTAACTTTATTTCTCCCTATGGATCAGATCAATTATTTTTGTATTTATTAGTTTTTACACATTTGTCATTTTTACACTTTTACCTACTATAATTTTTTTAATTAATCTGCATATTTAGTCACTGCCTTTTAAAAAAAAGTGTGTGTTTATATCCTCATATTTATACATAGTTATTTATGGATGGTTTCATTTAATATACAGTGTAGTACGTAGTATCATTTTAGCTAAAGTGACAATAAAGAAGACTTTGACTTACAAAAAACATAACTTACAGACTAGCGAGCTGATATAAATTCAAATAAACATAACATTGATATTTACTCTTTGTTACAGGGAAAAAAGCATTAAAAAGCATGTCTGTTTTTTTCAAAGTCTATTTTTCTCTTTCCAAAACTCACAATATTTTGTTAAATAGTATAAGTTTATTAAACACTTATCATCTAGATATTTGAACGGTAAATTGTTTTTAATCTTCAAACCAAAGAAAAACCATGTTCTCATGAATATTCCAGTTAAAAATGGATTTTCCATTTTTGTGTCCCTACCCTCAATAGTCTGTCATTTCACCAAGCTATCGGTCTATTTCAGGATCTTGAAAGGACAACTGCTCAATCAATCATTAAAAAGGCACATAGGTCATACTAAAAACCCCTGTTTTACCAAAAAAGAATGTATATTGGCAATCCTTTTATTTATAAGTGATTCCAGTCATACTATCATAAATATTGGATGGTTATCAACATTATTAGCTATTTGAATGGAATCGTTACAAAAAATTAGACTTGAAATTAGTTTTAATTTCCTGTTTATTAATTCAAAATCTGTAAAGGGCACATTTTAAGTATTAATATACACGTTCATGAACCTTGACATTTGGGAGTGATCACGAAGGTTGGTTAATCACCTCTGAATATAATGCTTAATGATTTATGTATTTACTGGACTATAAAAATGTTTGCATCAATCATTGAAGCATATCCAACATTATTTATTAGTGACATTTTTGTGTGGGATGGATCCTTTATGATTTTTGCTCACCACTGACTGTAACTAAGACTGCATTATTTTAAGACCTTATAATACCTGTGGAGAATTAGCATCCAATTTCATTCATGTCTGGATTTGCCAAATCTTAGAACTCTGGTGTTTTTGTTCTTGCCTTTTCCTCTCGATTCTTGACTAGAAACAAAGAGGTATTACTAAATGAATGATAAAAACCCATCAGCTGTTTGTCGATAGCTGGGTGCACCTGGACTGATGGGTTTATGTGTTCCTTGATTTACCGATCGCCTTTCACAAGATCAATTGTTTGCCCAAAATCTCTTTCTTCTTTCACAAAGAGGGTAATTCCAATGTTCATGAAGTGGAATAACTTTAGTCGCTGTCACTTTAACCACACGTTAATTTCTCTAAAATATAAAAAGGTTTGAAAATTCAGTTTTGACATATAAATTGTCCTTTCGAGAGCTGCTGCTTAAGACAAATCATTTTTTTAAGAATGCTAAAAGAGGGTAATCTGTAACCCAAGGGTTTTGTACTGTAATGGAATGTAGTGCTTGTGACCAGACGCTGGGAACTAACGAAAAGCAGCTTGGGCTGGTTTGATCTGGGTGTTCCTCCTCACTTCATATTAAAGCTGTATTCACAAGGTCCACTTGTCAAAATCAAGATGGTTCTCTGCCTCTAGCTGCTGAGACATGCCAATGTTTCAGCCTCCTTGTGAAGGGTTTTATTTCTCACATGCCCATTCATATAAAACCTACCATTAAAACATTTCAGGAAGCGATGAATTAAATAGTCATTCGTTTTGGAGCGTTTTTTGTGTTTTTATTACAATTTTCAAGTTCATATAGCTACATAATGCACTCAAAAGATTAACCAGGACATAAACTTGTTCTTTTTTATATAATATTTGTCTTTGTCTATGTCTGGCTCTTACAAAGGAAATATAAGGCTTACAAGCTATTACCCAATGAGTGTCTTTGGGCTGTTGTTAGTCACTAACAGGTTAGTGTGACCTTTACAAAAGACAAACCTACTAGTAAAGAATGCAAAGAATTTTGTAAATCTTGACTGGAAGCAAAACCAATCCTTAATTCCCATGTACTGTATGCTCAAGCCAATGCTTTTTTTGATGTTTGCCTGTTTTAATGAGGAATTATAACATGGCTTGACTGGGCTAGATATGGTGGTCTGGAGAAAAGATGACAGGTAAAACATAAAGAAGGATGACTCTGTTACAGAAGATTGGAGGCAGTATTGTTCAGGTTGATTGCAGCATTTACAGATCTTTAGATAAAAAAAAAACTATAATTTTTTTTTTACCAGAGCCATACCAGAGACAGCTATACTCAAGTCGAGACGGCTGGCTGATTTATAAGCACACTGGTGGGTAGTTTGACCTGAATTGATCCTTGAGCGTGTGGTCTGTTAGTCTGCACCACAGGGCCTCACTTGATGAATGTTGAAGTCACCTCCATGTGTGCTGTTAGATCCTCAGGGAATTATCACAGCAGCGCATGCAGCGATGTGTTTAAAGGCCTCAGCGGATGAGACATTTAAAAGAGTACATTGGAGATGTTGTCTTAAACATAAAAATAGTTGTCCTTTTAAAGTGATTTTAGAACATCTTCATGTTGGCTTTTTCCCTTTCGGGGTCTCCACAGCGGAATGAACCCCAACTCTTCTGGCATATGTTTTACGCAGCAAATGCCCTTCCAGCTGCAAACCATCGCTGGGAAACATTCACACACACATTCACTCTTTAACACTATGGGCAATCGTTCTTACTCAATTCTCTTATTCCGCATGTCTTTGTTCTTGTGGGGGAAACCGGAGCACCCGGAGTAAACCCACGCGATCACGAGGAGAACATGAGAACTCCACACAGAGACACCAACCGACCCAGCCGAGACTCGAACCAGTGACCTTCTTGCTGTGAGACGACCGTGCTACCCACTGCAGCACCGTGACTCTCAAAACCTTGTATTTTGATATGAAATGGCACATCATAAAAGGAATAGCATGTTCTCTTTCTACTGCTTAAATAAATAAGGCATGTCGATGTACGTTCTCTCAAAATATCATCAAACAAAATGACGCCACTCATTGTTAGGAACAAGTGTTTATTCTATTTATAACAAGTAGCAAGTCTTGTTTCTTGTAAAAACTAGAAACTACATTTTAAATGACCAGTGAAGCCATGACTTTGCATTTGCCCTTAGCCATCCAATGTCTTCCCCTATAAACGAAAATAATTTAGAGCTACAAATAATTAATAACAAACTGAATGTATTGGTATTATTACTTAAATCTTTGTTTTGCGAATGTTTAGATAAGGCATGACCATAACAAGGATAAGGAAGCAGAATAACAAAAGTGGAGGTTTTATGAATTAATACAGTGAGAGATGAAAGAGTTTGACACCATGCTGATTTTGAACCTACATTTTTGAAAATGTTTTGAAAAGGCAATACACTGATATTCTCCAGTATGAAGTATGAATTATTTGGCCCTTATTAATAAGCAATACTTTTTGGGACCCTGGTGTCCTTTACTACCTGACATTAGGTGCCTCTCTTGAAGGCAGTATTATCTTGATATCCGTTAAATAAACGAATAGTTGATAGAATCAGTGATGCTAGCTACAAGACGCAACATGTAGGAATGGGCTGCAAGCCAAGCTGCTTGGTTAGAAGGTGACAGCGCTTGGTGAGTTTATGAGTGTATGGAAGAAGCACTAAAAGATTTTTTTCTTTGTCCTTCGGTCTGTGGCTCCAAATCAAATCCTGTTTTGTGGAGTTTTAATGAACAGTTATAGCCAGGAACCTGCCAAGAACAAGGCTGGAGGATCCTGCTGCTCAGGAAAGCACATGAACTGGCCAATATAGATTTGTCAGTAAACAACTGAATGATTTAGAGAAGAACTCAATGATACATTATGCTTTGGAAGTGCTTTTCTGCCATTGGGACAGGACCATTGCAGGCACCTCACTTCTTTCCCTCAGGCAGGGTATTGTAAATGGATTATTGGTGGGTACCTTAACATGACAACTTAAAACAAAACCAGGGAACAAAGGAGAGGCTCAAGAAGAAGCACATTGAGGTCCTGGTGGGCCTAGTCAGTCCCTACACCTACAGTAACATGAGGAAGGAGCTGAATGTTTGAGTTGCGTCACATTAGCCTCAAGAGTTTAAAGAGAATAAAGATGAGGTGTGACAACAACTCTGCTGACATGAATGCAAACCTGGTGATGATTTTTTTTCCTAACGTTTTTTTACTCTTATTTCTCCCCCACACACATTTTTTCTGTTTTTGTTTTTTGTTTGTTGTTCTATCTCTCTCTGTACCTGTACATTTTGGACTGCTCCTGCAGGGTGTCAAAAACAATGGAAGTTAGAGTCCCCTCAATGCAAGTGAATTCCAAATATTGAATTAAAGATGAAAGCACAATTTAAATATGTTTTATAACGATGTTTTTAATGATGAAAGTTATTCTTTGGAGGGTTAACTAATTTCTAAGTCCACTTTTAAATATTTGTTGTTTTCATTTTGTTAGTCTTGAGACAATTGCAGAATTGTAATAGCTATATCAAGTCCGTCATTAACAATTATATTTTGTAAATATAAAATATAAAGAAACAGTGGTTCTTAAACTGTGGTACGCATACCACTGGTGGTACCTTAATTCCTCTAGTGGTCCGCAAACGTGCTTTAGAGGTCAATTCTGTTTGTGTGTTTTCCAGTCTATACTACTTAGAATAATAGTATATTTACCCATTAAGATAGAAATACCAGTGTGCAGGTGTGTGGAGGAATATATTTTTAGAATAAAACATATTAATCTTGTCCCGCTGGTGTCTGCAAAGCCTTGACTGTATATAACAGGTGCAAAGCGTGTGGAGCTTGCTGAGAAGCTCCCACGTGCAGTGCGCAGAGCGCAGAGCGCAGAGCGATTGCAACGACTGCAAGAGCCAAGTTAGAAAAAATTAAATGAAACAAGAAGCTTCATATCGCTTGTGCCTTCGCGATGCCAGAGTGGGTAAGCCCCACACTCTTCTAAAAAGCTATGTTTACATTTAGCCAAGAGATGGTGCGCATTGTGTAGCGAAGAGTGAAAGTTATGAGTGAATCTTATGGGACTTTAAAACACTGAGTCACTGAGTGTTAACATGGGGTGTTCACATAGCGGCTGACATTAAATGACATTAATCATCAGATTAACATAAGTTCGGGAGGAGCTTGGCTGATAATTGACTAATCATATGGTCCCATCTACCCATATTGTCTCCAGTATATAAGACTCGACCTAAGAGCTAACATCTACATCATGCAAGCTATCTCTCTTTCCACCCCTTCTCCACTCACCATGCTTCTTTCACTTCTCACTTTGAGAAAGATGGTCTACTCCTCGTTTAAACTGCAGTAATAGTTGTAAATCTAAGGGGGGGGTATTCTCCAGTCCGAGGTTTTTCAACTGTCCCGGACTAACACTTGGACAATTCGCCAAGTACGCTTCTCCATTTCTCGCCAACCACGCTTGTGATACTAGCCAATTACGAGCATGGCAAGGCAAGGCAAGGCAAGATTATTTGTATAGCGCATTTCGTACACAGGGTAATTCAAGGTTTTTACATTGGAAATAAAGAGTAAAAAGAAAGTACATTTAATAAAATCAAGCATAAAAAAGTCATATAAAATCAAAATGATTAAAAACTGAAAATTAAAAACATTGATTACAACAACGATCAAGATGTGAAGTGCAGAGGTAAAATAGTTGTTTGGACGTTGGTGCTCAGTCGACAAAAGCGCAACTAAACAGGAGAGTCTTTAGCCTGGATTTAAACGTGACTAAAGTCTTGGCACCCTTAATCTCCTCTGGAAGCTGGTTCCTCTGTGGGCTGCATGGTAACTAAAGGAGTATTGTCCCTGTTTGGAATTAACCCAGGGTAGATCTAATTTATTTGAACCGAGGGATCTCAGTTCCCTGTTTGCAATTTACCAAGGGTAGATCTCGTTTATTTGAACCGATGGATCTCAGTTCCCTGTTTGGAATTTACTAGGGGTAGATCTCGTTTATCTGAACCGATGGATCTCAGTTCCCTGTTTGGAATTTACCAGGGGTAGATCTCGTTTATTTGAACCGAGGGATCTAAGTTCCCTGTTTGGAATTTACCAAGGGTAGATCTCGTTTATTTGAACCGAGGGATCTCAGTTCCCTGTTTGGAATTTACCAAGGGTAGATCTCGTTTATTTGAACCGATGGATCTCAGTTCCCTGTTTCACATAAGCTATGTTTGGACTTAAATACGAGCAGCAGAAATTTAAAATCTATTCTGAAGGAGACCGGCACCCAGTGCAGAGACTTAATAACTGGAGAAATGTGTTCTGCTTTCTAGTTTTGGTTAGAATTCGAGCCGCTGCATTCTGAACGAGCTGGAGCTGTTTAATGGTGTTTTTGGGAAGAGAGCTGAGAAAAGCGTTCCAGGAGTCCAGCCTGCTGGAGATGAAAGCATGAATCAGTTTCTCTAAATCTTGCAAACATTTAGAGAGAACCAAAAGCTGATGCAAGAGAATGCCAAACATTTAGAGAGAACAAAAAGCTATTGCAAGAGAATGCCAAACATTGCGAGAGAACCCAAAACGATTGCAAGAGAATGCCAAACATTGCGAGAGAACCCAAAACTATTGCAAGAGAATGACAAACATTGTGAGAGAACCCAAAACTATTGCAAGAGAATGCCAAACATTGCAAGAGAACCCAAAACTATTGCAAGAGAATGCCAAACATTTAGAGAGAACAAAAAGCTATTGCAAGAGAATGCCAAACATTGCGAGAGAACCCAAAACTATTGCAAGAGAATGCCAAACATTGCGAGAGAACCCAAAACTATTGCAAGAGAATGCCAAACATTGCGAGAGAACCCAAAACTATTGCAAGAGAATGCCAAACATTGCGAGAGAACCCAAAACTATTGCAAGAGAATGCCAAACATTGTGAGAGAACCCAAAGCTATTGCAAGAGAATGCCAAACATTGTGAGAGAACCCAAAACTATTGCAAGAGAATGCCAAACGTTGTGAGAGAACCCAAAACTATTGCAAGAGAATGCCAAACGTTGTGAGAGAACCCAAAACTATTGGAAGAGAAAGCCAAACATTGCAAGAGAACCCAAAAGCTATTGCAAGAGAATGCCAAACATTGCGAGAGAACCCAAAACTATTGCAAGAGAATGCCAAACATTGCGAGGAGAACCCAAAACTATTGCAAGAGAATACCAAACGTTGCAAGAGAACCCAAAGCTATTGCAAGAGAATGCCAAACATTGCGAGAGAACCAAAAGCTATTGCAAGAGAATGCCAAACATTGTGAGAGAACCCAAAGCTATTGCAAGAGAATGCCAAACATTGCGAGAGAACCCAAAGCTATTGCAAGAGAATGCCAAACATTGCGAGAGAACCAAAAGCTATTGCAAGAGAGATGCCAAACATTGCAATAGAACCCAAAACTATTGCAAGAGAATGCCAAACGTTGTGAGAGAACCCAAAACTATTGCAAGAGAATGCCAAAACGTTGTGAGAGAACCCAGAACTATTGCAAGAGAATGCCAAACGTTGCGGGAGAACCCAAAGCTATTGCAAGAGAATGCCAAATGTTGCGAGAGAACAAAAAGCTATTGCAAGAGAATGCAAACATTGCGAGAGAACCCAAAACTATTGCAAGAGAATGCCAAACATTGCGAGAGAACCCAAAACTATTGCAAGAGAATACCAAAACGTTGCGAGAGAACCCAAAGCTATTGCAAGAGAATGCCAAACATTGCGAGAGAACCAAAAGCTATTGCAAGAGAATGCCAAACATTGTGAGAGAACCCAAAGCTATTGCAAGAGAATGCCAAACATTGCGAGAGAATCCAAAGCTATTGCAAGAGAATGCCAAACATTGTGAGAGAACCCAAAGCTATTGCAAGAGAATGCCAAACATTGCGAGAGAACCCAAAACTATTGCAAGAGAATGCCAAACATTGCGAGAGAACCCAAAACTATTGCAAGAGAATGACAAACATTGTGAGAGAACCCAAAACTATTGCAAGAGAATGCAAAACATTGCAAGAGAACCCAAAACTATTGCAAGAGAATGCCAAACATTTAGAGAGAACAAAAAGCTATTGCAAGAGAATGCCAAACATTGCGAGAGAACCCAAAACTATTGCAAGAGAATGCCAAACATTGCGAGAGAACCCAAAACTATTGCAAGAGAATGCCAAACATTGCGAGAGAACCCAAAGCTATTGCAAGAGAATGCCAAACATTGCGAGAGAACCCAAAACTATTGCAAGAGAATGCCAAACATTGTGAGAGAACCCAAAGCTATTGCAAGAGAATGCCAAACATTGTGAGAGAACCCAAAACTATTGCAAGAGAATGCCAAACGTTGTGAGAGAACCCAAAACTATTGCAAGAGAATGCAAACGTTGCGAGAGAACCCAAAACTATTGGAAGAGAAAGCCAAACATTGCAAGAGAACCCAAAAGCTATTGCAAGAGAATGCCAAAACATTGCGAGAGAACCCAAAACTATTGCAAGAGAATGCCAAATGTTGTGAGAGAACCCAAAACTATTGCAAGAGAATGCCAAACATTGCGAGAGAACCCAAAACTATTGCAAGAGAATACCAAACATTGCGAGAGAACCCAAAACTATTGCAAGAGAATGCCAAACATTGCGAGAGAACCCAAAACTATTGCAAGAGAATGCCAAACATTGCGAGAGAACCCAAAACTATTGCAAGAGAATGCCAAACATTGCGAGAGAACCCAAAACTATTGCAAGAGAATGCCAAACATTGTGAGAGAACCCAAAGCTATTGCAAGAGAATGCCAAACATTGTGAGAGAACCCAAAACTATTGCAAGAGAATGCCAAACGTTGTGAGAGAACCCAAAACTATTGCAAGAGAATGCCAAACGTTGTGAGAGAACCCAAAACTATTGGAAGAGAAAGCCAAACATTGCAAGAGAACCCAAAAGCTATTGCAAGAGAATGCCAAACATTGCGAGAGAACCCAAAACTATTGCAAGAGAATGCCAAACATTGCGAGAGAACCCAAAACTATTGCAAGAGAATACCAAACGTTGCAAGAGAACCCAAAGCTATTGCAAGAGAATGCCAAACATTGCGAGAGAACCAAAAGCTATTGCAAGAGAATGCCAAACATTGTGAGAGAACCCAAAGCTATTGCAAGAGAATGCCAAACATTGCGAGAGAACCCAAAGCTATTGCAAGAGAATGCCAAACATTGCGAGAGAACCAAAAGCTATTGCAAGAGAATGCCAAACATTGCAATAGAACCCAAAACTATTGCAAGAGAATGCCAAACGTTGTGAGAGAACCCAAAACTATTGCAAGAGAATGCCAAACGTTGTGAGAGAACCCAGAACTATTGCAAGAGAATGCCAAACGTTGCGGGAGAACCCAAAGCTATTGCAAGAGAATGCCAAATGTTGCGAGAGAACAAAAAGCTATTGCAAGAGAATGCCAAACATTGCGAGAGAACCCAAAACTATTGCAAGAGAATGCCAAACATTGCGAGAGAACCCAAAACTATTGCAAGAGAATACCAAACGTTGCGAGAGAACCCAAAGCTATTGCAAGAGAATGCCAAACATTGCGAGAGAACCAAAAGCTATTGCAAGAGAATGCCAAACATTGTGAGAGAACCCAAAGCTATTGCAAGAGAATGCCAAACATTGCGAGAGAATCCAAAGCTATTGCAAGAGAATGCCAAACATTGTGAGAGAACCCAAAGCTATTGCAAGAGAATGCCAAACATTGCGAGAGAACCCAAAACTATTGCAAGAGAATGCCAAACATTGCGAGAGAACCCAAAACTATTGCAAGAGAATGACAAACATTGTGAGAGAACCCAAAACTATTGCAAGAGAATGCAAAACATTGCAAGAGAACCCAAAACTATTGCAAGAGAATGCCAAACATTTAGAGAGAACAAAAAGCTATTGCAAGAGAATGCCAAACATTGCGAGAGAACCCAAAACTATTGCAAGAGAATGCCAAACATTGCGAGAGAACCCAAAACTATTGCAAGAGAATGCCAAACATTGCGAGAGAACCCAAAGCTATTGCAAGAGAATGCCAAACATTGCGAGAGAACCCAAAACTATTGCAAGAGAATGCCAAACATTGTGAGAGAACCCAAAGCTATTGCAAGAGAATGCCAAACATTGTGAGAGAACCCAAAACTATTGCAAGAGAATGCCAAACGTTGTGAGAGAACCCAAAACTATTGCAAGAGAATGCAAAACGTTGCGAGAGAACCCAAAACTATTGGAAGAGAAAGCCAAACATTGCAAGAGAACCCAAAAGCTATTGCAAGAGAATGCCAAACATTGCGAGAGAACCCAAAACTATTGCAAGAGAATGCCAAACGTTGTGAGAGAACCCAAAACTATTGCAAGAGAATGCCAAACATTGCGAGAGAACCCAAAACTATTGCAAGAGAATACCAAACGTTGCGAGAGAACCCAAAGCTATTGCAAGAGAATGCCAAACATTGCGAGAGAACCAAAAGCTATTGCAAGAGAATGCCAAACATTGTGAGAGAACCCAAAACTATTGCAAGAGAATGCCAAACATTGCGAGAGAACCCAAAGCTATTGCAAGAGAATGCCAAACATTGCGAGAGAACCAAAAGCTATTGCAAGAGAATGCCAAACATTGCGAGAGAACCCAAAACTATTGCAAGAGAATGCCAAACGTTGTGAGAGAACCCAAAACTATTGCAAGAGAATGCCAAACGTTGCGAGAGAACCCAAAACTATTGCAAGAGAATGCCAAACGTTGCGGGAGAACCCAAAGCTATTGCAAGAGAATGCCAAATGTTGCGAGAGAACCCAAGACTATTGGAAGAGAATGCAAAACGTTGCGAGAGAACCCAAAACTATTGCAAGAGAATGCCAAACATTGCGAGAGAACCAAAAGCTATTGCAAGAGAATGCCAAACATTGCGAGAGAACCCAGAACTATTGCAAGAGAATGCCAAACATTGCGAGAGAACCCAAAACTATTGCAAGAGAATGCCAAACATTGCGAGAGAACCCAAAACTATTGCAAGAGAATGCCAAACGTTGCGAGAGAACCCAGAACTATTGCAAGAGAATGCAAAACGTTGCGAGAGAACCCAAAACTATTGGAAGAGAAAACCAAACATTGTGAGAGAACCCAAAACTATTGCAAGAGAATGCCAAACGTTGCGAGAGAACCCAAAACTATTGCAAGAGAATGCCAAACGTTGCGAGAGAACCCAAAACTATTGCAAGAGAATGCCAAACGTTGTGAGAGAACCCAAAACTATTGCAAGAGAATGCCAAACATTGCGAGAGAACCAAAAGCTATTGCAAGAGAATGCCAAACATTGCGAGAGAACCCAAAACTATTGCAAGAGAATGCCAAACGTTGTGAGAGAACCCAAAGCTATTGCAAGAGAATGCCAAACATTGCGAGAGAACCAAAAGCTATTGCAAGAGAATGCCAAACATTGCGAGAGAACCAAAAGCTATTGCAAGAGAATGCCAAACATTGCGAGAGAACCCAAAACTATTGCAAGAGAATGCCAAACGTTGTGAGAGAACCCAAAGCTATTGCAAGAGAATGCCAAACATTGCGAGAGAACCAAAAGCTATTGCAAGAGAATGCCAAACATTGCGAGAGAACCAAAAGCTATTGCAAGAGAATGCCAAACGTTGTGAGAGAACCCAAAACTATTGCAAGAGAATGCCAAACGTTGTGAGAGAACCCAAAACTATTGCAAGAGAATACCAAACATTGCGAGAGAACCCAAAACTATTGCAAGAGAATGCCAAACGTTGTGAGAGAACCCAAAACTATTGCAAGAGAATGCCAAACGTTGTGAGAGAACCCAAAACTATTGGAAGAGAAAGCCAAACATTGCAAGAGAACCCAAAACTATTGCAAGAGAATGCCAAACGTTGTGAGAGAACCCAAAACTATTGCAAGAGAATGCCAAACGTTGTGAGAGAACCCAAAACTATTGCAAGAGAATGCCAAACGTTGCGAGAGAACCCAAAGCTATTGCAAGAGAATGCCAAACATTGTGAGAGAACCCAAAGCTATTGCAAGAGAATACCAAACATTGTGAGAGAACCCAAAACTATTGCAAGAGAATGACAAACATTGTGAGAGAACCCAAAACTATTGCAAGAGAATGCCAAACATTGTGAGAGAACCCAAAGCTATTGCAAGAGAATACCAAACATTGCGAGAGAACCCAAAACTATTGCAAGAGAATGCCAAACGTTGTGAGAGAACCCAAAACTATTGCAAGAGAATGCCAAACGTTGTGAGAGAACCCAAAACTATTGGAAGAGAAAGCCAAACATTGCAAGAGAACCCAAAACTATTGCAAGAGAATGCCAAACGTTGTGAGAGAACCCAAAACTATTGCAAGAGAATGCCAAACATTGTGAGAGAACCCAAAACTATTGCAAGAGAATGCCAAACGTTGCGAGAGAACCCAAAGCTATTGCAAGAGAATGCCAAACGTTGCGAGAGAACCCATAACTATTGCAAGAGAATGCCAAACATTGCGAGAGAACCCATAACTATTGCAAGAGAATGCCAAACATTGCGAGAGAACCCAAAACTATTGCAAGAGAATGCCAAAACATTGCGAGAGAACCCAAAACTATTGCAAGAGAATGCCAAACGTTGCGAGAGAACCCAAAACTATTGCAAGAGAATGCCAAACGTTGCGAGAGAACCCATAACTATTGCAAGAGAATGCCAAACATTGCGAGAGAACCCAAAACTATTGCAAGAGAATGCCAAACATTGCGAGAGAACCCAAAACTATTGCAAGAGAATGCCAAACGTTGTGAGAGAACCCAAAACTATTGCAAGAGAATGCCAAACATTGTGAGAGAACCCAAAACTATTGCAAGAGAATGCCAAACGTTGCGAGAGAACCCAAAACTATTGCAAGAGAATGCCAAACGTTGCGAGAGAACCCATAACTATTGCAAGAGAATGCCAAACATTGCGAGAGAACCCAAAACTATTGCAAGAGAATGCCAAACATTGCGAGGAGAACCCAAAACTATTGCAAGAGAATGCCAAACGTTGCGAGAGAACCCAAAACTATTGCAAGAGAATGCCAAACGTTGTGAGAGAACCCAAAGCTATTGCAAGAGAATGCCAAACATTGCGAGAGAACCCAAAACTATTGCAAGAGAATGCCAAACGTTGCGAGAGAACCCAAAACTATTGCAAGAGAATGCCAAACGTTGTGAGAGAACCCAAAGCTATTGCAAGAGAATGCCAAACGTTGTGAGAGAACCTAAAGCTATTGCAAGAGAATGCCAAATGTTGTGAGAGAACCTAAAGCTATTGCAAGAGAATGCCAAACATTGCAAGATAACCCAAAACTATTGCAAGAGAATGCCAAACATTGCGAGAGAACCCAAAGCTATTGCAAGAGAATGCCAAACATTGCGAGAGAACCCAAAACTATTGCAAGAGAATGCCAAACGTTGTGAGAGAACCCAAAACTATTGCAAGAGAATGCCAAACATTGTGAGAGAACCCAAAACTATTGCAAGAGAATGCCAAACGTTGCGAGAGAACCCAAAACTATTGCAAGAGAATGCCAAACGTTGCGAGAGAACCCATAACTATTGCAAGAGAATGCCAAACATTGCGAGAGAACCCAAAACTATTGCAAGAGAATGCCAAACATTGCGAGAGAACCCAAAACTATTGCAAGAGAATGCCAAACGTTGCGAGAGAACCCAAAACTATTGCAAGAGAATGCCAAACGTTGTGAGAGAACCCAAAGCTATTGCAAGAGAATGCCAAACATTGCGAGAGAACCCAAAACTATTGCAAGAGAATGCCAAACGTTGCGAGAGAACCCAAAACTATTGCAAGAGAATGCCAAACGTTGTGAGAGAACCCAAAGCTATTGCAAGAGAATGCCAAACGTTGTGAGAGAACCTAAAACTATTGCAAGAGAATGCCAAATGTTGTGAGAGAACCTAAAGCTATTGCAAGAGAATGCCAAACATTGCGAGATAACCCAAAACTATTGCAAGAGAATGCCAAACATTGCGAGAGAACCCAAAGCTATTGCAAGAGAATGCCAAACATTGCGAGAGAACCCAAAGCTATTGCAAGAGAATGCCAAACGTTATGAGAGAACCCAAAGCTATTGCAAGAGAATGCCAAACATTGCGAGAGAACCCAAAACTATTGCAAGAGAATGCCAAATGTTGTGAGAGAACCCAAAACTATTGCAAGAGAATGCCAAACATTGCGAGAGAACCCAAAACTATTGCAAGAGAATGCCAAACATTCATTCATCTTCAGGTCGGCTTATTCCCTTTCGGGGTCGCCACAGCGGAAATGAACCGCCAACTCTCTGGCATATGTTTTACGCAGCGGATGCCCTTCCAGCCGCAACCTATCGCTGGGAAACATTCACACACTCATTCACACTTTAAACACTATGGGCAATTGTTCTTATTCAATTCACTTATTCCGCATGTCTTTGGACTTGTGGGGAAACCGGAGCACCCGGAGAAAACCCACGCGATCACGGGGAGAACATGCAAACTCCACACAGAAATGCCACCTGCCCCAGCCGAGCCTAGAACCAGCGACCTTCTTGCTGTGAGACGGCCTTCTTGCTGTGAGACGGCCGTGCTACCCACTGCGCCACCGTGACGCCCCAAATGCCAAACAATTAAAATAAAATAAAAATAGGAAGAATATTTTCATCCCATTGTTTTCTTTGCTACTATGTCCTTTTAAAGGTGTGGTAAATCTACACAGAACCACCCCCCACCTCATCATAGAAAAAAAAAAAAAACAGTCAAGCAACTTTTTTATTAAGTTTACATATTCATTTTATGTGGTTGTTGGTATTATTTATATTTCTCTATTTTATTCTTGTATTCATTTTCCTGAGCCAGTTTATGAATTCATGAGTTGTATGCGTGTAATTTGATTCAGTTTGTTGTCTCCGTCACTAACCCATAATGCTCTTTCAATAGCTGATAATAGTGAGCATAGAAAAAAGAAAACAACGACCTCTAGCTTTACTACTCTGGTGTTTGTGATCCCAGCAGCGCGTCAATGACGAGCGTGTCATTGAATAATGTCGAGCTCCACTAGACAAGTCGCATTGCTCTGGTTTCACCGGAGCACCTTTAATGTTGCCGGTTAGAGAGCACGGAAAACCGGGCGATGCTCCTCCGTTCACTCCACGAGAGCGACAAACACGCGGCGGGTTTCCGCGAGGAAATAATGTAATCCGGGAACATTAGTCTTTGCTGTCTGTCCCTCTTCCGAACGGCTTCACCATGAAATCCTGTCAATCCCGCTTCGCTCTCTTGGAATTAACCCTTCTTTTTCTTCACATTCAGACCTGCAAGGTGAAAACCGAAGGTAAGACGATGACCTTTTCTTGGCGTTTTTGTTAAGCTAATAAATGTTCAGGTTTGTCTTTTTTTCAAACTCTCACAGTTGAGGACGTTCGCGGGTGGTCAGCATGCTAGTCATGGTTGTAAAGTCTCTTTTATCATTTGGCGCTTTCGAATTTTACACAATATTTATACAATATTATTTAATTTGAAGATGGCTTATTAGTTCTCACCCAATTCACAAGTGGTTTACGCTCGTTTTAGACGGAAAAAGTAGTTTTTTTTTGCTAGCCCCTCGCTCGCTCGTGTCAGACCTCAGTCTGGGGAACTTTTGAGCCTCTTCGAAGCACACCTTGTTCTGTACCTCGACATTATTATTCTTGAATCATTCTGCATGTTGTTGACTTCAAGAGATAGCAGACCAAACATATGCCCAGGAATAAAGGACTCCATCTCTTCTCTCACTCACCGAAGAAAGCATTTGTTTCGTCTTTGATTTTGATCGCTCAGATGCGGTTCTCGGGTCTCGGGTCTCGGGTCTCGGGTCTCGCGTCTCGGGTCTCGGGTCTCGGCTCTCGGGTCTCGGCTCTCGGCTCTCGGCTCTCGGGTCTCGGGTCTCGGGTCTCGGGTCTCGGGTTTCGCGTCTCGGGTCTCGGGTCTCGGGTCTCGGGTCTCGGGTCTCGGGTCTCGGGTCTCGGGTCTCGGGTCTCGGGTCTCGGGTCTCGGGTCTCGGGTCTCGGGTCTCGGGTCTCGCGTCTCGGGTCTCGCGTCTCGGGTCTCGGGTCTCGGGTCTCGCGTCTCGGGTCTCGGCTCTCGGGTCTCGCGTCTCGGGTCTCGGGTCTCGGCCGGGGCGCACTGCGGTGCTCGTCTCCAACCTGAACCTGCCGCTCGAGTTTTCATTAAAAGAGCGGTTCCCTCTAGCCAGAGACCAGCAGCGGATTTCCTCGAGGACTTTTTTCAGTTTCTGTGAGAGAAAGATTGTTACAGATCCGTTATGTATTATTTTAGTCAAAAAATTCTTTAGGCTATAATATATGAATATTTAGTTACTAATTAACGTTCTACTTTCTTCTCTCTTAGATGAGCTTATTTTAGATTTTGTTTTAATTTCTTGTAATTTATGTATGAAAATACAGGTTTCCGTATATATATTTTAAAAACAGCAGTAAAACTGGTCATCATTTTTTTTTTAACAAAATAGTTCCTTTTTGAGATCCGTGTTGTTGTCTTTCATGTTGACTGTGTGGAGGTTGCAAGTAAAAAAATATCTTGTTAAAGGATAGACTTAATTCTCAGCCATAAATACTTTCAAAATGCAGCATCTGACCAGTGTTTGGTTAATTGTTGTTTTAGCACGAGAAGTAATTTATATAGTAACATATGTTTTCTTTGATTTCAACAAACTATTTTTAGATTATGTAACAAGGGAACATCTGTAAAGTTTTTAAGTATTGTGCTGCTTTTTCTATGAAAGTCAGGAATTTACCTTTTTTTTTTTTTTACCAAAGCTGTCTGAGAGTTTGGTTGATGCTTGATGTGGTTGAAAGAGCTGGAGGAAGGCGGCAGGCGCAGGAGACAGCAGCACTCTGAGTCACACTGCAGAGAGAGGATACACCACAGGATCATGTGCACTTAACCATTTAACATTGGCGCTCTGGTCAGTTTACTCTCGGTTTTCAGAAAGATGTGATGCTTTGGGATAGGGTCAAAGCTTATGTTATAGTTTAATCATTAATGCTAAATGAAAAAAATGCATATTTTTACCCAGTCAAATTTAGCAACTCCGCTGAATTTTGAAATGTGCATTAATTCACTTAAAAAGATTTGTTGCTTGAATTTTGTTTTTATCATCAGCTTTGAATTAGAGTATTGGTCAAATTACTTATTACTCTTTTAAATAACAGGTGACTGGGCAGACAGCATATTTTATTATGCAATGAAACTAAGTGTGAGGGAAAGGACATCCCTGGAATGAACTTTAATTATTAATCACTAGCTGCGTGTAATGCAATTCATCAATGTTTTAAAAGCAATTATAGCGATGAATAGTACACTGTAAAGAAATATATTTAAAAACATAAAGTACTGGTATGAAATTACAGGCACATTTAAATTTTTTCTTCTTTTCCCTAAAATTGCCTTTTTCAAAATAAATTTTACTCAACATTTATTAATTTAACAGATATTTTTCCTTTCTATTTCTGTGAGAGTTTATCTCTGAATCAAGGAGCAGTTGGGATTTCTATACTACGAGGTAGAGCATGTTAACTCCCGGTTTTAACTTTTATTCAAGATGTAAATACAGTGAATCAGAGTGGCATAGACAGTCATTTAAGGATGTATTTTAGTAAGAAAGCTTTACCTTGTCCACTGACCAACTGAAAAAAAGAAGATAATGACTGCCAGTAATAACGGCACCTGTTCAATTAGCAGACTATAAGTTAAAAATGGATATCAATTATAAAAAAAATATTCCATAAACTACTGGGGTATTTGACTCGTAATTTTAATTATAACAACATGTTTAAATGTATTCATACAATAATAGTAGAAAGCTCTAAGCTAGAATAGTCTCATCACAGTTGGGTGACTCCATGAAGACAGCAAGGGCTAAGATATCTGTGCAGCACAAGAGATTTGCGCCATATTAGAAAAGACAGGATTTATTCCCCTACTGTAGAATGAAGCGTCCGTTTTTACATAAAGGATTTTGGGAAACCTTCATTGGAAACATTGATGTACATTTAGAGACAATGTCTAATATGGCTTTGTGTTATTTGATAAAGCCAGAACGTACTGTGTCTATAAAGCCTTATCCACATAAGCACGTTTTTTTAAATCCTAGTCAGCAGTCGGTATTTAAATAATGTGTTTTATTTTAGGTACCTTTCGGGGCTTGCTATGAACTCAAGGAAAACAAAAACAGAGATTGCATACCATAGAAATAGTAAATTTAAACACTAATGGGGGTTTAAACACAAATACAAAATCTTGTCACTGCTACACAGTACTGGTAAACAGAAATATAAGATCATAACACTGCTTCAGATGAGCTACTAAACCTCATATACTGTTTGTGAAAACTTCAGCCCAAGTGAAGTTAGTTGCAGTAGAACGTGAGGTTTTTGAGAGTCACTCAATAAAAGTTTATATTGCAATGCTGTATTAATAGTTTTTTGTTTTATTTTATTTGTTACATGTAAAATTAATTTGTGTGGCAAATTAGACATTTCATCTGTTTAGAAGACACCTTCGGTTGCATTTAGTTTCTTAGGTGACTTTAATACATACATTTATAAAGTTTCTTATTGTTAGTTATGCTAAGAACAGTGATCATGGCTTTATTCATTAGGTCTAACATCTGCCAGCATCTTCACAAATGTATCGCTAAATATTGTCTACTCCATGGGAAAGTGCTTAACAGCTTAATTCAGAAAGTTGCTGGTTCATACCCACCCGTGCGTCTTTTCTAAAGGAAATTATAGATTCTCCCCATGGTTGTGTGTACGTTGATTAGTGTCCTTCGTCACCCCAAAACTACAAGCCGTGTTCCTTGTAGAGAAAACATTACTGTTCAGCTATACTCACTCAACCTACTTATCCAGGTTCAGAATTCCCTTCACACCAGCAAGCCACTACACTCATCCATCACAGCAGTAGCCGGAAGCAGTTAATGCCTACACTTCCTTAGATAAACACTTCTACAAGGGCCAGAACCCATGCAACGGACCACCATCACTGAATCACCATGATAAGCGTGGGTCCTTCTTAACACTTCCACTTCTCCTGTCCTCTCCTCCAGTTAATATCGCATCTTCTCCTTCCTGGTGTTCTGAAGAGGTGCCTTTAGGGGGGTTTACGTACTGTTCAGACTGTTCGCTCAATCTGTTTTATCCACGTTTACAAACCCTTTCACACTAGAGACACACCTGCACTCCATTCCATAATTCATCATTTGAATTCTGACCCTTGGAAAAAACCTTCTCTCGCTGTTTCCTTTTTGTCCAGCCTTCACACAAACAAGAACACAGTTTTGCAGAATAAAATTAAGTCAAAAGAAGAAAAAAAACCTAAATGATAAACTACACAGTATAAAATATTAAAAACTGTAAAAAGTTTGAATAATTTTAAGTGTTTTCTTTTTTTTTTACGTTAGTGGTTTACAGAGGTGCAATTGTGTGAATGATACATTTTTTTTGCCTTTTAAAATGAATGTAAAAAATAAATTAGTATTTAGTATACAAAATAAAATTAGTGTGGGAGGTGTTTATCTTTTATGTTTGCTTTTTCTATAACTTGTTGTTATTAGATGCAGCTTTCATAAGTGATAAATGGAAATTTTTGCCCTGGAATGATAGTTGTACAAACCTGATCATTAGCTGAGGTTTTCAACAATTTCCTATTGCCAAAACGAGGCAAACATTTTTTTGTATAATCAAAATCATTATGATTAAAAAAAAATACATGGTGGCAGTTTTCAAATAAATTGTTATAAAAAGGTATTCATAACCAGCAAAAGTAGCATAAATATCACACATATCAGACATTATTTATTGTAGAAGCTAATGATATAAATAAAAGTATTCATTGAAACATATTGAAGTATGCTTTTGTTTATTAAAGACACTATTTTCCACTTCCAGCTCAACTATCCCTATCAAAGCAACAGCTCTATCTCTTTCTATTTTCTCTTTTCATGTTTTCTGCATATTCATGATGGTAAAGAACTGTATCTGAGCTCATTAGAATCTGCTGTTTTGATAAACTTACAAAAAAAAGACTTCCACTTTACAGTTTAAAGAAACCTCTGGTAGAAGACTTATAAAACCAATACCAAGGCTGTAGATATGCAGAGTTGTAGTTATCAAGGGTGATCTCTGGAGCTGACACACCACTTTGTAAATCTATAGCTCGCCACAAGTTTCTCTTCAGCTGTGGGCATAAGCATGTCTCCACTGGCTAAAAAGGATATCAGTCAACGAGCCAATCAGAAGAAGCACCAGATGCTACCTTCTCATGAAGCATGACTTCTGATTGGTCTCCACAGACACCCAAAGATGACAGATTCACAAAATATATAATTTTTTGTCGGAAACTAGGATAAAAGTGTGATGATTTTAGTCTCTGGGCAGGAATAGCACAAGTGTTTTATCTCTGGAGCTCATTTGCAACATGGAGAAAATGATCCTGCACATGGAAGTTCTGTTAGCAAAGCTCTGTTCAGGCAGCTACCAAGTTCTCTATCGATCTCTCTTTATCATATTATAGAGAAAATGTATGTTGTTAAATGTAGGGATGCACCAATACCGGTATCGGCCTCAATAGCACATTTTCTAAAGTACTCGTAATCGTTAAAAGACCCCCGATACCGGTGACCGATGCCACCATCTGAGAAATGTGTATGTTTAAGCGGCATGTAAGGGGTTAATCACAGGTGCTGAGTGCCTGCCCTGCTCCCACATACACACCCCGGCTGCGGGAAGAAGACAGGCGAGACATGCCAGCCGTGTGGAACTATTTAAAAGACAATGAAGACAACAAAACAAAGACGGACTGCAAGTTGTGCTCAGCGAAACTGTCTAGAGGAGGCTCAGAAGGTAGTGCATTTAACACAACTCATTTAATCAAGCACCTAAAATCTCAACTCAACAATAAGCACAAAGAGTTTACCCACGCTTATAAACCAACACAACCCAAGCTGCAGCAAACTCTTGCAAGATGAGAGAAATGTCCAGAGACAATCTGCTGTGAAAATAACACAGGCAATTATCGAATACATTGGATTGAGTGAGCAGCCTCTCTCAGAGGTAGAAAATGTGGGGTTCCTGCGTCTCCTCCATGTTCTGGAGCCCAGATCTGACGTCCCAAGCCACCGCTGCATGACTGACACGGAGCTGCCTAAACGATGCAGGCATCCAGGGCCAGGCTCTAAGATGGTTTAACTCTTACCTCTCTGACCGGAGTCAGTTTGTTCATGTAAATGGAGACTCATCGGACACAATAGCAGTAGAGCATGGAGTTCCTCAAGGATCCGTTTTGGGACCCATCCTATTCTCAATATACATGCTGCCCCTTGGCAAAATTATTAGAAGACATGGTGTTAGTTTCCATTGCTATGCAGACGACACCCAGCTCTATATATCAGCAAAACCTAACGACCCTTTAAAGCTAAATAAGATCTCAGAATGTGTCGCTGATATCAATGATTGGATGAATGAAAATTTTCTTATGCTAAATCCAGATAAAACAGAAATATTACTTATTGGCTCTAAAAAGCAATTACAGAATCTCTCTGCTTTAAATATGGAACTGGGGGGGACACACTGTTCATTTTTCCACTACAGTTAAAAATCTTGGCGTTATTATAGATAGTGAACTGACGTTTAAGAACCATATCTCTTATGTTACTAAGACTGCTTTCTTTCACCTCAGGAATATTTCTAAAGTGCGGAACATGCTGTCTATTGTAGATGCAGAAAAATTAGTGCATGCTTTCATGACTTCCAGAATGGATTATTGTAATGCTCTGTTAGCCGGCTGTTCAGCCGCCACGCTACAAAAATTACAGTTAGTCCAGAACGCAGCAGCTAGAGTTCTCACAAGAACAAAGAAATATGATCACATTACACCGGTTTTGTGCTCTCTTCATTGGCTTCCTGTACAATATCGCATTGACTACAAGATTCTGCTCCTTGCCTTTAAGGCACTGAATGGCTTGGCTCCGGCCTACCTGAGCAGTCTCCTCTCACGATATATTCCAGCTCGCTCTCTCCGATCAAAAGAAGCAGCTCTACTGTTTGTACCGAAGGTTAGTAAATCCACAAGAGGTGGAAGAGCGTTCTCATATAGAGCCCCGAAGCTCTGGAATAAACTACCGGATGTTGTCCGCAGCTCAACTACGCTCACAGATTTCAAAACTAAATTAAAAACATATCTGTTGAAACTGGCATTCCAATAATTATCTCTTGGTATTTGTCTAAACAGATATGGTGCCTGAGCACCATATACATACAAACTGTTTGAAAAAAACAATGTGGTTCAATGTTCCTCTCTAACCTATCCTCATTATTTATCTCTCCTCCTGCAGCTGATGCTGATCACCTGTTTGTTGTCTATGTTACAGTTTACTAACCGTTTTCTCAATTTCTTAGTTCCTGTTTTGTCTTTGTTTGTTTTGTTTGTTTTTTGTTTTTCAGGTCCTGTCCAGCAAACCGTTCATCGATGGATTTTTAGTTTGTATGTTCTTTATGCTGGGGAGGTGATTAGCACCTGCCTCAGTCAGCAGGAGTCCCCTCTCAGAGGGAACTCCTGTCTGCTCTGCCTGATCCTCACGAGGACTTTGTGAAGCTGCTTTGAAAGCAATTGCTAAAGAAGCGCTATATAAAAACTGATTGATTGATTGATTGAACTACACGAATTGAGTTTCACGCCACAATGAGCCATAAAACAGAACACCAGCCAGGCTTAATTTATAAGAATTAAGATTTAAGCCCTTATTTTTTTATAATAAATTCATTGTAAATAAATGGTCTAAAACTTAAGCTGTTACCTGTAAATTTAAATCATGTTGTTAAGTATCGGTATCGACGAGTACTTGAAATGCAAAAAAGTGGTATCGGTGCATCCCTAGTTATAATTATCGATATCGAATTATCGCCTAGCCCTAAGCTAGAGTATTCTTTGTTATTAGTTTCATCCTTGATGCTTGCACATCTACAGCAAGCCCAGGACAGAGTTCGATGCTGACAGGAACTTGTTTGCATTATCTTAGAGCTGTGTTTTTGTCAGAAATTACAAATCCGCAGAACTAACTTGGGGGCTTACCAGAAGATCTATAGATCTGCTCAGCGTTGTGTTTTCGCTGGAACAACACAAATTATGCAGGATTGAGCTGTTTATGTCACTATTCTAGACCTTTCCAGAACAGACTGTCACTGAGATCTTCCAAGCTGGTTTTGCCAGGGAGGACAACTCTCTTCCAACACACTCCTTCTGTCGTGCAGATTTTAAGGGCCCAAGAAAGCAGGAGGCACCTCAGCGCTTCAGCAGTTACAAAGTTTCAACAAGTCTCATATCTGAGCTGTATTTGGAGTTCTATGAGTGTTAGGGGAAGACTAGGGATCAAATTTCTACACAGACTGTAATGCTACGGAACCCATTGACACAGCAACCTTGAATATTTTGAATAAGTATGCAGTGTTAAGCTCAAAGACACAAGTAAGTCATTGAGGTTAATATATAGTTAGCTCGGTGCTCCAGATTGATATAAGTGTTTGGTTCTGTATAATAGAGTTTTCCCGAGTTAGCTTCTTCCGAATTCACTGTATGCTTGCTAAAGTTAGCTACTTGGCTCATCGACGTTAAGATGCTATCGTAACTCACTCAGAGCTTGTAACTCTATGTTGCTGGCTCTAAAAACACAGGCTTTATTTAAAAAGCAAAGCGTTTTGAGCTCTGAAACTTTGTGTTTTTTATTGTTGCTTCTGCTCTTGTATGTGAAAATATCAGGCACTTTTTGGTTTCTTAACAAAAATAATAAATGTTTTTATATTAAGACGTAGATGTGATGTGTAGAAATACTTGTTTAATTTTAGATTCTTAATATATAAAAATACAGTTTTTTAACAGCAAGTCATATCTGTGCTGTATATGGCAGGTATCGGACTGTTAAAAGAAACTGATACATATCTGCTTTTTAATGGTCAATTTCTTGGTCTAAATAAACTGTAAAAATACATTAGGTGGTTGGAAACCCAAATGTCAGTGGTTTTTACAGTAAAATATATATATTTTTTTAATAAATTGAGAAGCTGTTGAGGGAGTCTTCATTTTGGTCTGAAATTACTATTACATTTCTGATGTGTAATGGACTTTGCATTGGCCTGTTTGTCTCAGCCAGACTGCCAGATCTTAACGCTTTTAACTGAAGACAATTCTTCTATTGCACCAGTGTATAAAACCCCTTTCCGAACTAAATGTGAGCTTTTATAGTAAAGAGCATTTTTGTTCCACAGCCATGGCTTTTAGTCATAAACTTCAAAATATTTATTTAGAATTTTACAGATTACATTTAGAGACGGTCCTGGATTTGTCTATAAGTCACACATTACTTGTTTAGCCTCAGAACAGACTTTGGCTTTGACCCATCATCCTTTTTTATTTTATAGGCTATAGTTACTGCATTTTAAGTCATAATATCTTTACCTGTCATCGTCTGATCCCAAAATGATTGAGAGGTGTCCGATTTGGCATTTCCAAAGACCAACATCAAAGGTCCTCGCTGCATACACTGCAAACTGACTGCAAATTACTTTTTGTTCAGAAGCCTTGTTTAATGAGATGTTCATTATGTTCAAGAAGGCCTCAATTGTGATAGTGTCAGCTCTTTTCACAGGCGTGTGCTCAACTCTATTAAACTCCACATTGTTTGGGATTTTGATGTGATTTTGTGGTATTCCAGTAATGAGTTTGCCCATTATTGCTATGAAGTCAGAACGAGAGTAGCATTAGGATTGAGAGATTATTGTAGACGGGTATGACAGCTTCTCGTTTCACTGTCACAAGCCTTAGCAAATGAGCACCTGCCACCATGAGCAGGAACCCAGTCGCACGCCATTATCACTTTACCAGACTTTAGTTTTCACTTTCAGGAGTTTTTTTCCTCTTACATCAGATATACAGAATGATGGAACAGAAAGATGGTTTAGGTGTAGGCACTGCTTTCACTCAGTAAGGGATTCTTGGTTTGAATCTCAGAAGGTTACTTTTAAAAGAACGTGGTGTTTCTGTGATTGTCTAAGCTTGCTCTGGGTTCAATTTAGTTTCACAGTCCAAAAATATGTCTCTGGGTGAATGATGAGCCTACATTGGCCAGGAGTAAAGCCCTTTTCACACTGTCACTGTTTGGCCATTCATCTACTACCACAAATGCTTCGAAACTCAATACGAGGTGAGCGTTTTACAGAAGCTGAACTGGAGTTTTGGGCTTTTTCCAGAACTGTTTATAACACTTTTCTTTCTTCTGATTGACCAACACGTGCGTTTTGTTGTTGTTTCATGCATGCAAAAGTTGTCCTTGAATAGTCAAGATTATTTTTGAAACCAAACAGAAAGCCATACTTGCTGACATGATCTGATTCTGGCTGTCAATGTTTTCAGGTTGTTTGATTCCAATTATTTTTGCTGGTGAAGTTTTCAGCAGTAATCACTCCCTGATACCTGTTTCACACTGAATGTGTTTGTACAGTGTGTGCCGTAAAGGTGCTTTGACTTTCAAACAAGTTGTTGAAGCAGCATGAACATCAAATGCTCCTTTTTTGAAAACAAGCAAAGAACAAGTTTAATTCCCAATGTTCTGATCGGGAAGCTTTAATAAGTGTCTGCATTGAATAAAAAAAAAGTTTAGACTAGAAACAAGTTTTCTTTTTTACTCATGTGTTTTGTGTCTTTGATGTTAAAAAGTGTAGGATGAGGCACGCACTTAAGGTTGGTGAATAATTTAGTATACCTTTGAAACAAAAGAACAAACAAGACAGAATTTGAAATAGTGAGATGCAGTGAGAAACAGACAATATATCAAGAATCCACACTATGCAACCAACTACTTACAACTTTATATAAAAAAGGATAATGATCTCCCCAAGAAAGAGAGTGTGAAAATGAGTGGTGTCCACGAATCCCTAGTCTTATAAATGATAAACCCTCTACACCAGGGGTCTCCAAATTTGGTCCTGGAGGGCTGGAGGCCTACACATTTTGGGTTCAATCATTATGAGACTCACTAGTTACACTACTTAAGATCCTCTCTGATTGTCTGAAGCAAGAGTAGTATGCATGCAACTAAAGTTACAACTAAAATTTGCATGCAATTTTAAAATGCATGCAATTTTAGAGTTACAACTAAAATGTGCAGGGCTGCGGCCCTCCAGGACCAGATTTGGGATCTCTGCTCTACACTGTAAAAGGAAACTAAAATACTCAGAAGCTTGAAATGGTAATGTACTTTACGGCGAAGGGTGAATGGGGCAGACGTGAGCAGGTTCTCGTTTAAAACTGCCCAACTTTAGTAAAAACATGAATAAACATCTGGTGCGTCAATGTTTTTAAATTCAGATTAGTAGTTTTTACCTCCATGAACACTCTCAGAGGTGAATTATTGAAAAAAAATACTATTATTTTTTTACGCATCTATTTACAAGATGAAATTGTATTTTGACACGTTGAAAGTGGGGATTTCTTTGTTAGCACATATTTAAAGAATTTTTTACACTGTGTATTTTTCATGTGATGTTTTTTTTTAGCACACTTCACTTTAATTGTGTTAATTAAACGTTTCAGGCACACAGCCGAGGAAAAATAGCTAACATGTTACTTATCACAGAATTGCAATCTGTCTCAACTTTGTAAAGTTCTGGTGACTGATTCAAAGTGAAGGTATTTACAGGATGTCTGGTACAGATGTCTGATGGTTGTCACTGTTTAGCCATAGACACACATAAAATACTGAAATCTCTTTTGCACTGGTTGGCCACTATCTTATTGAGCTCACCAGTATAGTTGCCTGGCAACATTGCATTAAAAACCTGTAGTCATTGTCAAGAGCCTCATTCGAGATGTTTGGGTTATTAAGACCGCTTTTTATTAATCTTCCACTAACCGCAAACTTCAGTCGTGTGACCCCAATTGAAAGAGTTAATATAAAGCAAGCATTTCCACAGTTTTATTAAGCAAACTTTTTACCATGCATATCCATTGGTCATTCTTTGTTTTCCCAAACATGAGGGAGGTGGGAGTTGTGTTTTGCAGTTGGATAACGTCTAGACATCAGTGACGTTTAGTGACCTTTTCACCCTTTCCCCCAAGGTGAGGCTGTGCTTGTATGAAGTAATACGTCCATTCCAAATTTTCAGGCTGGCATACCCAATCACTCCAGTGTCTAACACAGTGTTTTAGAGTATTCCGAATATGAGCTGGAGCAAGTATTTTTTGTGTGCGTTTAATCTCATTATGTCTCTCATTGTATCTCTTTCATTTACTGTCATTGTGTCTTTCTCATTTTCTCTCATTGTGTCTCTCTCATTTAGTCTCATTGTGTCTCTCACTGTCTGCCTGATGGGGATGAAGTGAGACAGACCGAATGTGTTAATTCCGTCACTATTGGGGATTAACTGTCAACCTATTAAACGAATGAATACAAATAAAAGGATGACTTCTGGCTCTACAAGACTTATCTGAAATCTGACTCACTGTGAATAGTATTTATTCTATGAAAGACAGCTATTTTGATCATGGGCAGTCTCCGCCTCATCAGCGGAGGCCATGTGTTTGTCTCCCACGCAGAGGAATAATTGACTAATGTGCTCAATTTTCACTTTGCATTTAAGCATATTTTAGATACATGAATGTAAATGTAAATTAGCTAGTTTTATGACTTTTGTGAAAATTTAGCTGCTTTTTACATTTTTTTGTAAAATCTATATGCATTTCTTGGTGATTTTTTGGCTGCTTTAACTCAAAAGTTCCTGATGTTTCAGTGTGAGACAATTGACTCATCTGATTCATCTAGTGTATTTTTTTTAACCGAATTTGTCAACAATATAAATGTCATGGTCAAACAGGAAGCTTGACCTTTTGGTCTGAATAGCTCTCATGATGACTTTCGTTTCCTGAGTTCAATTAGATGATTTTAAACTAATTTTATGTGAAAGATTGCATCAGTTAAAAAGGTGCTATTATTTGTTACTTTTACAATGCCTTTGAGATTTATTTTAGCTCTACAGCGGAGGTTGTTTTCCACCCCATTGTGGGACCAAAGACATCCTAATCTCAAGGGTGCTGTAAAATATGTATCTGGCTCTTGGAGTACAAGTAATTACTTTTCCAGACTTTTCCATGAAGCATGAAATGCTGTCAAATCTCTTCCATAGAACAAGAAAATCCTTCAAATAAAGATCTATGCTACAGTTAATGAAATCTATGAATATATTAGTTGGTAACACAAAGCCGTCTACGAAACTTTCATATATTTCTGAAATACTCTCAATTTTTCAAGAAACACATTGTCTTTGTGTAAAATTACAGATGTATTCAGACATTTTATGAAACCAGTAATTGTTCTAATAAGATCATGAACACCCGATTTAAAGACCACTTACTAGGATTATAAAAGCATTAATAGCTAAAGAACAGGGAGATGAATGACTCTTTGGAAAACTGAATATACCATGTCATGGGGCTGCTGGGCCAAAGCTATTTATAAAGAAAACCCTCATAGAACATGCCATCATAGTGTACAACAATCTGTGGCCTGTTTTTTCAAAGTTGAGAATACTTTTTTTTTTATGTATTTAATTTTACATGATATGCTATCTATCTTTGAGCTTTTTATTGTAGATAAAATATTTTATTTATAAGATGCAAGTATAGTATAGTATATAGTATTAAGTATAGCATCAAAAATTGATGATTGGAATTATATTTCCAGGGTAGAGCTTCAAGATTATGGGAAAATTAAAATCATTATTTAATTGAACCATCATAATTATTTTACGGCCTTATATTTCATTTGTGTTTCATAAATCACTGTCAGATCTTGATCTAATGTCCACTTTATTAATATGTCTTTATGAACCAAACTGTACAATTTTAAGTTAAAATAAATGTAGGTATTTTAATAAGTGTTAGTTTAATTTAAGCGAATTTCAACACCTGGATTAAATGAAATATTTACACACTTCTTTATTTACTATATTTTTAATAATCAGATATTGAAATTACCCTTTTTCCATATGGTAGACATGTATTTTTTATTTGCCAAAATTTTAATGGTACTTTTTATTTTATTTAGCTCAGCATCAAATTCGCTTCTTCAGCGGCACAAACCTGTATTTTCTGGAGAGAAAAGTTTTTTCTGTGCTAAAAGATTAGTGTGAACACCCAATGTTTTAGATTATAGACAGAACATAAACTGTATTTGTTTCCTAAATGGAGCTGCCATCTCCGCTATTTATTAAACAGTATTGTGTGTGGTAACCTTAATGGAACAGCAGGAATTCCAGACACATCTATCTGCTGCCACGAGTGTAAACATGTAAAGTGGTAATCCTAGAATCGGTGGAATCACACTCCAGATGCGCTCTGGTTGACAGAAATTATTTCAAAGCTGCGTTAGTAAGCATGGCTTGGCAAAAAGTTAATAATAAAACAATAATAGTTTATTCTTGGATTATATCGTTTTTTGATAGTTAAGGCTCAAAGTCTGTATTGTATATAACATCCGATTAATTGCACAGCCCTGTTACAGGTTTTTATTTTTTTAGAATTTGCTAATTGAACTGGTACCAGGATATCCTGGACACTTGCTGTTATCTCTTTTTTATTAGTTGGTCAGTGCAGAAGGTAATGCTTGTTGTTTTATACTGCATGGTTTAATGACATATTTCTGTATATTTAACCTTTGTGGGGTATTCCCATTTTAAAAGCAATATATAACTTATCTCAAATTCAAACAATATGGAGAACATATCTTGAATTAATCCATCCAGCCCCTACTAGAAAAGAATATACACTTGTAACATTTTATTCTTGTAAAAACTAGAAATGGGTCAGTTTGACTCAAAGGCCACACAAGGGTTGATAAAGAAATATCTCTTGAATTAATAAATGTTCAACTGAAATAGCTGAAAAAAGTCTCAAATTTTCTTCCAGTACTTCTCTTTTCAAACTAAACAACATTTTATCTGATTAATCATACGTTGTAAGGTACAATAAATGTACTGCATTTTTGTGTATATCACTAAACACAAGCTGTGCTGTTATTATTTTGGGTTTTTTCAAAAGCCATAAATCAATGCTATCTTTAAAATGATATATTTGTAAGAATTATATTATAACTAAATAAATAGGCAAACGGGGCAATACATCCCTCCAAACATTAAAGTAGTTGTATTTTTTTTTTTTTAATAAATGTTGAAATAATTTACATAAATTTGACAAATGTAAACCTAAAATTAGTTTGAATTGGGGTAGTGTAGGGAGATCAAGGATTTGATGACAGGATAACTAGCTAATGATTAACAGACGCAGAGTTTGAGAGCGATGACAAGAGTTGAATAAACCAGTACAAATATGTCAGAAAACATGCGGATGTACAATGAACTGAACAGAATACAACAACATAAGATGCCAAACATGTATCCAATAATAACGGAAACTTAAACTGAGGTGGGCATACATAAATTATGACACATGAAACAACAACAAAAAATAAGTGGCAGAACCTGTCCGGATCCTAGCCTTGCAGAAATATCGCATTTCTTGTTTAGATTTTACCAATTTGCCTTGCCACTTAATTTTAAGGGCAAGTGGAAGAATTGGGTAGAAAGGAGGTGGACTAGATAATACTGGTAAAATTATGAATTACGTATACATTTTTCATAATGCATTACTATGATGATGTGTGAGGACTTAATAACGTATACAGTGGGTGTAGTGTGTAAGCAGCAGGGCTTTAGGTGATTCAAAGGAACAGTTCAATAGCAAAAATCCCAAAGCGACTTTCCTGGTGTGGAAGTGGTTTAATGCAAAAGAATAGCCACAGAAGAGAATTTGCAAGAAAATAATGCAAATTCCATGACAATAAACCAGTGTGCATGACTACAGATAGGGCGGCTAAAGTTATCAAAGCTGTTCGGCTGATTGACTGAAGAAGACCATAATGCTTTGGGCATCTTCACTGCCATCAGGACATTTGTATCGATCTATTAGTTCATGTTTTATGATTATGATTAGCTAAAGGCTTTACTGAGGCAAAGAACCAACAGCACGAATTCCATGCCAGTGCAACAATAAGCATTCTGGGTAGTCTAGTCGCTGTTATAAGAGAACATGCCTGTTGAACTACATAAAAGAAAACGCTGTCAGATTCGGTTGGAGTCCGCATGATCAAACACTGACAGTTAATTTGCCATATTGTTTTTTATTCTAAAATTCTAATCACATAGATGGAAAAAAATACATAATTTCTTAGTGAAGATAATATTGTGATATGTAACAGAATATTTGAAGGGAAGCATGACCTCTTTGTTTTGGTGTCATTGTTTTTTTTTATTATTCTGTTCCTTCAATGAGCAACGTTAACGTGGAATATTTTTAAGTGAATTGTGTGTGTTTTATGCCAATAGTTATGATGCTTGTTTTATTATTTACATAAAACATTTTGTTTCGTATGTTTAAGGTCAAACTTCCTTAAAATATTGTGAAAATATTTAAGAGCCTTTATTCCCACCCCTGAACAAAACCAGACAGGCTAAGAAAGATAATTTGTTCCTTGTTACAGTTCATATCTGGTCTTTGTCAACCAATTCTGTTTTCAATGCTCCCAATTTGGACACCGATTATCGCTTGCACTTGTCTCCCTCATCACAGCAGCAATATTTCAATCTCGCCAGGAGTGACGAAATGTTCTTGTAGTGTGCTCGACTTCTTCCTAAATCCATGAACACCCGTGCTGCAGCTCTCTGTTTTTCCATGGGAGACAAACTCTGTGTGATCTTGTTGATAATTCATGTCAATTATTATTTGCTTTCCTTCTCTCATTCTTTAACATCATCTACCTTAACTAGAAGGTTTTTTTTACTGTTTATTGGATTTTGAAGCTCTTTTTTGGATTTTAAGCAATTCTGTTGATTTAAAAACCATTGGAAAGACTTTATCTAAAGTCTATTCCGATGTTGGATTTTAAGCTGAGCTGTAGTTTGATGTATTCACCTTCTCATCTACTGCCAAACAGGGACTTACAAGGTAGATACTGAAGGATTGTCAAACTGGTATGATCTTCCCAATTTTTTACGCGATGTCACAGTTTTCAGTGAAAATTATGAAAACCAAAGCCTCCACTTCAAGCAATTTTTTCCACCTGATGTATCTAATTACTAACAGATTTATGTGTAGCATTAAATAGGCTTTGTTGACTTCTCTTAAAGCTATAAAACATCTATCTATCTATCTATCTATCTATCTATCTATCTATCTATCTATCTATCTATCTATCTATCTATCTATCTATCTATCTATCTATCTATCTATCTATCTATCTATCTATCTATCTATCTATCTATCTATCTATCTATCTATCTATCTATCTATCTATCTATCTATCTATCCATTCATCTATCTGTCTAATATCTTGCTCTCCATCTCTCTTCCATCTCATTCTGTTCTGTCTCTTCTATCTATCTCTTTCCCTCTGATTTTTTTCTCTATCCTCTCTTCTCTTGCTCTCCCCTCCCTCTGTCTCTGTCTCTCTCTCTCTCTCTCTCTCTAAAATCACTAGAGATTTTAATAGCATTTAGGATCTGGCAACCCATCTCCGACACCTGCCAGAATTAAACCTAGACATTCTTATCTAAAGCTAAGATGGAGATCAATCCTGCAGAGAATCATTCCTGAGATAAAACATCCTCATCTTACACAAAAAACACATCGTAGAATTTATTTATCTGGTTTTGCGCTACAGTTGTAATAAGACAAGCTCATTTGAATTGTTGTCTTTGAATCAATGTACCACGAGAGCTTGGTTTGATTTTAGTGTGTAATTAATTCAGCTGCGTTCATGCTTTTGTTTTTGTTTTCCATACACTATAGAAGAGACACTAATAATATATAAATATATATATAAGTTAAATATCTCGCTTTATTTGACAACTGATTTAACGTTTTAACACTATGCTGAGGGCTTCTGACACCAAACCTTCTAGTGCAACTGAAACAAGCTTTTTGATCAACCTCGATGGAGGATTCTGACTGAGATTATAAAGGACTGATTAATGCTTTCTATGAGGTTATAGAAAACAGTCTTATTAGATTTTAAAGTTGTTGTAGAAGGAATACAGTTTTGCTGGCTCTATAAGGGAAGCAATGAATGCAAAGTCTGCTCCTGCTGATGCTCACTAAAAGCTGACCGCTGGTCCTTCATTTCCATTCTCTCGTCTGCTTGGAGACATTTTGCATGTTAAAAACCTTCTTTCGTTCAATCTCACACTGATTTTACATCCTAATTAGTTCCTGAGACAGCTTAGTGGTTTTCTTGTGCATGAAAGAAATTCACAAGCATTTAATTTGGTGGCGTTTCTAATCATAACCATTATCATTAAAACGTGTCGGTTAGGACTTGTTTGTGTCTGTGTTTTTGTTTTGACTGTTTATAAAAAACTCCGAATAGCAAAATATTGACGTCAGTTGGGCGTTTCATGGCATTGACAAGCTTGAAGCCCACAGACAAGCGGCGAAAGCATATTTTTACTGCTTTTTTCCTCTTGGTTGATTTATTTGGGATTACTAACAGAGTGTTGTAATGAAAAAAAAATCATTGAGTGAGGCAGAAGGTTTCCTCTGCTAATATTCTTGAGCTTGACTTGCCCCTTTAATGAATGTGTTGCGATTAGACTAATTCACATTAGTGTCCATAAACAAACTAGTGTGTTTGAAAAAGTTGCTTTGATGGATGACAGACTCCACACAGCCATCTGTGGATTTAGGAATTGTGGGAAAGGTCAATTCTTCTTCATGAAAGGGAAAAGTTGCTATTTGAAGTTCCACTTTGGATGCTGTTGCTTGCAGCATCTGCAGAGAAAGAGATATGAAAAACTGACACAGGACTTGCCAAATCGATTATACCTTTCTGACAGAAAAATTGATTCTTTCTTTCTTTATCGGAGCCAGATGTAATATTTAACAATGTCACAGGCTGGGAGGAGGCCTAATATTGAATACAAAATAAGGATGCAGCACTAAATAGCGTAAGCAGAACGAAAACAAACACATTTGTTAATTTCTGTAGCTCATCTGGATGAGAAAAACATAGTTACACCAGGAAAGGTTATTTTGAGAAAAATATAAATAAGTCAATCATGAGATTGTTTAGTCATTAAGTCAGTTTCGGGTCTTAGTGCTCAGCTCACCCAATGAATGAAGGAGGCTGTACCTTTTATTATTAGGGACAAAAAAATGTAATTGTGCTAATCTCACTCATTGCAATGAATAAGGAAGGGAGCTGTAATCTGATTAATACTAGTTAAAAAGAGTTTTAACTTGTACTGATCTGACCTTAGAGCGTCACGGTGGCGCAGTGGGTAGCACGGTCGTCTCACAGCAAGAAGGTCGCTGGTTCGAGCCTCGGCTGGATCAGTTGGCATTTCTGTGTGGAGTTCTCATGTTCTCCTCGTTATCGCGTGGGTTTACTCCGGGTGCTCCGGTTTCCCCACAAGAACAAAGACATGCGGAATAAGTGAATTGAGAAAGAACGATTGTTCGTAGTGTTAAAGTGTGAATGAGTGTGTGTGAATGTTTCCCAGCGATGGGTGGCGGCTGGAAGGGCATTTGCTGCGTAAAACATATGCCAGAAGAGTTGGCGGTTCATTCTGCTGTGGTGACCCCGAAAGGGAAGAAAGCCGACATGAAGATGAATGAATGAATGATCTGACCTTTAAAATGAATTGAGGGGGGCTGTACCTTTTTTATTGGGTACACATTTTTTTAATTGTGCTAATCTCACATATTAAAATGGATGGGGAGGGAAACTAACTTTGTTGTTTTAGGTTAAAAAAATATTGAAACTGTGCTCATCTCACCCTTTAAATGAATGGACAGGGGAGCTGTAACTGATTATTATTAGATTTTATTAAATTGTGGTAATCTCATCCTTTACAATGAGCAAGGAAGAGAGCTGTAAGTTTAATATTTATTAGGTAGTACAAAAAAAGTTGTTCTAATCACATTCTTTGCTATGAATAATAAAGGGAGCTGTAATCTGATTATTATTAGGTAAAGACAGCTTTAAATTAGGCTGACCTGACCTTTAAAATTAATTGGGAGAGATGATACTGTATGTCTTTGATTATTATTACGTAAACAGAACTTTAAATTGTTCTCAAATTAATTAAGAAGGGTGTGTAATTATTTTTACATAAAAGAATTGGAAAAAAAATGGAAGTGAGAGTTCAAAGGTCCTGTAAATAATGTTATTGAATCAGCAGTTCTGTAACCTGTCAATGCTTCCTTTTACTGATCTTTAGGTTAGACCATGTTCTCATCCATCCAGCCACTTCCCTTTCTACCCTTTATTTTATGATGTACATAATAAAAAAAAAAAAGTGCTCACCGCCACATGTTTTCTAGGTCTGGTCCAGGTCAGAATTTCCTTGACACATTTTTTCTTCTTGAATTTAATTATAAGTACATGTACAAAATACAACACATGTTCTTACTCCATTGCTCAAAAATAAAGCCACAATTGCCAAATTAAGGTTGTTTTTGTTGTTGTTATCACTTTAGTTTGTTCATTTAGTTCATAATCCTTAGATCATACACGTGTCATTTTATTTATTAATGATAGTGATCTCGCAGAGTTAAAGGAAATTAAAAGTAATTCATGAAATACATATAACTAAACAATGTCTAGTATTTAAAAAAATAATTAATTATTAAAACAACTTTTTAATCAACTAAATATTAATTTACATCGACTAAAACAAGAATAAAACCTTTGATTTTTTTCTGACTAAAGCTAGACTGCTTTTCATCAACGAAAACATGACTAACTACATTTTTAAAAGAATAAAATGTGACTAAAATGAACATGATCATTTGCATCTTTGCATAATCCTTAGATCATACAATTGTGTCATTTTATTTATTAATGATAGTGATCTCGCAGAGTTAAAGGAAATTAAAAGTAATTCATGAAATACATATAACTAAACAATGTCTAGTATTTAAAAAAATAATTAATTATTAAAACAACTTTTTAATCAACTAAATATTAATTTACATCGACTAAAACAAGAATAAAACCTTTGATTTTTTTCTGACTAAAGCTAGACTGCTTTTCATCAACGAAAACATGACTAACTACATTTTTAAAAGAATAAAATGTGACTAAAATGAACATGATCATTTGCATCTTTGCATAATCCTTAGATCATACAATTGTGTCATTTTATTTATTAATGATAGTGATCTCTCAGAGTTAAAGGAAATTAAAAGTAATTCATGAAATACATATAACTAAACAATGTCTAGTATTTAAAAAAAGAATTAATTATTAAAACAACTTTTTAATCAACTAAATATTAATTTACATCGAATAAAACAAGAATAAAAAAACTTTTATTTTTTTCTGACTAAAGCTAGACTGCTTTTCATCAACTAAAACATGGCTAAATAAATTTTTAAAAGGATAAAATGTGACTAAAATGAACATGATCATTTGCATCAAGAAGACCAAGACTTCTCCCAGTGATGGGTTGCGGCTGGAAGGGCATCCGCCGCGTAAAACATATTCCAGAGAGTTGGTGGTTCATTCCGCTGTGGTGACCCCGAAAGGGAAGAAAGCCGACATGAAGATGAATGAATGAATGAAACACCAAGACTAAAACTTAGGTGGCTGCCAGAAACAGCACTGTTCTGGACTTGAACACCATGTTGTGTTCGAACCAGCTTTGAACCTATGCTTGCTCATGCGGACTCCAACCGGATCTGACCGGGGTCAGACAAACTCAAAAGGTTTTTTCATTGGGTAATCGGAAAATGCGTCTTATAAAGTATTGTTCACTGGGAAATTTGAGGAAAACAAGAATTAATCAATTTATTTTATTTGATTTATATAAAAATAATGTTTTTTGGCAAGTTAAAACGTACTCTAAGTATTCCTTAAAGAAATCTGTCTGCCAGACGAACAGCTTCCGCTCTGCTGTTCTTTAAACCAAAGTGGGGAAAAAAAAGCGCCTTTCTGACAAAAAAAAGGCAGTGGCACTGGTCCTCAGTAGAAGTTCTCTGACGATGACTTTCAGGTGTTTACAGCCTGGAAGCTTTTTGGATTTTTGTTTTATTGCTTCACATAAAATCCTGTGCTCTCAGCACCTTTCCACTTCAAAAAAATGTAAAATAAACGTGCAGAGAGCAGCTATAAACTTCAGCTCAAAGAATATAAAACATCTCATCTCTGCTCTCTGTGCTACAACTTGTACAAACCAATAAATTATTGATTTCTTCTAACTGCATGCTACATTACCAGACACCCTTGGTCATTTGAGCGCCTTATATAATCAGATAATGTGCTAACCTTATGTGAGAATGCTATTTCATGTATATGTGCCTCAGAGACAAGATCATGTTTAATTCCAAGATAGCATCCACCCAGAATCACAACCTAATAACGATAGAGGGAAATTCACAAACAAATGAATGCATGATCCAGTATTTCGCTTCTAGAGAGATATTTTATAGCCAATTTTATAAGCCTTTGAGGAGAAAGTTTAGTTGTATACACTGGAACAATGCCTCTTTTTTATCAAGACAGATGCAAGAAAGAATAATAGCGCACACTAGGGAGCCTCGTTTTCATAGACATCACATTTTCCATGTCACAACAAAGTATTGTGTGGATCACTTTATTTGTTACGGCTATGTTGTAGAGTAGTTAAATTAACGGAGTTTAGATTTTTTTTCAATCCAGCTATTTTCGTTGGAAACTCATGCTGGAGAGTTTCCAGTCATCTAATTTGTTTGACCGAAGTGCAGCATACTGGAATGATTGAAAGAGCTTTTCTGTGATGTTCTTTTTATGCTGAAAGCTGTTGTAACATTTTCTTCTCTTTCTCCTTTTGCCCTTTTCTCACTGCCGCCAGCAGCATCCATGATAGCCAGCAGGGCAGTGGCAGAAGGGTGCCCCCTTGGAGAGTTTCCCTGTGGGAATACAAGTGTCTGTCTGCCTCAGGTCCAGCAGTGCAATGGACACAGAGACTGTAAAAACGGAGCAGACGAAGAACACTGTGGTGAGATCATACACACATGAAGTAAGGGGTGGAGGTCAAATAAGTTAGTAACAACTTGATTCAATAAAAAATAGTCACTGAACTCTTTGTAACACTGTCACATGCTATTTAAAAAAATGTATTTGGTTGTTCAGAATAAAAGACTGGTTTACTTTACATGATGTTTTACTAAACAAAGTTCAGGAGGAGCTCGCCATTTAATTAACTTGAGCGCCACAGATGGCTAACCATAAAAGCCAATTAGCATCTCAGTTAATAAGCAACTCATACGTCATTTTCTTTGTTGACTTAACAGCAAAATCTACCTCCCCTCATTTTGTACACAAATAATAGTAGTTTTTCTCCAAGACCAGGTCACTTTACAGCCTGCCTAATATGCTTTAGCGGACTCTACATTTAAAATTGTGATACTAAAGGAAAGTACAAACTTTTGAGTGGCCTTTAGTCAAACTAATGAAACTTTTTTGTGGGTTTTTTAAATTGAAGTCTACAAAATTGACATGATATACATGATTTTTTAAAGGTGATTATTGACTTTTTTATGACCTCTCATGTGGTGTGGTGGGTTAAACATTTAAACAAGGGTTATGTCAGAGGAACACCCTGCTGGGTTTTTAAATCTGAAAGCGCTTTGTTTATTAAAATATTGCCCTTATAAAGAAACAGAGTCCTAGTTTCTCAAAATAACAAATTTGGTGATTGTTGGGTGTTTCTGGGAGATGCCCTTGACCATTTTTTTCTCAGTATATAGTTGAATATATTTCCAGAATTCCCTCAAAATGAGTTTTGTTGGAGAACTAGCAGGAGGACATGAAAGGATGAGCAGTTTTTAGAGTGAAGCTTTTAGTCTTTTGATGCAGCAGTGTTATCTGGTACTCACCAGATACTGTAGATCTCATTCAGCGGCTCTATAAGCTGCTCTGGTCACATAGAGGAAGGGTTTATTATGAATCATGAGTCATTTGGGATTTGTGACCAAATCAGGAAACATGAAATACATATTATGAGAAAATGAAAGCTTTTTTTGACCTCATGCATGTCAACCTAAAAAAACTAAATAAAAATAGGGGATCTTTCCAAATCATAATAGGGGCATAATAATATGAATAAAAGATGTTGAACTTTTATCAGCATGATCAAAATCAGTTGCGTTTGAATTTTCAGAGTTCGCTCGAATGGAAACAAGACAAAAGTAAAGGTCTGTTACTCGCAACCAATCATGTCTCCTGCTCAGGATAAAAGAGTGCTCTGTGATAAGCCAGGAACTCTCCACTTTTTAGGAAATGGCTCTAGTTTTCCAACTCCTCCTGAGATAATAAGTCTTTTTTACCGAATCTATTCAGCTGGCACTTTTTGTTGCCACTTTTAGCAGAGCTTGCCTTCTATTAGTGACTCTGAATATTTACACGTTGTTGTGTCTATTAATTATTTCTTCAATTAGATAGCATTGTAAATATGTGGCCAAACGTTTTTTTTATTTGTACTGAATTAATTTGATATTAATATTTGATTTATGGTTGATATTGATGGCACACACAGGCTACTTAATAACATATTGGAGTAAATAATTATACTGTATAATGTTCTGGACCTCTAAAATACTTATGTAACCGGACCCATTTCAATTTTAGCTGAATACCCCTGAAATAAAATATATGACAATATTTTAACTTTATAAATAAAAAGAAGAGATAATTCTGTTAGTACAGTACCAGAACAAGTGCCCAGTTCAGTCCAGTCACCATTAAAACGTACAGAAAATTAATTACGTTTTGTTCCTGAGGTTGCAAGCAACAAATTTTAGTACATATAATCGGAATCATCTTTCACAAGGGTCTCCATGACTATGAAATGGAGACTAAGGAAGTATGAAATTGATGAACATATGGTGCTGCTTTGTTTCTTGCAATACATCAACATGAAAAATCTTTCACAATAACAAAATTGTATAAAATAAACCTTTTTTTAAATATTAAAACATTTAGTACACATCATGGTTTTTGCCTGAGTCATTTTTTTTATCAATTTGGTTATTTTTCATAGTCATTTTGATTCAGATTCTTCACTTTTTTTCTTCAGAAAAAAGGTTCTTGAAATTTTCATAAAAAGTATGTTTTATGTTACACAAGGCATTAACTAAGTCACATAAATTAGCATTTTTACTTTTCATTTGGATTTTATGTTTAAATTACACTCTTACGGTATAAAAAGGGTCTTTAAATAGGAAATTAAAGGTAAAATCTGCATTACATACACCTTAATGAACAAACATTCAACAATCTAGTTAGATAATTAGCAGTGTTTTAAAAAACTGTATTTGCTATTTAGTGTAATGCCAGAGCAGATTCTGGGTTTAATGAAAATGAAGCCAACGTATTGTTAAATGTGTGTACGTGTGTATGTGTGCGTGTGTGCGTGCGTGTGTGCGTGTGTGTGTGTGCGTGCGTGAATGAGAGAGAAATAGAGAGAGAGGGAGGTAGAGCGAGCAGAAAGCAGCATGAAAAATGCTTGGAAAAGCCGAGCAGTTCATAAACCACATACATTTTTGACACAGACATGCTTGTGTCCTAATCATGTATTCCAAAATTGTAGTCTCAGCACATGTAGCCACACATCAGAAATGTTAGTGACAAATAGACTAAACACCAGGCGGACTCCAGTCGCAAAAAAAGCAAGAATAATCAAAATACGATGTATGCCTGACGGAAAATTTGGTCGAAAGATTCATCCCTACTAAAGTTTGTCATTAAACCAGTTTTTCATGAAGCCTAATTTAGTTAGTTAAAAATGTTTATTTTAGTAATTTAAAGAACTGAAATAATAATTTAAAAAATCCCATCTATATAGAAAATATGCATGTGTTAATTTAATCCTTGTGGTTTTCAAAACTACAAGAGTAGAAGCTCACTAACACAAATCAAAGTTTTGTCTGCCTTTGAAAGTTGATTCACTCAAAAATGCTTGATATCATATAAGAGAAGGAACCTGTCTCATTCAATACAGTAATACTAAAAGTCTTGATAGAGACTCTGGCTTGATGTGATGAATAGATCAATTGTTGCCTTCTGTTCACAAAAAAAAGTTGATCAGAAGGACTTAATGCGAGTTTTTGGTTGGAAGCTCAGAATTCTTTCTTGACGTGACTTCAGTTTTTTTGTGATTGGCAGCATGCTTAGGTTTCTGCAAGAACTGAGGATGCGTGTTCTTCCACTTTTAGCTGAGCTTGTTTATGTTTCCTTCACTTTGATCTTTCAAGCTTAGTGGCTAGGAAAACTTGAGTGTGATAATGTATGCTATGATATTGCAAATGTTTATTTTTAGAATGAGTGCTGGATAAATTGCAGACGTCAAATTTAATTAAAAAAAAAGCTGTTAGGGATGGCATTCAAACACAAATTTTCTTAAAAAGCATGCCAGATTGAAAGCCTAGATGTTGATCATTTTTACATATTCATGTTAGAATTTCACTCGGTGTACAAATAACGTTTTAAAAATGTGCAAAGACACCGCAGCTTTGTATACATCGAGAAATGTGCTGTAAAAATCTTGTCATTATGACATACACCTACATGTTACATATGTCATCTGAAAGCTTGTATTAAATTTATTTTTGCTTGGAACTTGTTTAGTTACAGCATTGTTTTTTTTTTGCTAGAAGTACACTAATTGATGGACTGACGTGTTTATATCTTTCATTTAGAATGTAATGAACATAAGGGCTTTCAAAAAACTTACGGCTTCTAGCCAATCAGAGGCCAAAACATCTAGCAGGAGTTATCAAAATGTAAACTAGTCACTATTAGTCTAGGGACTCATTCGTTTTGGGGACTTTACATGTCAACAGCAGAATATACAGAACCTTTAACTTGTTTGCACTATAGATTTGAACCTTTGAACCTAAAATTGAAAATAACATGTAAAGTAGTTGTGAACTGAGAAAAAAAGAGGTTGGATCTTTTGACATAAACAGAATTATGAACGAATGCAGAGATCCTGAAAGGCAGCTAACACAAGGCAATTAGTTTCTAAGAATAGCTTCTCAGTGTAATCAGGAGATGCTTAGATCTGTATGCTTCTGAAACATCTGTATGGAGTCAGAGCACCTGATATTTTTTAAATTGTGTACTGGTATACCACTGTGTGTAGTGTTACTAGGTATTTGATAAGGCTCCAGTTTCATTTCCAAAGGTAAGACAATTTGTTGCTAGAATCTTGCTCAACTTGTTGGTTCATACCAGATCTACTAAAAGCATATTTCGGTGTCGCATGTCTAGTAGCTGTTGTATTCTGTTTGAATATAATTTAAATGATTGAAGCTCAGGCAAGGTATCGGTGCATAAATGAGTGGCTTATATACAGTACAAGTGACTATTTGCAATTCATTAACAGAAGTGATAAAAGTAAAACAGTAATGTAACACCAGAACCATTTACAATTTAACCATTTAATTTACAAACAAATAACATCAAAACGAACCCTAAAACCCCCAAATGTCTTTACTTATCTGATCACTCACAGTATCTGCAGTGTATATGTACAAATGTATAGTCGGCAACTCAATGCTCAGAGGTGGAGAGTAAATAGTTACATTTACTTGAGTACATTTTTAGGGTAACTATTACTTTCTTAGAACTTTTAGGAATGTGTACTTTTACCTTTACTCACTTTTTGTGAAATATTAATCACTTGGTTACCTCTTAGATGCACCCTTCTGCAAAAATAAAAAAAAAAACCCAGAAAGTTCAATCAAAATGTAGGTTTTTAATCCTAATTTCACGTAACGTATGAGTAAACAGCGATTATATATAATTGCTTCTGTTTTAATTCATTGTAAGAGAAACTTTTGATTTAGATTCTTTTTACTTAAACATAAACATAATCAATTTACTTTTAAGGACAGAATGGATGCTCTTTTAATAGTTTGACGATCAGTGTTTTTGTGCTATATCGTTCAGATCAGAAGTAACTAGTAACTAATTACTTGAGCATATTTTTAATTACTCTGTAAAAAATGTGGTAGTTACATTTACTCTTCCTTGATAAAATTTTTGACAAGTACTTTTACTTTTACCGGAGTATTGTTTTTTTATTCTCTACCCACCTCTGTCAATGCTTTTAAGCATGTAGACATGGTCCAGACGATCTGATGCAGTTCAAACCAAGCATCAGAATGGGCAAGAAAGCTGATTTGAGTGATGTTGGCATGGCTGTTTGTGACAGACGGGCTGCTCTGAGTATTTTAGGAACTGCTGATCTTCTGCATGGCTACTTCCAGCAGGATAATGTGCCATGTCATAAAGCGTGAATCATCTCAGACTGGATTTATTGAACATGACAAGGAGTTTACTGTACTCAAATGACCTCCATAGTCACCAGATCTTAATCCAGCAGAGCACCTTTGGGATGTGGCGGAAGGGAACATTTGCATCATGATGATGTGCAGCCAAAAAATCTGCTGGAACTCAATATGTCACTATGTTCCTAAATACCTCTAGAGCAGGGATGTCAAACTCAAATTCACAGAGGGCCAAAATTAAAAAAAGAACATTGTCGAGGGCCAGACCAATTTTTTTAATTGATTTATTTATGTTTTTATTATCTTTAAGATACAGTAAACTACTGTATTAAGCATTCTCATATATTAAAATTGAATTTTTGCTTAAATACTGAAACCAGAACAGGTTTAAGAAAATAATAAAAACAAAAACTGAAAAAAAATATCAGGCCGTAATACATATTTGAAATCATCTATATATATTAGAATAATTGTAGTGTGGGCCAAAATTGTCCCGTGGGCCTGAGTTTGACATGTCTGCTCTAGAGTCTTTACCACAAAGAATTAATTCAGTTCTGAAGATGAAATAGTGCCCTAGCAATATGTACCTAATAAAGTGGCCAGTGAGGTTTTTTTAAACCTCATAAAAATAAGTTTGGAGGGAGTTCATATACAAGCATCCACCATCTTCCTCAGTCTTTGATGACCGCTTTTCAGCACCCCTCCTCCACTTTTAGATCTTCTTTGAATAATATGACAAAACTGCATTATATTCTATATGTATGTGAGAACTCATGAAATATTTTTGTTCAGTGACAGGGGGAGAGTCATTGTCTACTGAGCTCAACCAATCAGCAAGCTGGAGCTACATATCTCAAACATAGCAGAAAAAAAAATCCAAAAGAGGATTTTTGACACAGTGCTAGTCTTTATAGTCTACTGGGGACAAAAAGGAACAAAAACAGCAGTTCTTGACCCCTTTAATGGAGACGCTGTAGTAATTGTTTGATCACTGATTAGGTAGAAACACATACGGATGCCTTATTTTTTTTCCCGGAAATTACATGACTTGATTTTCTCTCTGCAGGGGACAACACAGGATGGGCGGACATCTTTGATAGCACCTTTAAAAAGGCTGAACCACACGACCTTCTGAATATCTGCTGCAAGTATCCCTTCTTTATTTTTTCCTTTATTTCCAATTTGATTGTTTCTGATTGTGTTGAGTAGGCACCATATGTGCATGTTAAGCCAGAAATCGCTTGCTGCACTTCCACAATAAATATCTATACAAGTTAAGGTCTTACACAAGCACCTATACAGAAATAGATGATCTTTTAGTGTTTGCTAGCTTACTACTTTAGCATTTTCTCAAAAATGACTTGAAAATTGTTTAGCATTAAGGAGGAGAATGCACATATTTCCATTGGATGATGCTTGCTTAGTATGCATTTTGCATAACCCTTCAGAAACACTTCTGACTGTATCATATTTGTTTTAAATGATAAATCAGATGCTGTAAATGTAAAGTATTTTTTCTTGTTCAAACAAAGTTTGTTTTCAGAATGCTATAAATTCAAGTTAAAATATGCTTTCTTTTTTAAGAAATGGGATTGATGGGCAAAAACTGATTCAGTTATGATGGAAATAAACTTAAGATTTGGTGCTAAATCTGTTTTGGTATTTGTTTTTGTTTTTTGGTGTTTTTATATATATATATATATATATATATATATATATATATATATATATATATATATATATATATATATATATACACACACATGCTTTTTATTATGTTTTATTTTAAATAAAAGCTTAATGAAATAATGAATTCAACAAAATACCTATTGTAACGAAACACCTTGATGTGTCACATGACAGCTTATCAATACACACTATTCCAAAAATACAAGTTAATGGCAGATGTTTAATATGTAAAAATAAATGAGAATTGCCAAGTACACAGGAAAAGCTGACAAGCTGAGCAGATATTGTTTTTTTACGACACCGAGCAGGCTTTCTTGAGGTTGCGGGAAAAGCAGAGTATAAGGGTTGTTAAATCTGTGGGACAGCTTCCAGCCCAAACTCATTGAATTTATTTAAATACATGGAAGTGTATATTGTTGTCACTGTAAATGTATAAATATTTCTCAGCAAGCCAGACTTTTTACAGTAACAACAATCAAATGGGTCTTAGAGAAAAAGTGGTCGACTCTGTTGTCTACAAGTTGGTCAGAACTTCTATATATGTTGTTGAAGAGTGCTTAAAGAAGAAGAAAAGCTCTTCCTCTGTGTTCTACCTGTTTTTATGTCCAGTCTGGGCAGATTTATTTTTGTAGCAGACCAAAACTGGAGGTTCTGCAGTAGTCTCAGCGTGGTATACACATATTAGCTGCTTTTCAGTTTGATAAAATCATAAGAGACTGGTAGCCTGGTAAAACTGGCTTTTGAGAGATCCAACAGTCTTAATAAAGGAAAAACTTTCATGCAAACTATTTAATTGCAAACAGGAATTCCTCTAATCTGTTTCCCATCAACACTAGTGTATTTCAGTCAGTCCCTCCTCTCATTTCTGTAATCAGGTGGTTCTAGTTGTGTCAGATGATGTGATATAACAGGTGAAAAAAATTCCCCCTGAGCTTCCTGTTTTGACCGTTGCAGGCATTCTCATTCAAGTTAACACATTTTTTTTCATTGAATTCAATTCATATCAATTGAAGTGAATTTGATTTAGATCAGTATCTAACAACATAAAATGCACCAAAGTTCTTCACAGTAATAAAAGAGATACATAGCATAAAAAAATCAACAACAAAAAATAATATTGAATTCAATTCATATCAATTGAAGTGAATTTGATTTAGATCAGTATCTAACAACATAAAATGCACCAAAGTTCTTCACAGTAATAAAAGAGATACATAGCATAAAAAAATCAACAACAAAAAAATAATAACATTCAGTAATCACATAAAGAGCTAAATGTCAGTGAGAACCATAAAAATAACAACTAGATCTAACCCAGGTCACTTTCATATGTGGTCTTGTATCTGATAGATGGGGACAGACTTCAATTTCTGGGCATGGACGGGAAGTTTAACAAAAATCATGGCTGAAAACTGAGCTGAAAGTAGTCAGTGAAAGAATTTTGAAAAGAGTGTGGAGAGAGTAGAGCGCTCCTAGAGGAGCTTTCTATAGTTGGTACCGACATAACTATATCCATATACATAACTTCATCACTCTTCACTGGCTCCCCATTGCAGCTCGGGTTAAATTCAAATCGCTAACGCTGGCATACAAAACTATCTCTAGATCAGCCCCTGTCTACCTCCATGAGCTCATACGCTCCTACATGCCTTCCAGAAGCTCCTGCGCTCAGAGAAGGAACAGCGACTTGTGGTTCCATCCCACAAAGGCAGAAGATCTCTCAGCAGAACCTTCTCTCTCACTGTCCCTGGATGTTGGAACAAACTCCTGATGCAGTCAGGAAAGCAGCAACACTAACAGCTTTCAAAAAGCAACTGAAAACTCTTCTCTTCAGAGAACACCTACTAAAAAAAAAAAAAAAACTACCTTCTTTTTCCCTCCTCTGTCTTTATTTACTTCCTCTACTTCCTCACTGCTTTGGTTTATTGATCAGTTGATAAAATTTCTATTATGAGAAGCTGAGATAGACTTTGACGGTGTAACAGATCTCATATTGTCTCTCCCCTAATGTAAGTCGCTTTGGACAAAAGCGTCTGCCAAATGCATAAATGTAAATGTAATAAGTCCGACAGATGGGGAACTCAGTCCTCAAACAAATCTTAAAACAAATTTTCTACTGTATTTTAAGTTGTTTATGTTTCAGTGACTTGTATGTTAATCCCTTTTTTATTTTAAACCTTTTTGAAACAGATTTTACCTTTAGTTGATATTGTTAAAGAAGGAATTTCCAAAAATGCTGAATAACATAATATGTGAATATTAATTTATTTTCAACTTTTTTCAACTTTAAGACAAAGGAACTGGAACACAAATTTCATTTTTGTTGTTGTTGAGCAAACCGATCATCAAAATTATTTATATAAATCATATAAATAAAGCAAGTGACACAAATCATTCAAAATAAATACAGTGAGGTTGTTTAACAATCAATATTTAAAATCAAATCCAGTAACTTGCCTAGAAATTGTAAAAAAGAAAAACATTCAACTTTCACAGAACAAAAAAATATAAAGAAAATTTTCATGTGATGCGCTGGTTTTTAAACAGTAAACATAGAGATACGCAGAAATTAAATCTAAAAGAGATTACAGTGTAAAAAAGGAAAACAAGGCAATGTTAATAGTGACTTTCAGTAAGTTTTTTGAGTTTGTTGACTTGACAATTTGATTATAGTTGTGCCAGTATTTCGCAAAAGTTGTATATTTCGATGAACACAAAATTTAGAGGTAGAGTACATCATCCAACATCATCCAAGTACCTAAAGAAAATTGTAGTCAATTAGCAGGAGCTGTAAAATGTATGGTGTATTTGCTTTTGAGATTTCTAAATGTGTAATGATGCAGTATAAAGGAACGAGCCCAGAATTGCTCATGGTAGGTTTCCTTGCATTATGAGGTTGTTTTGTAACATTTTGATTATCATCTACATTAAAAGATGTTAATTTAAAAAAAAAAGTAATAATGTTTTGGTTATTTATTACAACTTTAAGCTGTGTCTTCGAACTATAAGAGGAAAAGAGCTAGAACACATAATAGTGGCAGCGGAAATGAAAAGCTCTACATCAGAGATGGCCTGACAGTGCACAAGATAAAACCCAGTCACAGCAGCTCATCATCATAATGTTGAAAAATAACAAGTCTAATTTGGTCTCCAAATATGCCACGCTAATGAGAATCTCATGCAGATCATCAACTAACAATAAAAGCTGAAAACGGTTTCTCATGTACTTTCTGGGTGTTGCATAACAGTGCAAATACCAGTAAAATGATTGGGACAAACCCTAGAGCGTGATTAATAGAAGGACAGTCCTTTCAGATTCAGTTTGCTTTTGAAAATGGAGCTCCTACAAATGAATACACACAGTATAGCACTGTCCATCCTCTTTAATTATGTTTTTAATCCTAGCCTCTTTTTGAAGGCCCAACAATGGACATTTGTGCATGGTACTTGCTTTTGGAATCAATTCATGTGAAATGTTTTTCACAGATTGTTTTTATGTTGCTCTTGTGCAGTTCTGCAGCAGTACCCGGAGAGCTGTGAGTGCAGGAAAACAGATGTGGAGTGTGTGGACGTGAACCTGCATGCGGTACCCACCCTTTCCTCAAACGTGACTTGGTTGTAAGTACAAACACCTGGGAACCCTCATAAGAAGTTCTCTTCTGTGCTCCCTGGAGTGATTAATCTGGGGCTTGGGAAGAGGAGGTTGAGGTTGACATCTCAGAGCCATAAAGCTCAATGAGATAAAGAGCTTCCATGCTCTGAGCCATTACCACTACAAAGACAAAAACGTCTTCGGGTGGTGTTTTAGTTTGGGTTTCACGATTGGTTTTAGAGTGTATTATTCAGGATGAGATAAAAACGGGCTCTTTAGTGCTTTGTTTAGTCTTGGATGCAGTGATATTTGCAGGTGATTCATGGTTATTGGATTTTTGATGATGGAGGACTGTAATAATTAAAAACAGCAGGGTTATATTCAAAACAAACACTTTAATCATATGTAATGGAGAAGGCTTCCTAATGGAATATTTAATATCAGAGTATGACGGGCTCATCATTTACTTTCACGACATTTGTATTGTTTGAAGTTTGCAGAGTATATCTTAAACAGGACAAATCAGTTCTACTTGTAACTTGGGATGGGCAATAAACCGATTTTAACGATAAACTTGATTGTGTGGTTTACATCAATTTGCTGGAATGAACATTACTGCCCTTCATTCTGTCGCGGCAACAGAAGAAGAATTATGCAGCTGTAGGTAACTGTCAATGACCACACAGGCTCTATGTCATCATTGGTCAATCAAAACCAAGGGGTTCCACTCTACCTCGAATACTCTCCAGCGTACCCTCCGCTTACCGTTATGAACAGCATTGTGGCACCAGTGGAGCCATTCAGTTTCCTGGGCATCATCATTATCTCTCTGGACCTGAAGTGGAGCACACACATCAACTCCATTATGAAGAAGGTCCAGCGGAGGTTGTAATTTCTGTGCCAGCTGATGAAGTTCAACCTTTCACAGACACTGCTAACTAAGTTTTACTTCGCTGTCATTGAATCTGGTCTCTGCTCCTCCATCATTGTCTGGTTTAGCTCCATCTCTAAAGTAGACGTCTGTAGACTTCAGAGGACTATTCTTACGACTCAGAAGATCATCGGTGCTCCCCTGCCCTCCCTCCAGGACCTGTACACCACCAGAGTGAGAAAGAGTGCCAACAAAATCATTCTGGACCCCACTCAACCCGGCCACCACCTGTTTGAGCTATTGCCCTCTTTTGCCGCTGCTTCAGGGCCACTAACACCAGGATTGTATGTGTTACGACCCCAAAAGGTGATGGCGTCTAGGGTCGGGGTGTAACAAAAAGTAACACAAATCAAATGTTCTTTAATTAATCAAACTGTGTGAACAATGTGTTAAGCAAATCAAATACAAATACACACACTCCAGGGACAGAGACTAAGAGACGCCAGATAAAACAAAACATAAACTAACTAGAATGGTCAGATAATTCTAAGCTAACTAAATACACACAAATTTAGAACAAATCTACACTAACTAGAAAGTTAATATAATAAACAAACCTGGCGCACACCGCTAAACTAGTGTGTATAACAGAAATAGTCTGCAGAGCTCTCGCTGCTTGACAGGTGTCGCCGCATTCCTTTTTAACTCCAGCTGCCGCCGCTGCGAGCTGAGTTGATCCATCTCCTGGATGGTGATCGGCGTCCGAACTGTCGAATCACGGGACAGCTGGAGTCACCTGCAGGAATCAGAAACGTGCACGGGCACGCGCACAACCAGGTGACGAACAACACAGTAAACGCTGCAAAACGGCCAGGGCCATAACAGTACAGCACAAACAGAGCTTCTTTCCCCAAGCTATCCGTCTGCTGAACTCTTAGCTTCCCATTTGTTACCTGCACCTGGACTTTCACACTCATTGGACAGCTCAATTGTACGACAAAAAATTACTTGTGTACACACACACATGCGCGCGCATGCACGCACACACACAATAAAGCTGATTCGGATCTGAGTTATCCCTGAACACCTGCTAGGCTCACCTTATCATTTGACAAAAAAAAATTTAAAGTGTGAAGGTTAAAACTTTGAATAAAGTGACTAGATGTCTTATGTACACTATATAATTTTATATTTAATTCCTCTTCAATGAGAGCTTTACTCTCCAAGTGCCGAAGCACATAAGTTGTGTTTTTAATAGATTATAACATTCAGCATGACCGCACAATCTGTACTGTACAGCACAATCCAGGCCCATCGCGACAAGGCAGGCAAACCAAGCAATTGCTTGGGGCCCCGAGCTGGCCTGGGGCCCCAAGACAACGACTGGTCAAGAAAAAAATGTAGCGACAAACTGTGTGAGCGCCCCATTGATAGTAAAGGTATTAAAGTGCAATGACACTGTTTGTTCCAGAATGGCTGTTTATCATATTTAATGACATTCCACTGTGATAATCTATTTAGGAAAACCACACAATAAATTTTGTGGATCAGACATTAGCTTGTGATGTTTTAAGCATTGGTAGTCGACTCACAGCACTACTAATAATTAGTAAACATTTAATTATAATTTCATTGCTTGTTAACAGTAAAAAAGTGTATTTATATAGCGAGCGGGGGGCCTCCATGTCCATTTTGCTTGGGGCCCCCAAATTGCGGCCCTGGCACAATCAATGCGTTAACAATAAAAAAAACCTATTGTGCACATTTAAAACGCTAAAGGATTTCTAACATTAAAGGAAAAATGTCTGTAATGTTAGAGTTTAGCATTAACACGCTACAGATCATTGAATAAAAAGGCGAAAGAAAATAAAGGCTTTCCCCCCTGAATTTCCTCATCTGACCTCGTCTTCAGTGTCTACTCTGTACCACAGTAAAGTTTTAGACGGTCCAGCATCTGAGATAACTTTCTTACTTTTTTTGTATCTTCGCCCTGCCACATGTTAATTACTTGCGTGTCTTTGTCTGTACTCGTGAACGGTGAAGCAGAAGTATATTTTACAGACCGGAAGTTAATATTTTTATTAAACAAAGCTTTGAGTAGCAAAATTTTCTGTCCATCCATTATGGCTAAAATAAAATCGGTTTTGGGTTTGGCTAAATTCTAATTTATACTGATTACAGCTAATCCTCTGGTAAGGATACACCAGTTGACTTGGCAAAAAATTATAACTTTTTTTTTCGTGACTGGCAATCAGCTGATTTTCTAGAAGCACAACCAGGTGTGCATAGACAACAATGTGGAGATAAAAGGGTAAATGATACATAAACATGTCCATCAAAAAATACCATCGCTTATGGTTCACTAGTTTTCTTCTACTATCTTGTTTGTGTACTTTAATGAAATGAAATCTGTCAGTTTGGTAGTAAAAAATGTTGAATTGCCAGTGAAAAATCCATATCCATGAAGAAAAAGTCAGGAAACAAAAATACTAAGCAAACAAAATTTAACAACTTAATTAAATCTTCACCCCTTCTTGTATTTAGAGTAAATAACAAACAAGGCTTGATTCATCAAAATGACTTTGATGAACAAATAATTTGCATCCAATCACTCTGGGATCACTCTGTGCTCTAAAGATCTAAAGGTTGCTGCAGCAAAAATTGTGAAGAAGGGTGATTTTCTTTAATTAAAAGCCACACAGCATTCACCTTTTTTTTTAAGGCATTAGAGTATTCCAGTCACTGGCATGCTTCTATTTCATCACCTGGACTAAGACTAGTATCATTTGATGTAACGGTATCATAACCTCTCCTGCTGCCTCAAAAGGAGGACCATAAAAGAGTGATTTTTTTTTGTAGTTTGAGCAATTCTAATTAGGCATAATGTGCATCATGAATTAACCAGCTATTTTTATAATACACTGCAGAAAAACAAAATATATCGTCTTTTCTTCACCTCTTATACACAACTATACATGTAATTTCTCCTTGTTCACATAAACGTATAAACTTCAGGGCTTTTCCTATTAGGAAACAGGGATGTTTTTTTGCATTTTCAAGTGAAATGGAAATAAACTGCTATTCTGGCTATTTCTTCATTTTGAGAATGCTACAAATAAAACAGAGCTGTACTCATCAACATTCTGAATCGCTGGCAAAGCTCAGCCAAAGTGTTCTACCAGAACAAATTCTCTTTTGTGCTGCCATTGCTGTTTGTGTTTTATAACCATAGCAAAATGTGTGCTCTCAAAATTGTTCTGTGCATGTGTGCACTAAATTGTTGCACATATAAGGAGTTGCTTTTAAATGTTGTTTATAGTTTTACACAATTGGTGACAGATTTTTAAATACATTTAACAACTTTTCTAAACTCTTAACAGGATTAGCACAACATCCGTCTAGTTAGAGGATACAATTAACACATTTTTGTTGCTTTTACACTCAAGCTCCACCAACACCAAAACTATGTCATTTTAAAACCAATTGTTTTTTCAATGTGTTATGATTGATTAAATGTTGCTGTCGGAAGAAAACATGTGTTAGTGTTTTGAAAGCTGTATTATTGTATTTTGAAAATGAGTTTTGGAGGGTTTTTTTTTTTTACAATCGGGGGTTTTGAGAATTAAATTAACTGTTTTGCCAATTGTATTTTAACTGATTAGTTGCGATAACGGTTAAGAAAACGTGTTAAATGTATTGAAAAAACTGTCTTAGCAATTGTAGAATTTATAAGCATAGTTTTACAGAAAATGAATAAAATGCGCAGTGGTAACCTAGTAGTTTGGCAACATGAGTGTGAAACCTCTGCAGTGCATCTGTGTCCTGTTGTTAGTGGACAGGCATACCATCACAGCATCAGTGCTATAGAAATAGCAAGGGAGATATTTTCGGAAGAATGTCATTGGACAAATGAATTGGATATGGACAGTGACTCTAAACAGTTTGGTCAGTCGTTGATTTAGATCGGATTCCAGTTAAACCTGCAAAAATTCTAGTAATTTTGTTTTCTTAGTGTGAAGAGATAATAAACTGATCAATAAGAACCTACTTTTTTTTATCAATCAAAGAAGTCATGAAAAACATTTTAAATCACAATCACTAGTTATTGGAAATAGTATGACAGCCGTTAGTATTCTGTTAGGTCTTTTTTCAGCCATCTTTGTGAAGAATTTAGTTTTATTTTTTGTGAATGCTGAAAACCCACAGAGAAGCAAAAAAGGGTAATAATTAAATTCTTCTTTTTGAGGTGTATCAGATGGCTGGATGTATTGAAACAAAGCAGGCCGCTATCCAGCCGGAAAGTATGAACATCTAGGGAGTTGGAAATGTTCTTGTTTGAGTTGGGCTAAATTATCATCTTCTCTTATTCTGTGCAATTGTGCATTAAGAATTGGTCTTGAGGGTAAAACCAAATCGCCAGAAGTTATAATTTGTCCCCAGATTGCACAAATCATTTGTGAATAAGGCTCATTGATCTGAATCTAAAGGGTTTCTTCTTAAAAGGGTGTCGAGGGAAAGAACTGACAGGGAAAGAATTGTGTATTTTTAAAATCTGATTATGATATAGTACACAATTCCACTTATTTGAATCAAACTATCCAACCTTACCGACTTGCTTTGGAACAGCAATATATAACAAACACTTATTAAAGTGGCATAATATTATGGATGCAATTCAAAAACCATGGTTTGTGAAAGGATTTATTTTTCTGCTTGTATAAATATCTTATGGGTTTTAAATAAAGATTACAGATCAAGGTTATTCTGCAAATGAAGATCACATCATGACTGTATTATGCTTTGATGGTAACATGCTGCTTGTAATTTAATGCTTTGTAAATCTCCAGGTCTTTGAAGAACAATAGGATCGGACATTTGGATGATTACGCCTTTGCCAAATACTCACAACTTCAGAGACTGTAAGTATATTTTAATCAAAAATGCCCTGTAAAACAGATTCTAGAACAACCATGATTGGAAAAAAACTAATTTAATAATGAGTTTCAGTTTTACCAAACCATTTCTTCTTTTTATGGTGTCTGGTTTTTCAGGTTTGTATTTCACAGCAGGAAATGGCAAGAAACAAAGACATTCTGTACATAGCATTGACTCCATCTGCACATTTAAATCAATTTTTTTTTTAGCTTATTTTTTCCGGTGTTGTTTTACTAACTACGGTTTTTCAATCACTGTGTATGGCCAATACTGCTGACACCTCTAATACATTTATGAATGCTTTTAAAAGTCTAGTCTGCAATGAACGAAAATATTTAAATCTTAAACTTGAGATCATGTAATTAATTTTGGCTTTCATCCAAGCAAATTAAATATCTTTCCCATCTTTAAACATTGTTTATTACATATTTTAGGCCCTTAGCTAAAGTCTCAGAGTGAAGATACATATACTGCGGTGTAAAATTGGTCTAAAATGGTGTGAGCTGCCTCCATTTTACACAATTGCCCTATCAAACATATCTCAACTTCTCCACAATTACTCCTGCATACCTGTTTCCACACCTACATAAATTCCCCAGCACATTCGACTTCACCCCACCAAGATTAACCTGTAATGCTTGTTTCCACTCCTCCACAATTAAATCAGCTCACTTTTTTTTTATTTTGCCAAAATAACCACAGCACACCTGCTTCCACTCTTCCGGGATTTCTCCAGCAAACCTGTTTTAACTCCTCCACGATTACCCCGGTGCACCTGTCTCTTTTCCACCAGGATTACTCCAGCACCCCTGTCTGCATTCTACTAATAATACCCCAGCACACCTGTGTTCACTCTTCCATCATTACCACAGCATACCTGTCTACATTCTAACAGGTTTACCCAAGCACATCTGTTTCAACTCCTCCAAGATTACCTCAGCACACCTCTTTCTACTCCACCAGTGTTACCCCAGCACAGCTGTCAGCACAATTACCCCAGCAGACTTGTTTCTATTCTGCCTTTATTACCCCACCATGCTTGTTTCCACTCTGCCTCAAATACTCCAGCACACATGTTTCCACTCATCCAGTATTAGTAGTGGTTTGTTTACATAACATCTTTTACAGAGAAAGCTTACAAAGTGCTTCATATAAAAAAATCAAGACAAATTTTAAGTACATATGAAAGCAAAACACCAAGAAAAATAGCAATACATTTATTCAGATCTTTAAATGTGTGTGTTTAGTTTTTAAGTTTCTTTAAAGACATTCACAGAATCAAATATCGCCAAGAATGTAAGTGTTCCACAGTCTTGTCGACATTGTGAAAAGGGCTTTATCAGCCTTTCCTCTTACAATGTGTATTTGTGTTTTTTACAAAGTGTGATTGTGGAGCAGGTCAAACACGTACTCTGCTGCTCCTATTCCATTCAGTGCTCTGTATGTTAAAAACTATAAAATGACTTACAACTTGCACCAAAATGACTAAAAATTACAGTAATTTGAATTTGATCCAGTCTGCACAGACGTTTTGTTGAGACAGAGCCAAATTTAACAAGATAAGAGCATGTAGTATTTTTCCAGTTCAGACTGTGACACAACAGAGCAGATATTGATTACTTCACAATTACCCCAGCACAATTCTCTACTCCTCCACAATCACCACAGCACACCTGTCTCCGGTACTTCATGATCATCACAGCACACCTATCTATACTCTACCCCAGTGGTTCTCAAACTGTGGTACGCATGTCACTGGTGGTACTTGAAAACCTCTTGGTGGTACTTGAAGCCAGCGGCTGTCATTATTGTGGGAGTTGATGTAAAACAAAAAATTATTGGCCGCGGGCATCTGATACAATAATTGTGGCCTGTTGGTTGATTTTTATTTTTTATTTTTTTAAAGGACACTGAGCTAGTCCAATGAAATCACAGGTTGCTCCCTCCAAACTGCAGAATGAGTATGAATGAGTATATATCGAGAATGAGTTTAATCATGTTTGATAACGGAGCAATGTTGCTGCAACCCCAGGAGCACTCTAGCATTCTGTTCCTCAGCCCAATCTCTCATTGAGTTTCATTTTAAATAGGAGAAATAGGAATAATTGGAGATAAAATAGGAAAATTCCAAGACTGTTGGGACTAATCCTGCGCAGGTAAATCATATAATGTTACTTTGAGGTTGTTTAAAAGTGACGCTCTCAACTGCATTCTTCCCGTGGGAGTGTGCAACTGTCTTCACACAGGAAGACGTTTGCTTTAAAGTTAATCAAAACCTTAAAACTTAATTAATCATTAATGTCTACAGCTGAAATGAAGAAAGATGTTTTATCCCAAAATTATCTGGCTTTAACACAGAAAATCACAATTTAAATTATAAACGAACATCAGAGACGAGTATTTGGAGGTAGGTCAGAGATCATATAAACACATTGTCTCTCATAACCGTATTTAAACTCTTGAAAGATCTCATGATTATATTGAGAGCACATGAAAGCAGAGCTAATACAAAAATATAAAACGGAAAGAGATGGTTAGAGAGGGAGACAAACAAAGAGATAAAAAGAAAGAGAGAAACTGGAGGGAGAAGGAGAGAAAGAGGAAAAAATAGGGACAGGGTTAGAGAGAGAGAGAGCGAGAATGAGAAAGAGTAGGGATGTTGTTCAGGCTGTATACTGCTGCTAAAATGATTATTTTTATTAGCAATAATGTTGTCTCTTATTTGAACTGTACTTAACTGTAGCTGAACATCAAGACCTATACGCTGGGGCTATACTGGAGTCGTGTATTACAATGTTGCTTCCTATGGTGGAATTTAGAGTGGAACATTTTTTCTGAGGTGGTGAAAAAAATCTTGAACCACTGATCTACATTATTTACTCCAGCACCCTAGTCTCCCTTCCTACTCAGTTACTTCAGAACAACTGTCTCAACTTTTTCACGATCACCCCAGGACACCTGTCTATACTGTAACTTAATTAGTCTAGCACACCTGTCTCCACTCCTTAACATATACCCTCACACAACTATCTCTACTCTTTAACGATCACCCCAGCTCATCTGCCTATACTGTACCTCAATTACCCCAGCACAACTCTCTCTACTCCTTCACAATAACCCCAGAACAACTGTCTCCACTCCTTCACAATTACCCCAGCAGACTTGTCTCTGCTCCTCCACAATTACACACAGCACACCTTGTCGTTCTTAGTATGTATTATCTTTTCATTCAAGTCATTTGTCGTCCAGTCTCTTACAATTAAATATGCTTTCCTGCTCCTAGTGCCTGTGTGGTGTATTGGCTGAAGAAAATGTAGTTTGTGTTGCTTTTTGTTTTCTAAGTTTATGTAATAAATATATCATAGTTCATAGGGAAATATGTGAAAATGATCCTTTGTTTGCCTCAATTAGGACATTGTTATATGTAAAAAAAAGTATTAAATTTTTCTGTTTAAATTGTCTTATAGTCAACCACTTCAAATTGGGTTTTGGTGAGCTTTTATTGATTTCAACTAGCAAGACAGGTTTGCAAAATTGATTCCTGTGTATGCTCTCTTCTCAAATAAATGTCAGTGATTTAAAAAAGAGATTCAATGTGTGCACCGTCACATTTTTAACAGGTTATTGCTCCTGGTTTGTGAGGTGGCAACTTGAAGCATAGCTCTATATTTCAGTGTTTTTTTATGTGTAGAGATGTTAACAATTTGCAGAATTTGGGCAAAATAGTTAAGTCATGTGAGAGACTAATTATTCTGCGATCGTGGGTCAGGTCAGTCGTGGTTAATTTAAATATCTATAATTACTACTGAAGAGAAGAGACTGAACATACTGTAGCCAACTCCTAGATCTAAAATGAGACACCATATACACCCTTTCTAATTCCTGAGAAGGGCCTGCCCAGGGTGTACAGAATGTGTGCTTTCATGCAGTGCCTGTGGCATACTTAATACTTGTTTATGAGAGAAAATAGCTCTGTTGTTGCCAGTTTAATTTGTTTGGTTTAAGCTATCATTTATGATTACTGATTCAAAAAGATTCGGGCCTATTTTTCCTTTTTCTAGACTTCAATAAATGCAAGAGGCATGACAGTACAACATATTTTTGACTTGAACAGCATCTCCTTATGATAAAACTATGAATCAACAAGTGTCACAATGAAACCAGACCAAAGTTATGTGTGAAACAATAAACAGCTGAAGCAATATTGTAGTGTTCTCATTCAGTGTGTCAAACTGCTGACTAAACACCAAGTTAAACCGTGTTGAATGAAGACAGAGTCGTAGTAAGATTCACTGTTTACTTCCTCACTTCTTCATTAACTTTTGGTGAAAACTGCAACAAACATTACGAAATACATTAAAATCTGTAACTTCACATATTCTTATATGCAGTTATCAATAAAGCTTCATCTTATTGTATGTAAATAATTAAACTTCAACACATAACTCTGAATATATAAACTTCTCCAAACTGCCATAATCCAATAACAAACATACATTTAATCATTCCTTAATCATCCTTACAATTAACTGGATAACTTACAGCATTGCCTCTATGATGATGATTGCGGATGAACATGGATTAAGTTTAGCACTCACAACAGGTCTGTCATGCTAGCGGGAAGAGCCAAAAAGACCGCATGATCGTTAACAGGAAGTGACGGAGCTCAGAGCGGAGCGAACAGGAAGTGATGCGAACTAATGGCTCTGTCAAAATAAACTTCTTAACTAAGGTGCTTACTAATAAAGGATACATAAAAATAAGATTTTCCAAACAAATATAAAGAGATGCTTTAAACATCACACTCCCCGTCTGGCCTCTGTGAGGTCACTATGACTGTTGAGAAAACTAAACATCAGTCTTTAGCCAGAAGTAGAACATCTTCTGTGACAGGCCTCTGATAAGTTTTTTGGGTCCCTTGATCGGTTGTTTTCACATCGACCTTCCGTACAAGGCCATCTTTCCCAGGAAACGTGGCAGTAATCCTAGCCATGGGCCAACAGTTCCGAACAGTTTGCTTGTCTCTGAGAAGGACTAAATCTCCTATTTGAAGATTCCTACGTGGTGTTGTCCATTTCTGTCTGCTTTGCAGAGTGGGTAAGTATTCTTGGCTCCATCTACTCCAAAACTGGTTCGCAAGAACCTGCACCCGTTTCCCACTGATTTGTGTAAAGGTCCTTGTCGTTAAAGTCTCCTGGAGGAGGGGGAACTCCTGACTTCTGTGTTAGGATCATTGATGGTGAGAGGATAAAAGGCTGCTGTGGGTCTGCTGATACAGGTAAGAGTGGTCGCGCATTCAAAATGGCGGTGACTTCTGCCATAAATGTGCAAAGCACTTCATGAGTCAGATGACTCTTTTGTTGTAGTAACATACAATCAAGAATTCTCCTGACAACGCCAATCATGCACTCCCAGCAGCCTACCATGTGGGATGCACGTGGTGGGTTAAATTTCCAGCTGCATCCTTGTTCACTCAGGTTCTTCTGTACAGATTTATCCATGCCAAGCTCTTTACATGCTCCAATAAAGTTAGTGCCACAATCGGAATGTAGTTGCTTTGCTGGGCCTCTGAGTGCAAAGAAGCGTCTAAGAGCATTTATGCAGCTGGAAGAGTCCATCGACTCTATCACTTCAATGTGCACAGCCCTTGAACTAAGACAGCTGAACATAATGGCCCATCGCTTACTCTACGCTTGCCCGCCTCTGGTGCGCCTAGCTGTGACACACCAGGGCCCAAAAACATCAAGTCCCACATACGTAAATGGAGAACAGGCTTTAAGGCGCTCAGGGGGTAGGTCAGCCATGCACTGTTCTTCTGGTTTCCTTCGCAGCCTGCGACAGGTCACGCACTTGTGGAGAACTGAATTAATCAGCGTTCTTCCTCCCAGAATCCATAAGCCTGCTGCTCGGATTGCTCCTTCCGTCAGATGGCGACCTTGATGTTTCACCTGAACATGGTAATGCCGTGCGAGTAGCAGAGAGATGTGGTTGTCCTTTGGAAGAATTATTGGGTTCTTTTCTATAGAAGTCAGATCAGAATTACTGAGCCTCCCTCCAACACACACAAGCCCACCATCCAAGATTGGACTAAGCTTTTGTAAGGGGCTATCTTTAGCTACAGTTTGGTTGGATTGCAGCGCTGAAAACTCCTTTGGAAAGGCTGTCTTCTGCACCAGTTTCAATACCAGATCTCTTGCTTGGGACATTTCATTACCAGTGCGAGGTAGATGACATCTGTGCCAGCCCTTGCAGTTGCTTTCAGGGCCTGACTGTTTGTGGGATCGTGCCATGTGGATGAGGAAGGCAAGCCCTCTAACAATAGAAGCAAAGGTGGAGAAGCGGTTGAAATGATCAGCATTGAGCATAGCTTCTTCAGTGCGAGTAGCACATGTTTGCACTTGCTGCCGGATCTCGGAGTCTTTCTCAGGCTTGAGGAGCTCAAACCTTTTGGTAGTTTTTGTTGTTGTCTTATGCAGGAAGGAGGGACCAGTGAACCAAGATGTTTGTGAAAGGCAGAATGCTGGTAAAGATCTTGATGCGTGGTCTGCAGGGTTCTCCTCTGTGCACACATAATTCCACTGCTCTGGAGTTGAAGACTGGTGTATTCGTTGGACTCTATTATAGACATATGTATAGAAACGCTTTGTCTCATTACAAATATACCCAAGGACGACTTTGCTGTCTGTGTAGAACTGGACAACATCAAACTTAAGATCCAGCTCATCCTGGATAAGATCTGCCATCTCAACTGCGAGAACAGCACCACAGAGCTCAAGCCTAGGGATGGTTGGTTGTGACTGAGGAGCTAGCTTAGCCTTGCCCATTACAAATCCCACCTCGACTTTTCCACCTTCCTGAACAGTCTTTAGGTAAGCCACAGTGCCAATAGCTTTGTTTGAGGCGATCCTTGGATCTCCATGAGGAGATCTCCAAGTTCACGTAATTTAGTGTTGTCTTTGGCCGAAATCCTAGGAAAACTGTCCAGTCTTTGAAAAAGCGACTTTTCTATTATTTCTGGAGCGGCGTAGCAGTTGTGTAATCTTTCCCATGCATTTTTCAGGGCCATATCAATATTGTTTATGTAGACGGAGCGAACACGCCTCACTTGTTCACCAGATTCTTTTCCAAGCCACTTAATCATGAGGTCTAGCTCCTGGCTTGCCGTAAGATTGACATCCGCAGCTGCGTTATTGAATGATGACTGCCACGCTCGGAAATTTTCTGGCTTGTCATCAAACTGGTAAAGGCTAGATGTGACAAGGTCTCGCCGTGCTAAGTACTGTGCTAATGGTGCAGCCTGGTGCAACATGATGGCAGAGGTATCATGTGGGGGTACATATGGTAGAGCATCTACATTCATGATGGGATTGATTTTTCAGCTTTAAATCTTCTTTCTGATTTAATATGCTTAGTTACATTTGGTATTTGCAAACCAGTGTTATCTTCTCTTCTTGAGCTTAGTCTTTCAAGAACAGGTTGTGATGCTAAAGGGTTTGATGGAGGGTCCCATGTTACAAGACTATCTTGTGACTCTGCCTGTCCAGATGGTTCTGCTTGTGGATCTTTGAAGGAGGAACTTGAAGATGATTTCTGGAGCTCAATCTGTGACTCAACATATTCCTTTGTTCGCTGAATTTTTATATTTTCTGATTTATCTTTTCCGTCATCAATCACAGAATCCATTGCTGCAGCCTCCTCTAAAACCTGAGCCTCCACAATAGCTGCATCTGCTTCTCTTTTTAGCGTTAATATTTCTAATTCTGTGTCTATCCGGATTACTTCCAGTTGATTTTGTACTTCTCTTGTTTTTCTTTCTGCTTCTTTTGCAGCTTTTTCCATCTTAAGTTTTGCTTCATCATCAGCATACGATGCTCTTACTTTTGCAGCTTCAGCTCTGGCTCTGGCATGTGCCACACTTGATGACGTTGAGCTTTTGGTGCTTCTAACGCTGCGTGCAGATGACTTGATGCCATGTTGCTCACTTTCAAACATCAAATAATGCTTTTTCACTGTAGTGTTCTCGTTCAGTGTGTCAAACTGCTGACTAAACACCAAGTTAAACCGTGTTGAATGAAGACAGAGTCGTAGTAAGATTCACCGTTTACTTCCTCACTTCTTCATTAACTTTTGGTGAAAACTGCAACAAACATTACGAAATACATTAAAATCTGTAACTTCACATATTCTTATATGCAGTTATCAATAAAGCTTCATCTTATTGTATCACCACATAACTCTGAATATATAAACTTCTCCAAACTGCCATAATCCAATAACAAACATACATTTAATCATTCCTTAATCATCCTTACAATTAACTGGATAACTTACAGCATTGCCTCTATGATGATGATTGCGGATGAACATGGATTAAGTTTAGCACTCACAACAGGTCTGTCATGCTAGCGGGAAGAGCCAAAAAGACCGCATGATCGTTAACAGGAAGTGACGGAGCTCAGAGCGGAGCGAACAGGAAGTGATGCGAACTAATGGCTCTGTCAAAATAAACTTCTTAACTAAGGTGCTTACTAATAAAGGATACATAAAAATAAGATTTTCCAAACAAATATAAAGAGATGCTTTAAACATCACAAATATGTTAAATATGTTTAGATTGTCAACAGTGTACTCAATTTTAGTCTGTCAAAAATCAGGGTTTTCATGCACATCTAATTTGTACATTAATTTTTCGAGCGATTAATGTAAAAACATGGGACAACTTGAAAGATTTCTCATGACCATAACTGGGACATTAAATGGAACAAACTGCTGAATGTGAAGTAAGTTTGAGTTTTGCTGGGCACTGGATGCAAGTCATAATTATCTAAAGACCTATATACTGTCTCTGTCATTTTTGATAATGGGCCAGTAAAGTATCAAATAAATGCAAACAGACTAACACTTCAAAAGTGGTTCTCAAACTTCACATTTATTTTTACTTCAGCAGGGGATCCTGGGATTTCAAATAGCGAGAGCTCATTGTGGAATTAAAAAGGGGTTTATACTGAATTAATGAATGTGTTAGATTGAATTAAATTGATGAGATTGTTTTATGAAAACAAAATAAACTAGGCTTCTTTATTGCGAAGTTACCTGTTGTGGAGGTCCACGTGTAATTAATTATATAATTTAATAATTCATTCATTCATTCATTCATCTTCATGTCGGCTTTCTTCCCTTTCGGGGTCGCCACATCGGAATGAACCGCCAACTCTCTTGCAACATTCACACACTCGTTCACTCTTTAACACTATGGACAATCGTTCTTACTCAATTCTCTTATTCCGCATGTCTTTGTTCTTGTGGGGAAACCGGAGCACCCGGAGAAAACCCACGCGATCACGAGGAGAACATGCAAACTCCACACAGAGATACCAACCGACCCAGCCGAGGCTCGATCCAGCGACCTTCTTGCTGTGAGACGACCGTGCTACCCACTGCGCCACCGTGACGCTTATTTAATAATTGTAATTTTATTTTATTTTATTTATTTTTTATTGTAATTTTATAATTGTTGTAAGTGTTGAGTGTGGTCACGCTGCCAGTTGATTTGTGTTATCTGGTTATCCAGAAACATTGGCTCTGGTTTGTCTTTCTAAACCTCTGAAGGGATTGAAAGATAGATGTCATGTGACTTGCAGTAATTCACTGATATTTACCTTTATCCTTTTTGATAGTTTAGAGATATTACTTTCCTGGGAGTGTTGCAGGGAACCGGCGCCATCAAGGGGAGAGACTCTCTCTTCAGGTTGGTTGGGTTTTTGTTGTATCTGTTAGTTTAATGCTTGTAGTTTTTTTTGTATAAAAATAGTCTGTAAATAAATAATTCTGTTTAGCAATTCGTTGTGTTGTTTTCTCTTTTGTTTTCCCCACTCCCTTGAATGGTTCTTAATTTTCTTTGCAAAGCAAATGTTATGGCCAGAGTAATTTTTCTACATAAAAGAAACATGAAAATAACATGAACACATCAGTATTCCGGCACCGAGCGTGCCCTCCTCATCCCTTGCTTTAAGTATAGACTTAATTTTTTATGAGCAGTCGGGCAATAAATTCTCTAATGCCGACTCATACCAGAGAATCCCAGAGCTGAAGGGAGACGTGCGGAGGCCGTCCTCGCCACCTTGAAGGCTGGACTTAGAACTTTCAGCAGTTTAGTACATGCACAGTTTCAATGTGGGACCTACGGAAAAATGTGCCTTGAACAACAGGTGAAAGATCTTTTAGAGAGAAGATAGCATAGATGGAACTAGCTAGAGCAATAGTTTTCAAGTCTTGGGGAACTGCTTGGCACTGCCATGCCCAGGGTCATAAAAGTTCAGCTAGTAGTCCCTCATAGAGGACACATACATGGACAGTATGTAGGAATACTCCGCTTACACCCCTTCGTACAGCTGGACACCCCTTTGTACAGTTCAGACTGCGCTGCCACCACCTAGCACAGCTGAAGAGACGGATTCAACGCTCAGGTATAGTACCCGATAAATACCTTGTGGGTGTCAACCAACCTGCACCCTTGCAGATCTCTGCAAGCGGGGTCCTCTTGCAAATGCTCAGGAGGCGATGTAACCTTCAGGGTGGATGGAGACAGTCCTCGATCCAGAATCTCTTGGAGAAGGTTTAACACAAGTTCAACTGGGCAATTGCTCAAGTCTACTTGGCGAGAGAGAAACCAGTCGATGTGCCAACCCCACTTGCCGGCATAACAAGCTCTTATGCAGTTTTTGAATCCACGGATGTGACATAACCGGGGGTTCTCCGCACCTAAGGTATCAGACATGGAGTTCCAGAAATCTGTGCGTGGGTGCTTGTGCCCACATCCCTGGGACAGAAGGTTCGACCACAGGAGAACTGGCCAGAGAGGTGAGTTCTTTGATCTCGCATGGACTGCAATTGACATACGCCACAAAAGGGGAATATAATTTAACACCGATGTGAACTCTTTCACCAGTCGCATGTGTTATGAGAGGTATGGCTCCAATGATCAGACAGAAAGAGTGCCACGCTTGCACCCACTTTATGCATGAGACGTGGTCATGTGACGTTTTAAAAAGAGTGTGGAGAGAGTTGAGCACTCCTAGTGGAGTTCCCATAGTCGGTACTGACATAAGTCGGAGTGGCCGACTGATGGGGAACCCTTGTCTTGTCGTGTGCTAAAGGAAAGGATAAGTCACATCTGACTTGCTGGTCACCATCTAGCTCTTCCTTTTTTTTTTTGCAAGACGTGATAGTCATTAGCAGTAGTCACTAAAATCATCATGATGTCACTGAAAAGTTTAATTTCAACTTTGGATCATTATGTCATCTCCGCACAAGGACCAGATTTTAATGATGTCTGACGTGGAGTTGGAAGTGTTTTCCCTCCGAAGAGGCATGCCTTGGTTTCTCTTCACCGCTTCATCCCTGTTTATTGAACAGCAGTTTACCCCCTCGCTTTTGGGTCCAGCCTCTACAAGCACAACATTTTGGCTCTGAATCGCAATAATTAAGTCTGTTGTATTGATATGTTTTGACAGCTTAGTTATCTTAATTAGCACAGAGAAACAACTTTTGAGTTAATCCAATTAGCCTTGTGTGGACCTTGTGCTGATTTCTGATAATTTTATCAACGTATAGCTTCAAGCTCCATGCCTCTCACTGGGTCAGCCTGTCCCTTCATTGCCTCTCACTCTAGAGAATCACTCTGAATTCAAAAATACCTTTGATGTCATTTGATCTGAAGTTTCATTTTTCAGCCCCTCTTCAATCATTGAAATTGCTTCGGGTGATTAACATAACCTCTTCAATATGAAAGTATTGAGAACTGTTTGGAAGAAGAGCCTTCTTCTGAGTTTCATTCGAAATCTTTACTGCCTATCGGAACTTAATCATGTGCACTGAGTATACAATCCATCCTGTCAAAAGTAAAATGGCTTTTCCAGTCTTCTCCAGATTCCTCTTAACAAGTGATTGCAGCCCAGAGTGGCTTATCTGCAGTCACATTCCTCCATACATCATGGCAATTTATTTGCACCAAATGATACAGCGAGAATCTGAATTCTCTTGATATTTCATAGGGATGCTAAAGGGATGCACATTGTAACAAATGGTTAACAAAAAATGTGTTAACATATAATAATATAGTTTTTGCAATTGGAACTATATGATGTTTGACAAATATATTACATTTGGAATTAATTTTACCATAAAAGAAAAAAAAAATGTTGACGCTACAAATTTATTCTATGAAGGAACCTGTCCTATTTTCTATTGCAGATGTTATATTTGCCCAATTAACTTTCCAAATCATTTCTATTTTAATAGTTTAGTTAAATTAGTACCATACGTTAGAGTAAATCTGAATTGATCCCAGACCTCAGGTTTGCTTGCTGGGAGGACTGTCTCTGGTTAAGCTTGCAGGCATACAAACTGTGATGTATTGAAAAGAATGGAATTAGACACGAAAATCACCAGAACATAAGAAAAACACTTGTTGGGCTTTGAACCATGTAGTCTGATGTGTCTCAGCAGAGATAACAAAACTGGACTGGATTCCCCACAGTCCTCTTCACCAACTTCCTGTCACCATCATTAGTTCTTCTTAGTGTGACTTTTTTTTCTTAGTTTTTCTCCTGTGTTATCTTTTTTATAAATGCCCCTTGTTTTGCAATGCATCATTGCAATGCATCAGTGTTTTGTGTCATTGTTTTTGAAGTTTGACTCATTTATGACCCACATATCATAAATGTGCCACGTATGACTAGTCATCATTTCTTCTTTCCTTTGAACTTAGCCTTGCTTTTACTTTCTGATCTCATATTCTGTTGGACCTACTTTGTTGTGTTATTGACTATATTGTGTTTTGTCAAGTATATCTGGTATGTTCATTTTTCTTAACAGACTTTCAAGTGTTAGTGTGAATATACTCCAGGCACCCTATTTAGGACTTACAGTATAAGCATACATAGAAAATGAATGCTATGAAGAGCTTTTAAAGGGACAAAAATGAAAATTTTTAATGTTTGGAAAGGTAATCGAGGTGGTTAATACATTTTAAATGATAAACAAACTATTCACAAAAAGTTTGGGACATCATAAGCCTTAGGACCTTGGTCACAATTTTTGACAGAGATAGTTTGTCCTAGGGGACAAAAGGGACTTTTGGCAGCAAAGGATGATAAGGCGGCTAAGGCTACTTTATCAACCAAAATGCCACAAAATGTTTTATTTAAAATGAATTTCAGAGTTATTTGTGCCATTAAATATAAACACATTAGTCTGTTAATCATGCTCTTGTAAATAGCATGCAAGTGATGTTTTATTCACCATAATCTTCATAAAAAAAAACTCTCAATAAAATTATGAAAATCCAAACTACCAAATGTATTGCTAGCCAAATGTTATCAGGCATAGTAGGCTGAAGAAAAAGAGATACGGGTACAAAGTTACACATGCATCAAAAACGTTGGAGACAAAGATGGTTGTGTACAATGTTTGGACAACAATGATACTCTGGGAGAAAAAAATATAATAGTAAGAATGTGATAACACAGGTGAAATCTGTTAAGACATTGATTGGATAGTGGAGATTTAGCTAATTAACAAAGCACAGAGGAAGATGCATGTCAGAGAAGAAAACCTCACAAGAAACCATCTAAAAAGATAATTGAGCTCAACAAAATGAGATACCTAAAAAACGTGGACATGAGGAATCATATGATTAATTAGGACTTCAACAACATAAGACATTGGAGATAACTAAAACTTGATAATTTCTGAAATACAGGAAATCCATAAGTTTGTGAAAATAACATTCAGTTCACGTCTTTCTTGTCTGAATGTTTTGTAACAGATAGATATGTAATAGATATTTAATATTCATATTTAATCATTGTAATTAATTATCCAATAAGATTGAGTTTGTATTTACCTATGTTTTCATGGGATGGCCAAGCGGGGGAGAAATGGGAGTAATGTAGAGCGGAGGGACTTATACTGGAGTGAAATCTCAAGGAATTACCTCTTCCGTTCCCTTTTCTTCCTCCGGTCTCCTCTAAGACAGCCGCTGTCATTCTTTCCTTTTCTCCCTTTCTCTCTCTCTCTCTCTCTCTTTCTCTTTTTCTTCACTGCACTTGCGCTGAGATCACATGAACCATTGATGCTAAAGTTATGACTTTATCATGTTTGGGATTGAGTATTTCCCAGCAATGGGTTGCGGCAGGGAAGGGCATCCGCTGCGTAAAACATATGCCAGTGAGTTGGCGGTTCATTCCGCTGTGGCGACCCCGAAAGGGAATAAAGCCGACATGAAGATGGATGGATGGATGGATGGGATTGAGTAATAAATTGCTGTTTCCGCTGTGTTCATAAAACGTGTCTCTTGAGTATTAATTTCCATGACAGTGTTTACCCAAAATGGCACTTTTCATTTGGTGCCAGACAGTTTAATTAAACAGCAGAAAAGTTATATATATATATATATATATATAAATAAACTCCATCATTTAAATGCATGACTGCAAAAAAAAAAAAAGTCAAAATGAATTCATTGTTTAAAATTTGAGAAACTCTCATTGACAAGTAGTTCCGTTACCACAACACAGCAACTCAGCTCAATCGTGTCTTGCACACATTGTCCCGGGTTCAGATTACCACATCGCTCATTCTTTCCTAGAGCCTCGTGCCACTTGTTCAAATGCTGTGCCTCGTATATATCTCTCTATATATCATAAGCTCTATCTATCTATATACTATCTCTATCTCTTATCTCTCCTTCTCTCTTTCTCTCTATCTCCTCTCTCTCTCTCTTTTATCTCTCTACTCTCTCTCCATCTCCTCTTCTCGCTCTCTCTTCTCACTCTCTCTCTATCCTCTCTCTCTCTCTCTCTCTCTCTCTCTCTCTCTCTCTCTCTCTCTCTCTCTCTCTCTCTCTCTCTCTCTCTGACACACCCGGGCACACTCTGATTATTCACTTCCTCTTCAATCTTTGTCTTCCATTTGATCTCCATCATGCACTTTGACCTTGCCCCTTCATTTTTGTTTTTAAATGCTTATTTTATTAATTCTATTCCCTTTTTAATAATTTTAATAAATTAATTTATACCCGATTGCTCTCCTCTCTTAAATAGATTCAAGAAGATTCAAGATTCAAGAAGTTTTATTGTCAAATGTACAGCACATAACAGTTACACTGAGCAATGAAATTCTTACTTTGCGAGTTCCCTTCGTATGACTTTCTACAAAAAAACTAAATTAAACAAGTAGACTTTGGCATAAGAATAAATAAAAATACAAATACAAAAATACAATAGAGCAAAAGGAAGAATAAAGTGAAATAAAGTGAAGTTATGGGATACAATCTTTTAATTTTATCCAGAATGTGTTCCCTGACGATTATCAGGTAATACCTAAACGCTGTTCTGATCGTTTTGTTTGATTGTTAATGGAGATACATTTAGATTGATAGATGCTTTTTATATGGGACTGTATAAAAAGTGCTCACACAGTTCCAACATCAAAAGTACACCAAGGTGGTTCATTTACATTCTTTACAGCAATTGTAGTTTACACATGATTTCTAAATCCGCTGTGAAAATGTGAAACTTATTTTAACACATTTAGGCTGCTCTTAGACTCAAAGGGATTCCTCCATTTCAGACACACTTGGATGTCCATTTGTGTTATTTTTTTGTAAATTAGTCACTAGTAATGATTGTCTTCAACAACTTTCCCTAACCCCAACTTATTCAATCTTCCATGGACATTCAAGTCAGTCAAACATTAAAGTGAGTGGGCCCCCAGGGCTCAATTGGAGGGCCATATGTCGCTCTGTAGCGCTCTTAACTTGTTATGTCAACATAGAAAAAAAATCTTCAATGTCGAATGTCAAGTGTTTGAATGAAAACAGGTGAAGGCCAATTTGTTTCCGTTTCATCTGAAATTATGCAAGGATAGGGGACTGGATATCACTCCCTGCTCTCCTTTTTCTCAAGTTCTCACCATCATCTGTCCGTGTGCAGGCAGCTGACTCGATCAGATGCCTCTTGGTTCCGGTTCAAATAATGGTTTGTGTAAAAATATGAATGAATCCAAGTGTAGCAAATCAGTGAGCGGTTACTGAGCTGTGACTAGCGCTTGTAAACAAACCGAGCTGGACTACCTGAACAGTTATTTGAAATGAATACTTTTTAACACTTTTCATCCAATCAGAATCGAGTGTTATGACTGTCTGAGTCATGGAATAATTTGCAAATCCAAAACGGATAAAAGGATTGTATTCAGACTTAGGGATACTTCTCTGAGAGATTTTTCGTGAGGTCTCTTAGATCACCATAGCATCTGTCTTAATAATAATAAAAAAAAACATCTGGATGTAATGCAAATGCTTGTCTGTTTCTCTTTTCTTTGTCCTCTTATCACAGTTTGAGCCATGCTTGAACGTGATTAATTAGGTGGTAGATGAATTCTGTCTCAGAAGTCTGCATGGTTATTATGTGTAACACTACCCGGTGTTCTAATAGTTTATAGCTTTGTTTATGTTTTCTTTGTAGATAAATTAGAGTGGACTTAAAGACATTTAGACACTGATGCAAGGAAACAAGGATGAATGATGACAGCACAAATTTAATGGATTCAATCCATGTAGTTTGTTAATATAATATGTAATGGTATTTATCTGGTAATGCTGTTTTGTTGATAATACCCCAGATTGCAAATAAACATGAATCAATGTTCTAGCTTAATGTTGACTGCATATTGATCCAACATCAGGTGGGATTAAAAAACAACAACACAACTCTGTATTTAATCAAAGAAACATGATGGAACCTTGCGTAATTAATCAATATCAGCGAACAAATGAGCAACCAGATGGAACTTCAGAGCTTTATTAAATCGATGACAGAAAGCTTAGCTCTCCTTTTCGTCTTTATGGAGTTCTTAATTTTTAAAGTTGCGGTATTCTTTTTAAATCACTGTATAGTTGTCATTAAAGTAATGTTGATCCGATGTCAGGAAACTTGGTCAATTGTGAGATGACACCAACATAATTAGTTTGTTTACATAACAGTGAATTTGTTCAGTTAATGTGTTGCTCTGGAAACAGTAGCTAGTGTGGGAAACCTGTAGCTTGTCAGGAGTGGCCCGTAGAGCTCATTGGAAAGAGAGTTTTTGGGAATCTTATCTATAATTGGCCAACCTATGGCTGCTGTCAGTGTCCAGTGAAGATTCCAGCATCAGGACCAGGCTAGAGATTGGATTCTCCAGACTCACAGACTAAATGACGGATCAGCCTCGGTCCCCCTGCCATGATGGCTACCTTTTTTTTATTAGAAACTTTTTATACGGCACTCCTTCAGTCTGTGACTCTGGTTCTAGAATATTGTCTTGTTTAATCATTTAATTATGCTTTCTTAGTCTAATTAATCTGGGATGTTTTAGCTTAAAAGTTGCATTTTGGTTACAGCATGTTCTCTTATGTTTTCTCACTTGTACATTGGATCACATTTGTACCAATTCACCTAGTCTCAGGCGTCACTTGATTTTCTATTCACTGGGAAAGAAAGTTCAGCCGTAGTATTGAGAAATGAGCTATTGTGAGTACTGAGAACGAACAGAAAGGACAGCTAGTTATTGAATGACATTGAATGCATGATTGTCAATTTTTTCATCATGTCGGAAACATGACACTATCTGAAGCGACATAGAATTGGTTGTTTGACATATCAGTCAAACAGCGTCCTGGGTGGGTCTTCCTGGGTGCCAAAGAACCACCTGACCAATGTTATCCTGTATAGTTGTCAGCCAATCACCTGTATCACTATTCCCTTCATAACACTCACTTTAGATCCCGTATGATCAATTTCTGCTCTGGACTCTTTCCACCGTCTGTGTTCTCTTGCTCCTTTGCGAATAAAAAATTACCCTCTCTTACATTGTCACCTCTACTGTCATCATCCGGAATAAACCTGTCTTCTCATTGCCTGTCTACATTAATCTTAAATAGAGTCTCTTTTGCACACACATCGTTTGTCATCTATTGTTGTATATCCTCTATATGGTTTTGCATATAGAGCTGAAGTTCTTTGCCCAATTATTTAATTAAAATAATTGTAGACAGGCACAGGTCGGGGCCTGCCATACACAATCATGTGATGCTCTTAGATTCTCACATAAGACACTAAAGTGGATGTCCAGAAGATGAAACAGTAAACAAAATTGGGTTTGGGTCAGGCTAAATTCTCTTGCGCTCAGCCCAGCTTTATGCTCACCATTTATTGGTCGAGCTCATTCTGAATGAATCGTGACACAGCCAGTTTTCACCAACCATCATTTATGTTAATGAAAGGTCCTGGTGCTTGGGCCATTAACGGATACCAGCCTGGACTGAAGGCCTACAAGTTCTGTCTTGACAACAGGATTTTTAGTAATTCACGTAAATTCATATATCTGACTCCATAATTGATTTATAACGGTTTGATCTTTACCATTATTGTTAGTTACAGCCAAATAAATTAACATGTTAATTATTAATGATGATATTAAGTTTCAACCGCCTCAATGACCTTTAATTTTACTCATACGTGATGTTAATATTGTTAACATTGTTTCAGTAAAAGAAGATTACTGAAGAGGTTCAAACATTTATAACATTTATGTGTTGTTACAGTTTATGAAATATGAATACAGAGCAAAGTGTTATTGTCTACACTTAATTTGTAATTGATCAATCTAAAAGAAAGTATTAAAGTTTACTCCAAGATTACTACACGATAGAGATAGCTCTAGAGCTCTCTCCATCATGGGCCATTTCAAAGACAAAGGGCCCCGATTTGAAAGCTTCTCCAGAGCAGTCTCCTCCACAGAGAAGTGACCTAATCAGGAAAACAAATCAGCGCGCATCAGTCAAAGCTGTTGGGAGTTTTTGAGATTTAAGGCACACATTATTGGATCTCTCAGAGAAAAGGTATGGCTCATCAAGAGACAAAGCTAGGTGTACATTTAGAACTAGTCCCATGGACTTTTGATAATCAAATATACTCATTTTGTAGATTCCTTGGTTCCATGCATTTTCATCCAAATGTATGAGCCAAGCTGTGAGGTCACTCTCGGCTTTTTTCCAAAAGGACAGCTTGTTTATTTAATTTGCATGACCATGTCAGAGACATCTCAGAAGCATCTGGCTCAATCTATGCGTTCTGCCTAATATGTATGTGAAAAGGTCTTTGTTGTTTCCTGCATTCAATGCAAATAGCTAGGCTTTCTCAAGCAGGTCACACAGAGGCATAATTCAGTTTCTTACATTATCTATTTTAATAATATTCTGGAGATTTATGCCCACCTTTCTGGTAAATACATGTCTGTATCTTACTCTCACCTCGTCAAATTTAGCAGCAAAATGGAAGAATAAGGGATTAAGCTTAATATTGACTGAAGATTAGTGTTAATTTTGACAAAACAGTCAAAGTTCATATAAAATATCTCACTTTAAAAGGCATACAACGAAGCATCCTAACACATATTTAAATGCTTTTTAAAAACGTCCTACAGTGCCAATATGAAAAGAGATTTTCAAGGTTTTAGCACTTGTTATACATATCTTTTCATGATGCCCTTGGCCACTCAAAATATGTCCTTTTCTATTTGATCAAAAGTATTTTTGATTTTTGGTTTAATCCTTTTTATAGTCATTAAAACATAATTATACTTAAAACATAGATCCTTAAAATTATAGATCCTTAAAACATAATTATACAGTCACTATGAAAAATCATCCATTATAAGGTTGAAGACGGTCCAAATTTTCTGACATAACAGTCCTGCTCAAATGCATTTTGGAATTGTGCTTACCTTTGTTGTTGGATTTGCTAGCTACTGCATAAGTTGACAAGGTAATGCTGATAATGTTCATAAGTTTAACAACCCAACTGACACCTATAACCTAAAATAGATCTTGAATCAGTGTAAGTCCGCTATATGACTTGGTTGATGCACTTCATGGAAATGCATTAGGCTACATTTTGTTAAAAATATGCATATAAAAAAATGAAATGTCAGTTTTTATCAAAATTTTTTACTTTTTATCTCCCCAACAGATTTCTTCAAAACAATGTAATTCGGAATATCTCAAGGCATGCCTTCAGCGGACTGTTTTCTCTACAAAGACTGTGAGTGTTTCTTTTTTATCCTTTCTGATCACCACATGTGAAATTGTGCTATTGTTCACAGTCTATCTTTTTGTGGAGAACATCCTTTATCTTTTATCCTTCATTCACAATAATATAGTGTGTGGTCATAACAGAGACCAACAGATCTCAGGAAACTGTGATATGAAATGATAGTCTTATATTTAATATCAAACTCAACGCCTCTCCAGCTCAAAATGTGGCAGGTGCTCAGATTTAGTTCTAGTTTTATTGCTTTTTTTCGCTGCACAGTGGGATCATTGGGCTCAAGATCTCTCGCATGTTTTTCCAAGTTGGTGAGACTATTTTTTCTGAGAGCCTGTAGAAATAGCGCTTCTTTAGCGGTTGCTTTCAGAGCAGCTTCACAAAGTCCTCGTGAGGATCAGGTAGAGTTAATAGAAGTTCCCTCCGTGAGGCCCCTGGGAGCCTCGCTGACTGAGGCAGGTGCTAATCACCTCACAAGCATAAAGAATGTAAGCTTAAGATCCATCGATGAACAGTTCGCCGGACGAAACCTGAAAAAACAAAACAAACAGACACAAAACAGAAAGTAACAAATGAAAAACAACGGTGTAACGGAAATATTAAATACTCATGAGACATGATTTATGAGCACAATCGCAAACAGCAATTTATTACTTTCCTCAAACATGGATTCAGCTCATACCTTGATATCAACGGAGAATGTGATCACATTGCAAGCAAAATGGAAAGAGAAAGAGAGGAAGGGAGAGAGAGAGAAAGGAGAACAGGAAGAAGGGGAGAGCAAGAATGAGCAGCCCTTCTCTCAGCAGACACAGGGGCAAGAGACTGAACCCAGGGCTTCCCAGAGACTCCTATCAGTACAAATCCCACCCCTCTACATCACTTCCTGTTCCATCCAAGTAAACTTAAGGACATTCAAACTCAATCTTATTGGATAATTAATTACAATGATTAAATATTCTATAACAACGGTTAGAAAAATGTAACAGACAACAAACAGGTGATCAGCATCAGCTACAGGAGGAGAGATAAATGATGAGGATAAGTTAGAGAGGAACATTGAACCACATTGTTTTTTCAACAGTTTGTATGTATATAGTGCTCAGACACCAGATCTGTTTTGACAAATACCAAGAGATAATTATTGGAATGCTAAAACAGATTTGAACTCTGTGATCGTAGCTGAGCTCTGGACAACATCCGGTAGTTTATTCCAGAGCTTCGGGGCTCTATATGAGAACGCTCTTATACCTCTTGTGGATTTACTAATCTTCGGTATAATCAATAGTCCTGCTGCTTTGGATCGAAGTGAGCGAGCTGGAATATATCGTGATAGGAGACTGCTCAGGTAGAACGGAGACGAGTCATTCAGCGCCTTAAAGGCAAGGAGCAGAATCTTGTAGTCAATGTGATATTGTACAGGAAGCCAATGAAGAGAGCACAAAACCGGTGTAATGTGATCATATTTCTTTGTTCTTGTGAGAACTCTAGCTGCTGCGTTCTGGACTAACTGTAATTTTTGTAGTTTGGTGGCTGAGCAGCCGGCTAACAGATATCTTTGAGAAACCTCAGGATGACAGACAAAGCTAACTCAAACTAGGAAGATATTAGAACAATCTTTTCCCCTGTATTTGACTTGTTTACAGGAAATCCCATTGCGAAATCAAAATGAATATTACTCCACCAAATGAGCCATGTACCACTGCTCCTCTAGCTGCCAGGATTCCGCTATTGTTTCCCCCACGCCCCCTACTGGGTTTTTCTTGTTGGCACACAGAAAATACATTAATTTCTGATGAATACATTCATCTTTTGGTAAGCCAAAAAAAAACACGTTTAGCCCAAAATATCCAAAAACATACTTTTCTTTCATTGTTTATTGATGCAGTTATCATAACATTCACCTCATGTTCAGTCAGCACTTCATCTGATTCAACCACGCCAATGGGCGTGACTATGATCATTAAGCTGTGTTAAAACTGAACTGTCTGCTATTGGAGGATGTTGTCCGAAACAAGATACTATATTGGCGTTTTCTCAACCTCTCCATAGTCTGCTGAACAACTACAGACACATGTTCAGCGATAGACTCAAACTCACATGCTGCATCACAGATGCAGGAAATCAATCTTACCTGTCACCATCAAATGACAAAATTACAATTTAATTAGCTCAACATGTAAGCTATTCAGCACAACTTTTAAATCAGTTTCAGTTTTCAGGCATGCATTTTCAGATGAAACAGTTTGTGGAGCTTGAATAAGTTTTGTAGTGGTCAAACTTATGTGAATTACAAATGGACTCATTTATTATTTTTATACTTGCCCAGCTGAATAGGTAACTTTGACTGTGAATGCACGTTGTTTTTAATTAAAAGTGATCTTTTTCAGGTTTCTCAGCCAAAACCATATACATGATTTAGGACCGGGTGTTTTCAGAGACCTGCACAAGTTGGACTGGCTGTGAGTATGCATAATTGCACTATTTAGTGGCTTAGAAGAACCTTTTGCTCAAATATCAATCATTAGCTAATTGGTCAGAAAATTCCTAATGTGACGTCGTTCCAAACAAATCCAGGCCTTAAACGCAGTTCATTTTAGTTCTTTTCAGAAAATTGCATGCCAAAGCAAACTTTCCAGAGAAATTCACATTTGCTGGTAAACTCTCAAAATGTTGACAGTTTTATTGAAAAACAGGTTTAATAAAGTTCAGAGCTCTTCATGAATATACTTCCATTCATTATTGCCTACAACTATGTACTGTTGGTTTTGTCAGCTCAGCATAATTTACTGACACACATGACATGTGACCATGTGACAGCTTTATTTCATAAATTTGTCTCTACCTAGCACCGGATCCTAAACAGAAAACTCCTCGTTTAATGCCACAGATTCAATCAGAGGTCTTCTATTTGGAAAAGTGTAGACAGTCTAATTACTAATTTTGACATAATAAATTATGTTGTATTGTATTCCCTGTCAAATCTGATGGCATATATTCAATCAAATTGACACAAATGGTCCTAAAATAAAAAATTTTATCCAGTATATTAGTCGGTTGTAAATATTGTCTATGGTGGGAAATTTGCTTCACATGCTTAACAAACATGATTGTTATTCACAAATAAATGTTAAAAGATAGATGAAAATGAATAGATAGACAAATAAGTAGATTGAAATGTGTACAATAAAATATATTTTATATAGACCAATATATTTTTTAAACTGACAAATACAGATTTGTTGGGATTTATTTGTGGATCTCTTTTTTTGAAAATGCCTTTTCAAAATATTTTACTCTCTCTACTGTGGATTTCATTGTGTATTTTCTTAGAGAAAATCAATTTTTGCAAACGTAAGGAATAATCATTTTTAATTAAGTGCATAATCTTAATCTGAGAATAAGGATTGTTGAGACTTGAGACTTGATTATGATTAAACAATCAAACAAAAAGTAAAAAGTTAATTATATATATATATATATTTTTTTTTTATTTATATATATATATATATATATATATATATATATATATATATATATATATATATATATATTTATATATATATATATTAGTGCTGTCACTATCTTAACGCATAAGATTAGTTTGACATGTATAACGCGTAAAAAAAAAATACGCAATTAACGTTGTTGCAGTTATCTCTGTTTCCTGTTGTGGCCGTGTGAATAAGACATATGCACTTTGTATGAGGATGAGAGGCACAGAGAATGAACACAACACACGACACACATCTCGCTCACAGGCAGCACTGGGCTTCTGTGAGTAATCATACACTGGAACGAACTCTCAACGATCTTTCCATTCACGGCAGCGGTGCTGAGTGCAAATGTCTAATTTTGAGAGTGCAAAAACATGAATGGAAAGTTGTTCTCGTGTATAAAAAGTATTTGAGGGTAAACTCTGCATAAGATCCATCGTCAGTAAAAGACTCTCCAAAGACCTCAGTGACACACTGGCAACAGTCGTAAAGTTCGTCTTCTTCTTCTTTGGGCTGTTCCCAGTTTAGGGGTCGCCACAGCAAATCATCTGTTTCCACCTAACTCTGGCCTTAGTATCCTCTACTCTTGCATTAATTACCTTCATGTCCTCCTTCAGCACACCCATATAACTCGTCTTTGGCCTTCCTCTCGCCCTCTTGCCTGGCAGCTCCATCTCCAACATCCTTCTACCAATATAACTACTATCCCTTCTCTGCACATGTCCAAACCATCTCAATCTGGCTTCTCTGACTTTGTCTCCAAAACAACCAACCTGAGCTGTTCCTCTGATGTGCTCGTTCCTAATCTTGTCCATCCTTGTCACTCCTAAACTGAACCTCAACATCCTCATCTCTGCTACTTCCATCTCTGCCTCGTGTCTCTTCCTCACTGTTACAGTCTCTAACCCATACATCATAGCTGCTCTCACTACTGTTCTGTACACCTTTCCTTTGATTCTTGCTGACACTCTTCTGTCACACAACACCCCTGACACTTTTCTCCACCCACTCCAACCTGTCTGCACTCGCCTCTTCACCTCTTTTCCACACTCCCCGTCGCACTGGACTGTTGACCCCAAATACCTAAACTCCTCCACCTTCTTGACCTCAGCCCCCTGTAACCTCACTGTTCTACTTCCCTCCCTCTCGTTCAAACACATGTATTCTGTCTTACTACGACTGACTTTCATTCCTCTTCTTTCTAGAGCACCTCCAACTTTCCAGGTGTCCCTCCACCTGCTCTCTACTCTCACTACAGATTACAATGTCATCTGCAAACATCATTGTCCGTGGAGATTCCTGTCTGACCTCATCTGTCAACCTGTCCATCACCATAGCAAACAAGAAGGGACTCAAAGCCGATCCTTGATGTAGCCCCACCTCCACCTTGAACTCCTCCGTCTGACCTGCAGCACATCTCACTGTTGTCATACACCTCTCATAGATATCCTGAACTACTCTGACGTACTTCTCTGCCACTCCTGACATCCTCATACAGGACCATAGCTCCTCTCTCTGCACCCTGTCATACGCTTTCTCTAAATCCACAAAGACGCAGTGCAGCTCCTTCTGACCATCTCTGTACTTCTCCATTAGCATTCTCAGAGCAAAAATTGCATCAGTAGTGCTCTTCCTGGGCATGAAGCAATACTGATGCTCGCAAATATCCACTTCCCTTCTTAGCCTAGCTTCCACTACTCTTTCCCAGAGTTTCATTGTGTGGCTCATCAACTTTATACCTCTGTAGTTGTTACAACTCTGCACATCACCCTTGTTCTTAAAGGTTGGCACTAGGACACTTCTCCTCCATTCCTCAGGCATCTTCTCACTCTCTAGAATCCTGTTGAATAACCTAGATAGGAACTCCACTGCTGTCTCTCCTAGACACTTCCACACCTCCACAGGGATGTCATCTGGACCAACAGCCTTTCCACTCTTCATTCTCCTCAGAGCCTTCCTCACCTCATCCTTTCTAATCTTTTCAACTTCCTGCTCTACAATGTTCACCTCTTCCCCCCTTCTTTCCCTCTCATTCTCCTCATTCATCAACTCCTCAAAATACTCCTTCCTTCTTCTCTGCACACTCTCCTCACTTGTTAGAACCCTTCCATCTCTATCTTTAATCACCCTTATCTGTCGCACATCCTTCCCATCTCTGTCTCTCTGTCTCGCTAATCTGTACAATTCCTTCTCACCTTCCCTCGTGTCTAACCTGGCATACAACTCATCATATGCCTTCTGTTTGGCCTTTGCCACCTCCCTCTTCACCCTGCGCTGTGATTCCTTGTAGTCCTGTCTACTTTCTTCAGTCCTTTCGATGTCCCACTTCTTTTTAGCTAGCCTCTTCCTCTGGATGATGTCCTGTACTTCCTCATTCCACCACCATGTTTCCTTATCTTCTTTCCTTCTTCCTGCTGACACACCTAGCACCTTCCTACCTGTCTCCCTGATCACTTCTGCTGTAGTTTCCCAGTCCTCTGGAAGCTCTTCCTGACCACCCAAAGCCTGTCTCAGCTTCTGTCTGAATTCCTCACAACCGGCTTCCTTTTGCAACTTCCACCACTCTGTCTTCTTTTCCATCTTTCCTCCCCTCTTCTTCCTGACCACCAGAAACATCCTACACATCACCATCCGATGCTGTCTGGCTACACTCTCTCCTACCACTACTTTGCAGTCAGTGATCTCTCTCAGATTGGCTCGTCTACTTAGGATGTAGTCCACCTGCGTACTCCTACCACCACTCTTGTAGGTAACTCTATGTTTCTCCCTCTTCTGGAAGTAAGTGTTAACTACAGCCATTTCCATCCTCTTGGCAAAGTCCACCACCATCTGTCCTTCTGGGTTCCTTTCCTTAACACCAAACCTGCCCATCACTTCCTCATCACCTCTGTTGCCCTCGCCCACATGACCGTTGAAGTCTGCTCCCACCACTACTCTCTCCCCTCTGGGAATACTCTCCATCACCTCATCTAACTCACTCCAGAATCTCTCCTTTTCTTCCAGCTTACAGCCTACTTGTGGAGCATAACCACTCACTACATTCAACATCACCCCTTCAATCTCTAACTTCAAACTGATCACCCTGTCAGACACTCTTTTTCACCTCTAAAACATTCCTCACAAACTCCTCCTTCAGGAACAGTCGTAAAGTTCATAAACTTTAATAAAGCCCGTCCTACCAACCAGAGATTATTTATGCAACATTGTGAGAATGAAGTGCACCAAACTCTCCCACTGCACATGGAGGTGTGCTGGCTGTCACGCAGCAAAGTGCTCGAGCGCTTTCTAGAACTGCGAGATACAGTTTTGGAATTTCTGCAAAGAAAAAACTACCAGTACACAAAGACTGAACAGCGGCCCGCTATTTTCTGGATTAAAACGGCATGAAAGTGCTTCTGTTCTTACAATCTGTACTTACTTTTATGTAAAGGCACAGCCCTTGAAATGCTTATATTCATGTTTATTCTAACATTCAGTGTTACAAATAAAGTGTATGTTCGTGCACAGATGACAAAAATGTATTTCACTTAATTTTAATAAATTTAAGTAAACATAAATGCAATAAACGGATTAATTTTTATTTACAATACAAATTATTTATTGAATAAGAAATGGTGTTGAACAATACAGTGTAATAGAAATAAATGTTCTCCTTCTCAGTGGTATTCCCAGCCATGTGCCACTTCCAAAATTTACAGAGTGAACAGTGGACAATCAGCCTATAGTTAAATTCAAACAAGATTTTACCTCAGACTTTCTAAAAGGAAGGACATCACTAATCTCACACGAATGAGGATCGCTGCAGCAATTGATCCAAGGTTTAAATACCTAAACTTTCTTCTCAAAGATGAAAGGAACGAGTCTTCACTATGCAATCTGTTAATGGCAGAGTGTCCTGGAAAACAAGAGTCTAAAGAGACCACAAACTAACAGCCACCAAAGAAAAGGATATTGAAAGTTTATTGCAGCTATGTTGTTTTTATGACAAAACCTGTGTTACAACTTAAACACAAAAATTTTGAATTTAAATTGTTTCTTTGTCTTCAGTTTACGTTAATTATTAACATTTTACATTTTTAGATTTGAAAAAGTTTCAGTCTTGTAATTGCGATTAATTAAAAAAATTGGTGCGATTATTTAATAAATTTTTTAATCGATCAACAGCACGTATACGCACACACACGCACACACGCACACACACACACACACACACACACACACACACACATATATATGTATATATATTTAAAACCATTCTTGTGACAGACATTTTTTTGTAACAGAATATTCTTGTTTTTTATTCACCCCCTCAGAGTCTTGGATCACAATCCTCTTAATAGCATCACCCATGAAACTTTTGTCGGCCTGAGGTCACTCACATACTTGTAAGTACCTTCTTATGTTTTATGGACTTTCTCAAATCTGACAAAGTTTTTGTTGAATCAGCACTCTCTACGGAAAATGTCAGCATTTGTTCTTTTACTATAAATGTAATCAAGTTTTCTCTGGTTTAATATACATCTGAAAACACAAAAAAAACTGCCCTTCATACTTTTCCTCAATTCTAAATGTGCAAACAAAGGTTTTGAAATTGCACGACTCCATCAACAAAATGAAATGTCAAAGATTTGCTTTAGCTTGCTGATTGTAAATATCTCGAAGGCAATAACCTCCTAAATGGTCAGGCACCTCTTTTTGGAAATAAAAAGCAGGCCCTCATACAAAGCTAAATTATCTTCTGCTGATAAAATGACTAAATGTTTACAGAGATACTTATTTTTCAGTTAATGAAGAACTTAAAAGCAGAATGGACATTTTACTTTTTACATTTTGGCACGTAGGGAAAATTCATTATCGTGAAGCCTCAAAAGAAAGTTTTTATTATCCCTGGAAATGTCCTCTGGCTGCCAGCTTCTCTTATGATAGAGTTACTTTAATTGTTTTACCATCTAAACCTCTTTCATTTTCTTTTCCTCAATAAAAGGAATTCATTCGTAGATGAGTCTCTTTCTCTTGATATTTTCTTAGTCTTCTTTTATGTAACCCAGTTAAACTCTGTTTTAAAGTCAATTCATTTTTAAAGTCAAGTGAGCAGCTGACCAGATCTGGAATGACCCATACCGGGAATTTGTGCTCTTCATGTAACTCATCCCAGTGTACACACACACACAGCAGTGAACACACACTCTGTGAACACACACCTAGAGCAGTGGGAGCCATGGCTGCGGGGCCCGGGGAGCTTAGTGTGTTTGGACTGTTATTTGTTTAAACCCAGGGGATTCTGCAGATAAAGGATATTTATGGATACATTGCAGAAATTGCTATTGTACAGTAGCTGTCCCAAATGTCTAAACAATTCTTGTTGTAAATCTGATGATGAAGGTTTCCTCAGGGTGTAAAGGATTTAAGCCAAATTCTAGCAGTTAAAAAGTCTTAAATTCGTTACCATAGCTCTTAAATGCTTGTTTTCACAAGTCTGATTGTTCTGATGTCTCATTTAATATGTGTTTTGTTGTGTGGCTTGGATTTCCAAAGATCGAGAAAATGCTCCAAAATGTAAAAAACCAATAAGTAAAAATAAAACCTGTAAAGTGAGGCTTAGGATTGTCATAGCCTGAGAAAGGTTAAGGTCACCAGACTTTGAGAAAACACTCATGAGCACTCATGAATGCTCAAAATCTTAAAAGAGATTTTTAGGGTTGCCAGATATTGACATAAAATGTAAAAAAAAAAATGTAAATGTGATTTTAAGTGTTGCCAAAGTTTGAGAAAACCTTAATTGCTCAAAAACATTGAGGGTTAGGGTTTTAATCCATGTATAAGAAGCATACTGTTTGTTATGCAGAACAAAGTTGTGTATGTGTTTTTGATGTTATGATGTACGTCTTAAATTTGATTCTAAACGTCTTACATTTGACCTTATGAAACCTGCAGAAACCCTGTTTAGGTTAGTTGTTTCAGCCCTACAATCCACAGATAAAATAGCTAGAGTTGCAGCAAAATGTTGGTGCATACTTTTCAAATGGTTCTTACAACTAACATTTCAATCTCAATCTCTGCATTGAAGACATATCATTCGTTGTTTAACTTAATTCATGACATTTTAGGGTACATTTTTTTTGCCAAACACTGGGTTGTCAAGGTCTAATTACTGATTTCCAGCTAAGCATGCTCATGAAAAGTGGACACCTGCTAGCTACTACCACACTGCTTGTCTGGCAGAAAGCTTTGATAGTTGGCTCTTGAAAAGGTTTTGCGAGACGCTGGATCAGGTTTGGCTCTGAAGAGCTTATGGCTCGCACTGCATTCCGTAAGAGCTCTCGTTTTTTGATTTTTGATTTCTGTGTTTCATCTCAGATCAATGGTGAATGTGTCCCTGATGAGACTGCCTGACTCCAGCCTCTGTCTGCACATGCCTCTGCTCTCCTGGCTGTGAGTACTTCAGCTTCTGACTGCTTTCATCTGAAGTGTAAAATTGTTGACGAATCGCATTCATCATTTCATTCATGTGTTGTCAGTCTTGGTAAAATGTTGTCTAGAGGTTTATTTAAAGCATCGAACGTAAAGACTATGAATGTAGCCTCAGTGACGCATCGATTCTGAAGAGCAAACTTGTAGTGGCTAGTTAATGCCATAAAACGTAAACGAGGTTTTCTCTAGGGTAATTGAACATCTGAAAAGAGCCAGGACACGAGTGTTACTGCGAAAAGTTTTTGCTGAAACTGAAACATAAGAGCATCTTGCTCGTTACAGCTGTCACTCAACAGGCCACGTCCTTAATTATTCATAATGGTATGGCTTAATATAATGAAACTGGATGTTAATAGAACAAAATTAAAAACATCACACTTTCAGTAATAATTAAGCTGGAAAGTTAGAAAGAGTGCTTTTAATGACTGGAATAAGTATCAGTAAATCTGCTGATTTTGGATTATATAAGCTCAGATAAAGAAATTAACAATACATACATTGTATATATTAAGTAGGTGTATTGCAATTGCAACAGACAGAATAAGAGAGCGCGAGAGCGACAGCGAGAGAGTTTTACACCGGCCTGAATTGGTTATTCAATTAATTTTGCCTTCCATAGGAAAGAACAATAATGCTGCCTGATATTATCTAAGAAAGTAAACATAATTCTGTCACACACATTATTCACTACAGATTACACCCAGAAATAGAATACAAGGAAATTCATGTGTGGCCTTTTTAACAAAACACACACAGCCAACTAAGTAAAAAATTGGTGATACAACATATTGACGCAAGGAAGTAGCAATCTCTTTCAATACAGAATCATACATTTATCCACAAACTGTCTGTGTGATAGAATGCTTTATATGATAAGGGCTAATGAGCTAGCAAGATGCACCTGTGATTGACAGCTGAGGGTAATTAGACAGTGCAGGTGAGAAGCAGTTACGGAGGAGGACTACGGAAACAAACAACATAAACAAAGAAAATTCTCAACTAATGATGAACAAATAAAAGTTTTAGAATGAAGATTGTGTGATAATATGTGTTCGAAATACCTTTATAGTACATTATTAGTTCTTTTTTATGGCACCTTTATATTATACATTGTCACAAAATAAACAATATACATGTTGCGGAAAAGACACTGTTTTAGGTTGATAACACATACTGCTTAAGTTGTTGTTTAATAATTTTCCCTTTTAAACTGTTTCAAAAAGCAAAGCTTTTTGAATATATAAAATATATATATATAATAAATATATATATATTATACTGTTAGTGAACATATATAGTTAAATACAAAAAAATATATAGGTGAAAAAGTGAAGTAGATTTTAGATTTTAATAAAACATTTGTAGTGATCCATTATAAACTTAAAAAAAAAACATTTAAAAGATTCCTAGCTGATGTTTTACGAGTTTGTTTCTAATCTCCTAAAATAGTGTTTGTTTATCAAGGTTTAGAAAAGAAATTAGGGCTGCACTAAACAACAGATATTGGAAAATTGATTATGGAATTAACTTCAAACATTAATTTAATTCAGACTACTATTTATCCTAGAAAGGCATGCTGGGGTCCTCTGGGATAGTCCATCATCCTCTCATTCATTTTTTGTGTATACCTTAGAATCACCATCAGCACATGCCATCAAGATGAGAAGCAGCAACATTGAAAATTCAAGAACAACGGGGTTTGCATCTTTAAATAAAACTGTGTCGACATTTCGTTTATCTTTCCATAAACTACAGATGCCTACATAAAATAAAAGTGATGGGCTGTTCCTTAACAGATGGGCACATTTATTTGGGAAAAACTGAAATAGAAATGTCTGTAGAGTCATGTATTTAAACGGTTTTCTTTTTGAGGGACATACTGTTCAAAGTTGGTGTGGTCAAAGAGCCTTGTGAATACTCCTTCTGTGTAGCGGGCAAAGTGGAACAGAGAGTGGATTTATTTATGGCTGAAATGCATCATATCCAAGGCTCATTAAAGAGCAAATAAAAATGTTTTGTAATTGGATATGGCATTCGAGCTCTTACAGAAAGCCTAGCTGTAATGAAATCGTTCTAATTGAGTTTTCTGGGCATCTTAGTGTTTGTGATTTTTGGATGCTACTAGTGTTCGTGATTTATCGCTTAACAAGGTTAAAGTATGCTTGGTTTGTGTCATTTTTGGGTGTTACTTGGATCTGGGTGATTTCAAGAAATGTAGGTGAGTTTTGTTACCCTTGTACTTGCATATTTTTACCAGGCCTGTTCCAGTTTTCTCACTTCCATTTTGACTGCAAATAAAAAAAAAAAACTTAAAGCAAAGTTAAAATACAGTTCTCCTCTGCTACCATTTGTTCTCCTTTGCTACCACCTCTTCCAACAAGGTAAGGGGTAATTATTTTGTAATCAGGAAATATAAGTATCCTTGTTCAGTCTGCAAGGGTAACTTTAATAAAATAGAGAACGTGTTGACTTACACTGACTAAATATCACTAACTGGACTGGATTAGCCTATTTTTCTTGATGAAATAACTCACAAAAGGTTGCTGAGTTGGTCTGGTGCTAATCACCTAGCCAGCATAAAGACTGACATCAAAATCCACCAACAAACCGATCACCGAACAGTGCCTGAAAAAAAACAAACAGTAAAGAGTGGTTAGAACAGTTGGTAATTTGTATCGGTTACAGGATGTATGATAAATGATTGAAATAGGTTAAATACATCATTTGAACCGCATTGTTGAAATAAGTAATGTAAACACTTGGGTCTGAATTTCCTTCCGAAATAATGCTGTATACTGTATTAAGCTCTGAGTGAACATCTACAATTGTTCGTTGCTATGCCTTGAACCTACCTCATACCCCTACTTTTCCTTTTTGTGCACTCGTGAGAGGCAGAGGTGTCTTAATTCTTTTTTTTAAATAAATGCAAGTAGGTAAGAGTAAAAGCTAAGGTATGTAGCCCTCGTATATAGGACATCACACATCAAGAGATATTTGGTGGCTTGATACAAAACAATGTGTGTAGACATAAATGCTCACATTTGTTGTACTGCGGGCATGAACGAAAAAGTCACCTTGGTTTTTTGCAAGGCGAAATCTTACAGTAGACCAATGTCTTTTGGCTCTTGTGAAGATGTGTTCACAATGCTGTTGGGACTTAAGAGTAGCTGGTTGGTGCTTGATACACACTCTCATGTCGACCTCACAACAGGAAACAGCGAAGAAGAACAACAATACAAAGAAGAAGAGATTGCAGAAGAGAAGAATATGGACATGCAGAAGCACATCTTGTTAGTGTCTGACAATCAAAAGTTGTTCCATTAAAATATATCTTGGCCCTTAGATGATCTTATATGTTTTATTTAATTCAAATTAGTTATATATTGATTAAGAAGCATTTCAACATGACTCGAGAACATTACTATCTCAAAGGTTAACGAAATGTGTACACATCAGCACTGACTATTCAGAAAATGTTGTGTATGTGAAAACATATGTGGCATTAACACACCAAAAACGTGGATCTCATTGAATTCATACCCATTATATGTTGTATAATGCTGATAACAACAGTGTACATATATCCCATCTTTTATGGTACCAAGAGTGTGAGCAGAATTAGCTCAGAGCTGCTTCACAAAGCTGCTTTTCAAATGCTCATCAAAAATAAACCATAATGTCTTCTAAAGTCTACTCGTAATCTTGTCTCTTTAAATTTGATCGCTACGGCTACATCTACCCCTCGGCTTCATTTTCACCCAGATTTCTGTCAGCGAACCAAATATCTAGAAAGTTTGTTCAACTAAGGTTCGGCAGAGCGCAGCACAATGCCGGCTCAGGCAGCAGAGAAGAAAAAGCTGAGAGAAGCAGAGATGATCAGAAAGCAGAGAGATTCAGATGAATCCAAGCTCAAGCTGAACTGACAATAAAGTTGCATCATATCAAAAATCAGCAAGCATGGTTTTTATTCTCTTTGCTTACTGTTAAAAAGCAAAAAATTGTGATATATGTCAGTTTGATTTGAGAGGTTAAGCTCTAAAATAGTGAAAGCTTGAGGAAAATACAAAATCGGAAGCAACGCTCGGATTAAAAACAACTTGTGTAGGAAACTCCACATACAATTACAATCAAAAATTAGAACAGACAAGCAATTCAGAAGTTTGATTCTGAAGGATGGATTGGGTGATAGCAAACATCCGAGAGCACTCTATATAAGCAGTTTAGTCGGATTAAATTTAAAACCACCGAACACATAAACTGCATAATTTAAAATCTTGAACCTGGAAAAGTTTTGATGAAAAAGAGAATGCACCTTCATCTAGTGTTGTTTTGTTTTAAATCCAGGGTTAAATAGGGGCACCGGTGGACAGCCTTCTACTACAGGAAAATTATAAAATGCATGCCACGGTCATCCCCAGAGTGCCTTCCAAGGGCAAGGAGCATTTCTGCATCCACATTAAACAGCAGAGGTGTGAAGCTAGTGAAAAGCCCTTTTGCAAAAAACAATTACAGTGAGTGAGCAAATTTAAATGTGTCTAGGTGTGCGGATACTCTTAATGAATCTGGGTCTGAAGCTCCCTGTAAACGAGTGTGATGCATATTCCTGTGGACACCACATACTGTCAGACTCGGCTGGTCTGGAGAGAGATATTAATTATAAATGAATAAAACAACAGGCCTAAGGAAAGTAATGAGTGACAAATTTAAGAATCCCACGAGGGGGGGAGGGGTTACCATAAACTGAAAAAAACAACACTTAGAAAAGTACTAGAGATAAATGAGAACAGAACTATCAACCTGGGATCTTACAGAATGAGGAATGTGCCCCTGAGGAACTAAAAACAAACGAGGCATGAAATAAGGGAGAGATCAGAACCAACGGGACACGTAACTGCGGAAGAGAGAATAAGGGAGACACAGCCAAGAAGATTACAGTCTATCGAGGAAGTGCTAAGGAATCTCCTGACAAGTAGAAACAGTGATAAATAGAGAGCACCAGTCCTGTGAGTGGAACCGTCACAAACAAGAAACGCAGATACACAGTCACTGACCATGCAGTCAGATCATAACTGCAGTCAGAGATGAAGAAACAATCTGGTCTGTCATGAGATTCTCTTCAGATCACAAGACAGGAACAGACCGCCATGAAAGAAGAATAGAGAAGCAGACAGACAGAGACACTCCCACAGAATGCTCAAACACAGAAGACACAGACCGGAACAAACAGAGCCGGGACTGTCAGAGCTCTGCCTGCAGCAAAAGAGAAAAAACATTATTAAAGGTATTAAGCAGCCTGGCACGTGCATTCTCTGTTTAAACCCACACAACAACTGCACACCTTGAAATCCAAGCCTAAATCTAAATCTAACGTATTAATGGATAATGACATTTAAATGACAGAAACGTTGCATCCCAAGTTGTGCATGTGTATACATTCATAATACTATTCAACATACACTTAGTTTCACTTTAAACTACTGTTTAATTGATTCTCTGTGCAACTAAAAAAAGCTTCTTGTATGCATCTGTCACATCTAGTGGTACTCTGCTTCATAGAGTACTCAAATTTCTTAGTTCACCTATGTACCTTAGCACTCAGTTTTACTTAAAAAGGGTTAGGGGTAAGCAAAGGGGAAGGATAAGGGAGAGACATAAGATAAGATAAGATAAGATATTTCTTTATTAATCCCGAAGGAAATTATTTTTCCAGTGTCTGCTTATTTAAAAATGTAAATATACAAATACAAAGAAGAAATTTAGAAAAAATGAAATACAAATAAATACAATGTACTATAACATGTAATTCAACCTAAGCGGTTCTATCATATTCATCGTAGCACCAGGATTTCCTCAGTTATGTACAAAAACAAAGAGAGGCAGACTGCATTGCTGATGATGTTTAAGTTTATTGGTTTAAATTACTTTTGACTGTGTGTAATTTCATGTTTTAGTCGTTTTGGTTCATGTTTATTCTAGAAACACAACAGGATTATTTGGAAGTAACCTAAGACCCCTGTGTGCCAGAGATCACACCTAAGGAAATGAACCAAACAATGTGATTTTAAAAAGCACCCGCCTCCATCTCTTCACCACACAAAGAACTGGTGATCCCCTGGAACTCTTCTCCAGGCAGCCTTTCTAGTACGCTTCACTACATTTTGACAATTACGCTTGAGAAGCAAATGTTATATCTGCAATTTATGAACTATGTATTGATGTTCAAATGTAGAAAGTGGCTGAAAAACCACTCTGTTCTGTATAAAATGAAGAAAGGGGATAGGTCTAGTAGGAGTTGGAGGAAATATGGAGTTTGCTGTGTAATTAATGCTAAATTTGATGAATACGGAGCTGATGAGAAATAGGAGCATATAACTGAACCCTAAGGAACACAGAAAATTGCCAGATTGGGCTGCAGAATTATTCCTTGTGTAGTGAGTAATACATGTATACCCTCAAGGATCTGAGTCAGTTCTACTTTTCAGTCCCATTCATGTTCTTTGGGTCTAATCATATGATTTTTATCAATTCCATCATACAATATTGTTTTTGTTGTGATTTACTTTAATGGTGCTATAGTATGCACTTATTAAAATAATGTATAATACATATTGGACCCCTCTAGACTATTACTGCACACTTAATAACCTTCAAAAGGCAGTATTTATCGTAAAACCTGTCTTTGAATCACCCCGGAGGGTTGTGCTCCATAAAATGTGCCTTCATTTCCTCCACCGGCCGTGTTTCAGTCATGCCTCCTGCTGACTTTCTTCGATGACATTAATGTTAAACGATGCTTTCAGTTTTTTTATATGCAGTAAAATAATTACTCGATAGAAAAGAGCTATGTGGGATATAATTAGTCCTTTATACATTTATACGATCCAGAGTCTGACCATGAATTTGTGTCCACCGATGAACTACACAGACCCAAAATGCTTAACCTAGTAACCCAAAGTGTTAACCTAGTAAATCAAATGTTTTGACTAAATCCCATGCTATCTAGTTACTATTTCCTGAATTAGTTTATTTTATAGCAGTAAAAACAGTAAAATTCCAAACGAAAAAGAAAAAATGCATTTAAAATGTTTAATGAAATCCTTTAAGTTTAACCACTGAGAAAAAATGGTGTACTGCTCGGGGCTTCTCTGCAATACTTAGGACGGCCCCGGGTCCGGCACCTTTTTTAAACCAGCCTTGTTACTATTTCCGACAAATACATTCATGTTTTCGATAAGCCACAAACACTTTTAAGCTCGAACATCCAAAAACACTACAAGTTCAACTACGGTTACACTTCCGAGTCAGTCAGCGTATACGTTCTTCATTTAGATGAGATCCTTCATCTGCGATTCTATAGCCATGGCTACGGTCAATGAGCTGTTCTGATCTCCCAGAAAAAGAAAGAGTAAGCAAACATGCATGAACCAATCTGAAGATGACTCTCTGAAAAGTCATCCTTACTTATGATACCCCACCTTTAATGTGGTTCGTGATTGTTCATTGTACTCACACCCCTTGTTTTTAGTCCACACCTGCTTGTCATCACCTTGTCATCTTGTTATCCTATAACTTAGTTGCACAGTTTATATTTTTGTTCCTGTTTTTCCAATACTCTTGTCCGTCATCTGTTATACCGCCCTGTTGTACAACCACTGTGTCCCTCATGATGTATGTTCCTTAGCTGTGTTCTGTTTCCAATAAATGTTTCAAAGTTTACTCCTTGCTCCCCGTGGCATCCCCTTTCATAGAATACCAAATACACATCTCGTTATTTTTAATTATATGAATGAAAGCATTTCAACAAACCCAGGGAAAGTATTTAAAATACAATTTTTCAAATCAAAGCATGATGCATGCAGCGATTCTCTAACATCTGTGAATTCCAAGCAGCAGACCCCTTGCCCTGGTCATGTCGAACATCTTACCTGCGTAGAAGAATCACATCATCCAACCACTCAGCAAAACTCCATTGCAAATGAAAATCTTAATATAGCTAGTGCAGCTATTGCTTTAGTCCGCACAACCTAAAAGATGTGTTTCCTCAGGTTTTATAATCAAAAACAGTTATCTCAAAAACTGACTATTCTCCAGGACACCCAAAAACCACGTATGACCTAAAACATCCGGTGATTTCCTCTTCTTGGCATGCTTTTATCTAGCTAGCCTCTTTTGGTTAAATTTTGACATGGTCTATTAAGTTCAAGACGACTTTATAAATGCCTTGATTGATTTATTAGACTGTGCTTGTGTGAATAAAAGTAACCTTGTTTTATCTAAGTGGGCATTTATAGGCCAGATTAAACTGCCGATGTTTTGAAGTCAAAGATCCATTGACTGCACCATACAACAGGGAAAACTACTCTTGTCTCTGCCAACTGTTTCATTCATGCACTCTCCAGCAGCTCTCCTCTTATAATGAGCACTTTGTATTCATTTTCAGCTTTTCTGTGTACGCTGAACGTCTGTAATTACAGTCAGAGCAGAAAGAGAGATTGACGGTGGCCATCAGCAAGGGCGCTGTGATCGTTTTATTACACCTGTGAAAACAAGCTCCCTAACAGTCCAAAACACTTGCCACTGAATGGCAGTCTACCATATGTCAGACAATCAGCGGCTTCATCACAATCAGTCCACCCTCTGAAAGAAAAACTCAGTGGATGAGTGGCTCTGGCTTCATGAGGCAAGGCGATTGCTCTTCAGGTGTCTTGCGTCGATGGCTCTTGGTCAAATTTATTTTGTTGTTGCAAGGATAAGAGTGCGATGAGCTTTCCCAGCTGCCGTGTTCCCTTGTAATGTGATTTATTTTTTGCGGTTGCCGTTATTCTCACTTATTTCTTTTGTTTGGCTTGTCTTTCCTCACAGGGACTTTGCTGAGAATCATGTGAGGCTGCTGAATTATTCCACTCTCATGACCTGCACCGAGCTCACGGTTCTGTAAGTTCTTGTCAAACATTTTTCAAGCACTGACATTTTTCCATATTTTTTTTATACAGCGAAACATTTGTCAGTGCAGCAAATAATTTACAGAATTGCAAAGCTGCTCGACACGTTATTGTATGTTGGCTTAGGGCTGGTTATGAAGTGGTTTGGTAATTTCTGCAATAAATTACAGGGTTTCTGCAAAATTATAAAATCCTAGCCTCCCTTTAAAAGGTCCCAGATGTTAAAGAGAAGACATCTGCTGAATAAGCATTGTTTGTATTTTATATTTTCAAGGTTTCTTATGTTAGTTGAAATTGCAAGTATTTGAATTGCTTAAAACCTGATCATAATATTCCTTCATGGCTCTTCAAACATTATAACTCAAACATTTATCTGCAATCAGTTACATTTATTTTAATTGATTACTTTTTTATTATAAAACACACAATTCAATACGTTAAACAGAACTTAAAATATATAGAAAAAAGTTTGTGGTTGCACATCTTGAATCTTTCTTGAACTTATCTTTATGTTGTCCATCTCTTGAATTGTGTCTAGCATCTGAAGTCTTCCTTTTAATAGCTCTAATGAGGAAGTAGATTATACGTGGTCTTCTTCATGGACAAAGTTTCCCAAAATCCAACAAAAAATAATGAGTTCCCAGTCAGCCTTAAAGTAAACTTTACACACCTGCAGTGCATGCTCAGTGCCTGTTTTGACCCATTATCGACGCCAATCAATTACTTTTTTGCAGGATGACACTTATAAATAATGATCAAAATACTCACAGGAAATTCTTGAGGTCATACAATTCCCCAAAATGTTTTGGGGTGGGGTGGTGTGTGATTAGAAATTTAAATCGTTATAGTTAATCTTAGTAGTAGAGCTTATTATTGTGTGCCATCTAAAGTTATTGTGGGGAAATAAACCTGGTGAGCTTTAATAAGATTAGTGTCTGTGCGTGTGTGTGTGCGCGCGTGTGCACACGTGTGCGTGCGTGTGTGTGTTTGTGAGTGAGAGAGATAGAGAGAGAGAGAGAGAGAGAGAGAGAGAGAGAGAGATATAGAGAGAGAGATAGAGAGAGAGAGAGAGAAAGAGACTGGAAGGAGAGAGAAGTCTGGTCTCTATCACCTTTCCGCTCATCGCAGATATGTGGTGCAGCGAGCATGGCTAGCTTCAATGCTCATGCATTAACCGGTGTTATTTTACTGTTTGAGGATATAATAAACTGCTGCTGATTCTGTGTCGTTATTATTTGAAAGGAATATTTTCAACAACAGGTTTTAGTTCAATTTACAAATAATATACAACTGCTATCCATTTTTGTGAATGGACTGCAGGTCTGATGTGATAACTGCCAACACACAGATATTGTGAAGAATTGCGAAGAGGAAAGATTGCAGCATTTTGCCTCAACAATAGATGTGCTGGTGCGGTTTCAGTGTGCCTCTTGCACCTCTTTGTAATGATTTCACTGAATGACTCCTGTGTCTTGTATCGGATCGGTCAGATGTATAAACATTGAGCTGATCAGACTGTCTTGAAACAATCTGAACTGGCCATTCATGAGCTAAAATATCAGTTAGACAATCTACATTGTGATTTATTAGCAATCTTCAAGAGAAGGTGTTGAGATTTAGGCAGTTGGGTATTCTTCACTGTCTCCTCTCTGAACTTCCCTATCTAATAAAGAAAAAAACCTCCATTCGCATACTTTCCCATCAATCTGGATTTTCATATCGGTATCCTCACAAGTAAAATCATATGTTGATGATAATTATGTGTTACTGGTGAAATGTTGGATGTTTTTATCAGGTTTTAATCTGCCCATCCATTTAGAGCTAATCCTGAAGCGTTTGAGAGGTTTTCTGTTCTTTTTCTGTTCTCCTCGTTGTGCTTTAGGAAAAATTAATGGAGCTCGTTACAGCACTTTATATAGATCTGCAATGCAGATTTTAACTTCCCCCAGTTTTCCACTTGATAATCAGCTCATCAGGATAATTACTATTTCAGCGGGCAGATCATTTTTTATAAATGTTTTTAATATAATATTAATCCAATTCCTGCTCATTGTCGATTTCCTCTTTGGTGCAGTTTTTGTCCTGAAATGTGGAAAATGAAGCAGATTGTGTCCCAGGAACAGTGATTATAGAAGGGGTTCGGCATTGTTGCCTCATGTGGGCAAAGTGACGTATCAGACAGCGACGACAATAGCCCTTCCAGTCGTTTTCACAAGGCTCTATTAGTTTATTATAAAGGCGTGCCATCTTCCTTTGTAATAGGTTTGGGAAGTGCCAGACATATTTTCAATGAGACTTTGAAAGAGAGATGGGTATCTCTGCAAATACGGTCAGCTTGCCCTTGCCAGAAAAGTACATTTCAAAATGCAGTAGAATTTCATTTTTAGCCAGCTCTGTGTTGCATTTTATCTTACTTTCTAGATGGTATCTTAGTGCCTTTGCAGGTAACAATTGGGAAGTTTTGTTTCATTGGGAAGAGAAATTAAAAGCGCTCTTTTGTTTTCCATTTCCAGAACGTTACACGACAATAAAATCAAGTCACTTCCAGAAAACATGTTTCAGTCCTTGGGATCGCTGGCTGAACTGTGAGTACCACGGAGTTAAATCTGGAATGTTTTGAGATGTGTTCTGATTTGACAGTTATGAATAGAGATCGACTAATACTGATTTTTAAAATGAGTAATCAGTTTTGTTAGTATTAGCAAATTTGATGCTGAAACCCAACATTGTAGCTATTCAGTTATTATTATAACATCATTATATTAATTATATTGTTTCACTGAACAAGCTATTCTATACAACAACAAATTAGAAGGTAAAACAAATCAATACAATTTTAAATAAATATAATAGTCTGAACATAATAGTCTTGAGTATAATTAAAAAAAAAATATTGTGTTATAATTAGTTTGTGTCTAATTATGGACCGCAACATTTTTGTATGTTCATTCTTAGTTCAATTCATCACTGTTGGTGTCATAGTTTCGAGTTATATTTAGTTATTTGTTCCTTGTGTTCTATTAAATCACTACACCTGACCATTATTAAGCTAGTTATGTCGTTGTCCTGTCATCGTCCTCTTCTCTTCTCGTAAAGACTTCGTCTCCCAGAAACCCACTGTCCAACCACTGTTGTTTTCTGATTTAGACTGGCCTCTGCTATTATCTCACCTTCATTTATCGACAGTCTTCCTCTGATATCGTCATTTACTTCAGTGTTTACCCTCGTTGTCGCTGCCCCACCAACTGTAACAAACAAAAAATATTTCTCACTGTTATATTGTGAAAATAATTGTGTATTTACGGTTACCTGGTGTAATGCTCATGCCTCCCTGACAGTTAGCAACTAAACTAGTGATTAATTATCTTTTTAAACCAATCTTTAAAGTTCCATTACTTGTTTTGGCATTACAATCGCATAATCAACGGTCGAGTTAAATGCACAAACTATTTCTTACACAAACAGCAAATTAACCATAAACAAACATTGAAAAAGTCTGTTTTTATAAATGCAATGAGATGTTAAATGCTTAATTCATACCTGATCTTTATTTTATTGAATTTAACTCACCTTGCTTCTCTTGCTTTTCTTTCAGAGATTTCTCCTGCAACCAAATTTCAACTCTTCATAGGAACACATTCAAGAGTCTAAAATATCTGAAGAGATTGTGAGTCATGTTGTTCATTTTGATGTGCAAAATTCTTCCGCCCATAATAAATCGGGAAGGAAACTCTAGGAAATAATAAATGCCATTTTTTACTTAGACATAAGCAGAAATGATGTCATATGTGTATTTCATGTCCTTCCAACAGTTGCAAAAGTGCTATTATGTCTTCGTAGGAACAACAAGTCTGTATTTGGGAACTGACAGTATTGGAAAATGACAGCGCTTAATCCCCATTCAGATCCATTTATGCATTTGAGTTTAGCTTTAAACAAAGAACAAGCTGATAATATAGCTGGTTTGTGGCCCACATCTGCAATCATCAAATTTCATGTTTCATGTACTTTTTTGTTGTTGTCAAGCTCTGGTAACTTTTACATTTAGCTGCGTGCAACAAGCTAGCTATGGAAGAAAAAAAACAGAATTGAAATCTTTTGTTTTTGAGTGATATACAGTGCAGTATTTCATGCTTCCAGGAACATATCCAACAATCCTTCACTCCAACTTCTCGCCGGTCACTTCGATCACTTGGCACAGCTTCAGTCTCTGTAAGTGTTGCAGGGCTTGCCCTTCAGAAAATGATCTTTTAAGCCTCTATTCATAATTTCTCTAGCTGTAAAATGAAAACGGCCGGTGCTTGTTTTTTCACAGGAGTCTGGAAGGAGTTGAAATCCCTAATATAACCACAAAGATGTTTCTTCCCATGGGAAACCTGTCCCATATGTACGTTGGCTCTGCGTGCTCAATTTATCTACATTATCAGGATGCCAAGTGTGTAATCTGCTTTTGTGTCTAGCTATTTTAAGGACTTCCAGTACTGTTCCTATGTTCCACACGTTCGCAAGTGTAAGCCTAACACAGATGGGATTTCGTCAGTGGAGGATCTATTAGCCAGCCTTGTTCTGCGGGTGTCCGTCTGGGTCATGGCCTTCATTACGTGCTTCGGGAACCTCTTTGTCATCGGGATGCGCTCTTTCATCAGAGCAGAGAACACCCTGCACGCAGCCTGCATCAAAGTCTTATGCTGTGAGTGCCTTTGGAAATTCTTAGATTTCACTTAGAGATACACAGTGTGAAGACTACTAGCAGGCATAAGTCGTTTAGGCTTATAACAGGAAAAGGGCCAGAGATATACACAAGTTTTAAATATAGTTCGATAGAGCAGAGTCACATAAGTTAGCCTTACTAAGTCAAGCAAGATTTGCTCAGAGGTATACCATATTAGGCGAGATGCCTAATTTTTTTGCAGAAGCTCTTAGAGGCTAGATTTGTCTAGAAAGCTTTTAGGGGGAAGAAAACATCTAGTAAAAGCCCCCAAAAAACTTTTAAACAGAAAAACCTCTGGATTTTTTCAGCTTTTGCTTGGTTTTCAAACACCATGCATTCATTTATTTATCTCTTCCTTATTTTTTGTTTGTTTTAAAGTAGGGTTATTTAAATGTTCGGTGTTTTTGTTCTGGTGGCTGTGATTTTTATTGTTGTTGGGGTTGTTTATGCTCTTGTTGTAGTTGTTTTTTGTTCTTCTTGTTGTTTTTGTTGTTCTTCTTCTTGTTGTTTGTGGTTTTATTTGTTGTTTTTCTTGTGGTGGTCATTGTTTTTTTTTATTGTTGAGGATGTTGTAGCTGGTAATGTTGCTTTGTTATTTCTGTGATTATTGTTTGTGTTCTTGTTTTTAAAACAAAATGCCAGATAAATCAATAATCATGGCTACTCTAAATTCACATTGTAGTCTACTGTTGTAATCTCATTAAAGTTCACACAGCCACCATTGAAAAAGCTCCGAACGCTTGTTATGCAACAGCACAAAAAATGTTTTTTTTTTCTGGACAGAAAGCATGAAGAGCCTGAGTGTTCATGAATGAGTATTCGAGGAAAAGCCAAGGGTGAAACAGAGGCAGGGAGTTGATCAGAGTAATGAAAATGGACAATATAACTTTGCTTTTGTGTTTCTCTTTTCATGCTTGTCTGAATGCTCATGTATGCGTCTATAATCTTATTGGGAGATTGACAGTATTCTTACTCTCGTATTGCTGCACATTTGAGCATTCTCAGCATAATTTAACTTATTTAAAGGGTAACGTTCCTTACAGTTCCAAGTGTTATCCGTTCCTGATGCAAGAGCAGCCAGATCTTCTCATAACATTGAAGTAAATAAGTGACGGGTTTGTTATTGTATAGCAGTGGTTTGAATCATTTCTTGAAGTTGGACTACATTTCAAGGACGTGCTACCAGAAGACAGAATGATTCAGTCTGGATTAGACCAGAGCTTGAACCAGAAACTATGTTGCATGCTCTGTTGCTCCATGAAGGCTCTGATGTTTTTGATTCTGTGTAGTACAAATTTGCATAATTTAGCTTTCTTTGCAATGTGGTCTTTGAATATCTACTGCTAATCCAAAATCATTCTGAACAGGTGAATTCTGGAATCCCTATATTGAGCAGTAGGTTATGAATCTTAATCCGTGCCAATTAGGCATTATGTCATTTAGGATGTTCACAAGGGCACACTTGCATAAATTAGGGCTTGGTTGTACAAGCAGAAATAATGGTGTATACTATATATATACTATAATAATGCAAACTAGGCGCATTGTTCAAAGGAGAGCAACTGAATCCTTAAAGACCCCCCTTCCAATAACGTGGCGAAGGGTTGGTGGAGGGTTTTTACTCTTGATCGTCAGAGAAAATAAGTGAACTAAAAATAAGTTATGTCAGCAGTGGGGAAGAGCCAAAATGTTTTTCCATTTACCGTAATTTCTGGACTATAAGCCGCTACTTTTTTCATAGGTTTTGAACCATGCGGCTCATACAAAGGTGCGGCTATTCTGCAGTTTTATTTACCACCGCTAGGGGTGCTCTAACCGGAATTAGAATCAAAACTAAGATAAAATAAATGCAAAGAAGAATACGCCAGTTCAAGAAGAATACGCAAGTTTCTCTTTAGCAGATAAAAGTCAGTAGAAGCGGATAGAACGACGTGATTTCACACCCAGGAGAAATGAAGATAAATACTGTAAATACCGGTTATTTTCTCTTGGTTTTGTCCCGTTTTAATCAGCGAAGTTGATGCCGTGTTAAAATACAGGTTAGGAAAGGATCTATTTAGGTACATACATGTACATTTACAATTCAAAATCTTCTGTTCCTGTAGTAAATATCTAATCTAAAAACATACCTATCAGTGGCTTGCAAAACTTTTTTAAATAGAGTGGATGCGGCTTGTATACAGGTGCGGCTTGTTTTTTTTTTTATTATTATTTTTTTTTTTTAAATAGAGCGGATGCGGTTTATAGGCAGGTGCGCTTTATAGTCCATAATTTACGGTATGTCATGTTAAAACCATTATGTCAGTTAACAAAAAGAGAAGAAGACCAAGAACTGAACCTGGAGGACCCCCATTTAGCAGTTAATGAGTCTACCTCACTCCTTCACCCTGCACTGAAAGTGAAAGACCTGCCAGAATGGCATGACTATAACAAATCGATTGCCGTTCCCCACATGTCTATATCTGAGTGGGAATGAACTGTCCAGTTCATTGAGAACAGGTGATTTGGGGTCTACTGTTTTTGCCCATTATGTAATCATCGCAGGCATTCAGGGGGCATAGTAAAAGAGCATACATAGTAAGGGATTTTCAGACATTGTTGCGCTTTGCAAGAAAGGATGAAATCGAAGATGATTTGTTCTATGGAGTTTGCTATCCCAGCTCTTGCAGGGGTTGAAGGTAGAGTGCATAATCCAAAATCTTCCCACCCCAAAACAAACACCGCTGTGATAAAGTCACCAGATCTCTGATTTTCCCACTGAGCCCACCGCTTTGAAGAACCTGAATTCTAACAACCAATAACTATACCAGTAAAAAGTTTATCGGGTGCATTTTTTTCAACACCAGTTGGCACCTGTTCAATGATGACATATGGAAAACCATGGTTAAATGCGATTGTAACGTTTTTGTGTGTGGGCAGATATAACAATCAAAGACAAAAATCAGAAGAAACAAGAAGCTCTCCAGCATTGCTGTGATTGCTGCCAAAATCTGTTCTTTAGTTGACGTTTAGGCTTTGGCTAGCCAATAAAGTGAATCTTAATTGAATTGACTTCTTGTTTTAAGCGAATCAGATCTCGGTCACAGCTTGCTTCTAATGTGCAAAATAGTCTGGATGAACTTTAGGATTTGCCTGGAGCATAAACAGGAGTTTGTGTAAATGCAAGGTTGCTCAAATAATTCACCCTGTTATCAAATGATCTCCACTTATCTCTGGGATGCTAATCTCTGGGCTACCTCAGGTAAAAGGTCACCTAGATCTGTCTGTTTCTGTAGTTTCATTAGCAGTTCGGTGTCCTGCCCCTTCTTTCTCTGCAAATCTCAGTCAGAGCCCTGTGTTCAGATTAGCATGCCAGTGCCAAAAAAACATGGCCTTTTCCTCCACTTCTTCACCAGCTTTAATAACAACCTTCTGCTTGCCATTTGCATGCTGTCAGAACTCTCCTCACGAGCACAGTCTGTCAACACCATTTCCTGGATGGGATTCAGTCTGCCAGCAGATACATCATATATCTCTGCATTCCCCTTTTCTCGTCAATTTTAGCAGCAGCTGGAGTTTTCCAACATTTACCCTCTGCTTGGTGGGAGAGCTAGAAAATAAGCAGCTGTCAGAAATCTCTCTGGTTTTCTGGTGCTAAACCCTTTTAAAAAAATAGACAATCATTATCACAACATGTTTTAACCACATTGCAACCATCTTTTCAATTAGTAAGCTGTGCTGTCTCAACTACACAAATGGATGCAGCAGAGGCTAGTCACTTGTGTTTTAGATGAGCTTAATTGTTCTCCAACTAGAGGACAAAACAACATCCTACAAGGGCTGAGAAAATCAGGAAGACAGCAATTTTAAAATCAGCGTTGATGCTGAATGACAATATGGAGGGGCTCTGATGAGAAATTAACCAAATCTTACGATGGGTGCCAAATGAGTTTGACCCAACTCATGTTTAACCACCAGTTTTTCTTAATCAAAGCTCTGATTTAGGTGTTAAGAGCTTGAAGTTATAGCTCTATTTTTCTCAGATCCTTAACAACAAATTTTCAAGTGTTTTATGAGCTTGCCGGTATAAGTATTTGCTTAAAAATACACAAAAATAGGAAATTGCTTTAAAAACACACTCACAAAACAAAAACAGTTCCTCTAAAAGTGCTATAAATCACATCTGTTACTTTGTGTGACATTTGAGACTCTGCTTATTGGGTGGGTAAGTCATAAAGAAATGGGCCAATCAGGGGCTGGGATTTGAATTGTGGGAATTCTATTATTTGTAGTTTTCAATCCTAAGATCCAGGATAAGTCAAAGTCAAGGCCCGGGGGCCTGCAAATGTATGATCTTTGGCCCCTGGGCAAAACATATATCTATTATTGGAATTCGAAAACCTGTTTTGCATGCACCAACACTAAGTTTATAAGTGTTCTTATAAAATTATAATTATGTAAGAATATAATTTATTTGAGTTTTTTTTTAATTTTCTCATTTTGACATTTGAAAGCAGGGTTTGATAGTATCATAGTGCAGGACAATAATGCATTTCAAGTGTATAATTTATTACATTTTATGTATGCATTTATCTTTATAATACATAACATATTTTGTTTTTTAAGCTTTTTAATAATTAAATGTTATACATTGTAATAATATTAGGTCTTGGTTCAATAAACTATGTGCTATCATTTCAATAGGTTTCAAATTCTTTTTTGGTCCTCTGTGATATTAATAAAATTAAAAGTCAATGACGGGTAGGTTTTCACTTTAGGTAAAATTTGCATAAAACAAAAAGTCCTTAAAAAAAGCTCTTTCAGTAGCTAAAATGTTTGCATTATTTTCAAAGCTTTCAACTGTGTTTTGTAAAACATCAAAGTATATTTTTAAAAAGAGACAAAAGAGGCTTTTGACGCTTCTTTTGAAAGGGGCTTTTTAAAGGATTTTTTTAATTAGCGTGTGAGCCCAAAGAGGTACACACACATATACATTTCTTCTAAGAAAAATGTTTCATTTTTTCACATAATACAGTGGATTTAGCTGAAGCTTTTTTTCAAACTTACTCTAAAAAGAGTAAATCTATTTTATAGGAAGGTATAATTACGCCATAACCTGACTAAAATGCTGTCATTTTGAGATTGTTTTCAAGCATTAGACAGGGTTACTAAGCGTGATTGTAATTCTTTCAAATACCTGATTTTAATGTTGTGCTTTTAAGAGTACTTGAATTTTAGATGAAGTGCTTAGAAGTTCTTGAAATGATAACTGTATTGATTTGCTCACTTGGAAGATTAACAAAGTAGACAGAGAGCATAACATAAAAATTGCTTTACAATGACAAAAAAATGACAAAAAATGTATGTGGCAAGTCTACAAATAATTTAAAAAAAAAGATTATTTGATCTACTGTTCCCTGTGTTTGATCAAAGCATTTTATAGCTTACCAAAGTTAACTATGTAAATCCAACTCTAATGTTAGTAATGTATTTGAAGAGGTTCCATGCAACAAACATTAGGCGACACAACTTTAAAGATTACTAAATGCTCCTTGTACGTGCTTAAAAAGTGTTTGAATTGAGGAACTCTGGTATAAGTTGTCACATAAAGAAAATATTTTAATTAATGGCCAACATAAATCTTTAAAAGTGATTTGTTTTTAGCCGGGGTTTTTAAAGTTTACATGTCAATTTTTTTTTCACACTTAAGTTTATTAGACAATAACTGACTCACTCATAAATCTATAGCAAAAAAAAACAACCATTTTGGACTCAGTTGATACGGGAACGCATGAAGTGAGTTAAATTTATTCAATGTACATTTTTAATGGAAAGAATTGTCTTATTTTTGTCCAGTTGCTGACTGCCTGATGGGTATCTACCTTTTCTTTCTGGGAATCTTCGATGTGAAATTCCGTGGTGAATACAACCGGAATGCCCTCATCTGGATGGAGAGCACCGAATGCCGAACCATCGGTTTCCTAGCCATGCTGTCCTCAGAAGTGTCCGTTCTCCTGCTCACCTACTTGACGCTGGAGAAATTCCTTGTCATCGTTTTCCCGTTTAGCCATCTGCGGCCTGCTAAACTGCAAACAGTGCTGATTTTGGCCTTCATCTGGATTCTGGGCTTTGTCATCGCAGCTGTTCCTCTGCTGAATGAAGAACTGTTTGGGAATTATTACGGCCGGAATGGAGTTTGTTTCCCTCTGCACTCCGACAGACTAGAGAAACCAACAGCCAAAGGATACTCCACCGGGATATTTCTGGGTTTGTATCTTTCTTAACTATCTTCTAACCAGACTTTTCTTCAAAGAAGTGTTACTTATTGTAACTTTTCATCATCCAAATTCAAACTTCACTTGCGAAAACTTCAGGTTTCCAACATCCAATGTTAGCTTGGGATACGCGCCTGAAAACTGCACGGACCTAAGTAGGACTTAGCATCGCAACACTGACCCAGGGAATAAGGAAAACACAAGGGATTTATTTGAACACCGAATTATAATATTTACAGCTGAAATTACCGTCTTAAAATTACAAGCACACAAAAAGGGAAAAGGAGTGTGAGACAAACGAGGACTGAATTAGTGAAGGCTGCTGCAAAATGGACCTTTTCCTAGATCAGGGGTCGGCAACCCAAAATGTTGAAAGAGCAATATTGGACCAAAAAAACAAAAAACAAATAGGTCTGGATACGCAAAAAATTAAAAGCCTTGTATAAGCCTTATAATGAAGGCAACACATGCTTTATGTATCTATATTAACCTACCATAAAAATGACTAAGTTTGCTACGAATACATAATGAGCCTTCATGATTAAATGTTTATTTTCCCTGCAGTGAATCCTGTAGAGAACGACGCACCACGTGACTACTCTGTTGTATGATTACAATATTAATGAATTATGTTTCATTGCTTTGATGAAATTAGAGAAATGCAATAAAGATATCGAATTTTTGATGTCATTTTTATTTTGAGGATTCACAAAAACAACATCAAAATAGAACGTGCACAACGTGCCCCTTAACTGGGCAACAAACAACGCGAAAAAACGCAGCATACATTTATAAAAATAAAACAGCAGCCTTTTGAAAAGAAGTATATAAAATCACAGCCACTTTGTTACTAAATACGTGCATGCCTTCCCTGGAAATGTCTTTCCACGTTACTCTTGTTATTAGACAACTTCCCAATTCAGAGCAAACATTCAGGAGATGCCATGAATGCAAACGATTCGGTCCAAGAACCGTTGAATCCTCAGTTCTCCTCAGTTATGTTTCTCTTTTTTCTCTTTGGGGTCCAGGGCCCACCACACAGCCGCTGGTGTGTTTACAGCAGCCACCTACCTGGCATCCCGCCCCCTGCTGGTAGAAGCGTGTGTCGCGGGTGATGACGCAAATCGTCGCTGACAGAAATGTTGAAATTAAATATTTATTCTACACTCTTTTACAGCATTGGAAAACGTTAAGAATGTTTGTCCTCCTATAGAAACCATATTAAACAAAAAACATATTTACATTTTTCCTTTTATTTTTTAATTTTTAAAAAAGCTCCAGGGAGCCACTAGGGCAGCGCTAAAAAGCCACATGCGGCTCCAGAGCCACGGGTTGCCGACCCCTGTCCTAGACTGTGCTTAGATCCCGCATGAAGCTCTGACAATCAAAAACAATCGCCTGCTGTTTGATTCAGAACAGCTTAGTAGTTTAAATTTTGACCAAAAAAGGCTCACAAAGTTTTGAAACACTTGAGTCATGTGACTTTGAACAAAGAAAGTTATTTTTTCTTCTATTTTGACTTTATCCATTATGGGTCATTCAGGTGCCATTAATAAGCACATTAAGATCTATACCCTGATTTATTTTTTGGGATGAGAGGTTAAAAATGGGAGGCTGATGGACTTAACTTCAGATATTCTTTTCAGATATCTTTTTTTATCTGCCAAGTAAAGTCATTTTATATTAGCACACTCCTGATGTATGTATGTATGTATGTATGCATATATATATATATATATATATATATATATATATATATATATATATATATATATATATATATATATATATATATATATATATATATATAGATTAAAAAAATGAATATCTGAAATTAATTATATGTCCATCAGCCTTAAATTCATAATCTCTATACTTTATCAAATATCATATGTATATATAAGCGTCTGCTCTTAGGGACCCTAAGCAGCAACTTAGCATGTTCACCCATGTGATTTCAGACAAGAAAGCTTTAAAAAGTTTTGAAACACTTCAACCGAACCAAGCTCCAGGATGTTTCAAAAAACTTGAGTCATGTGACTACAGGAAAAAAAAATTTTTTTTAAACAATTGAGTCATGCGCCTTTGAATCAGTACTGTTTTTGGCAGCCATTTAAGTTTCAGTCTTAGTCTTATTGACGAAAATAATTGTAGTTTTAGTTACATTTTAGTCATTTCAAGATGTAATAGTTTTTGTCACGTTTTAGTCGACGAAAATCAAAAATGTTTTAGTCTAGTTTTAGTCACCTAAAAATAAAATGTTTTAGTCTAATTTTAGTCAATGTAGATGGATATTGTAAGTGCGTGGAGGCTGAAGCTGTGTTGAAATACATTTGCAGAGGTTTAATGAGAAAACAGATCAGTACACTTAATAAACAATCTAACCAGCAATAACACACAGGAGTAATCCAAATTGCAAAAACTAGAGAACCAGGCAAAAAGGTCATACACGTGGTAATCCACCGCTCGGTAAGGCAGCAGAACTGGCAATACTTCGCAAAGTCTGTTTGGCCCTGGTCATGATTTAATGGAAGTGATAGCAGAAGAAGCAGAGGGAGTGAAGCCAGTCAATATTCAGGTGAGGGCTCCCTCTGCTGGTGTGGCGTTACAAATATATATATTTGATTAATAATAAATGTAACTCTTTAAATGTTAGAAATTGTGTTTTAAATATATTTAATGTATTAAGGCTTAGCATCATGGTGACACAGTGGGTAGCACGGTCGTCTCACAGCAAGAAGGTTGCTGGTTCGAGCCTCGGCTGGATCAGTTGGTGTCTCTGTGTGGAGTTCTCATGTTCTCCTCGTGATCGCGTGGGTTTTCTCCGGGTGCTCCGGTTTCCTCCACAAGAACAAAGACATGCGGAATAAGAGAATTGAGTAAGAACGATTGTTCATAGTGTTAAAGAGTGAATGTGTGTGTGAATGTTTCCCAGCGATGGGTTGCGGCTGGAAGGGCATCCGCCGTGTAAAACATATGCCAGAGAGTTGGGGTTCATTCTGCTGTGGAGACCCCGAAAGGGAAGAAAGCCGACATGAAGATGAATGAATGTATTAAGGCTTTATTTTACATTGTTAGGTTGTTTGTCGAAACAATGATACATATGCATTATCAAGTAAGCATTATGCAAAATGAAGTTTTATCACAATGAAATTTATCTACAAAAGCCAGGAGCAAAAACTTTTTGGCAAATGTGGCTTTATTTTTTACAGTGCAATAATCAAGTATGTATTGTCAAAATCTGAGTGCTGGAGGAACAGGAGCCTGTTTTAGCAGAACACCAGCAAAAAGTCAATTCTGCTCTTCATCTGCACACCCGAGGAACAGAATCTGGCGTAAATAAAGTTAATGTATAATAATGTATTTGCATCTGAGTTTCAGGCAGTCAATCATAACTGCAGTAATAACACACGCAAGTTTCTCGCTAATTCTCAAATAAGGAGAATTCTTGTTCATATCACTTAGTGTGTTTGCTTACGTGGGTTCTTGGTTGTCCTCCGGATGACAGGTTGCTGAATAAAAGCCTAGAAAACACTGCTTCAACTCCTGCTTCATTTATTTGACACTTTCCTTAAATCTCAACCAACTTTTCATTCGCACTAGACACGTTCTTCATCGTTCGTATTATGTTCCTATTTCTATCCTTACAGTTTGATTACTGCTACGAATCTTTAAAAGCAGAAATCATCATGCATGTTGAACGTGTAAGCGTCCACTCAATAACATTTTAGTTCACTCTCGTTTTTGTTAACGAAAATTTGCACGCATCTCGCCAAGTTTTCATCAAAACATAAACATTTTAGCTCGTCATCGTCTCGTTATTGCCACAAGAAAATTATTTAGGCATCGTTTAAGAAAACCACACTGCTTCGAACAACACAGCTTCAGAACATTTAAGAGCACTTGAGTCACATGACTTCGAACAACAAAGCTTCAGAAAATGTATAAACACTTGAGTCACGTGACTTCAAACAACAAAGCGTTGGAACATTTATAAACACCTGACTCACAGGACTTTGAACAGCAAAGTTTTGAAACATTTATAAACACTTGAGTCATTTGACAACAAAACGTCAGAACATTTCCAAAGACTCACCAAGTGACTTTAACTACATAAAGATTCATAAAGTTTCTAAAGAGTTAAGTCAAATGAAATTGGACATTGAAGTGTCAATATAGTCAATGAAGCTTCTACAATAATCAAAAAGAGTATTATCCGATCACCAGCCAATGTATTTTCTCAAAATTTTGGATGAAAATAGCTGCGTTTATGTGGCGTTCAATATTTTAAACCTTTTATCAGAGCAATTTGGTGCAAAAAAAGCTTTAGATGTCGAAATATTTTGAAACAAGAAATGTTTGCTCCATCTGCTTCTGTACTTCACCAAGCTTCAATTTCACCCACTGCACTCAGAGCAGCATCCATAAGAAGGTTTGATAGGACGGGGCGGGTTGCTTGGCTCACTTGAGCATGACTGACTGGAAGCGTGATCACTGCAAATAACGAGCTGCGGACTCTATAACAAGGCGGTGCGGAACAAACCCGTTTTTGTCTTTTTCTCAAGGAAACATCTCAAAAGTCAACTTTGTTGCTGCATCGAATTATAATCACATAACCACAGGATGATTTAGGTGACTTAGAAATATTTAAATTCTATTCAGAAAAGTACCAAATTCTAAATCAACAGAGGACATTTTGCTCTGTAGATTTTACTGTGTAGTTAGATGATCTATTTAAATATTGAGCAAGGTTAGAATAAACTGTCGTAATTCTTTTTTTACGGTACTTTTAAAACATTCATTATATATTAGTCTTGTGAATAAACTAATTGACTGCCCAGCTTGTCATGTGATTGGGACTGCTGTTTGCTTAGGCTTCTGTTGACAAGCTATTTGCCTTTCTCTGCTAAGATGTTAATATGACTCATTTTCAGATGTATTTAAAAAAGGCAGGGAATATATTAAGATTGAAAGCACATTCTTCATAAAGCAACACCATTTTTATAAATGTGTTTATATTAACTGAAAGATTCCTATTTTTCGGGTTAATGGATGTTCACCCTTCTGTTTATCCTCAACCTTCACAGTCCCAAGCTTGAGATGTGCATACCCTGAAAAATCTGTATTTTTTGTTTTCGCAGGTCTCAATGTGGTGGCGTTTCTGGTGATTGTAGTGTCCTACTCCAGCATGTTCTGCTCCATTTATAAAACTGGCATCAATGCCACTGATGTCCGCAGTCGACTGCACAAAGATGTGGCTGTGGCCAACCGCTTTTTCTTCATCGTGTTCTCTGATGCCCTCTGCTGGATTCCCATTTTCCTGGTCAAAACGCTCTCTCTCATGAAGGTTGAAATTCCAGGTATGTTGTGTGTGTTTTTTTTGACCCTACAGTTATATAATTTAGATCTCAATAAAAATTAGACCTGATAATTCTGCTCTTAGATGTCAGGAATATTTATAGACTAAAAATGTAATAGAGTGCTTGACAAAACAGGCGTGCTTAGATGGAAAGTTCCATAATGAACTGTGCCTGGACTCAATTTATCTCAAAGGAAATTATTGGCTGCTGTAGAAATAATGTGAATTATATATAAAAATTGCAATATTGTATTTATTTTCACCCAAAACTAAATTTGCACAATTTCACATATTTAAACGAAGAAAGTCAATTGCATTCAAATGAGATGTTTGGCCCCCAAATGATCCTTTTACTTTTTGATGCTTTTATTTTTGTGAATAAATTAATAGATAAATACATTAAATTAAATTAGTATTGATTTATTAATAATAGACTCCCTTTTTAACATTCTAGCCTGATACACTTTTCATATTGCTCCTCTTAAAGGCCTCTCGGTGTTTTAAGATGTAACTTTTATTATTTTAATGCTTGAAAAAACGGTCAGAATGTGTGTTCCTTACCTTGATGCAGAATCTTATCAAGAGATGCGTAAAATGGGTTGATCCCATGAACAACTTCTTACTTCCTGTTATTTTAGTATTAAAACCCAGCCAGTTGTCAAAAGGATATTGGAGGATATATTGGAAAGTATGCTATTTATAAATAGCATACTTTCCCAGCTGAAACAGGAGATACATCTTTTTTATGAAAGTTTACTGTAAATGATTTGTTTCGACTACATAGAGATTTATCATAATTCTCATGATTTCTCATAACCTAAAACATATTATAATGTGTTATTGATTTATGTATTTGTATGTATATGTATGTGTGAGTGTGTGTATATGTATATATATATATATGTGTGCATGTGTGTGTGTGCGTGTGTGTGTGTGTGTGCGTGCGTGTGTGCGTGTGTGCGCGTGTGTGTGTGTGTGTGTATTTTATAAGAATAATGTAATGACATTTATTATGTAGCATTGTATTTTCTTGAAATTGATCAAATATTTGCATTGAAAATTTTGCCATCCAAAATATCGAATAATAGCATTATTGCCATAATTCCCAAAATTATTGTGATATTATTTAAGGGCCATATCGCCCACCCTTATTACACTATTGTTTCTCCACAGATATGAACAGAAACGGGTGCTCATTCAATCTCTGATTCACTCTGACTCAATCAAAAGTTCATCTTCACTTTTCCAAACACATGAAAAGCAATCTTGGTCAAGTCTAGTAAATAGCTGACATCTTTCGGCTATAAATGGTTGAATTAACAAGGATTTTAATTTAAAAATTTATTTTCTTTTATTATTATTTTTTTTACTCGTGTTTAGTGAATTCACAGTGTTACTTTTAACACTGGGAAATGTTAACACCTTTTACACCAGTAGTGGGGCTTTACCATTGTGAAATTTGCTTTGTCCCATCAACTCTGGACTCCATTTTTACAGTACTTTATTATGTTACTCGTAGGTTTTAGCAGAACGCAAACGAGGCTCGGCGTTTGGATAAATCTGTCACTTCTTCATTAATAAAGCATTACTACAGGAGGCTCAAAATAAGTAAAAATTCTTAATTTTGGTGGATCAAAGTGCTTGGTAAGTCGCTTTTTTGCATAAACGTAGAGTTTAATGTTACCTAAAGAAAGGAATAAAAAAATCAGAGATAAGAACCAAATGAACTTTGAGGAACCAGGCTTTAAAGAGGTTCTTTTCGGTTTTAAAGTTGTCCTTTTTTCTGCTCATTTCCACACTAAGCCTCAAATGGTCATTCGAGGCATTACAAGTTCAGTCGATTCCTGTTGCGTAGCGAGAAGGAAAAGAAGCCTTTAATCTCTTCTTTGCTCATCTCCTCAGGAACCATTAACTCGTGGGTGGTGATCTTCATTCTCCCCATCAACAGTGCTCTGAATCCCATCCTCTACACACTGACCACTAGCTTCTTCAGAGAGCAGGTAGAGCTCCTGCTGTGCCGGTGGCAGCGCCGTTCGGCTACCAAGAAAGACCGTAAGAGTCTCACCAGCTCTACCATCTACATGGAGACCTCCAGAAATCCAGAATACCCAGCAAAAATGTCTTTGACTGATATGGATAATCAGTATGGATGAGAGAAGCTGGGGGCGAAGGGTTCATGGCGTTTGCCTATCATATTCATAAAATATGTTCAGACAGGAGAGTGACGGTCTTTCCTGAAAAGGATGCTGCCGCCGGGAATCAGAGGGAGTCGCTTGACTTTGTCAAAGTGAAATTGTTTTCTGGGTTTGGAAGACCTGCAACCCTCCTCAACACCATCTCGGGTCCATGCGGGAAGAAAAGACAGTGACCACAGAAACCGCTACCTTTACAGCTCACATCACATTACAGCATCGCTACCATGAAGGACTTTTTTATTATAGAAATGTATGAATGTGGTGGATAATGAGACTGAGATTATCATGTACAGATAAGGGGTTTTATAGGTTGTTAGTGACATTTCTCAGAGACCAATTTAAAAGCTGCTTACACAGAGATTAGGTGACTTCTGAATGAACAGAATCGTACTTTATAAAAAGTAGTCGAAATGTCAGTGTCAAAGAAATTTTTAATTGTCATGTCAACTATTTATATTGAAATTTCTATACATATCATTCTCGATGGGTGTATGTAAACAATCAAAGAAAATAATGTATTTATAATCAGAGGTTTCATGAAAAGTTACAAGTAATGTAATTAGATCATTTGGAGTCTGACTAAAGACCCATTGCTTTTGTGGAGGAGACTTTTTCAAGTTCATCTATGACACTTGAGTTTATAACGCCTCGTGAAACAAATGCTGGTGTTTGTTTATATATTTGTCATAAATGATAAAACATCCCATACATTTATATTAAGTGTTGCAGTTTGTGTTTGTCCGGTTTAATTAAAAGATTGTGTGTTACAAACAACCCACATCACACATTTTGACATTTACCATTTTTACACAAAACATTGAAATAAAACTATTTATTTGAAATAACTATTCTTGATTTTTTTTTATTTTGCGTTGTATGTATATATATATATATATATATATATATATATATATATATATATATATATATATATATATATATATATATATATATATTATATCAACTGAATAGACTGTATATATATATATATATATATATATATATATATATATATATATATATATATTTATATTTATATTTATATATATATTTATATATATATATATATATATTATAAATGAATAGAGTCTATTCAGTTGAAAAAAATATTTATATTTTTTTGGTTCATGCCGTCATATGTATTGTCTGCGCATGTGCACCTGTCAGTCTCCAGCAGCATCCTTCCTGGCGCTCAAGAACTAAATGGGTGGACGAAAATAGACGGACATGCCTTTCAACCAATCGGCAATCTCAATTTCTCTTGGATGGTGAAAATCTACGCACTGATTGGTCGCTATGGGCGGGACACAGCCATCCTCAGTTTCTCTCTCTCTTTCTGTCAGTCGATGAGAGACCTGACGCGAGACCAATGAAGTGAGAAAAGCGAGATTCAGCGACGTCGTTTGGATGAAAAACATGGAGTTATAAACGGATAAGCACAAACACTCAAGGTATGAAGCGATAGTAAGTGATATTATAGAAGTGTGAGTGTCAGCCCGTTGGCTTTCTTCAGTAAAAGCCGTTTCAAATCTAACGGAGACGGCGCGAGGGAGGCCGACCACCAGCACAGATTGTGTTTGTGTCTGTCTGTTGATATACAAACGCGGCACGACACATTTTAGCTCCAAATATCCCTTTGCATAATCACAAGGTTGCATTGTACAAGCAGTTTAGACAGTTGACATTATTGTTTCGGTGTCGAGGTTGAATGACTAGCTTAATTGTAGATTTAGAACGTCTGCTTTGATGGAACAATGTAACCGCTTGTCCAAAACTAGCGCGGTGTCTGCATAGTAATGCTTGGACAACTCTGGTTCGCGAGGTTTTGGCGAATTCGCCTTGTTGCATTCATTCGCTAAAATCACGCGAGAGGTTTAAAATGTAACGCCAGTACTTTTAACGGGGTTCGGTCACAGAGCGGCGTGGCTCGGCTCGGCTCGGCTCGGCTCGGCTCGGCTCGGCGCATCATTGATTTGATTGTTTATTTCACCTGCAGGAAACTGGATGCTTTTGAGTTCTGCATGGCAACAATTGCATCCTCCTCCTTTGTCTAAACGGTGAGTCATTTTCTTTTTCTTGAGTAGATTTTTTGTTATTTCTGACTTGTGAATTTTTTGAGAGCCTGACGTCATATTTATATTATTACCAAAAGTTCAAATGTGTGACGCTATAATAAATCTACATTGTTGCAGTCTTAATGAATAATATTTGAATATTTATAGCAATACTCGTTTTTCTGAGGAATTTGAAAGGCATATAAGTTGTTTTTATATAACACACGTTTAAAGAAATATAAAATAGAGACAAACTAGTTTTTCTTCTTGTTTATGTTATAGTGTTCTTGAAGTTATGGTGGCTTTTACATCAAATACTTTTGAATAAGATCACAGAATATCTTCAGAATTGTTCTGCCACACCCTCTTTACTCACGTTAAAGGACTTTCCTTCACTCAGACCTATTGAACGTGCACCAGACTGTTCTTGGACTCGCTGTGTGTTTACCAGTGTACGATTCCTGCTGTCCGGTGTTCTTGTGATGGTCTTCCAGTGCGTCTGAAACAAATCTCCTCATGTCTCAGCCCTTCTTTGTGTTTCTGCTCGACTGAAGCGATACATCCAGGTTTGAGGAGATGGGTAGCTTGAGCTTCAGAAAGAATTGCTGTCACACTATTATTAACATTTACATTTATGCATTTGGTAGACGCTTTTGTCCAAAGCGACTTACATTAGGGGAGAGACAATATGAGATCTGTTACACCGTCAAAGTCTATCTCAGCTTCTCATAATAGAAATTGTATCAACTGATCAATAAACCAAAGCAGTGAGGAAGTAGAGGAAGAAGATAAAGATAGAGGAGGGAATAAAGAAAGTAGTTTTTTTTGTTTGTTTTTTATAGTAGGTGTTCCCTGAAGAGAAGAGTTTTCAGTTGCTTTTTGAAGGCTGTTAGTGTTAGCACTGAGAACCAGTAATATTCTACCAAGTGTATTTTATTATAAATTCATAAGTGCACACTCAAGAAATTAGCCGTAGATACGCAAGCCTTCTTGGCTGGCTCTAGCGTACTAGGCGACCTAGTAACATTGCATCTGTGTCAAGCAGGTCTGTGCGCCGTCCCAGAAGCCCATAGACATTTACACTGTGTTGGACAGATTTTTGTGCAGATGTGTAGGCATGGTATTCAGGCATGATTAGCCCAACAATATCACTGGTGCTCAGACTCGAGGCCAAAAACTTTGCCACTGATGCAGCCCTGTACTAGATGTAATTGTGTTTTACCTGATATGATTCAGGTGACAGTATTATTAATGAGTTATTTAATCAAAGCAATGTAAATGAAATACTTGGTAAAATATCCTTTACAATCTTCCTCGCAATGTTACGCCCATTCAAAGTTTTAGGAAAACTGAAATGTAGTAAATTCCAAACAAATAATTTCTTTACAAATGGATATAAAAAAAGAAATGACAGAAAAAGACTCAAAACACTTGTTGTTGATAGTAAAACAGTTCCCAAAATCAGATCTCAGAATGCGTTTAGAGCGTTCCTAGAAGGAGCAGAAGGAAATGATTTCGAGGGGGCATAGAAGTTATCTGAGACATTTACATTTATGCATTTGGCAGATGCTTTTGTCCAAAGCGACTTACATTAGGGGAGAGACAATATGAGATCTGTTACACCGTCAAAGTCTATCTCAGCTTCTCATAATAGAAATTGTATCAACTGATCAAAAACCAAAGCAGTGAGGAAGTAGAGGAAGAAGATAAAGACGGAGGAGGAAAAAAAAGAAAGTTTTTTTATTTATAGTAGGTGTTCCCTGAAGATAATAGTTTTCAGTTGCTTTTTGAAAGCTGTTAGTGTTTATGTTTATATTGATTTGATTTGATATGTTTATGTTTATATCAGGGTTCACACAGGTTACTGATGTGGACAGTATGTTTGACACTAAAAGAACCAAATGGTGCGCTCAGCAGCGTCGGTGGCTGTGATCAGAGAGAGACTCTGGGTCTCCTCAGTAAAGGGGGGCCCTTAAGAGTGCCATTCCTTCTCCAGAGAAACATTAACTCTGTAACTGCGGAGCCAGCTGAGGAACTTTTCTTGTGGATATTTATTGAGAAACAGGTGAATCTTTTAGTCACTTTTTTTCGATCGTGGCCTTATTTAACAAATATTCTGATATTTAACTACTTTGTCACTCTCTGATCGGGTAACAGTTTTGCATATTCATATAGCTCCCTCTTTTTTTTTTTTTAAATCAAATCAGTTATATCCCAAACTTTGTTCTGAGAGCATTCTGAAAACTCAGTGAGATGCCACTACACTCTAAACGCACTTGTGATATTTACATACAAAAATATGGTAACAATTTTACACAAATAATTATTAAGAAAATGTTAAGGCTTGATTTTTTTTTTGCAGAATCGACTTTAATTTATTGTGTAAAAAATAAAGTTATTTTTAATTTTAAAAATTATCCCAAATTATTGAGATAGAAACATTATTTTTAAGTAGTTTATAAGGTTTGTTGTTTTTCTAGCAGAATCTACTTAAATAAATCATGCAAAATCCTAAATTAATTAGCTAGGCACTTAATTGTTTGAACAACATTAGTCACATTATACATTATTTTATTTAAGCACATAATACTAAGTTTTTGTTTATGATTTAAGACAATTAACTTGAATATGCATTTAAATATTTAACTTATTGTGCATGTAATATAGTTCATGAATCTGAGCAGCAAGCACTGTGAAACGAAACTAAACTAGTCGTATGAGATCCTTTGTCTCAAACCAGACTTTCACATCGCTTACAAGAATCAATTATATTTACAGTTAGTCATTTTCATTATTAGCACCTTTAATCACCTGCAACTCAACAACGGTAGCTAAATTCACACAATAACCTAATAAACACACATACTAGTTCTCCAACAAATGTATTACGCTAAACCACACTTAACAACACAAGCATAACAATATTAACCGACATATTACTGTTATTCACCTAAAATTCCATACTCCCACAATGCACCTGGTCTGACTATAAAGCTGACTCAATCCAACCCGGATAACTGAGTCAATTCTCTTAAAATAAATGTGAAGTATTTTTTCCTCAATATTAATAATTGGTTCCTCAAATTAAGCTAAAGAATTACATGAATTTCCCGAGATAGGTCATTAGTTTATCTTTATTTTATTGGTGAAATACTCTCAATATTTTAGAAGAAACCCAGAAATGTTTTTTTTATATAAAACATGCACACTATTTTTAATGATGTCTTCCATTTTTAAATGAAATTGACGAGCCTCATGATTCATTTTTTACATCGTGCACATGGAAGCTCAACCACTAAACAATTCGTTTTCAATTTTATTTTTCATCCATTTTACGGTGAGAGAATGCTCTTCAGCAAAGATGTGATAATACCAACTTCTCTTCTGTATGACGACTTTTGGCTCAGCTTTAGTTAAATTGTAGTCTCTTCTTGTCCTCGATGGGTGTCTTTGACGCACTTGTGAAGTGGTTACACTAATGTTTTCGGACATACTATTTTCACGTTGATTGTATTGGATTATAAAAACAGAGTTAGAAAATGATTCACGACTCTGAGGCGTGTTATTTCAGAGAGATGTTTCGCTCACGTTGGCGTTTGGGTTTCACACACAAGCCTCAGAGCTCTGCGAGTGGTCTTAGTCAAGAGCTGTTCTCGTCTTCACCTGCGCTTTCCATACTATAAATGTATCTCTCCACTCATCCTAGCTGCTTTCAAACCTCTCGTCATGAATTATTTACTGGCAGTAAGAGCTGCAAAAAAGAAAAACAAGAGAGCGTGGTCACGAGACACTGCTTTATTTTCACTTATTCTTTACCCATCCACATTCCCCTTATTTAAATTAAATCTCTTTTTGATTTATTGTTGTATTGCATTTAGGGTTTTATTTAGATTTACTGAAAAAATGTACAGGGGAAAAAGAGACCATTTTATAAAGTGACAAAATAGGCTTGTGGGCGTGGCTTATCATTAAGGCTGCAAAAAGCAGTGACATCGAAGTCTTTTTTATTAGTTGATAAATAGTTAATGATTGTATCTATATTTCCAATATGTCATGTTGTAACCAGTGGTTCTCAAACTTTTTTCACCAAGTACCACCTCGGAAAAAATTTTCCACTCTAAATTCCACCATAGGAAGCAACATTGTAATACACGACTCCAGTATAGCCCCAGCGTATAGGTCTTGATGTTCAGCTACAGTTAAGTACAGTTCAAATAAGAGACAACATTATTGCTAATAAAAATAATCATTTTAGCAGCAGTATACAGCCTGAACATTAGGAATGTAATGATTAAAATTTCTAAAAGTATCAAGATTGATGGCAAAATATCTGCTCTTTTATTCTCTTTCTCTCTCTCTCCCTCCTTTTTCTCTCCCTCCTATCTCTCTCTCTCTCTCTCTCTCTCTCTGTCTGTTTCTCCCTCTCTAACCCTCTCCCTCTTTCTTTCTCTCTCTCCCTGTAAATTAGGCATATGCTAAACGTTACAATATTCGTGTCATATTTTTGCATTAGCTCTGCTTTCAGTTGCACTCAATATAATCATGAGATCTTTCAACAGTTTAAATATTGTATAGGAGACGATGTGTTTATATGAACAGTTTATATGATTGATCTACCTTGGGAATAAACGTGTGGTGTAATCATTGCGTAATTATTATTTAAATTGTGATTTTCTGGGCCCCCACAGAGAGGGAGAATGCGCGTGATTAGCTTCTCTTTTAAACAACCTCAAAGTAACATTATATGATTTACCTGCGCAGGATTAGTCCCAACAGTCTTGGAAATTTCGTATTTTAATTCCAATTATTCCAATGTCTCTTGTTTAAAATGAAACTTGATAAGAAATTGGACTGAGTCAAAGCGCATTCCCGTAGCTGCAGCTGCAGGATTGCTCCGTTATCAAACACGATTAAACTCAATCTCGCTACTCGGGAGGGTAAAACTGCAGATGTACCCAGAGTCTGGAGGGAGGGACCTGTGATTTCATTGCTCCTTCAACACCCCCCAAAAAACCCAATGTACTTAAAAAAAATCAACAAATGGACCACTATTAATGTATCAGATGCCCACGACCGAAATTTTTTTTGTTTGACATCCACTCCCACAGTGCCGACAGCCGCTGGCTTCAACTACAACCTGTGGTACGCGTACCACAGTTTGAGAATTATTATTATTATACGATTATTAGGCATACCTTTGTGATTGTGACATGAAATCAGTGCGTATAAAGTAAAGGTGGGTTTTTTGATCATTGGTAATCAATGCACGCAAAAATGCGCTCTTAGGACCAGTGGTACTTTGTGTTTTTGCACACACCGTACCTTCATAATATGTGAATGTAAAGATTATCCCTGCATTATCCCTAGAGGAACTTTTCTTGTGGATGATTATTGATTAACAGAAGATAATCTTGGATGAGAAGCTTCTTTCTTTAGTGGTCATTTTTAACAAAAATTTTGAGATTTAACCCATGTAAGCGTAGTCGTCTCAAACGTTGATTGCATCGATTAGCTGTTGCAGCCCTACTGAAAACCTAAAAAGATTGTGTCAATAAAAAATGTCAGTGGTTGTGATTAATCTTAACAGTTTTCATGAATGAGACTGTAAGGCAAACATTAGTTAGTAGCCATTCTGGGTTTTTAAATTTTTCTTCACTTTGAAAACTTTGCCTCAAGGTTGTTTTTGATTCAGTTTATGATCAACTTTAGAGGACAAAAATATGCCCCCTTTTTAAGTAAAGCGTCAAAATTTAAGAAAAATTAAAGTTTTGTTTTCAAAGAGGTTATTTGCATTATTTAAGATTGTTTTATTTGGTAGAGTAATAGTAATTTAATATTGCAACCTCAAATTTTATCAGTAAGATTAGAATGTTATCAAATGTAAATTAACGCATTCATTTTCACTGCTCGTAAGCAGTAAGCAAAAGTAGTTTTACTGTTTTTCAGGTCCCCCAAACCAACCCAAGCTATTGCAAACACTTTGACCATATGAACTGATAAATAAACTAATTATTTAATACAACTATTAGAAAGCTTTTGTAAAATGTATGCTTATAAAATATTACCTTGTATCAAAATTGTGGTGTTCTTTAAATATTTTGTTACAGATGTTTATCGCTGTAGTGCCACTTTGAAACACTAGAGGGCTGCCTCATACTTTGTTTCATTCACTGTTCCGGTAGAATTTGCTGGCGTTTAAGGTATTTTATGTATTAGAATCTTTCCCCCTTTTAGGGTTGGTAATTTTATAGAACACGTTAATCTGCATAGCTTCTGAAACATCTCATAAGTGATCTCTTTAGGATCAATTCCTCAGCTGGGCAATACATCCTTGAGATAAAGAGTAAACGCGGTAAACCAAGACTAAACTAACCTCTATAGTACAAAATTATTGTGATTTTCGCGTAAAAAAAGGAGTTTTTCTCTTACGCTACCACGTTCATGTGGCAGATAAAGGCCCTAACTACCATCTGATGAATGTGATATTAAACAATCATCCATCGATACCCCTACTTGATGTGGCCAGTGCTTTTAGTTTCTGTGCAAGTCTGGAGTAGGTTATCTATTATAATTAGGCTGCACCAATTAAATGAGCTATTTTTGGGTGAGCTGTGTTGGACTTCAAAGTGTAGACAGGCATTGTTCACAGGAGAGATGATGCCTCTCAACATGCTCTTTGTTTTAGGATTTAGTGGAGACAAATTGAGAGATCTTCACATTCCTTTCCATTTTAACTGTAATTGTGAACACTTGGGTGTGTCCAGGTCACACATAAATGTGAATTTCTCTCAGCGCTATTCAGCCGTGAGTGGGTGCCATTGGTTGTCAGTATGTTTCATGGGGCTGCTTTACAAGTGTTGATTGATAGTCTTTTAGCTGGTCATCAAACTTCTCACAAATTTTTTTTTTTTGGGGTTCTATGAGTGACTAAATCTCTTAACATGTGATTTTTGATCATGTTGGTGCCTGAGTTTTTGAGAGTATTGGAGCATTGGTGAGAGCGTTGGTTATTTTATAGTGTTAATCATGCTTGTTTGCAGATGTATTTGAGAAAAATAAAAGAAAGAAGCATTCAAGTTATAGACAAATATTTATTTTATGTAGTTGAAAGTTGGACATGACAAATTTCCAACAAAAATAATAATCATTGATGTATAACATCCTTTTGGTTTATTTTTTGTCTTTTGGTCCTGACTTGGGATTTTATGGACCCAAAACATGTTTGTTCCAACCCTCCTTTTTGGGAATTATTAATTGTCCTTTCCTGTTCGGTGACTACAGCTATTAGTCTGAATTAGTGTTAACATATGAAAGGCCATTTCCACCTGGTAAAATAAAAAAATGGCTGTAACAGTACAAATTTTCACTTATAAAGTCATAATTTTGAGGTTAAAATGTTAACATTTGAAGACACTACGTAACACTGACTTGCAGATGCTAACTACGTAAACACACATTTTAAAATTTAATATTTAAATACTTAATACTTATACTTTTTATATCAACATTACGACTTCTTAAAGCTATTACATACTTTTTTACCTTGCGAAAATTGGCTTCCATATTAAAATAATTTTTTTTATTTTTTATTTTATTTTATCAGGAAGTCGGAGATATTTTTTGGCATCTTGGATTTTTCTTGTTTTTTTTCACACTTACAAGCATCTTTGTTACTTTCCTGGATTCTAGGTCCTCGTCTGGGGAATGTTAGCAGGTGTTTTTGATACCTCTAGGAAAGTGTAATTTTTAGTTGAGCTACCGACCTCTATCAAAAAATCTTTAGTTATAAATCCTAAACTCCTCTTTAGTTTTTATTGCATTATTTTCTGAAAGAATGCATGTTTATTTAGCTGGTATCCTTTCTTTCAGCCCATCTGACTGTTTTTGGATCTGCATCAAAATTTTGTTTATTGAAGGAATGTTTCTTTTGCTCTTTTTCATTAGCACTTTCAGCCCCTCACTAGGAGAAACGCAAAGAATAAGCTCGTTGTTTTGCATTGGCCTTGAAAAGGGTGTCTTTTTAAACCAAGAAGCGCTTCAGGTCAGTGAGCAGTGTGGGTGTTTAACAAAACGCTGACTTAATAAAAACCCAAGAAGTGAGAACAAGATATGCTCTTGGAGGTTTTAGTCAATGCCATGCTTGTTTTGTGAAAAGAAATTCATTAGTGAGTCAATCTCAAAGGGGAAGAGGAACACCTTGACAACAACTGCAAAAAACCCAGGGCACCAAACAGAGCTTTCTGATAGCGAGGCTTCTCTCTGTCCACACAACTATCTATCTAAAACACAAGTTCTTTACCACTTTCCTCCTTCAAAATCTCCACCCTCACGCTGACAAAGGAGGTGTGTCCGTCTTGAGTAACTCAACACCTGCCCCATTCAAGCTTGCTCCTCTAACTGGCTAAACAGCCTGGACCTGTGAGAGCAGACAGGGAGCTTTACTTTTCATCCCGCTCTCATTTACTTCTCATTGAAAGCTGGTGTAGAGGAAGAGCAGCAGAAACGCTAGAAGAAGAGAGGAAAAGCGTGTCCATGCTGATCCAGAGCAGGTGAAAGCATTTCCTATCCTGCCATCCACTTCGGATATGTCCGTGAAGAATGTCACCTGTACTGGAGTTGTGGTGGACGTTAAGCCAAACCCTTGTGAAGCTCAGTGCCAGGATGGAGTTGTGTTGGTCCAGATGGCTAGTCTCTCCATGCATATGTTCGATCCTGCTGACTTCAAGGGGAAATTCAGGAAGATACAGCCGAGAAAAAGACCTACAATCATTAAAGAAGGTACTCCTCTAGGATAGACGTCTTTAATGGGGTTCTGTTTTGTGGCATGAAAGTCAGATTTGTAATGTGTGATTAAACCCTGAAGATCTTTTCTTAACTGCCTTTCACGCATGTGGTTGGACTCATATTTCTGGTATTTTCTTCACCCTGCAGAGAGCATTTCTTAAAGGTTAGTGTGTGATTTGTGTCAGTGATACACCTCATGTCTTTGTTAAGCCTCATGACGTGACTAGTATGATGTCATGCACTGCATTTAGAAACGCTCCGGTACCCTTCAGCTAGTTTTTATTGAGCGGGTGGGGAATTTCACTGAAACTCACAGGTGCTTGTGGTGGTCTCATTCCCATTTTTAACAGTTGCTGGCTTGAGAAAATGTCTTGTGTAGGTTTTGTCTGGGTTAAAAGGACAGTTTTGTCAGCATTACAGATGTCAAAGGACTCTGTTTTAAAGTTTTTTTTTGTGCCTGTGTGAATGATGTAGGAATAAGGGGAAGGGAGGATGTAGAGGATGACTGATAGCATCATCAGGAAAGAGATCATTTTGGGTTTTAATTAGACTCTAGTTAAACGAGGATCTCAAATTATCCAGAACCAGAGCTGGAAGGGTGCCTATGTAAAGCCAAAGACTGGGAAGATAGATTTAGTCCAATATATAAAAAGAAAATAAGCCAAATAAGATGCCTGGTTTTTTTTAATGAGAAGACAACTAACCTCGAGTGTTTTGTGTTTTATAGGCCAGTGATTTTAACTATTGCAACTGCTGTAGAAACTCATTATTCACTTGTTTGTGTCAAGCAGTAACATTTTTATGTAAAACTTCTAAATGTAAATTTCTAAATATAACATTGGTTTCGGCTACCTAATATAACATCCATATGTCGTTAACTACTTTATAATTATTTTAGAAGTTCATGTTTGCTGTTTTGATTTGTTAACAGATAGACACTATAAAAAGTTTTTTTTTTTTACGTTTTGTTTAGAAGATTCAAAAACATGTCAATAACTTTAAAAGACACATCACACAACATAAATAAGATGTCAAAGATATTTGAATAACTAAATTTTGACCACAATTACAGATAGCACCTTATAATTCCAAGGGAGGCAGCACAACCTGGAAAAAATTATACAAAGAATTCAATTTACTGTACTTTGCTTTAGTGTTATGGATTCCTTGCGTGTCCATCCATAAAGCAGATTTGCTCTCCATTTTTAAATCCCCTCTCAAAAATGTTTTTACTCTTTTGCTTTTAACACTATCTGAAACTTTTTTGTTGTGTGATTTAGGGGTTTAATGTTTTTTCTCTAATGTGGTTTTAGTGTTGTGTGGATTTTGTTACATGATTGTTTTGTCTGATTTTATTCATCTTTTACTTGTTTCGTAATGCTGTTATCGTGGACAATTCTTTAGAGTTTTGTTTTAGACCAGGGGTCTTCAAATCCGGGTCTGGAGGGCCGGAGACCTACACATTTTTTGGTTCAATCATTATGAAAAACATCTGTGGCACTAATTAAGATCCTCTCTGATTGGCTGAAGTTAGAATAGTATGCATTCTAGAGAAGGGTTGCAACTAAAACGTGCAGGGCTACGGCCCTCCAGGACCAGATTTGGGGAACCCTGTTTAAAGTATTTCACTCAATCTCTTTATTTTATTATAAAGCGCTTTGTTGTTTAATTGAATCAATTCCTTTCTTTGTTATGATCAATTTCTATACATTTTATTTTTATTCTGAGAGCAGCACTTTTTTTTAAAGAGTCATCCATTATTTTAGTTTAGCTCTGGGGTAAAACATTTGATTGAAGAAACCAACACAATGATGTTACATTTAGGTGAGTAAAATAACAGCATATAAGGTTTGTTATTTACATCTGTAATTTTACTTGTAATTTGGATGTAATGAGAGTAAACGAAGTGGCTTGAATGAAGAATGTGAGACTAAATCTCTAAAGCTGTCATGATGAGAGAGTTGTTCGTTTATTCCACGATCTATTGCACAAAGTTGATTGATGTTTCCCGGGGATGTGTCGTATATATTCTGGACTGAGACTTATTGACAAATGGTTTTTGTGGTATGTTTGGTTTTTATGGGAATTATTATTCGAATTTGTCAATTTTCACAAAGTTATGCTTTGTAATCTTTTAAAATAAGTACAAAAAGTTGTTGAGCAACAAATAAGCACAGTGCTAGAGCAGGGAGAGACCGGGCAGATACACAGGGGAAGAGACTATGCGTACATAAGCACATGCAATTGTCTCAAAAAGATTGATTTTGAAATAAAGGAGCTTTAATAAAGCTGTACGATTCAGAAAATGTTTCATTTTGCAATATTCGTGGTCAATGTTGTGAAATGTTATTATACCGAGTGGAATCACGAGTTAATCTAATTTGTTTTTGTAAAAAAAAAAAATGTACACACAATTTAGTGATAATATATTATTATTTATTATTTAGTGATAATACTTCGATTTTTGTAAAAGCTTTCAAAATAAATGATTTTTTAAATTAAATAAAATTGCCATTAACATGAACTTATTTCCTCTAATCTATAGCTAAATTAAATTTGAAAACAGAAACAACGCACATTTTCTTAATTAAAGTAAAAAAATATGATAAAAGTTTCGTCAAACCAACAAGAACTTACGTAAGATGTAGCACATTCTCTATAAAAAAAAGTTGCGTGATGTGACTTATAAAGTTTAAGGTTCGCAGCTTGTACCTTTTGACCACTGCAGATCAACAATAAACATGGTTGAATCCTTAGTTAGGCTTGTTTAATAGTTAATGTGACTTATTTAAGAAACACATAATTTATTTAATCTTTCACTCTAGAAACTATGAACGTTTCACTACCAGAATGTTGTAATATTGTGTAGAAAAGAGCTAAGACAATGCATAACAGGAAGGGACTAAATTGCAGCTTGTCGTCGATAGATGGAGGCTGACTACAGAAGTGAGCAGGTTCCTATTGACAGCAATGTTAAAAACACCCAACTTTACTGCTGAATCTTTGGCTCCGTCAGGTTTTCTATCCGGTGAACATTTGTATTTTTCATTTGGAAAATATTATATTAGGATGTAATGCGTAATTAAGGGCAGGGCAACTCACTAGCCCTGAGGTTTTGTTTCTTTGTGTATTTCTGATCCACCAAGTCCCATCTTTGCCTCTCTGGTAGTGATGCTTTGACTAGAAGGTGACAGCTGATTCCCAAGAGACTACTTTTCTTTCTGCTAACTACACACTTTCACTGGAGGTATTAGTAGAAGAACAACTGGAACCTGTGAAATGCCTGGTGTTTTGGAGTTTACAATCATTTGAAGAAAATCGAGAGAACCGATTAAGTCTGTTGATAGTTAATATTCACATCAAGCCTTGTGTATTTTGTCAAGCTGTGCGTCATTGATATTTGATTAATTGATTGATCTGCATATCAAGGTATAGTACATGGTGTAAAACTGTTGGTATATGCTATTTTGTTTCAGGTGGTTGTTCCTTGCTTTGTTCAGCTTTGCTCTTAATAATCTGAGTTTTCAACATTTTCTGCACTGATATCAGCTTGCCTTATGGCCAAGTGACTGATACTTTCCGTTTTTAACCCTTGCACAGCACCTCTCTCTTATCAGTGTCCGGATCATTGTCCACAGTACATTCTCTACTGTCTTAATTTTGGTCTCTCTATTGTGCATCCACATGCGAGGATTCATTTCACACATGATATGAGTATGTCAGGTAGTGTTTTGTTTATATAATCAAAATTCTTTCCCATTTCATCGCATAATGAATCTAATCATGCAACACTAAAAAGGAGAAATGTATAATATTGTGCTGAACATGCACTAGGGGATGACTTTTACTGTGCTATGCTGAATAGGTGTGTCAGACCCCTCACACAACCCTCTTTGAAGAGAGCTTTTGTCTGAGCGTAAACCTGCTCCATACAATAAAGAAGCTTAGTTAGATTTTTTGAATCCATGTAGGGCAAACAAAGGGAATCTCTTTCACTCACTCTGAGGAAAGATTGCTTGGTTTTCCTAATTTAATTTGAACATCTTGGCAATTTTTTTTTTTTCATTTGACTTCGCCCAGTTAGATTATGCCTTTAGGGAAACCAGTGACATTTGTTAGCTAGCTCTGATTTCAATGTAACTTGATCGGAGTTTTACTGATCCATGTGCCGAGGCTAACAGCTGGAATAGGCTGCCTTTGCTCCGAATGCCAGGAATTCTGAAGATTTCCTTTCAGTTTTATTTAAACGTGACCACCGTGAAGTGTGTTGGCAGCTGATACAAAACATGAGTAATCTAGAGTAGCTAAATGCCTTACCTAGCATTTCTGTTATTGCATTCATAGTCATAACATGGTTTCAGTGTTGTTTTTAAACAAGATCTGCAAGTGGAGGCAATTAATATTTGTTGACGGCTGATTTACATGCGGCTTTATTCAATGTTTCACATGAAAGATGAATTTAATTCCATGTAACATCAAGAAATCAATAAGTTTATTAATTTAAAGGAAAACTTCACTTTTTATTTATGTTTTATCTCTTTTTTTTTACCTTTAGAGTTACAGCTATTAGAATGAACTGCCAAAACTGTGGAGATTTAAAATTCACAAAAGTTGGCGTTATGCTGTTTTAACATGAGCTGATATCAAGGCTGTCCTCCAAAAGAGCATTGGTTTAGGATTGTTTTGATCACGTCTGAGCATTACTTCTTTGCATGAAGAGTAGCAAAACGAGGCTCTGTGGGCTGCAATTGATCCACTGACCATTTGAGGCACGTCTCAAAAGGATGTCATTCCAATAGACTCCCCATGTTAAATGGCCTGCAGACAATGTACAGCCTGTTACATTACGTATAACTTTTTGTTGTTACATTTAAATGCAGCCCTTGTTGATATTTGTCAACGGTGAAGCTTTTTTCCACATGGTGTCATAACAACCATTCAGAAAGAGCGCTAATAGACCAAATAAAAGAAGAAACATAGTCAAATTCATGAATTTGAAAACAAGTTGAATTTGAATTCCACTTTAGTTCATTACTTTAAAATGTCATAAAGAAAAATAATAAACCACAGAAGAGAGCTGAAAATGTCAAAATTCCTTTCCAGAAATCTTCACATGACTACATGGGTTGGTAGGTTTCCATGAGTCTAAATTCTTTCTTGTCTCCCTCTGATCTAAAGTAGTAATCAAAAGCAAAATATTTCAGTTTCATCATATTCAAAAACTACAAAACACATCCCAAAACACTAGACTCTTATTTGATTTTGCTGCGAAAAAGAATTAAATGTTTGTAGTTGTAGTCCTTTGTTTGAATAGTCTTTTGTTTGCGATTATAAATGAGGTTTGAAGCTGTCTGCTGGTGAGTGAGACCCCAGCTGCTCAGGAGATGTGGCCGGGGCAGCTGGGAAAACTCCGAGTCAGCTGGGAGATCTTCACGGTAGCATTAAAGCCCCGAAGAGCCTCATAAACTCAGTAAACAGCACCTTTTTGCAGACTCAGATTCATTTCCCTCTGTAGCTTTCACTCTGCCATCTGCCGTTGTAACAGTTTTATTAAACTATATTAATGCTGTGAGTGACACATCTATTTATACAAAAAGTGTCAAGTGCATAATGTAGTTTAATGCAGTATCCCCTAACAAAGATCAGAATTTTGAATTTATGTAATGCATCGCTGATGACAAAATCATCAGTCATTGCGTTTGCTGAGAGCTACAGGATGATTCACAACGCTAACCACATCCTCTCTGTGTCACTCAAGCTGTCACATAGAAAACGTTCATCGTAGAACCAGATCTGGTTTTAATGGTTATTTTTAGGCTCTGGTTTCAAGTTGTTTTTGAGCAAAGTAGAATTTCTTGAAGGTAAAGAGCATGGAGAACAAGTTTGGCAACTTGCCAGCTTTTGTTAACAAAAATTAAATCCAACTACTTTCGCATGGAAACTATTTGCTTTCATCCTTCCACAATGCTCACATCCTCTGAGCGAACAGAGATTAGCATCGCATTCCTTTACAGATGTATATCGACTATTAACGTACAACACAGTGTTGTTTCTTCCTCACGCAGGGTGTGTAAATATATCAGGCCTTTTAAAGGATAAAGTACCCTTTCATGGTCAATTCAGGAGCCTTGAGAGAACTGTAATTTTATTAAAAGTCCTCCAATGGAAACAAGCAATATAGAATTGGACAGTTTGAGTGCCTATTTTAGTTTAAATGGATTAGTTTTAAATGATTCTTAAAATGTTTTTGTTCTACCAAATATAAAGGTGTTTTAATGGTGTTTACTCAGCAACAAAGTCAGCTTCTTTATTATTTTTTTTTAAATACGTGTAAATTGTAAGACTTTGTGCTTTAAAAGAAACATATGTATAAAGTGCACTTCCAAAAGCTTTCAGAGCACATTTGATCACTAATACGTTGTTTTGGTAAAACGTAAACGAACAGAATGGATATTAAGATTTGTTTATCTAAATAAACACATTCGTTAACATGTATGAGTCTGAATGTTTTTGGAATGTTTTAAATCGTTTATGAAGGAATCACTGGCCAAACATGAAATGTTCTTGCACAAAATAAGATGAAAAGATTAAACCAGCCCTACGAGTTTAAATCCAACCGGTTCTATTTTGTTCTTCTTTATTTATGTCTGTGAACGTGTGAATCTCTAAGATTCTTGTTTTTATTTAGTGTATAAATGGAATATATGTACATCAATAGCTGTAAATCCATCCTGATATTTGGATTGCACTTTTAACATTGCTGTAGTTTTCCAAAAATCTCCAATCACCGTTGTTTTAATCTAAAACTCGTAGGAAAACATAGTGATGACATTTTAGTTTGTGTGTGTAAAATAGCATGTACAATTGGCAGCAGTGCTGAGTTCCAGCCTGCAGATGGCGTGAAGATTCAATCTCAAAATACTGAGTAGAAAAAAAAATAATTTTAACTTTTAGTGACAGTGTGCTGATGTTTGTTTGTCTAATTGTTTGTTGTGTACAATTGAGGCTTCACCTACAACAAAGGTTAAACAAAAGATGGAACAGACTATCATTTTTACAGTAAAAAATACACTAAGTAAAAAAGAACATACAAAATATACAAAGCATGGCTTATCAAAAATGTTCAAAAACACAATTGCACATAAACATAGAATCATAGCAGTTTGTTGTTTCCTTCGTTCACAAGTATACACTACGTTGTGCTTAAAGGGTGTTACATGGTTAAGTATCACTTTTTAACAGTTAGTTTTGCAATACATGAAAACCAATGTCGGGGATTCCTGGAATATTTTGATGAACGTGGATGAAGGCATATTTTGTTTTCAACTGCTTGGTAGTTTGTTGCCTACTCAACACAAATTAAAAGAGAGATCATGAGTTGGATAAAGCTAATGTTTAGGTCTAATCCCTGGACCAAAGGAGTTTTACGAAGGCCTTGGTTAAAAAATAGATAATTGTGAGCCCAAAGAGAGGGAGAGAGAGAGAGAGAGAGAGAGAGAGAGAGAGAGAGATAGAGGGAGAGAGAGAGAGAGAGAGAGAGAGAGAGAGAGAGAGAGAGAGAGAGAGAGAGAGAGAGAGAGAGAGAGAGAGAGAGAGAGAGGGAGAGAGGGAGAGAGGGAGAGAGAGGGGTGCTTTTTAGTGAGTGAATGTGTCTGAGCAGCATGTGTCATATGAAGCACATTTATTCACAATATAATAATAGCGCAAATATTTATATTGAACTTTGAACATTTTAATCTTAAAAAGGGTGGGCATTCCTGCATTTGAATAATAGTATAGGACTGAAAATAAATTAGGGCTGTAATATTTAGAAATTTTGCATTTAATGTCAGGTAATTTAGAGTTTCGCTCTTGTATATCCAAATTCTGATCTGTTGAGAAGTTGCTCCGCAATGTGGTCAGTAGGTCTGGGCGGTTTCGTACTGAATAATGGTGTTTTTATTTTTAATGATATGCATTTTTCATGTACCGATGTGTGCGCGTACAAAGCGTCGGCAACACAGAGGAACGGAACGTAGCGTGTGGACAATGTTTCAGAGGGAAATGATTTAGCTGTGGAGGCGGTGTAAAAACAATTGTCTATTATTTGAGGACACGTCAAACACAGAAGGACTTCTTCTGAAAACAGGAGCCATGTTGATAGTTTGGAAATACTTTGGCTTCAAAAAATCTGACTGATCAAACAATATATTTTTTTAAATATGTTAAATATGGTTTTAAATACAACTTAAATATGTCCTGGAATATGAAATTAAAATCTGCATGCTTTTCCATGTCTGCAGGTTAATCTTATCACTGTAAAACGCGACTCCGGCATCACTCAAAGACACGCTTGCAAAGCTATTACCACCCGTTTAATACTGTTGAAAAAGAGGGCTTCAATTTAAAGTTCATTATCTTTTAAATACTTGAATACTATTAGCTAAACTTGAAACAATACTCCACAAACTGAAAAGTTTCTTTATGTAGCTGTTTCAAAACTGTTTATTGTTTACAAGTGAAAGCACAGAGGATAAAAAGTTTTCACTTTGCAGTTACAGGGGACACACTGTAGCCAGCTCAAATTTGTTCTCGCGCTGCAAAAATTGCACAATAAAATATATTTTAGATGCAACAGTCAGCTCATTACAATCATGAGTGTTACTGTCAGCTCTTTATGAACAGCAGCATTCTGTGATAACATTCAAATCCAAGTTAACACTAGTTTGCTCATTCTAAACCATTTTACGACCATTATTCGTTAAACCATTATTATTCTCTAAATTATTAGGAAATGGAGTTACCACCTGGTCATACATTTAAAAAAAAAATTACTGTCAAATACATTTTGAACACATTGTTCTTGAGTTTCAGCCTATTTTTAAAATACCGTGATATACATTTTTGGTCATACCGCCCAGCTCTAGTTGTCACTAACAAAGTTATGTAGCTTCATGGAGTAAAAAGTTATGTTAAGCAGCATTCAAACCTTTCTTGTAGATGCATGGCAACCGACCACAAAAACTGCTTGAGATCTGATTGCATGCCGTTTTCATCCAATGAAATTCTCTTATGACAATTATAAAATGAGTGCACTAACCTGACGTTCAGAAACGCAAGGTGTGACATTCCAACTTGTGTATCCTCAGGTGAATTTTTCATTGGCTAGTGAATTCCAGATCAATAGGGATGTTGATAATTCAGCGTTACACAGACCCATCTGCACTACCCTCACTCAGAAGTCCTTATTGCGGCTGTCAGCATGAAGCTCTTCAGGGTGAACGGAGCATTCTGTTCCCATTTGTTTTAAAACCTGCATCAGCAGCTTAGACAGTTGATGCTCAATCAAGACAAAACGATTAGCTCAATTCAGTGTAAAGAAAGATCAGGTACAACACTGCCATTCTTTATAGATTTATCAGTGATGTCTACATCACACATTTTTTTTTCTGTACACTACTTGTGAGAAACCTTATTTAACCACTGTTTAATTGAGTACCTAGTTTAGTGCATGTAAATGAACTGATTTAGTAAAAACCAAAACAAAACCTTACAATAATTTAAGGTATTATTCAATTTATTAGACTTAAAAAAAACTTGGTGTTGAATCAAAGACAGAAAAAACACAGTGTCCAGTGTTGTCATAGAGATAGGATCAATTGAGCAACACGTTTTTTACACGTCAACGATTTTACTTGTAATCTCTGCAGTCATCTTAAGGACGTACTGTATTTGCATTTGAATGAACTGACAACAAAAGTTTGAGGTAGTGTTTTATACCCCTCCTTTCAAACAAGCACTGCAGTAAACAAACAAACAAGCCCCTCCCCCATTCTTTTCTTGTATGTCCTTCTCAGGGAGACTGGACAACACAAACAGCAGCGCTCTCTCTCTATCTTATTCACTCTCACTGCAAACCAATCCTCTTAATGCGGAGTGAGTGTGTGTGTGTGAGAGAGAGAGAGAGAGAGAGAGAGAGAGAGCGAGCGAGCGAGAGAGCTCGGCTGAGGATGCTAGAGCAGTGAGGGAAGGAGGGGGCAGGAGAGAGAAAGAGAGAGATGTAGAGAACAGTTGGTGCTCGTAGCTGACACAGGACACGTAGGGGAACGCAGTGCTGCAACGTATGGTGCTGTAAAGGGGTCTCTCGCAGCACCATCACTCTCTCTCCCCTTCTCCCTGCCAAGACTCTCATCTCGTGTCGCTACGGCGACAGAGACCTGCTACCCAGTGATGGCAAGCCAGCAGGACTCGGGCTTTTTTGAGATTAGCATCAAGTCTTTGCTGAAATCCTGGGGCAGCCGTGAGTATGAACTATAAACAGATATCTATGAAGTGACCCTCTTGTGGGACAGAGTTGTTTCTTATCTCCTAAGCGTATTTTTTTTAATGTGTTTAAACAGATTATATCAGTCTGTTCTCCAGGAGGCTGGCTTTGGTGGTATTGTTATTGGATTGAAATGACCTATGCATGTTACTTATGCAGTTATGTTCAAGGTATTCGTGTGTCCGAGTCATTAATGTGATGGTGAGGGAACGTTATGTAATGACTGCAGACCAAAGTGGCTTGTGATGTGATCCGTAGGATTTGAGCGGTTGTTTTCATCACGTGCTGTGTCAATATGAGTCAGTGTGGAAACAGCACTGCATGTGAGCATGCACAACGTCAAGGTTATTGTCGTTCCTGGGTGATATGTAGGAAAACTGTTGGGGCCACGGCATCAATTATCAAAGTTGTTGTCTGAGGAAGTGCCTCTTTTCTGAAGTGTAATTTGTTTTGTTTTAATTTGAACGAGAGAACTTTTGCTTAAGGTTATTTATCAGACTGCAAATGTATCTGACATTGTTGTCGCACTAGGATAGAGCTTACTGGTTCGAAGTCTGTTATCATTGTCTTGTCTCCCAAAGGAATTGCTCTTTCTCCTCATCTTAAAGCTAAGTCAACTGCGACGTTTCCTAGGTGCCTCATCAGGGAAAGGCTTCACTAGAGGTGTTTACAAAGGAGCTGACCTACGTAGCAATTCAGGCAGCCTTCTGAAGAAGCAGAATGATCTGCCAATTATTAAAGGATATCCAGTAGTTTTATAAGGTAGACAAGTTTCAGATTTTAGTTTTTTTTTTTATCCATAGATCCTCACCTTCCTTGATGGTACTCCCTTGTTGCCATCATTTGTGAAGTGTAATGCAGTCATGTAGCATCAATAGCAGGCATCATTGACAGATGACAGAGTCAAAAATAAGTAAGTTGATCAAATGACTTATAAATTAATTTAAACTCCCAACGCTTTTTGTTTGCTACAGAAATATGATCCTTTTGGAGCGAAAACAGACAGACCATTAATTATTTAATACAAGGAGTACAATCATAATGCAAAAATTGGCAATTTTAATACTTTTTTGAAAAAATAAAAAATAAACTGATAATTTCATGATAATCAGATAACAGGAATGGGTAGATTTGCATTTCTATAAATGGATCAGGTAAGGCATTTCTAGACCCAGGAAGTGAGGCCTTGTCCACACATGCCTAATTTTTAAACGCCCAGATTTGATTACCAATAGATCAATATTTGAGATACCAATAGGTTATCGTTATATTGGCCAATAAGAAGCTTTCAAACTACAGCCAAACAAGCATGTCGGCAACATTGAGCTGCATTTTGTTGGGGCTTGACGCATCAGTTCTGTGATTAAATACATGATTACACATGTTATGTGTCCATGTAGCCCTGTACATTTAAGAGGATATGCTTTAACACAACTTCGTTCACCATTAGCCAGGGCACCAATGGCAAACTCCACCTTTAAGGGAAGTTTTGCAGTTTTCATGACAACGCTTTACCCGGTGTTTTCAATAAACTTCACCTTTGTCGGCATTTTCAAAAATATCCGGTTACACTGAAATGCTGCTCTGCATTTGTAACCAGGTTAAAAACTAACATACAACCCTGTTTTAAAACTGAGTATGTGTGAACAGGGCCTGGATTCCAAGAACACTTTAATTTGGAAAAATGTTATATTTATGACACTTTTAATTTCCAATCCGATTCTGTAATAAATTCTCACATCCAGCTGTTGAAAATGCGGTTTTCTCCTATATATTCTAATATATTACTCTGTAATTTGTGGGTAAGATGCTAAATTTAAATAGAAATTAAAGTTGTTGTGCACAAAATGGCAATGTTTGCCCTAGCACATACCTTGAGCAGTTCCTGCAACCAATGTTTTTGGGGTTGTGCAAACTTCCTTGATCAGCTTATTGTTTTTGTACACAGTATACATTTTATAATTTTCTGAGTATGTTTTGGAGGTCCCAAATATGAAGTCAGCAGAAGTTACCAGCTGAAGGTATTAAAGATGTGTACACAGAAAGTGTAGTAGTGCATATTGGGATCTTGTTTGTTGCCCTGAGTCAATCTCCATGAAGTAGAACAGGTGGTCTGATAACCGTCTGCTAACTCACTCACGCAAATCCACTCAAATCTCTTCCCAGTTCCTCTGATCTCATTCTACTGCTTGCTCTTTTCCTCCTTAAACCATCACTTTCATTCATAATACACTTTCCAGATGTCCTAAATCAACCTGAATGTATGGTCTCTACGGTTGCTCTGAATTAGTTAGTGTGCACGCTGCTTGTGGCGATATGTAGAAAAACGATAAATAAATGATTGAGGCATGGAGTGTGTAACCTGATAATCTAAGGGAGGATGCTGAATCATTTTTAAGGTCTCAGAGAGTGAAATTGCTAGAATATAGATTATATCCGAGCCATCATTTAAAGCGGATTGTTACTGAGCAGAAATGAAGCTCCAGGTCTATGCTGTTTCACATCCATAAATAAAGTGACTTGAGAGTTACTTTAATAGCTTTCTTATTGCTCATTTGGTAGAGTTTGGTTCTTAGAACAGCAAGTCCTGCACAGCTATGGGTATCTAGAGAGGCACCGTTTCAGAGCACCATCATAAGGAACCATTATGTACTGTTAAGATGTGAAAATTAAGCGAAGTATGCATAGTACATACATTTTTTTGTTGATAAAGTGCCATTACAACAATAGAACTTACCTGGCGATTCTGCAATCTTCTAAACAACAACATTTAACACAAAATATCAGATGACAAGGGACCAGGTACTATATATCCACACAAAATTCAAGCTAATAATGGATATTACCTTTATTTAAAATAGTCTAGAAGCCTGTCACTCTTCCCTAAAACTCATTCCAAACTCGAAGTGCGGCCACTGTAAAGGCCTGATCACCTTTAGTTCAAGTCTATTCCTGGGATTCACTTGTAAATCTTTTTCTGAAGACACTTTGTCTAACTCGGGATAGGCTGATTAACTGGCAGGCTTATATATCAGTTGATATCCAATCACACCAAATGAAAAGGCTGAACGAACACCATACACAAATAGCTGTAGCTCTTTAAGCATTACAGCAAACCATAGGCGGAAATAACACCACATAATCAATCAATCAATCAATCAATCAATCAGTTTTTATATAGCGCTTCTTTAGCAATTGCTTTCAAAGCAGCTTCACAAAGTCCTCGTGAGGATCAGGTGGAGTAGATAGGAGTTCCTCTGTGAAGGAGACTCTCGCTGACTGAGGCAGGTGCTAATCACCTCCCCAGCATAAAGAACATACAAACTTAAGATCCATCGATGGCGAACGGTTCGCCGGACAGGACCTGAGAAAAAAAACAAAAAAAAAAACAAGCAAAGACCAAACAGGAACTAACAAATGGAGAAACAACGATTAGTAAACTGTAACACGGACAACAAACAGATGATCAGCATCAGCTGCAGGAGGAGAGATAAATGATGAGGAGAGCTTAGAGAGGAACATTGAACCACATTGTTTTTTCAAACAGTTTATTATATCAGTTATCAGTTTTTATATAGCACTTCTTTAGCAATTGCTTTCAAAGCAGCTTCACAAAGTCCTCGTGAGGATCAGGTGGAGTAGATAGGAGTTCCCTCTAAGAGGGGACTCCCGCTGACTGAGGCAGGCGCTAATCACCTCCCCAGCATAAAGAACATACAAACTAAAAATCCATCGATGAACGGTTTGCCGGACAGGACCTGAAAAACAAAAAACAAACAAAACAAACAAAGACAAAACAGGAACTAAGAAATGGAGAAAACGGTTAGTAAACTGTAACATAGACAACAAACAAGTGATCAGCATCAGCTGCAGGAGGAGAGATAAATAATGAGGATAGGTTAGAGAGGAACATTGAACCACATTGTTTTTTCAAACAGTTTGTATGTATATAGTGCTCAGGCACCAGATCTGTTTAGACAAATACCAGGAGATAATTATTGGAATGCCAGTTTAAACAGATATGTTTTTAATTTTGTTTTGAAATCTGTGAGCGTAGTTGAGCTGCGGACAACATCCGGGAGTTTATTCCAGAGCTTCGGGGCTCTATATGAGAACGCTCTTCCACCTCTTGTGGATTTACTAATCTTCGGTACAATCAGTAGAGCTGCTTCTTGTGATCGAAGTGAGCGAGCTGGAATATATCGTGATAGGAGACTGCTCAGGTAGAACGGAGACGAGTCATTCAGTGCCTTAAAGGCAAGGAGCAGAATCTTGTAGTCAATGCGATATTGTACAGGAAGCCAATGAAGAGAGCACAAAACCGGTGTAATGTGATCATATTTCTTTGTTCTTGTGAGAACTCTAGCTGCTGCGTTCTGGACTAACTGTAATTTTTGTAGATATATAGAGCTGGGTGTCGTCTGCATAGCAATGGAAACTAACACCATGTCTTCTAATAATTTTGCCAAGGGGCAGCATGTATATTGAGAATAGGATGGGTCCCAAAATGGATCCTTGAGGAACTCCATACTCTACTGCTATTGTGTCCGATGAGTCTCCATTTACATGAACAAACTGACTCCGGTCAGAGAGGTAAGAGTTAAACACTCAGTGTGTTGTATTCTCATAACAACAGACGCACGTCCACTAGTTATTGTTCAGCATTTTTACAAGAGCAAAACTATTATGATAATTACATAACATCACTATGAGTGTTTCTCCTACCATTCGATTTGAATCCTTACAAGCTACAATGCTGTTTTAGTCAAAATATGTCTTCTTCTGTTTTTGCTGAAAACTTAAGGGAATTATCCGCATCACAGCAATCTACGGTTACTATCCTAGATTTATATCTTGTGACTTAGTATAACGATGTAGTTACATATACACCACTGCATTTCTTTGTTTCTTGGCATCCTGGTCATCGATAGAACTCAACATGGCCCTCCCTCCCCGCTCCTATAAAACCTAGCGGAAAACTGGCTATGTCACAGTTATACATAATAATGATAATACTCAATTAAAAATACTCAATTGGCCTTTCATCCCCGACTAACATTTTAATTATCTGCAATTTAAGTGCACTTTTTAATACATATATTCAAATGTTTGTCATCAAAATATGTTTATTTGACAATTAGTAACTATTGTTTATGATATAATAATAGTTGGCTTTAAAACATATAAGTGCATTGATAAACATTTGTTGAAGGAATAGTTTATACATTTCAAGTATTTTGTATCGAATCTTCGACTACCAAGATTTAAAACTGTATGTATCAACCAGAGAAAATCCCTCTAAAACCAATGCTTTGGAGAAATTTGGCAATGCAAACTTTAATAAAGTAATAAACTTTAAACTTAGATCTTATGCTGAAGTGGCAGCCATTGAATTGAGCCTAAGATCTATTATTTTGTTATTCTGTTTTAACTACGGCATCTTAAATGTATTTATTTAAAAAAAATGGAGCTTGGAGCTAAAGGAATGAACATATAAGATGAGTGTGTCAGTTCTGAGGTTAAATATAGCTCCACAGTGTCCCTCCTATTCTCTCTCTCTCTCTCCTCCTCTCTCTCTCGTTCTCTCTCTCCTATCTCTCTCTCTCTCTCTCTCTCTCCTCGCTCTTTCTCTCTCTTTCTCTCTCTCTCTCTCTCTCTCTCTCTCTCTCTCGCTCTCTTTGCTTTGGCTAGAATTCCAGTTTGACCTTTCCTCTTGGATTGCCTCTGTTCTGTAGCTGTGACTGCCTGAACTCTAGAGGAAACTTCTCTAAGCATAAGTTGCTTGATAGGAGAGCTCAGAATGGAGAGAGTCTGTAGAGACTACCGGGAAGACAAACATGACCATGGACCTCTAAGGAAGGTAAAGGGCTCGTTTTGAGTTACTGGATTACTGGAACTAACGTTTGGAGCTATGGAGCTTTCTCCAGTGCGGTGGAATCGGGCAAGCGTCATCAGCTTCATCAAGGGCCTTGGTAGGTGCTTCTAAGCAAAAGCATGGGTTTAGCACTCAATTTCTGATTGCATGTTCAAGGTTTGTGGAGCAGGTTTTTCTTAACTGCCTTCCAGCAGCTCTCTTCATTTGCTTTTTAACTGCTGAGGTTTAGCTTCAACTTTCTGAGGCATCAGTTAGCGTCCGCCGATGACCCATAAATAACACTGCCGTTGATGTTATCTGCAGATGACTGTCAAGCCAAAGATCTGTAGTGATTTCTGTCGAAAAGTCTGCTCAGTGGTTTTAATAAGACATTTAGCATCCGCTGAATTTTTGGGATTCCATATAGGAGGTTTTCATCTGATGTCACTTAGCAGACTGAAGTTATTGTCATTCCTTTGTCTTGGCCTTGACCCGAGTAGTTAAACCCCAGTGTCGGGTCATGAACTTATAATAACATGGTGTGAAGTTAACTCTTCACATTGGAAATTTACACCTCTGAAATCAAACTGACAATTTGATTTGTTGTTAGATCATGAAATGATTTCCTTTGGTATTTCTAAACTTTAGCCAGTTATAAGAGCAATTGCCACAGTATTTGTTAACAACATAAACATCAGCATTCTCACACAGCACAAATGCTGTCCTGCAAGTCCAGTTCACAGTTCTCATGTATGGAAAAATGAAGAATCAAAATTCAAGCTTTTGCATTCAGTTGTCAGATCTCAGGCAGACAAATTGGATGCATTTAAGCCTGCAATGTCACATCATGTGACGCTACTCAAGCCATACAAAGCTAACTTTACTTTTTAGGACTTTGTGTTGCCATAGAGTACAGCCTTTACAATTTGGTTGGTTTATAGGTTGAAGTATATATTATTTTTAAATAAGCATCCCTATAACAGCAATGATTGCATGTCCCTTATGCAGCCTAACCCTCGTGTTGCACTGTGCTGTTCTAGTAAAAGTGAGAAAGATTGTGTGTTTTCCAGAAGAAAAAACAAAAACCTTGCAAAAATAATGTGATAATTTATAGAAAAATGTAGTGAAAAAGGTTGCTATTTTAGACTTAATATTTTAACTTTACTTTAATGTTCAATTAACATTTCATAAGTTTAAAAAATATATATTTTTTGGTTTTGTTTTTATGACCGTTGAGTGGTCATTACCTTCATGGGTTTACATCACTTCTGGACTGTAGAAATTGGGCAAAAAGATTTGATTGGTCTGCTAAAGCCTCCTGTTTAGGCGTTAATCAAGTCTTTCTGTCCTTTATTATGCTTTATTATAATTCTGAAGACCAGAATTTTTTATCTTTTTTTTTTATCTGCACCAAAACAAAACTGGAAAATCACACACATGCACCTTTAATTTTGCGAATTAATCAATTAACTAAGTTGGAAATGATCTTGTCTTATAATTGATCAGATGCACTGTTAAATATTGGGGATAATATTAAGTGTATCCTGTGTACAACCAAATACTCTAATAATATCACAAATTACACTCAAACACTAAAATATCTATGAGCTAACAATCAACAACAAATTCTTCACCAAACTTTGTAATAAATGTTAGTTTGCTATATTAAACACAGAATTTTTTTTTCTCAATTTAAATAGAGCTTCCTTATCGGCTGTATATTTTTAAGGTACGTGTTTAGTGTCTCATTAAACTCTATTTAACAAAGAACAAGATAAACTCAATCGTCAATTTATCACTCTAGATTTCTCTGTGTGGTAAGACTTGTTACTAATATAAGCTTGTTACTAATCTAATATTTTGACACTCAGCAACAATTGTTTAAGCTATTCAAATGCCACCGCTTCACTACTCCCCTGTTCCAGGCCAGATTGCTTCCTGTTCACAGACTCCTTACTTGGACAGCTCGCCTAATATCACATTTCTATCAAAGTTTGTCCCCATATAAACAGTATAAGTAATAATTCAAATGAATAATTATTTAAGATGAACAAGAGACAAAAGAACAAATCACTAAAATGAACAAAACCTCCACAACTCATGGGACAACACGTTGACCATTTTATAATTTTCGGGGGCTTTGTTGAACAACTCTTGATGGTTGAACACTTCTGGATGGTCAAGCTTATGAATATTCATATCCTCCTTCTCTTCATCACATTGTTCTTTGTCGCAGTTTCCTGTCGTGAGGTCAACGTGAGAGCATCGATCTTTTATATCCCGCTGATTTAATTGAAACAGTCAGCTTTCATTTTCCAAACTTTTTGTCATTTTTGCCCGTCGCTCAGTCAGATGTGTGAGCTCACGTCAGTGCCTCATAACTTCAGACTGAAGATTCAGATGACTTTAAGAGTACTATAAGGAAAAAGTCAACTTGTGAAAGTGGAGTCGATGTGATCTGCCTCCTATAGACAATAGCCTCAAGAATTACACTTTAAAATTTTTGTTGCTTCTTCATTAACCTCCCAAGAGATAGTAACAATTTTGCATTTGGTGATGCTAATTAAAATATATTGTACCATACGTAAATATGGAGAGAAAGCATGTTGTTGATTTTGGAGAGGGTTATGTTTTTGACCCTGCTTGTTCTCCATTACTTCAGCACAAACCTAGCAATGTTTAGACATTTAGCTGATCTGAAGCTGGTTCAGGGAGGACAGTCTCTCATTCAACGCTCTGCATTCATTTCTCAGCTGTTATGCAATCCTCATTTTCAGTTAATTTCCTCTTGTTGCCTTTAGGAAGATTATGCTTTTATTCATTATGCAGCTTGTGACTTGTGAGGTTGCAGGAATCTATTCTAAAAAGAGCGCATGCTTGAAGCCCCTACGGCCACATGACACAGGCTCCCCTGGCCCCGTCCAGCAGGCTGACCCCCTCCTTTCCCCTTGAGAGTGATGACATGGGCACGCAAAAAAAGAAAGCACCAGCTGCTCCTGCCCCAGCTGACTGTATGATGGGGTGCTCATGTTATTGACACAGAACTCAAGGAAACTTGTTTTTTAATACATTTAAATATTGCTTTATACAGGGTTTCTATGTGGTCTTACAAAGTCTTACATTTGATATGTGTTTTTTGTTGTTGCTTGGGGCTGCCGGAGATTGAGAAAATGCTTCTAAATTAAAAGAAAAAAGTAAATAGAGTTTGAGAAAACTTTAGTAAATCCTCAATATGTAAAAGTTACACTTAGCCGTGCCAAAGTTTGAGGGTTAAAAAAACTTGTGTATCTTAAAAGTGATTTTTAGGGTTGCCAGATATTGACAAAAGCTAAAATTAGTTCATAAACACTAAAAAAGTAGGCTTGCCAAAGGTAGAGAAAACATGCACAAATGCTCAAAAGTGATGATTGGGGTTGCCAGAGATTGAGAAAATCTGTCAAATTTGTAAAAGAAATTGCCAGAGTTTGAGAAAACCTTTGTAAATGCTCAAAAACATAAACGTGATGTTAAACGTTTCAAGCAAAGTGTATTTTGTATGCTTTTTGATGTTATGATGTAGGTCTTAAATTTGAAACAGCCCTAAAGAGGTCTCAAAAGTCTAAAAACTATTTGATTGGATATTATTAACCATGTACAAGCATTTAAACAGAGGAAACACCCTGTAGAGTTACAACAGATTTGTAGCCAACCATCAAAAGTGCTTTTGGTCCAGGAATGTTGTTCTTCTGGCAGTTGCATGATGTTGTTGCTGTTGTTGTTGTTTTTTTACAATTGCCACAATTGCAAAAACCTGTTTAACTACAGTTAAGTGTTGTCTAAAGCTCCTTTGTTATGGTTAAGGTTTGGCTGGTGGTTTTCATTTTTTTTTTAATGTGGACAGTAGTTGTGGTAAAGCATGGGAACCAATTAGAAATTATTAACAAGGAAACCGGCATCTTTAAATAAAAGACACTTTAAGTAAAGAAAATCAATCCATTGGTTTAATGCGACATGACCATGTAGACAAATACAATACAAAGACAGTTTACAAATACAATTCATTTAAAAATGCAATCCTGTGTTGTTGTTTTTGTTGACAGCATCCCCCTTAGGAAAGCGCTCTCTACCCCAAGTGAGCAGTGCTCCGGGTGAGAGGAAAGGTCCCGTAGTCACCATGCCGGTCACTGTGGACCCTGAGAGTAAACCGGGCGAATATGTTCTCAAAAGTCTATTCGCCAACTTCACCACCCTCTCTGAACGGAAAATACGCATCATCATGGCTGAGCCACTGGTAAGAGATGCTTCTCTTTATAACCAACAGGACAGGACGTTTGAGCTAGGTCTCTGGTATATTGAGTTTTCTGGAAAGCATAATGTGTCCAGTGTGCTGTTAAAATAAATTTGATTCATTAGAGGAGCTATCAAAATGCCAGCACACACAAGATGTTATTAACTCTTGTGCCTTTCATTTATCTTTCATTTTAGCTTAAATATCAAACGCTTTAACATATGGTTTAGGTGCCAGTCATCAAATTCTAATATTTACTAAGCCATGAGAATGAGCTGCTATTTGCTGCAGTGATTCAGGTTGCATGTTGTCTCTGTATCACTGTAATCCCATTCTGTTGGATTATGTATTTAAGTGGTCTTGAATGGGTTTCGTCTGCATGCTATGTTCAAGCCAAGAAGCTCACAGATCAAACAGAAAGTGTTCAACTCTCTCCTTAAACACCCAAATGGAACATGTGTTAATGTCCGCACAAACCAGACTTTCTTACGAATGTTTTCTCAGTGTTTCTGATACATTCAAGATCCAAAAACATTTTTGTAGAGCACGGTAGGTATCTTATTGGTAGGAGGGTCAAATTGCATTGGTTAATGTCAAAAATTGACTGATAACAATGTTGGTATTAAGATTTTTTGGTAAGTCAGATATTGTCAACGTGTTAACAGAATCACAGCTTTCCCTGTCTTTCAGCTGACCCTGTCTGTCTTCTTTAGCGCAAGCGTGTTCATGTGTCTTGATGTTAAGAGGTCAATCCGTTGATTTGACCTCCAAACCCAGCCTCTGTTAAGTGGCCCCTTGCCCCACTTTCCCTTGCTTGTTTGAAATGTCTGTTAGAGCTGAGAATTCGCCAGATTAAGATTTTAGTGTTCCTGAAGATTGTGTTCAAATAATAGGGATAGGATAGCATCACGGTGGCGCAGTGGGTAGCACGGTCATCTCACAGCAAGAAGCTCGCTGGTTCGAGCCTCGGCTGGGTCGGTTGGCATTTCTGTGTGGAGTTTTCATGTTCTCCTCGTGATTGCATGGGTTTACTCCGGGTGCTCCGGTTTCCCCACAAGAACAAAGACGTGCGGAATAAGAGAATTGAGTAAGAACGATTGCCCATAGTTTACATTTAACATTTAACATAGTGTTAAAGTGTGGATGAGTGTGTGAATGTTTCCCAGCGATGGGTTGCGGCTGGAAGGGCATCCGCTGCGTAAAACATATGCCAGAGAGTTGGCGGTTCATTCCGCTGTGGCGACCCCGAAAGGGAATAAAGCCGACATGAAGATGAATGAATGAATAATAGGGATAGGATCTGAGATACTCTAGCAGAACCTGCAGAAAAGTGATGAACGATTTCAAGTTTAAGTTAGTTAATCAGACTATGTTCATGTATGCAAGTTTTTTTATATGCATATACATATAAAATAGAACAAATTAAACTTAATATAACAAAATCCTACCGATTTCACATATAACAGGCACATTTTTCAGCACTACCACACTGACAACATTCTAAAAGATGAATCTTGTTTAGGTAAAAAAAAACTATTCAAATTTGTTTAAAATTTGACATTCTATGGGGAATGTGAAATAAAAGTTTCATAATTTCAAAATTGCATAAAAAAATAGCAGTGGTTTTACCATTACATCTCAATCAACTAGGCAGTGGTTCTCAAACTGTGATACGCATACCACTACTGGTACTTGGACGTCTGTTGGTAGTACGTTGGTCATTTCTCTGCATGGGTGACAAGCAAAAAAATATCGCCAATATCACATTCTTTATGTTCAGGTTGTATAGTGTTAACTGCTGCTATAAAGAATAAATATGTTTTATTAACAATGCTATTGGGTCTTATTTGGACTGTACTTAACTGTCAGTTTACTTTCCTGAATAGTAAGGCCTATACGCTGTGGCTTTACTTTAGTCAGGTATTTTAGTGTAACTCATTGTGGTGGTAGTTTGTGCCTAATTCTTTCTGAAGTGGTACTTGATGAAAAAAAGTTTGAGAACCACTGAACTAGGACATATTAATCTATCTGTGTTTGAATTGAACTAAAACTGGTTATGCATTTAAAAATTGCTTATTAAAGGCCTTCCAATTTATTTTATTTATTTTTTTACAAATATGTGACACGAGTGGTTTTCTCTTCATAAAGATAGGGTGTTTGATCATTGGTATTCGATGTTGACAGTTGAAAACTCCAAAACAAACACTCCCATAGGAACAAAAGTACTTTGTGTTGTTATGCCTATTATTTTTAAAGTGTCTGCTGATTTGGCTTTTAGCTTGTTATGGTGGCGACTTAACCAAACTTTTCTAAAACTCACACATCCCACCTTGATGATCATTGCACTATAACTCTAGCTCTTTTGATTAGGCTCTGGTATAATTTTTTAATTTATATTCAGAAAAAGGAATACCTAAAGTTCCGTAGATGCTTAAGATTTATGGACTCAGAGGCACCTGACTTCAAACTGACCTAGATGTTCAATTGTCCATTATAACAATCCCCCTATTAAAGTTCATTTATGACAAAAAAGATGAATTGACTATTGCACGCATCTCAGTCTTTTTTTTGTTCTTCAGGAAAAGCCACTCACCAAATCTCTACAAAGAGGAGAAGACCCACAGTTTGATCAGGTAAAATTGTGTGACCTTTGCTACCTTCTTCCTGACAGTTAAATTCATCTTGTGATGATGAGTACAATCAGGGCTTTGAGACACACTATAGCTTTTTTGTTCCTATGAGAAAGACTAAATGTTAACATCAAACTGTTCTGTTCCTTCTCAGTCAGCAGACTTATTTTTTTTTTGTCATAATCGGTCAAATTCTAAAAATAGTGTTCCTGTACAATCCTGTGCTGTCCTTACTTTACACCTCGCTGTTGAATTTGTAGGCAACAGAACATGCATTTTTTGTGTGAGCATCTCAAACTGGTTTAGGATAGACATTGCTGCCTAAACACCCATGATATATTCTGTTTTATTTAGCATAATGTACTGCATGGTCTCTGCGGGTACTTAAAAAGTGTACAATTTAAAAGCTAAATGTTTAGACCTTAAAAATTCTTAAATTCACTGTTCTAGGTCTTAAACCATTTTTCACATATCCTATTTATGTAAAAAAAAATGTAAGTTTATGTATAAATATTAAAGTCTATGTAAAGTCTTTTTAAACATGTTGTTTGATATGTATTTATTGTTGTTGTTTGGGGTTGCCAGAGTCATGCACTGCACTCAGGCGGAAGAGGTTTTCTCTTGTAACTCTCATAAATGCACAAAATCTTAAAAGTGATTGCTAGGGTTGCCAGATATTTTGAAACCCTGTGTATATATATATATATATATATATATATATATATATATATATATATATATATATAGATACCTTGGGCAAATGATCATGTGAAACATAATGTTAATAATGTTAATCATTAAACAAAATTTACAATATTTTCTTGAATTGACATAAAAGTGTGAAGGACAGATCCATTTGAGGCTTGAGTTAAATGAGTTTGCATGCTGTGCTCTACAGTTAATGACATGAATAAATTAAATTACTTCATTCAATTCTATGTTTTGTCTATCCACAGCTAATCAGCACCATGAGCTCTCTTGCAGAGTATTGTCTTCCCTCAATCCTCCGGACACTTTTTGACTGGTATAAAAGACAGAACGGTTTGGAAGATGAGTCTCATGAGTATCGTCCACGTGCCAACACCAAGTCAAAAAAGTGAGTCCACCTTCTGCATGAAACTTTGTCCTCTCTTGGATTTACAACCTATACATTTACATTCAGCCTTTTTATTCTAAGTGTGCAAATGTGTGATCGTGTGATTGATGGCGGTCATCGGAAAGCCTCTGCTTCATCTACTGTAACGCAATCTCTACTGTGGTGCATTGCTCAGCAGCAAACTTGATATTAGGCCAATAATAGCAAATAGACTATGATGATTAGCTATTTTTGTACAGAAGTGCTAACAAGATGTTTGGTGGCGTCGACAATTTTAAATGTGGAGTGAGTCTATAAAGGTTGTTTTCATTCAATTTAATTCACAAAGGCCTCTTTTCTTTAATAGAATGCTACATTTACATTAGAATCAATGCATCAGCTAGTGATGTTAACTCACTCTGTTGCTTAAGAAAGTGGTTTGTTATTCATTTTTGTAATATGATGGAAAGCAATTATTTTCTGTTTATTATTATTATCTGTTTTTCAGTGATGAACAGCAGAAAGACTATCTGATGGAGAGGAGGGATCTGGCAATAGATTTCATGGTCTCTCTGGTGCTCATTGAGGTTTTAAAACAGGTTGGTTGACAGGAAAATATGAAGTTTATAAGTGTGACTGTAAATATATTTGTTATGCACATTTTTTTTTTGTTATTTAAAAAAGCCATTCTTACTAAAATGTTTCCTTACTAAACAATCATTTCTGCAATAGTGGTGTCCTAAAACAGGGTTAATATTATTATTAAAACGGAATGCATATAAAATGTATTTATCTACAATTTATTAAGCATTTGATTGTTATAGATGAAGAAAAGTTCAATTTTGTATATCATCTGTAACATAATTGTGTTGCGGTTCTTAAAACTTGAAACCTGAAGTTAGATTAAAAAAATGCAATGGCTGCAATCAACTCTTTTAGATTAGTTACATGAGTAATAATGTAATTCGATTTCTAGCAATGCCAGCAAGTTTTTAGCTTATCAATGTAAATAGCAAATAACAAGGATGTTGCAAACTTAGATATTTAGCATGCTGTCGGAGTGTATTGGCATGATCCTGTCATGAACTTCCTGTTCATTAGCGTGTTGGCAGAATAAATTGGTACAATCCTGTCCTGAACTTACTGTTTATGATCATGCTGGCAAAATGAATTGGCATGGTCATCATTAACTTCCTGTTCATTAGCATGGTGGCAGAATGAATTAACATACCTTTTCATGAACTTCCTGTTCATTAGCATGGTGGCAGAATGAATTAGCATGCTGCGGTCATGAACTTCCCGTTCATTAGCATGTTGGCAGAATAAATTAACATACCTTTTCATGAACTTCCTATTCATTAGCATGTTGGCAGAATAAATTAGCATGCTACTGTCATGAACTTCCTGCTCATTAACATATGGCAGAATAAATTAGCATGCTACTGTCATGAACTTCCTGCTCATTAACATATGGCAGAATAAATTAGCATGCTACTGTCATGAACTTCCTGCTCATTAACATATGGCAGAATAAATTAGCATGCTACTGTCATGAACTTCCTGTACATTAGCCTGTAGGCAAAATAAATTAGCATGCTACTGTCTTGAACTTCCTGTACATTAGCCTGTAGGCAGAATAAATTAGCATGCTACTGTCATGAACTTCCTGCTCATTAGCATATGGTAGAATAAATTAGCATGCTACTGTCATGAACTTCCTGCTCATTAGCATATGGTAGAATACATTAGCATGCTACTGTCATGAACTTCCTGCTCATTAACATATGGCAGAATAAATTAGCATGCTACTGTCATGAACTTCCTGTTCATTAGCCTGTAGGCAAAATAAATTAGCATGCTACTGTCTTGAACTTCCTGTACATTAGCCTGTAGGCAGAATAAATTAGCATGCTACTGTCATGAACTTCCTGCTCATTAGCATATGGTAGAATACATTAGCATGCTACTGTCATGAACTTCCTGCTCATTAACATATGGCAGAATAAATTAGCATGCTACTGTCATGAACTTCCTGTACATTAGCCTGTAGGCAAAATAAATTAGCATGCTACTGTCTTGAACTTCCTGTACATTAGCCTGTAGGCAGAATAAATTAGCATGCTACTGTCATGAACTTCCTGCTCATTAACATATGGCAGAATAAATTAGCATGCTACTGTCATGAACTTCCTGTACATTTGCCTATAGGCAGAATAAATTAGCATCCTACTGTCTTGAACTTCCTGCTCATTAGCCTGTAGGCAGAATATTATAGCATGCTGCGGTCATGAACTTCCTGTTCATTAGCCTATAGGCAAAATAAATTAGCATGCCATTGTCGTGAACTTCCTGCTCATTAGCATATGGTAGAATACATTAGCATGCTGCTGTCATGAACTTCCTGCTCATTAGCATGTGGTAGAATAAATTAGCATGCTACTGTCATGAACTTCCTGCTCATTAGCATATGGTAGAATACATTAGCATGCTACTGTCATGAACTTCCTGCTCATTAGCATGTGGTAGAATAAATTAGCATGCTACTGTCATGAACTTCCTGCTCATTGGCATGTGGTAGAATAAATTAGCATGCTACTGTCATGAACCTTCTGCTCATTAGCATGTGGTAGAATAAATTAGCATGCTACTGTCATGAAATTCTTGTTCATTTGCATGTTGCAATACTGTGAAGGATGAAATGTATTATCTTGTAAGGTTTTAATTCCCCCTGTCTCTTTTTATAGATTCCTCTCCATCCTCTGCTGGATGGACTCATTCAGGAAGTCATCAACCTGGCCTTCAAGCACTTTAAGTACAAAGAGGGGTAATGATCCATTCAAGTTATTTCCTCCATCTACTGTGTATTATAACATTATTTTCAAGCTTGTGATTGCATGAGTAGATATGGATAAAAGCATAATTTTTCAACAACTGCAATTTGATTGTATTGAATAAACCTAAACAAGATCAAAATTTCTCTGCCATTCAGGTATCTCGGCCCCAACACGACTAACATGCACATAGTGGCTGATCTGTATGCTGAGGTTGTTGGGGTTGTGGCACAGTCCAGGTAAATTAAGAAGAAACCTTGATGATCTTATGAATCGATTGCTCCAACACAAACTCACAATTTGGGGAAAAGTACAACATAGAACTTAGTTGTTTTACGGAGGAATACATTTCACACAAATAGCTCCATGTGATGTAGATTGTAAACCCCTGCACAATTAATTTATTCACAGAGATTAATTTTCTGACATTTTTTATGAATACTTGCCATCAAGAAAAGATTATCTGTGCTTTCTCCCAAAATATTAATTTACATTTTGGCTTTTGGTAGATTATGTCTGTTAATACATTTCATGCCACTTTTATTATAAAACCTCTACGTAATTTGATCTTTATTCTAATTTCTGTCAAGTTTAACTATAAAACAGATTTGTTTGAAGCTAATCATTTGAAACTTAGTTGTAAGAGTTAAAGAAGTAATATATCTAGCATTTAGGCAACCTCTGACTTTCACTCTCGGTGCACTATAGACATTGACTGATTGAGTTGGAGTCATTGACAGCAATGCTGAAAATTTCCAATTTTACTGACAAAAACATGATTACTCCTGGTTCCATTAGGTTTTTCAATGCAGATTGCAAACGCCGACATCCGATGCGCCAAACCACGTCTTTTTGACCATTTTTGACTCTCTGGTAGTGATGCTTTGTCAAGGAGGAAGTCACTTTTGTTTACTCATATGGGTTGTCTATGAATAAAATCAACAAAAAAGTCATCAACAAGATCCAAACTCATAATAATCTTTTAGCATTTTCAGTGTGATAGTAACATGAGCATAAAGTACATTTAAAGACTTGTTTTGTATTTACATAATTTATCGACAAGTGGGGAGGGATCAAATAATATCTTTAAATGACCAAGGACCTGTCATGTGTATGCTACCTTTTCTTTTTCCAAGGTAAGATGAAAGAATACATAATATATAAAGTGACTAAACCATATGACATTTTTTGGTATTTAATTATTGTCACCGCATAGTTAAACTATACATGGATGGTGTTATGGATGCTGTTGAGGCCACTGACCTGGATCTAAGCTAAATGTGATGGTGGCTCTCATCTTACTGTGACAGAGTGTCTAGCGTTAGATGAAACACTAATGGGAAACCATTACTCTGATAGACGACGTGTCTCCTCATCGTCACAGAGAGCTCCCTCAGTGTCACATAAAGATGGAGTTTCAGCCCTTCGCTAGAGAAGGCGACTGATGACAGTAACAGCCTTTTTCTATATCCAATAGCATTAAAATCCATTAATGCCAAGAAATTCTGTTGCTATCTGTGTGGAGGAAAGTTAGCTCTGCACTTTACTACATTCTGATAATGGACAAGATAAATACATGTACTCAAAGAGTAGGAAACACTACCACAAATACTCAAGGCTGTATTTGTGTGAAATGGGAAAGAAGCCAAATTGCAGCTAAACTAAAGCAAACACATTTTTTGAAGATGGACGCAGAGAGATGACTCCCTGTTCCCGCTCCAGATGCCTTTCTAAATATAGGTCTGATCTCTGTCAGAGTGAACTCCAATGCACAAACACTCCCTCACACACATGTGCACAGGATATGTCCAAGTCCTGCCCAGACCAAACAAAGTGACTTTGGGCTCTTGGATTTAGAGTTTTTCACAATTGCTATGACAGTTTTTTTCAAAACATTTAACAGGTTTCCTAAACTCTTAACACATTAGCACAAAATCCGTCTAGGTAGAGGATACCATTAACACTTTTTGTTGCTTTGGTACAAAATGCATCCAGTTAACACAAATTTTAAATTCTTGAACTTCTTTTACACAAAAGCTTCACTACACCAAATTTTAAAGCCAAATTTTCCATTGCCAATGAAGGGCAGAATATAATTATTTTTATCGTAGTTCCAGTGTCTTTCTGTACTGTAGCAATTCTGTGTCTGTATTTTTTTTCTACAGAAACTGTACATTTTATACAGCTACTCTGAGATGGGCATTCATTTTTTGTGTTGAATTTCTGCAGCAAAAGAAACTAAAACCATTACGAAATTCTGAATTTTCAGCTGATGATTGAATTTTAAGAAATTATAAAAATTTAAAAACAAATTCTTTCCACCCAACAAAAAATCCACCTCACTTTAAAATTTTAATGACCTAAAAAAAATCGGAACCGAAACAAAATACTGCAAACATCTCTATCTGCCTGACTAACAAAAACCAGGAGAAAACTGATTTGTTTCATAATTTTCTTTAAAAACGTCAGAAATTAGTTTTTCGGACCATTTACAGTGTATGATCTACACTTTAGGGAAAACTGTTTCGGAACACAGCAGAATGCGATGAGTGATGATTTGCACCTTACACATGATACTAAAAATATGACTTTTTTTTTCCCAAGAGGTTGTTCTATGATTATATATATAAAAAATAGGACAAACAGCATAGAATGTAATTTCAAATTACTAATGGATATCAATCTACTATCGAAATTCCTTTTAAATTAATTAGTACTTTTTGAGCAGGACGCGTGAGGCACACTGTTTTTAGTCCTTAAAACATATGTGTGTCTTTCATGTATCAGGCTAGTTCCACCACATAGATTACACTAAGACCATCACAAAACTGTTCAAATTTTAGTTTTCTACATTATATACTAAAACATTAGTTCACATTTTTCCAGATTTCCTGCAGTGAGGAAGAAGTTCATCTCAGAGCTTAAGGAACTCAGGCAGAAAGAGCAAAGCCCATATGTGGTCCAAAGCACCATCAGCCTCATTATGGGGGTCAAATTCTTTCGCATTAAGATGTACCCGGTGGAAGATTTTGAAGCATCTTTCCAGTTTATGCAGGTACGTTGTTACGTAAGAAAAACACTTTAAAATTTAATTCTCTTTTTATATTTTTGAAAAAAAAATGGTGTTGTTTTGTAATAGGAGTGTGCTCAGTATTTCCTGGAGGTGAAGGATAAGGACATTAAACATTCTCTGGCTGGACTCTTTGTGGAGATACTTGTCCCTGTCGCTGCTGTAAGTGCATCTGGCTCCTAAACACCTGAACCTGGAGGCACTGACATTCTACTTCTTTCATTTTTGCAGCAAAAAATAAATGTTTTACATGTTTGTGGAATACTTCTTTCACATGCCATCTAACTGGGAATAAGAGTTTGCATATAAAGGAAAGCCAGTGCAATGTAATTTAAGAAACCATCAAAATAACACGTTTCTCCCCAAAAATTGCATACTATGTAAATGGAGAGTATGTACAGTTGTAATTTTGTTCATGTCCAGGCTGTAATTCACACTAGCAATGGTCCCTTTTAGACTGTGAAGAATGAAGTGAATGTTCCTTGCTTGAGGAATTTTGTGGAAACCCTCTACGACACAACATTAGACCTGTCGTCCAGGAAGAAACATTCTCTGGTAAGTCTCACACTTTCGCACTCTGTACGTTAGAGGGTAATTCATATTTTAATTATTAGAGGGTGATGCTTCTAATTGTTACATAGCTGGAATATTTCTGCTCTCTATGATGCTTCACATACTCTTTAAATGCTTTTCTAGAATGTTCCTTTACTGGTACAACTGAAGACTATTTAACATGAAACATATAACTAACCGGGGCCACACAGAGTTGCTGGAGTAGACACTCACTCTCGAATTCCTTTGTATCAGTCGTTTTTGACCAGATTTATCACTATGTTTTCGTGGGGAAAAAAACACCAAATACATTTTTCTTTATGAAGCCAATACGATTTGTCCCCTTGGAATTATAAGGTTCTGTTTGACATTTTGGACCCCTCTGAATATAGATATGAATTCCAAGGGAATTAATTGACATAACTCTTTGATCTCATCGATACTACACCCATGATTAAATATTGTATGAAGAAAAACATTTGTCATGTGCATTTGATGCAGTTTCTAGAGTCTGATTGAAAATGACATTTTTAATTGTAATTTGTAAAATTTTGTACACAATTTTCCTTTTTAGATAAAAAAAAATTCCATCAGCATCATGCTCATTACTTTACTTAACATTCAGACTGGATGCGGATAATGCGGGAGGTGTGGGGGATTTTTACATGTTAAGTCAATTGGAATATGCTAATGAGATAACAACAGCATAGTGAAAAGTCCAGACTTCTCTTTACAATATGAGAATATGGTGCTCGAAACGATGGTGATGTGAATTATGATCTAACTACATGTAATCTATAGCATAAGTCATTGGCTGACAACACATAGAGTTGCATTCTTAGAATTTTGTGTAATGTCAATCACTTTGATGATGATCACAGTTAATTTAAAAGTAGTGTGCCTTGGAACTGTTGTTGTGGTGTTTTGGATCAATGCATTTAAATAAAATGTGAACAATTCTTAAAGTTAATCTTGTTTATCATGATAAAGTCTAGCAGGTTTTACATGTTAGTTAAATATTTTATTAATGAATCAGTTTAACTCATTAAAATCTCTCTTTAGTTGTTTATCTGTGTTGTGTAACATATCGCTCTACCAGTTTACATCGTCACTGAAATGAGAACAAAATAGGAGATAACTTCTGTTTTCTCCACTGTGACACAATAAAGTTCATAGTGGGAATACTTTTAATATTTTTAGATAAAAAGGCAATCAAGTTTTTCTAAATTGCTTTGGCCCAATAGATGTATTTCAGTGTCAGGAATTCTAAAAGTAAATGTCACTTTAATCAAAAATGTTTAAATCTATGAAAAACTTGGGTTTGTTCTAGAGGGAGTCTCTTAAGGAGTGATTTCCATGTAGTTAAAGACCTAAAAGTAATCATTGACCAGCACTTTGTCTTTCTCAGGCTCTGTATCCGCTGGTTACCTGCCTGCTGTGCGTGAGCCAGAAGCAAATCTTTCTGAACAGATGGCACGTCTTCCTCAACAACTGCTTGTCCAACCTGAAAGTGAGTCTGTGAGATCTTCACAACATGTACATCTGCAGGCATCGTGCAAAACCACTGCAGGTTGTAAAAGAGAACTGTGTAAGCAACATGTGATCACAACCAGTGAAGCGTACTAGTCAAGTGCACAGATATGTGAAGTAGCAGCCGTTACAAGCTAATGGTTGTTAAAAATGTGTGAAATGCACAGGGAGGGCAACTTTAATCGCAGGAATGTTTTGTTTGCTTAAAGAGGAGGCCAGTGAGACAGGGAAGTCCATTATCATTAGCCTTAACTTCTTATTATAAGCTCCATACTCAGCACTTAAGGCTGTGTGGGGGTGTGAGAGAGGGCGAGGGAAATGAGATTATGATATGCATGAGGACTGAGACACCTTGGAAATTCTTAGGCCCTTTTGGTCTTATCTGATTTCTATTATCCCGGTGTCTCTCGCTCATATGTACTTGCAGCTCTCTGCAGTGCTGAGCGTGAAAGCTGCTGACTTGTTATATAATAAAGGTTCGACCTGTGGGAAAAAACCTTCTGCTTGCTTCAGTGCCCAGGGTTGGTCAAAAGTCATAGAAGAGACAGCAATTCTTAAAAACAGCCTATTTTAGAAGTTATTTTTGCATTTAGCATTGATTTGTGTTTTTATGTATTTATTTTTGACCAGAAACATGTCACTCTTCTGTGGAGTTGTTATAAATGATACTTAAGCACAACAATGCAGATTACCAAAAGTGATTTTTTACAGAAAATCTTGTCTTACAGAACAAAGATCACAAAATGGCCCGAGTTGCTCTTGAATCACTCTATCGGCTGCTGTGGGTCTATATGATCCGGATCAAATGTGAAAGCAACACTGCAACACAAAGGTAGTGTACTGAAAAGAAGTAAAACTAAAAGTAGCAGTATGTGCATGATGTGTAATTCTATTTTTCTGAAAGGCTCTGGTGTGAATTGCTTCATACTATTGAGATGTTGTGAATTTATATTATTTATTTAATCCATTACAGCCGCCTCACTTCAATCATATCAACACTGTTTCCTAAGGGTTCAAGGAGCGTCGTTCCTAGAGACATGCCCCTCAACATCTTTGTGAAGATTATTCAGTTCATTGCACAGGTTTGACAGAATTCGCTCGCTTGTGTTCAATACACTGATTTCTGTAGTGTTATGTAATTACAGTATTCTGCTTTCGGTTATCAGTTTGAAATGTGATTGGATCGTTTAGTTTTCTGCCAAATAATCTGACTTCACTCTGCATGTATTCACCTTATATGGTGTTCTGGTCATTTATTCAAGTGAACATGGCTGTTTGTGCACTAAAGTTCCTGTCAAGACCTTATAGACATTAAACGTCTATAAGAAAAAAAGTCTAAAATCAGAATATTTAAAATCTAATTGCTACTATTCACTCTCATAAGGCTCTGCATCAGGAGACACTTGTGGAAGAGAGTGTGCAATGATATTCCATGTACTATGACATTTTTCTCTTAAAATTTGTGGATCATTGATCATTTTGATTTTAATTTGATGTATATTCGGTAAGATACAACAAATGACTGCAGTTATTGATGTTGTAAAGCATAAATAAGTACTACACTATAGCTTCTCTACTGTGATGTTTGCGCTGTGACGTTTTTCTGTGAAACCAGTTCGCTGATTCTGCAAATAAATGCAAATATATATATTTTTTTCTTAAAATAAAAATAATAATCGTAAAAGTTTCAAAAGTTCCTTAAAGTTTGATTCAAGTTTTTTGCTTTTGTTTTTTTTGTTTATCTGTTTCTGTTTTGATTACAGGAACGACTAGATTTTGCTATGAAGGAAATAATCTCGGATCTTCTGAGTGTTGGAAAATCTCCCAAAGCATTCAGCTTGAACCCAGAGGTAAGGTTTTCACTCGCACTCACAACAATGTTTTCTTCACTAAAACACCTTGAGAGCATGAGCTATTTCCAGTTGTGTTGGGAAATAACTGCACATCACATGAAACAAGTGAATACTCCACCTCATGTCTGTGTGATGTGTGTCCAGAGAATGAACATTGCTCTGAGAGCGTTCCTCGTCATAGCTGATAATCTGCAGCAGAAAGATGGAGAGCCACCCATGCCAAACACAGGGGCTACTCTGCCTTCTGGAAACACTCTGAAGAAGAAAAAAACCTACCTGAGCAAAACTCTTACTGAAGAGGATGCTAAACTTATCGGTCTGTTTGCTTCAATTTTTCCCAAGAATCTCGATTTAAACTTGTTTTACATCTTGGTATTTGTATCGTTTGGTTCTCACAGGTATGGCGCTGTATTACTCCCAAGTCAGGAAAGCCATGGATAACATCTTGAGGCACCTGGATAAGGAAGTTGGACGCTGCATGATGCTCACCAATGCCCAGATGCTCAACAAGGAACCTGAAGACATGATCACGTAAAAAGTTTTTTTTAAATAGTTGTCATCAAAGAAGATTTTTCTCAAACTCTCCCTTTTTCCTCTGCTTAGTTTGTTCTGAATTTTACTGTTAACATAAAGTGTGCCTTTAATTTCATTTTAGGGGTGAAAGAAAACCAAAGATTGACTTGTTCCGGACATGTGTTGCGGCCGTTCCCCGTATCCTGCCAGATGGCCTGTCCAAAATTGAGCTAATCGATCTTTTAGCCAGGTGAGATTCAGATCCATGATATAATAACCAATGATGTTTTGATGGTACCAGTGCTTTTTTTTTCGGCAACAATGACAACAAAGTAATTATTTCGTTGACAAACTTTTTTCTCGTGTAGATAACAAAATGTTGACGAGTTAAATATATCTGAGACAATAGTTTTTAAGCTTTTTTTTTTGTGACAAAAACTTGATGAGAAAAGGCACGAATTTGGTTAACAAAAACGAGAGTGGAGTAAAATGTTAATGAGTGGGCAGTTACACGTTCAACATGCATGCCATTTCTGCTTTTAATGATTCGTGGTTGTAATCTGTCTTTCAAATATATAATGTTTCCCTCGCCGCTTGCTGTCCCTGTCTCTGTCTGGACATTGAACATAGCACAAGGCTTCTGCGCTCCCAGCGACCATTACATTTGCTTCTTATTTGAGATTTAGTGAGATTAATTCATAGCAAGCTTAATGTTTTGCACAAAACTCCAAACCAAAATAGGCTGCTAACTTTAGTTTATGGTCTATCATGTTGCGTTGTGTGTTATTACCACAGCTTTAATTGAAACACAGATGCAAACACAGAACTTTATTTAGGTCAGTTTTCTTTTCCTCGGGTGAGCTGCAGAATTGACTTGTGTTCTTAGCAGCGGAACCACATGTTGCTGGTGTTCGGCAGGCTACCTCAAGAGCTCATACGTGTTTATAGCAATTTAGGTAATTGTAAAAAGAAATAAAAAAATAGTTGATCCATAGTTGATCTTTCTTATGTATAATTGTGAAATGTTTGATAGGCTTTTCTTTAATAAAAACAATATGAAATGGATTATTTCACATTATTCATGAAATAACTTTAAATACGAACTTTCATGGCTCCCAAAAAACACTGAAGATTACAGTTAATCACAACTTGTGCATGTTTCCTACTGGTGCTGAACATTTTTTAATTTTAAATGTTTCTATAAAGAAAATAAATTAGCCTGGAAAGACTCTTCCCCTTACGCCCCTTGAGTCAGGGCTGAAAATGAAAATATTTTTCTTCTGAAATGGTCAAAAATGTTGAATTTTCTCTGATTAGGAACATCATTAAAACCAAGGCAATGATTTATATCCCAAATTAGTGGTAACATGGAAATGTTATGTTTGGCCAGGACTTAATATTCTGCTGTTAAATGCAATACAAAATATTAGGTTTGATGACATAAAATAGACAAAGCTATCAAAATGGTCAGATCTAGATATGTCCTTTCACCATCAGATCCTGACAGATTCAAGGTAAACAATACAGCAATATGTATTAAAAGAATGGGAACATCAAACGAAGAGTCTTAGGATTGAGAAGAGGCCATGTCCTACAAACAAGATGCAGGATAAAACACATGTTTTATTTACTTTTTAACACAACCTGTTTCTGGAAATTGTTGATCCAAAATCTCTGTTAAGCACATCCTGTTTGAATATCGTATTTATGGATCTATGTGGAGGACGAGAAATCCGCAATAACCCTGAAAGACTTATCAAATTCCTATTTTAAACCAACTGAAGAGGACTCTATGAAAATGGCATTAACATAACTGTACTAAGTTAACTTAAGTGTGTCTAAATAAATAAATAATGCAAAACAATATAAATAATAAATGGATAAAATGTATGTTTGTAATTTTCCTTACATGTTGTTTGCTGGAAAGAGATGTTGATGATGATTTTTACTTTAAAGTAACTTGCGAAACAAAGATCCATAATGCACCATGTGTATGAGTCAAAAATCGATTATGAGTTACTTTTAATCTTTCGTGATCTTTTGCCTGATTTATACTTTTGCGTCAAGTGGACGAATTTCCCTCTGCGAAGGCTGCATGCTGACGTAACCTTGCGAAGCTCTACGTGCGTCTCTGAAATGTTCTAACCTCGTGTCAAGGCTTTGCAGAGCGTGAGCTCTGTGATTGGGCAAAGTGGAGCAGAGCAAGCTCTTCCTCTCTCTTTCTTGGCTTGCGCTCCGTGTTAAACGCTGGATAATGAAGTAAAACTTTGCTGATAAATAAATAACCTTCCTTTGTTATCTGTGCTGAATTTTAGCAAGCTAGAAGTTAGCGCTGTCATCCCATGTTGTGAGTTTGATCAGTTTAGACACAGTGCTCCTGCAGCCACAGAGGATGTATGTAAGAAGTAATATTTATACAATTTATGAAAAAGTAAGTAAAACCTGTCGTTTGTTAGCATTTGTGTTGTGTTTTAATTTGCTAGCAGTTGCCATTCTTATCACAGCGAAGACAGAGCAGGAATGGAGCACACATCTATAAATACTTTGTTGACAAATAGGAGACTCCACAACGGACAATACGTAGAGTTGAAGCAGAAGTATAAATCCAGCTTTAGACTGGCAATTTTGTAGTTTTAACTACATTGAGATTAGTGTGACAGGCATTGTAAAAGCATGTAAAACATAGAATTTAGTTTATAGACATCCAATTTCATTTATGAATTAACTCATTAATTAGAAACATTTTCCCACCTATATGTTTTCTGTTTTTTATATTTAAAAAAGCTCTATTATTGTAACGTAATGCTACAAATTACCTTCTGAAAGGGTTACCACTTTATAGAATAAGCATTATTCACATCATTTGTCTATTATTTATATAGGAAACGCATTATTATGGCTTCTAAATAGTTCCACTGGTTATTCTTTTAACACCTACTATAATTCTAATTGAAAACAAATTTTATTTGATTCCATTCAGTCATTCAATGATTAGCATGGCTCCTGAAATAATATCAATGTTTATGTTTGGTGTTTTGCAGATTAACAGTTCACATGGACGATGAGCTGCGACTCATTGCACAGAACTCCCTGCAGAGTCTGCTGCTGGACTTCTCTGACTGGCGAGAGGACGTGTTGTTCGGCTATACGAACTTCTTACTTCGGGAGGTGCAGGACACACAGCAGGGCTTACAAGACTCCTCGGTTAAACTGCTGCTGCATTTCCTGACACAGTGGAGGCTGGCAATACAGCCCCCTGGAAAACGCTCAGGAGAGGTATTGGACTCTGGCTGGTTTTTGAGCCAGAATAAATGTTATATTTTTGCTTGATCGTGTGTTTTTATGTTTGTGGAGCTCAGGTGGGATCTCAGGGCACTGGGAGCTCCAGGCTGCCCCCCGAGCGCTGTCCGCACTCCACAGTTCTGCATGCAGTGGAGGGTCTGGCGCTGCTACTGTTGTGCTCCTGCCAAACCAGCACACGCAAACTGGCTGTTTCTGTCCTGAGAGAGATACGTCTGCTCTTCTCAACAATCAGACAAGCCGAGGTAAGCCCAATCTATTAGAAGATTGTTACGCCCGGTCTAGGTCAGACGCAACAATACAAATTAAACATTTTTTTTTAAAGCACTTGAGAAGGAGGACAGAAAACAAATATTCAAATATTGAAATTTAATACGTGATCAAATAAAAACAATAAGTGTTCAGTTGAGTGAAAGAGTCAGACAAATACCTCAGGAGACTGGGGGGAAACTACAAACAAAGAAAAATAAGTCCTTTTTTTAAACACCTCTAAATAAACCTATATACTTCCCAAAACAAAGTGTACAATTCCTAATCCTATCTCCTTAACAAAACCTATTTCAATAACCAAAATAAAACCCACAACCAGCCCCCTACTTACCAATTTATGTACAATTTATGTACAAATACTTCACAACAAACAAGGGCAATCCAGAACTCAGTGTCAAAAACAGGCAGCAAATCGTTAACGAAGTAGGCAAGAGTACAACGTTTCAAACACACAATAACACAAAGGCAAGTGAGCAGAAGCTGCCGGTACGGCAGTGTAGCAGAGTTTTTATGGAGAAGACTGAGGGGTTGACGAGGAGGCAAGACAACACGAGGACCAATGGCAGAGTGACAAATCTTCTGATGTAAGGATGATGTGGCAGGAACAGGAAGTGATGCATCACAGGAACAGGAAGTGAGGTCCTCTGATGGGGGAAACGCACACTCACACACACTAACAGAAAGAACACTACAAGGGGTCGTAACAAGATGGTGGGGCAGTAGTATGTGTAATAATTTAGTTTTAACTTACGTTTGAATGATTTAGACATCGTTAGTTCTCTGGATGTAATTGGAGTAATTAAGCAATATCGTTTATGATTAATGACAGTTAGACTTTTTTTAAAGACGAACCACACTGATGGTCAGAGTTTTTCCCCATACAAAACACAGTCTTTGAAGGTTAACACCCTGTACTGGTTCTTGTAACATACAGACCGCTTTGTGAAACACACGATACATTACTGGACTTTGATGTAAACTGTTGTTTAGAGTTTAATATTAGCCAATAATCTGCTATATAATAATAAACAGCTTCACTCAAATAATTAAATATTACACATTATAATAAACTTTAATACGATATTTACTGTAATGTTAAGCATGAAAAAATCAACTTCGAAAGCTAAACGAAATAAATATTTTGAGTACAGAAACATTCTGCATTTTTTTATTTATTGTTCTGTCAGCTTATGTCAACTACGCAAGACCCCAGCAACTGTCACAGCAGTATCAACCTTAACCACTTAGTTTGAGTGGGCTAAAATGATCATATATAATACACAAATTACATAACTGAGCGTGAATTTTTCAAATACTGATCATTTTAACTTAACATTGACTTTGTAAAGAGTTTCCTGCTGGTGTTTTAGGATTTTCCTAGAGGTGATGGTCACCTGACTCATAGAAGCCAATGTGTAGCAAATGCATAAAAATATTTCATATGTTACTATAAAATAATAATGCAAAAATCTACCACTTTTTCTAAAACTATATTTGTTGTTTTGTAATGAAGTGTAGTATTGAGATGGTACTGGATCTAGACTCCAGAAGTTTGAACACTTAGCAAATAAGACAGATCTAGTGGTCCCTTGCTTATTGCAGGTGTTGCGTTATAAAAATAAAACACAATAAGAAAAATCCCCAGAGAAGTGAGCTGCATTTTTACTCATTTTCATTCTGTTCTTGCTTGTTTAAACACACTCAAAGTTAAAATTTCAACCCTCAGTTGATACCCAAGTTAGCCAATCTTAAGGTAAGAGTGAGATGGAGATCCCATTTAATTTTGCAGCAAATTGCACAAAAAATATGTTAATCATCAAGGCCAGGAAAGGTGAGCTGCATAATAGCAATGGACCTCTGTATTAGTAATAAAATACAGGTTTCTTTTGGGTTGGACACCAATGTTAATATTGTGTTTTAATGTAAGGCCTCAAATGCACTAGGATAATTAAAAGACAAAAATAACATTGTTGAAAAAAAAATCACATTCAATAGGTAAAACTATTTACAACAAAACATTTAGAACAGAGTGGAAAACATAGGAGAGGAAAATAGAGTTTGAAGTGAAAACAAAATAAAAATACAGAGAAAGAATCACTAATCCATCAGAAAAAAAATGCTGATCCATCATGGGATCTGGTGATTGAAAACATGCCTCTTCCCCAACAGCACCTTATTAATATTTTGAAGTTTGTTTTGGCGCCTGACCAAGTGCTCAGGGCTCTCTTAAAGCATTTCTTAAAAATTACAAACTTTAAAAATCTATATAAACCTTATAAAAATTAAATAAAATAAAAAAATTGAGAAAAACAGATTGATATAGAAAAATGTTTGCTTTTAAAAGTATGATTTTAATTGCACAAACACTTAGTTGACTCTTAAATAGTATTGCTTTTTTGGGGTTTGTTGTGAGTTGCTCTATAAGTGCATTATAAAGATTCAGCGGGAAACCTCGGGTCATCAGTGATTCTGCTCACAGGATGATGACAAGCCTATGATCGAGGTTATGGACCAACTGGCTCCCAGTGTTCTTGACAGTTTCGTCCATGTAGCTCACTCAGAGTCTGTAAGTAATTCCTCTGCTGGTTTGTTAAATGAATTGTGCCACAAACTTTGTAATATCTGCCTGTCATCTTTGTCCTGTGAAGGCCACGCTGCCCATGAGCCATCATGTGGACCTGCAGTGGCTGGTTGAGTGGAACGCCCGACTTGTCAACAGCCACTATGATGTAAAGAGCCCCTCTCACGTTTGGATCTTTGCCCAGTCTGTGAAAGACCCCTGGGTTCTGTGTCTGTACAGCTTCCTCAGGCCAGAGCACCTCCCCAAACACTGCTCCACTGCACTCAGCTATGCCTGGCCCTACGCGTTCACACGCCTTCAACTGCTGATGCCACTTGTTGACCCAAAGTGAGTTCCTCTTTGCACATTATAACGGATTTGCAGCTAAAGCAGCGTATTTTGCCAGCAAGTCTACAAGATCAAAATGATCAGTTAAATAGCATTTTGTTTTTCTAAATAAGGACCGAGTTTTGACTCCTTCATAGATAAGGTTGAAACTGAAAATATCAATGATCGTTCTTAAAGGTGGAGAAAAATACTGTTTGGGAAAGATCCTTTCTTATAAATGCTATTGATGACTTCAAATGTGAATATTGGCAAATGTGAACACTTGCATAACTCTGTTTAAACGAAAGTCATAGAACTTTTAATTAATTGCGCTAGTGGGGGAGCGCTCATTCCGTTATTACGGTCACTTTTCTGGGAATGTTTGTACCATCTCTCTGAATTAAAATAATGATTTGGACTGGTTTTGGAAACACAAATTTTTAAAATGACATTTTTTTTTAATAAATTCAAACCTTAGTCTCACTTGTTAGTTTTCTTATTTTACTTTAAACACAAGGACCATATTCACTGCTATTTAATAGATTTTATCTAATCTACATTCATAAAATCATCATCCGTATGCCTCGTACCATTCATGAAATTACTGAGTAAATGTCATCTGTTTAAAACACATTGCTTTTCTTCATTATCAAAAAAAAATACTTAAAACTAAAATACTGAGTATGAACTGTCAGGAGTATTTAGTTCAGAGTTGGTTTATATTAAATTACGTTTTTTTGTAATAAATTGAAATTGTTTATGTATAATGTGTAAATCACTCAAATTGTCCCACATTGTATTTAGTTAGGCAGTTTTTGTCTTATTTTGTTATTATTAAAATGTTCTGGGATAGCAACAAATCATTTAAAGTCTTGCACATGTTTGCCAATCTGCTGCTGTTGCTTACTTAGCTCAAATAACTTTAGTCACCAACAAAAAAAGTTTTCTGACAATTAGACACCCGTTCCATTCAAATTGGTTTATTATTAAAGTGCAATGTCTGTTGTGCTTTCTCGTTGTATCAATAAGTATTTATTTATTTTTTTAATCTGACACATTCTTTGGCTCATCTTTGCAGCAGTCCTGTTTATGCCAAAAAGACCAGCACGCCAGGCTCAGCTGATGGCTATGTGACTCTGTGGAGGAATTACCTGATACTCTGTCTAGGTGTTGCCAAACCCAGCATCATGAGTTCAGGTCACCTGCGAGCCTCTACACCGGAGATCATGGCTACCACACCCGATGGAAGTGTCACATACGATAACAAAGTAAGCCACATCCATAGATTGAGATTTGATCCAGAAAAAAGAAATAGCTCTGATGTCATGAGTACTTCTTCATGATGTCTTCGTAATCAGGTGATTGGCACTCCATCAGTGGCATGGCTTTTGAAACAGCTGGTTCCTCTCATGAGGTCTGAGAGCTTGGAGATCACGGAGTCTCTCGTGCTTGGTTTCGGAAGAACAAATGCTCTTGTATTCAGGTACAATTCTCCATCATTAAAAAGTCTTTGTTCTTAGGTGCTCCGATGCTTCCTTCTAAAAGTTCTTGGTGTTTTTCTTCAACCGGGACTAGTGAATATGTACAAAGTAGCAGAGAAGACTGTCATTCCTTTCTGACGCGTCACTCAGAAGTGAATGAGTATCTAGTGGTTTCTTTCGTCCAAGTATTTTTTAAATAAATGATCCTTTAGTTGTTTTTATAAAGGTGTGTTAGATTAAAATGGTTGTCTGCAAACAAGCAATCGAAATAATACGACAGCTTAAATAAGGGACTGATCAAATTAGAAATAAAATAGTTAAGTGACTTTGAAGTTTTAAAACATTTAAACCCACTTAAAGCCTAGCCCCCACAGAAGATTTATACCAGATCAAGAAACGTCAACTTCAGATTTGCACTAAAAACTTAGAAAGCAAAAATGAAAATGTCAAGAACGCAATCAAAGCTTTGAGTATCAAAACTGAAGTGAAACGAAAAAAAAAGTTTTTTTTGCAGTTTATTTAAAAATATTTTTCTGATAATTCATTGATTTTTTTTTTCTTCGGATTTGTCAATGTATTTTTGTTGGTTTTAGCTTATATAGCTTTTGTTTTTGTGTCACAAATTAAATTCCACATGAGTGTCATTCCTCAGTTCAAATGATTTTCAATCAAATTAAAATAAAAAATAAATGATGTATAAAAGGAGCATGTCACCAAAAGAGACCAGGATGAGCAGTCAACATATGAGCATGTTCAACAATACAGCCAACCAACAAACCTTTGAGTCACTTAGAGACTCTGCTATTACACATTAATAATGAGTTTGAGCTGGGTAACTGACTACAGGAGTGATTGATGGGTGTCTTAGCCAATCCACTGATGTGGAGCTCCAACAATTGTTATCAGGCGAACGTTGCCGAAATAAAAATGGTTTAAATCTCACACTACTGTGTTCAATCACATGACGTGACAGAAGTACTTTATTTAATGGAACTTAATCTGAAAGGTAAAGGATCGCTCAAATCAACCAAACTTGTTTAAAGTCATGTAAAGAAACACTTAACATCCAAACATTACTCAAATTCTGAATGTGGACGTTCTTCAGAGTTGTTTTGTACTAAACGTCTCATCAATGTGTGTTTGATTAGGGAACTGGTGGAAGAGCTCCATCCACTAATGAAAGAAGCTCTAGAACGGAGGCCAGAGGTTGGTGGCGTTTTAAAAAGTGCATGCCGTGTTTCTTATCATTACCGGAAGCATAAACATATGCTTGGATTGCATTCTCCTTGTGTCTGTAGAACAAGAAGAGGAGAGAGCGCAGAGATCTGCTGCGGCTGCAGCTGCTGCGTATCTTTGAGCTTCTTGCCGACTCCGGGGTCATCAGTGACAGGTGAGCTCATCTACCAGTTTTGTGGACTTAAGACGCCAAATCCCAGGGTTTAACTTTTCAAACCACTCTTCCACAACAAAGCAAGTCTTTGAGCTCAATGGATTGCGAGTGAAAATTGAAAGTCTTGTTTGAGATGCACCTGTCCTCTCTTCTGCAGTACTAATGGAGCATTGGAACGAGAATCCCTGGCTCTAGGAGCACTTTTCCTGGAATATGTTGATTTGACCCGGATGCTCTTGGAAGCAGAGAACGACAAAGACCTGGACATTTTGAAGGATATGAGAGCTCATTTCAGCGCAATGGTGGCCAATCTTATCCAGTGTGTTCCAGGTAAAAATTCAGATGGGTTTATTTAACAGAATATTTAAAACAACGAGTCACATTTTCTCATTTCATCTAGAAGTTACGATGTGTTAGATCTAGGTGACTAAGCTTATCAAAACAAGCATGCTCTCAAGGGTTCTAAACTCTCTGTCAGAGTGAGTACCTTATTAAAGGTCTCGGAGCCAGGCGAGGAATAGAGTTAGACTGGCTCTGATTAATAGGTGCTGACTGACCAGGAAAATCCTCAGATCAGCAAAGGACAACACAAGAGACCTATAAAAGCCTACAAAAAGCAGCATCACAGCCTGTGTTCAAACCTGAAGCCTGAAGCTCGGTTCAATTTCACATTCTTTCAAGTTATTTACATAAACATGAACGCTAATGTTGTAAATCTTACATTCAAATAAGACATTATGGAAGTTAATTAAAATGCCAACGCGTAAACCCAAAAATGTAGGTATGGAAATGTTTATATAATTAATTTTTCTATTTTACTTTTTACATTTGGCAAAACGGATTTCTAAAACGTTATTATCTGTACTTGTTTGTTTTGAGGTAGTACCAAAACAAATGAATAAATAAACTCAAAATGAACATACACATTTATGATGCATAACATAACAATATAATATAATGCATTAATAATTGTTTTAGCTTTTGCTTTAATATATTGTTTATTAAAAGAGAAACAACACTGCACTTAGAACGTGAAGGCTAGACATGTTTCAAAGGTTTTAAAAAAAATTTCAATTTGCTTTTAGAACAATTGTAATTAAGCTCTCAACTTAAAGTTGTAGGAAGCATCACAACTATTTTTTTTCTTTAAGAAACAAGATAAATCTTCAAACTCACAATTTGTTTTCTATTTGTTAGATTTTTAGATGTTCAAAGAGTGAAAATAATGAGGTAAAACTATGTAAGGACATTATTATTACTCATTCCCTGTCGTGAAGAAATAAAAAATGAACCTGAAAATTAAAGTGATCTGCGGGTCACCGTTCTAAACTGTTAGAAACATGTTTGTTTCTGTTTGCTCCGCATAATTTCTGAAACTAGTCTCTACAAATTACGGTGAAATTGTAAGTCAATTTATAAACTACTCAAAATGCTGTTTTGAGAATGTTAATTGATCCATTTTTACACATTTACAAAAGAATTGTCTTTTTGTATCAAACTTAAAATAGTCAAACGAGTTAATTTTATGTCTTTACACATAGTTTAGAGCTATGAATCCACACTCCAAAGTGTTTTGATGTAATTGTAATACCAGTTTCACCCAGGAAAATTAAGTTAAATGCTGCACCTTTACTTTCAATTTGCAGCACACTGATTCTGAGCATGTGACTTTTTACAATGCCTACAGGAAAAAAAACTGATCATTTTATCTCTAAAATAAGCAATGGCATTTTTTTCCCTGTACAATCCATGTACAAAAATTCTGATTGTGATCCTTGAGAGACAAAACATTCAGCCTCAATTCCCAAGTCATGTCAGTGGCATCAGCGCCATCAACTGCTTTGTTTCACAAAGATTTCACCGTCCACTACACACACTGTTTATTCTAGGTCATAATTTAGTTGTTGCTTTTTGGATCAAGTCCCAATTAGTAAGTGTTAGTGTGGCACAGTGGTTTTGGCTTCTAGAAGACTGACAAAGTCTCTGAAAGCTAGTGGGAATCCCACTAACACATTCACCAATTTCATTCTAGAAAAACTTGTTATATGGTTCCTAAATAAAGTAAATTCCTTGGAACAATTATCAGCTTAGTGGGTCAACCTACTGAAAACTTCTAAATAATTGAAGCTTCTTCACCCTAGAAAACAATCACAAACTTTTGGAAATCAATGTCGTGTTGTCATAATGTCCAATTCTGTGAATCGTCACTTAAACTAAACTGATGAGATAAGGATTTCTCATCTCCTTGTTATTGAAACTTTAGAATAACATTCATGGTTTTCTCTTCAGTGCACAACAGGCGGTTATTATTCCCCCAGCAGAGCTTGAGGCATCACCTCTTCATTCTCTTCAGCCAGTGGGCCGGTCCCTTTAGTGTCATGTTCACACCGCTTGACCGATACAGTGACCGCAACCACCAGATCACCCGCTACCAGTACTGCGCTCTAAAGGTAAACAAATCTGATCATTGACATCTTTGGTATCACTTCAAAGAACACTCTATTGCTTCCTACTTGGCATTTATAAGTATATTTTTTATTTGAGCTAGTGGATTGCTGGAATGTTTAAATTGGCCCTCTCAGTTCAGGGTGGTCTCGCTTGGCAGAAATCAGTAGAGGGAAGAATGATAGAGTTAAGATAGCAGAAGTCGATGAAGAGGAAACGTCTGAGGCTGGAAAGTACCCGTTCGCTCAGTACTCAACTGACTTGAGACTGGGGGGAATTTCCCTGTTTTTTGACCCTTGTTCTCTGAATTTCTCTGAATATTTGTTTTTTGAGGTTGGTGTCTCAATTGTTCAGTGCTGCTACATTGAAGAAGCAGTTAAACTATTATAAAAGTCTTTCATTTTGTTCTGAAAGTTTTCTTTCATAGAACATATTATAGGTTTAAATTCAAATATTTACGAATAGTTTTCTCAAAAATAGCTTATACTGTCTTCTTCATTCTGACTGTGTTCCTGGTGTTTGTTTAAACTAGACATAAACGAGGCATAAAAGCATAAAATATGTTTAAGAATAGCACAAATAGGAGTTTTAATCTGCTCACTTTTGCCTGATCATCAATGCTGTTGCAATCACCTCAAAGAATAAAAGAACAACAAAAAACAACAACAACAAAAACCCTAAATGGTTATGTTGGGAGTAGAAGGATCTAACCATAGTTCCAAAGGAAACTCTAGCTGCCTGCTTTAGAAGAATTCTGTAAAAAGGCAGTTATTGAAAAAAAATAACAACATTTTAAACAATTATTGTGGAAGATGAAACTGTCATAAAAGTAATATAATACATTTTTGAAAGATTGAACAAAATAGAACAGATTGAGGCAAAATACTCCAATTTGTACCCCATTCATTCAATTTAAAGTGTTGTGATTTTTTAGACATCTTTTTGAAATGCCAATTTTCATTACAAGTTGAGCGAGTATAGAGAGAAGTAGGGCAAACTCTAAAAGGTGCAAATACAAAATATTTAATCTCTAGAAAGTTGAAAAAAAAAGAAGAAATTGTACAAATTTTCTTAGCTACCTTTGAAACGTGTTAGTCTGATATTGAACGTGTAAGTTTAAAAACAAAGAAAGATAGAGTTTTAAGTATGTTTAGGCCGACTGGATTCACAATCTTCATAATCAAACTGATATTTGTGTGTGTGTCATTTTTAACATGTAAAGTCAGAAAACGTGACCTTGTCTGTTGTCAAGCAAAAGAACCTCTAAAGGAAGGGTTCCAATGTTTTTTCACCACAATATTATTATGGAAATAAGCTTTTAAATCTTCACATCTCAAGGTACTGAGATCTTGTTTGATGCAATGCCTTTGTCTCTGTCTCCTTGTTTGTTTTCAGGCCATGTCAGCTGTGTTGTGTTGCGGCCCCGTGTTTGATAACGTAGGCCTTTCTACAGATGGATACCTCTACAAATGGCTGGATAATATCTTAGCATGCCATGATCTCCGAGTGAGTCTGTTTCTCGTGCCTTCTACCTTCTGTGCAGAATGCAGACCATAATCTAAACCCATTTGGTTGTCTCTAGGTTTACACTTAAGGCCAGTGTTTATTCATGTACTGTAGTGCTACTACCTCGTTTACATCCGAACAACTTTAAAGAAAGATTGTAGTTTTAAACATGCTTGGTTCACTGCTCCGTAGGTGCATCGGCTCGGCTGTGAGGTTGTAATCTTGCTCCTGGAGCTGAACCCAGATCAGGTGAACCTGTTCAACTGGGCTGTGGATCGCTGCTTCACTGGATCGTACCAGCTCGCCTCAGGATGCTTCAAAGCTATCGCAAATGTTTGTGGAAGCAGGTAAGGAGAGCTGTGTGCCCTCAGCTGTCTTCTAATGCGATCTGAGGGTTTCATTGTAAGGTAGAACTTCCTCCTTTCTTTCAGGAATTATCCATGTGATATTGTGACCCTTTTGAATCTGGTGCTGTTCAAGTCGTCTGACACAAGCAGAGAGATTTATGAGATATCCATGCAGCTCATGCAGGTACCTTTCTCGCTGTTGTTATTTTAAGCCTTATGTTGATTGGATATCTTAGGATTCTATTATTTTCAAAGATTATATTTATGAAACTCTCTCCATGGTGTGGTTGATTTTGAGTAATTTTGAAACACTGCTTTCTTGTTACCGTCAATCAGTCATGTGATTTCTTTGTGTTGCATCTATAACACTAGTTTTGTTGTTTTATGTACAACACTTGTAGAGTCACTTCAACCTCAAGGCTGTACATGTTATGGTGTTTGTTTTTGAAGTTTGGACTTCAGTGAATAAATATTATAAAGTCTAAATATTAAATAAATACATATTAAACACTTGTATTTTTTTTCTTTCATCAAATTTCAAAATGTAGGTTTTAAAATAACTAAAGAAAGTTAGCTTATAAGAGTGTAACGGTGCTGCAGTGGGTTTCACGTTCGTTTCATAGCAAGAAGGTCCCTGATTCGAACCTCGGCTGAATCATTTGGTATTTCTGTGTGGAGTTTGCATGATCGTGTGGGTTTACTGAACTCGTGATCGCGTGGGTTTACTCCGGGTGCTCCGGTTTCCCCCAAAATTCAAGAGACATGCGGTACAAGTTGTCCATAGTGTTTGAGTGTGTGTGTGGTGGGAAAACCAACAATGATGGATAGATGAAATTAACCTACATTTTCCCCCCAAAATAATGTTTTTTTTAATGTTTTTGTTAGTCTACATATAATAATAAATTAGTCTTTATTGTCTTTCAGGTTTTGGAGTCCAAGCTGTCAGTTTACTCAAAAAGGACAGTGGGACAGAAACCTGGAAGTATCCTGTATGGCACACATGGTCCTTTACCACCCCTTTATAGCGTCTCTCTCTTCCAACTCTCAAATCAGCTGGCCTGCATGTACCCCGAGCTGACACTGCCTCTATTTTCAGGTAAAGTGTGTGTGTGCTTAAGCATGAAAATGTAATGCTTACAACTACCGATGAAATACACAAAATGTCTGATATTCCCCCAAGATTTAAAAGACTAATATTTTGTTTTTGTTTTTAATATACCTAAATAATACAAAACATTATGCATCCTCAGTACAAATAATCAAAATGCTTTGTGAAACGCAACCCTCAAAACTCAAAATAACAGTTGTTGAATTTACTAAATGTCTACCCTAAATCAGTTTTATTTAATGCAGCTCAATGTTCATCACATTTTCAAATCTGCTGTCCCTTCTCACATGCAGAGGTCAGTCAGAGGTACCCAACCACTCACCCCAACGGTCGACAGATCATGCTGACCTACCTTTTGCCGTGGCTTAACAACATAGAGCTGGTGGACACGGGTCTACTGCCCCCGGCCTCCAGCCCATGCACCCCGGAGGAGGAGTCCCGTGAGCAGTCGGACAGTTTAGGAATGGCACACAGGCTCAAAGGGAACGGCTGGGGCTCGCTGCAGGCTACCTCACTGGTCCTAAACAACCTCATGTTCATGACTGCAAAGGTAAGAGGTGTATTCCATTAAGAAGGTCATTCTGTTTCGTGCTTTATGAATTGTAAGGAATATTCTAACCTTGTCTTGTCACTTAATTAACATGCGGACTGAATGATAGCAATGTTAAAATGTAAATGTTTCATAGTTTCATCTACTTTGTTCTGACTGAATGCTTATTAATATTTGTAGAATAAAAATGTTGTTTTATTATATGGCTTCTCATCAGTACGGAGATGAAGTCCCAGGTCCCGAGATGGAGAATGCTTGGAATGCTCTTGTTGCCAACGATAAGTGGAGTAATAACCTGAGAATTACGCTGCAGTTCCTCATAAGCTTGTGTGGAGTCAGCAGTGACACCACACTTCTACCTTATGTGAGGAAAACACATTTGGTGACTCTAAATACAGTAGTGTTTCATTAAATAAACTAAACGTGTGCTTAAATGTTTTTAGATTAAGAAGGTGGTGATATATCTATGTCGGAACAACACTATTCAGACCATGGAGGAGCTCCTCTTTGAGCTTCAGCAGACTGAGCCTGTGAACCCAGTCGTTCTTCACTGTGACAACCCACCGTTCTACCGCTTCGCTGCCAGCAATAAGACATCTGTGGTGGCCTCTGGTAAACATATTTTTAACATAATTCATTTTGAGGAAAGTGTAATTTGAAATAAATAATTTTGGTGAATGTTGAATGGATATTCCAAATTAGCTCTCTATATCAGTCAGGGTCTAAGCAGGGTCTTAAAAAGTCATTTAAAAGCCTACATTTTAGGCCTTGAAAAGTCTTAAATTCACTATGCTAGATTGAATTTTTTTTCACAGGTTTTATTTTTCTGATGTCTATACAAAAATGGCTGTTATGGTTGTCGAAGTTTGGGAAAATACTTATAAACGCTTAACTTTGTAAAAGGCGTTTTTAGGCTTGCTAGAAAACCTTCATAAATCCTCAAAAACATAAAAGTGATGGTTAAGTCTCAAACTATGTATTTGTAGCATAATGTTTAATATTAAAAAAGGTTTGGTATGTTTTTTATCATGTTGTGATATAGGTCTTAATTTTTATTTTTATTTTATGAAGTACTTTAAAAAGTCTTAAATATGAAAGCTGCAGAATCCCTAATTGGGTATTTATGTTATATGTGGTGTTTATATATAAATATTTATTTATTTATTTTTTTTTTCATATTTGTTTCCCTTTTTGTTAAGGTACAACATCTAGCACTAATACAGTTGTTGCCGGGCAGGAAAACTTCCAGGTGGCAGACGAAGCCAAAATTTCCAGAGAGACTGAAGAGAGGTGCTTTTCTTTTATAATTGATTTTGTTTACAAATGTAATTATCCTGGACATATTTTGCTTTTAAGGTGCTAAACTGTAAAAAAAAACACAAAAATTGACTTTATGTGGATCACAAAATACAAGCACTTGCTGTGTTTCCTGACAAATTTTATGGGTCCAGGTTAAGTAATGCAGTGCGGGCTCATAACCGTCTGGAATCCCGTTACAGCAACAGCTCTGGAGGCTCCTACGATGAGGAGAAGAGTAAGTTCATCGTCTGATCTGTTTTTGTCTATGCAGTTATGGATTAAATTGGAAGCTTTGAAGGAAGTTTTTACTCTCACTACCCCATGGAGTTTAAGAATTGATGGTTCACAGCTGTCAGTTTTGTCACTGATTGCTGTCCGAGAATAGGATTTCAATCATTGATTTTTCGCTGTAATTTGTAAACATGGGCTCCCAATTTCTATACCACTATGACATTTGCATTGGAGCAGTGATCCCCAAACATTTCATCACCCTGGACCAGAGTGGTAGCAGCTTCCTCTTACTGGGGTTTCAGACTGAACGCAAATGGAGCCAATATAGTGGGCCCTCAGAAATTTCTTCTGTCCTTCAAGTCCTACTCCTGGGGATTGATATCCAAGTGGTGGAGCAGTTCTGAACGCTTTATTGCCTCATTAGAGAGCATATTATGCATAGTGGGATTAGGGTGTGCGAATCACCATGAATCCATATTTTATGTGCGAGTCTTCGAGTTAAAAAGTGATTGAGATGTAAAGAAAGTGTGGTCATTATTCAAAATAAAAGTCTTCAACTATGTTTTTCAACAAAGTTTAGCATTGTCAGTGTGAATAAAGGATTGAATAAAACATAGGCTCCAGATTTGGGTTGCATGTAAAATATTTAGATTAACATAAGCGAAATGAAATTGGTGCAGTGCTGTTCAAATCGTTGCATGGACCAAGCAGTGCTGGTTGTAAAAGAATGTTAACTAAAACTAAAGCTAACCATGGGGCATAATAGTGTGTAGCTGTACAAAAAAAGGTTTTTCTCGTAAAATAAGAATACATTTTGTATCAAAGAAATAAGAATAAAATATATTGTACACATGTAAAAAGGCACACCAGACTCAAAGTTGAAAGTCTAATATTTCAGCTTGACAATGGTTCTTAATATGTAAAGCTTTCTGAAGTTCATCACTAAGATTATGGTCTTATTTCAGTATTTGATGAAACACTTTTTCCGTTTCGTGTGTCAGCAGATGACCCTCTGCCTCCATATGCTGCCTGGTTGATCAGCGTCCTGGAGAGTAACAGACCCCAGCCTCTCCCCATGCCTGTTAATGGAGGCTGTTGGGCTCCCCTTGTGGACTACCTTCCTGAAACAGTCACCCCGCGAGGACCCCTTCATAGGTACCACCCAAGCTTTACTTCTATACGGTTTGACTAAACATATGTTTTTAATGAAAGCACTCTGAAAAAAGCTCTTTGCACATATGTGTTACACACTAAATATTTTCCCAGACACCATAAACTCACATTTTTAAAGATTTAAGGAACCCTTAACCATAAACCCACATGTGTGTGAGAGTTTGGTCTAGCATTTACAGCAGCTATCCACAATAGTGTTACGATCACAACTCGGTAACCATTGTTCGGTTGCCTTGACAGCACTTACTGAGTTTTGAGTTGTGGACAGTCAGACATGCGTCGCAGGGAACCACAGAAGCAGGTTTTAGATTTATTTTAACTATCTGTCAGCTTAATTAGATGTTTTCTGTGACATGCTGACATCTGGACATGACGATACTAATCAAAAGGGCTTGAGCTATTGGAAATATGACCAGAGTTGCATAACAGGAATACCTTCCTTCATTTCTCTCGCTGTATTTCGCTGGAACAATGAAGATCTTTTTGTCTAAACTAGTCATACGTTTCAAATCCACCATAAGTAAGACAGTCAACCAAAACGCTCCAAAAATCATCAGAATTAAAATAACTGAGTTTTTTTTTTTTTTGCTGAAAATGTATTTCTCACATGAGAATGTTGTTATGATATTAATTGAATTTAATTTGTACGTAAATGTATAAGGTTTATCATAATTGGTAAACCATTACCTTTATATCGTTAGTGTCTTTACTGCACACAAGTCCTTTACAATGTAAGAATGGAAAGTGATAAATGTAAAATACACAAATAGTTATCAGATAAAACCAACTGTTAAAAGAAAATTTTATAGAATTGATTACAAAACTTTTACAATACAATGATATACAACTATGACAAATATATTGAACTTTACTGGGGAAAAATATAAATGTTGGCAAGTGCTGGGAATTATCCAATAATAATAAGAAGAGTGTTGAGGGTCCATTTTATTAAGTGGAACCTTTCTGGTCACTCAAGGGCACCTTACAAAGTTGAAATACATATAATAGTTACTGTAATAATAAAAGAATAAAGGAGTGAATAATAATAAAAAGAAGAATATAGATGATGCATTTTAAAAGTGAAAGCAATAAAACCAGTACACTAACCAAACGTGATTGTGTTAAGTAAACACTCACTATTACCAGAGAAAACTTTCGTAAATAGTTAAAAACATAAAAGTGAGATTAAACATTAGGAAAAAAGAAAAAGCTCATCAACCCTAAAAAAATCCCAATATTATGAAAGTGACTGTTAAAGTTGCCAGATATTGAAATACGACCCATAAGAAATAAATCTATATAATGTGTAAGGGTTGCTAGAGATTAAGAAAACATGCATAAATGCTCAAAAGCTTAAAAGTGATTGTTTGAGTTGCCAGTGATCGACAAAATGCTTCTAAATATTAAGAAATTAAAAGATAACTTTTAGGGTTGCTAGAGTTTGATCTAATAAAATGCTCATAAATGCATAACTTTGAAAAAGGCATGACAAGAGTTTGAGAAAACATTTGTAAATGCTCAAAAACATGAAGTAATGATTAGGCTTTCAAACTATGTATTTGAAGCATACTTGTCATTATGCAAATTATCCGTTTTTTTCCCAGAGCACACATATATTGCATTTTTCTGGGAAAGATATACAGGTTGGCAAATGCTATGACTTGGCCGAGAATAATAATAATAATAATAATAAAAAGAACAATAACGATGATGCATTTTATTTAGTTTCACAGGAGTAGAAACAATAAAACCAAATCACTAACCAAACATGGTTATGTTAATTGTACACTCACTATTACCAGAGACTACACACATTTCTTGAAACGCTTGCTTAAGCTTAAACCTTTTCAAAAGTAGGTTTCAAAACATACAATGAAACTACAGCCAGGGCCGTCGATAGATGTTAGGCAAATCAGGAAATTGTCTTGGTCTCTGAGCTTATAAATGAGAGCCTTGTCATGGAAACGCCCTTCTTTCATCAGTTTTGCTCCGGCTAAAACAGAAAATTAAATAATGAGCGAGCAGCATAGTCTCAAAACTCAAAACACAGTTTATTTATGAAATGTATCTTTTTTTCAAATGCATCATGTTCAGCACATACAGTGAATTGAAAGTCGTTTACATTAAATGGACGATATTTAATCACAAATTAAATACAAATAAAAGTTAAATTCTCAGGAGCATTTAAGGCCCTCAGTTTGTAACTTTTTGAATGCACCAGGTTTAAGCTTTTCTGAAATTTCAAGTACACAAATTTGACATGTCCAAGCTCCAGGATACACATTTAACTCTCAAATTTAAGCAAGATCTCAGTTTGAAGACGTAACTCTGTTCTCCCTCTCCGACAGGTGTAACATAGCTGTGATCTTCATGACGGAGATGGTGGTTGACCACAGTGTGAGAGAAGATTGGGCTCTACACCTGCCGCTGCTTCTTCATGCTCTTTTCCTCGGTAAATACGCTCTTTCCTTTTAAGATAAACATGGGACAGAAACACTGATGATGCATAAAAAGATGCATTTGTTTGTGTCTGGGTCTCTCTATGGGAATTTGCGTTTTTGGTGTGGTCTGTGAGTTGCCTGCATTCTCCAGTGTAACCCACCCCAGCCGTCTGTCTGAATAACACAGCACAGCAATGCCAGAAATGTGAGAAATGTCTGTGATGGAAAATGAGGGGGAGACGTAAAGAAAGATGGAGCTGGCAAAATGCCATCTTCTCATGGTTTATCTTTCACTCTCTTGATGTTGTCGAGATCACCTGCGTATACCAGGGCTCTCTGTTTGTTTTTCTTAGGTGTTCGTAAGAGGATATTGTTACGCACAGTCTAGGGGATGAGCATAACAAGAAATAAAAGTGAAGGGGAAGATGGAACTAAAATGAAAAAGATTGTTTATTTACAAAGAAGTAACGAAGTAGTTTACAGTTACCTTAGCAACAGAACAATCAAACAACAACTGTCAGCTCTTGTCCACATGGCTGGATTGAGTTGTTTTTAGTTTGTTCACCCACCTGTGAATCTCTCCTCTCAGGTTTGGATCATTATCGCCCCGAGGTGTTTGAGCACAGCAAGAGGTTACTCCTGCATCTACTCATCGCTCTGTCCTGCAACAACAATTTCCAGGTCATTGCCTCCGTCTTGTTGCTAACCAGAGAGATCGGTGACAACAAGACCCTCACCGTTAAATCCAACTATCAGCCTGAATACCCATCCACAGGTAAACTATCCAGATAACTGTTTTAAGTAAATAAAATAAACTTGCTGTTATGTATAATATCAAAGTTATAAACTTGATTTTTATAGTAAAACAGAGGGCTATCGTCACTTTTCCTAGTTTGCCACAATTGTATGAGCACTGTGCAATTCATGACAAATGAAGAAATAACTAATTAACCAATTTTAACCAACTTTTATAAGTGAGCAAAAGGGCAAACAAGAGCAAATATGAATGTTAAAAGCATAAAGTACAGGTTTTGCTAACTAAAATCGAATTGTTCCATTTGTTAGCAGCGGAACAAATGTTTCAGTTCACTCGCATTTCACAGACAGCTTTGGAATTCAACTGAGGAGCTAAATGAATGCTTTCAAGCTTAATAGTGATACGGAAATCTCGTAGCCATAGAATTTAAAGTATTTCTGGCAGCTCTCAGCCTTGCTATGAAAGTAATTAGGCTAGAGAAGTCTGCCAAGAGAATTTTTTTTCTGGCATTCCACTGATGTTTATATTTCCTTCAGTCTTATGAAAAGTCACACACTATTAAAATTTGGAACGAACCTGGAATTTTACGTACATGCCATTCAACTTGTGTTCAGATTCAATCCGCTGAGGGTAAAATAGATACTAGGGCACAAATGGACAATACCTGACTAGGTTTTGAAGCCTATATTGGTTTGCAGTGCTCACTATGACATTGATTCGTTATGTGATGTCCTGAACAGGGGGATTGGACTTCCTGCGAGAGTGGCAGGCTTCACCTGTAGCAGATTCAGGACTGAGCTCTTCCTCTACCTCCTCCAGTGTGAGTCTGGGAGGAAGCATTGGGAACCTGCCACAAATCACAGCCGAACTGGAAGAGCTGGATGAGTCCGCCACAGAATCAGACGATAAAACCAACAAGCTTATTGAGTTCCTTACTACCAGGTTTGTGACCGCGAGAGGGGTGGATAGCAGTTGTTCCTAATATATGGAGGTGTGGCTAGTAAGTGATTAAAACAAGGAGATAGTATCACTGAAGTTTTTTTTACTTTTTTTTTAATTCATGGTGCCACTGTGAAGTAAATGTTTTTTTTTTTTTATATACTTGTGCTACGTTAACGTTTTGTTTTTGTTTTTTTTGGTACATTATTAGAATTTTGTAAAATTTGACTGACGTTTTATAACATTTGATGATGCCACGGTAAAGTTTTTTTTTTGGGGGGGGGACTGTTAAGTTTTTGCAATTGTTAAAAATTTCAGTGAAGTTACATTAGATTTTATAACATTTGATGGTGCCATTATTATTGTATGCCTTAGTTTTAATGCTTAAAAGAAAGTAATTTTGAAGTTAATTATTTGAATGTTTAATCTCAGTAAAGCTCAATAAAATAGTTATTCTTCACTGTTTAGTAAAAGACAGCAAGACAATGGGTAGTATTTATTTAGGAAAAAAAATCGTTTTTATATGCATTCCATACTTTAAAAACTTTTATTAGTTGTTCATTTAAGAAAAATGTCTCATTTTCTTTTGCATTTTCAATATAGCTTTTTCATTAAGCAAAAATCAGTTTTATCCAACTACTTGATTAATCAAAAAATTTTCAGTAAAATACTCGATTATGAAAATATTTGATTGCTACAACCCTACTTTATGTAACAAATTATTTTTCACTGAGGTTCAAAAGTGATGTAAAAAAGCATAGTTCTTAAATTTGTGATTCCAGAGCTTCAGCAGGAAGGGTGTGTCATTACGTTAAAATACCTGTTACATTTCCCAGCAATATTCCTAGAGGGGAGTAGAGAATATTGGTTGATGTTTGTGATTTTGGTGGTGGTGGTGGTACAGTGCATGGAGTACTGTCCTGTACTTACTCAGGGCTTTTGGGCCGCTGTGGTGCCATGAAGACATCACCCCGAAGAATCCGAACTCTAAGAGTGCAGAGCAGCTCACCAACTTCCTGCGCCATGTGATGTCTGTTTTCAAAGAGTCCAAATCAGGTAATTCTCTGTTTTTGTTTGTTTGTAAAGGGGTCTTGAACTGCTTTTTCTCTGTTCTAGTCATTGAGAGCTACTCAGTAATCTTAGAAGAAGAAAAAAACATTATAGTTTTATAGGAAATAGGTGTAACATTTTCTCTTTCAGCTGTCAGGTCTGCTCTATCAGAACAGCAGACTCTATGTTCAGAAACGTTAATTTTAACAGCCACCTGGACTCTCACTTCCATTTTGCCACATGACTGATGCATAATCAAAACATAATATTCTTTTACTGTATACAAACTAAACAGAGCATTACGTTCAAATCAGCTAGAACTACCACAGGTTCGCTCTAAATAGTAAGGGTCTGCTTTCAGTTGATATGCTCACTACAGCTGGAATCCAGATTAGAGAAAGTAAACATTTTAGTCACATATAAATCTAGATATCTATTTAAATGTGTGTTTACTGACTGAGCTCTGCTGTCCAAACAGCTCTGTGCTTTTTTTGTGAACTTTTTCTTTTTGTTATGCTATGCATTTTAATTATGTTTAAAGTCTTATCCCTTGCTTTTATCGGTTTTTATTGCCTGTTTTATCTTTAATCTGTATTCTTCTGTAAAGCACTTTTGAGTTGCCAATGTGTACAAAAATGTGCGATATAAAAAAAGCTGCCTTGTCTCTCCTAGTGACTATACATAATGTGCTGTAATCAAGGTTTAAATGGTTATATCACAAGGTAGTTGTGGACCCATGAGAAATAATTGAAATGAAACCATTTCTAGTTTCTATTGGTTTGTTTTAGTTGCCTATACTTCAAATCTTTGTAAACCTGCAGGTTTCAATGCTAGCATTTCTACTTTTGTCCATGTTCCTACTGTGTAGAATTTGGAACATAGAATATGTCTGTATATATATAGGTGATTGATATATTCGCCTAATGTCTGGCTTCTACTAAACTTCGTGAATAAAACACCATTTGTTACATGGTACTTAACTTGTGCTTATGGGAGACGGGGTAGGGGATAAAATCACCCTTAAAATCAAAGTTTTGTTTCTTCCAATCAAATATCTCAAAAGGTTACAGACAGAGTTTTATCTTCTCAGTTCATGACCCCTTGACAGACCCCAGAACCAGAGTATGAAATTCCAGACGCTGCACAAATGTTGAACTTTGTTCTGTCGTGTTTTCAGATTTCCATCTTGAGCACCAGCTGAGTGACGTTGCCCTGCAGACAGCCCTCTGCAGCTCCTCTCGTCATTATGCCGGACGCTCATTCCAGATCTTCCGTGCACTGAAACAGCCTCTTTCAGCCCATGCTGTATCAGACTTGCTCTCACGCCTGGTGGAGGTCGTAGGAGAACATGGGGATGAAGTTCAGGTATGAATTCATTGTAAAGAGCGCACACAGAAAAAGCCTAATCCTCACTGTTCTAGTTTCCTTTGCTTTGTGATGATGTCATGAGATCAAGGTTTTTATCTTACTTTCCAGGGTTATGTGATGGAGATTTTACTCACTCTGGAGTCCGTCGTGGATAATTTAGCAGAATGTCTGAACAACAGTGAACTTATGGCAGCTCTGACAAGGTTAGCATTGAACATTCATACATTAGTGACCATTTTTGCAAAAATAATAAAAAATCAACAAGAATGTATATTTATGAATAAAATATTAACATTAGCTTGATGTTTTTATTATTATTATTATTTTTGTTATCAGTATTGATTATTAGTGTAAGTTTCAGTATTGTCTATATTTTTCATACTTACTGCTAATCATATTTATAAAAAATATAAATATATAAACTAAACCTATGTTGCTCTTAAGAAATGAATTAAATAATTGGGTGGTAACATCTGAAGATGAGCATCGTACAATAGCAAAAACGTAAAGTTATAATATGCAAATTGACTCCCAGAAATTGCTCACCATCCCGTTAAGAAAAAGTAAACTATTGACTTTATAAAAACAAAACTGATGAGCATCAGTTCCTTCTATACTATTTCTCCATTTATGAATGCTTATAAGAATCATGGGGGTTTCTTTTATGATCCTAGCTCAACTGTGGCTAAAGAGAGGGGTTTTTGGACGTAGCCAGTGTGCTTGAGAACATCTGAAACACATGCTTACCAAGAAAATACGTCCTTGCAGAGACTCAAACTAAAACACCTCCTTTTAGAACATTGGTCTCCAATAATTACAGCTTCACTATGCTCTTGAGCTGAGCAACATCAAATTTTGATCGATCTTGGCGTCAGGCTTCAACATCTATCTTTTTCCAACAGAGAGAGAGAGAGGATTAAAAAGGTCAAGATAAAAAAAAAACTATTTTGGAATTAAGACAAGGTTCCTCCCATTAAATGTTTATGCAATTTAATGCAGGTGGAAGTTTAAGAAATATGTTATTGTGTGAAGATTTTACACTTAAAGTAAATGTTTTCCCTTTTATGGATTGTTATTTTAGCAACATTTAGACCTGTCAATTTTTTTAACATGGCATCGCTGTTCATTCTTAGGTCTTGGTCGCCAACTAGTGGGCTACAAAAAAAACTGTTCTGCATATTAATGTACTGAAAGGATTTTACATTTTTGTTCTGTAAAATATACAAAAAAAAAATAAATGGACCATTTCATTTAATTTGAACTTTATGTTAATTTAATGTGCATTTGGTTTAATTAGATTGTTTTTTAACTGACACAAAAGTGTATTTAACAAAAATTAGATTTTTGAATAATAAGAGCAAATAACTTTTTCATTGTTGTCTGGTAGCCCAATCTTTGGAGATGATCACAGTCTATCATATTGTTGTTTTTCCCATAACGTTTTCGCTTGTGAAACTCATTAACTGTACTATATTTAATTATAGTTGCAAATGTATTCAAGACTCAGATTTATTGAGAGATTAAAGTGTTTATATTTGACTGGACGACAGGGTCAACATATTAAGAGCCCCTGATTCAGAGAAAATATGTTCTCAGTGATTTTACTAACTGCTTTTAATTGTAAAACGATAAAAGCAACTATTGTTCAAACTTAAATACTCAGTTAAATCAATTGTGAACTTCACACTTTAAACCTGTCTCTTCCACACGTAGAGATTCATCACCAGACTTCCTTGTTTGTGGAAAACTCAACCTAAATCGTAAGAGCACAGGACAGCTGAATGCATTCCAAGAGTCGAACGAGCGGAACAGGCATCAGCGCAGCTACTCCGTCCCAAAGAAGTTTGGTGAAAGCGGAGAAAACTCGTCCGCCAACCCTCCTCGTAGTGCTACACTGGATCGCATCCAAGCTTGCACCCAACAAGGTTTGATTCGGGCTGCCCGCAGCATAACGTCCAACTGCAGTCGCGTCGACTCCAGTGTCATCACTGACCCCTCCCACTCCAGTCACCCCACCAACCTGCTCGCCACAATCTTCTGGGTGGCAGTGTCGCTCATGGAGTCAGACTTTGAATTTGAATACCAGATGTCATTGAGATTAGTTCACAAACTGCTGTCGCGGGTTCCTCTGGATCTTCAGGAGAACAGGGATAGGCTCGAGAAACTGCAGGCACAGTTGAGGTGGAGTGGCTTTTCTGGACTCCAGCAGCTGCTACTGAAGGGATTCACTTCTGCAGCCACCAATGAACTGACACTTCAGCTGTTTTGTCAGTTGACACCTGTGTCGCGTGTGGCGGTGGTGGATACATCACAAGCTATAGGTGGGTGGAGTATGAAAGGCACTACACAACAAATTTGCATAGATAGGGTTTCCGGAGAGTCTTAAAAAGTCTTACTTTTAAAAACGCACATTTTAGATCCTAAAAAGTCTAAAATATTTTTTCACAGGACTTATTTTTCTGATGTTTATGTAAATCTTATTTGATGTGTGTTTGGGGTTGCCAGAGAAAGTGCTCCTAAATTGTAATTTTATTACTATTTTTTTTTAATGATGGTTAGGGTTTCCATAGTCTAAGAAAATGTCCATCAATGCTCAAAACATTGTCAGAGTTTTAGAACTTTTTTTTTTTTTATGGTGAAAAACATCATTGCTGGTAATTGGCGTAAGGTTCATAAATGTTGAAATATGTAACTGTGATTGTAAGGGTTGCCAGAGATTGCGAAAATGCACATTAATGCTCAAAATCTTAACAGTAATTTTTGTTTTTTTCCAGAGGTTGTTAAAACAATAAAAAATGATTTGTTAGGGTTGCCAGAGTTTGAGAAGATGCTCACAAACATCAATAAATCAATCGATAAATTAGTATGTTTTTATAAAGTGATTTTTTTTTTTTTGCCTGTTGCTTCACAAAGTCCTCGTGAGGATCAGGTAGAGTAAATAGGAGTTCCTCTGTGAGGTCCCTTGGTGGCAGGTGCTAATCACCTCCCCAGCATAAAGAACATACAAACTTAATATCCATCGACGAACAGTTCGCCTGACAAAACCTGAAAAAACAAAAAGCAAATGAAAGAACAATGGTTAGAAAACTGCAAAACAGAGAACAAACAAGTGATCAGCATCAGCTGCAGGAGGAAAGATAAATAATGAGGAGAGCTTCGAGAGGAACATTGAACCACATCGTTTTTTCAAACAGTTTGTATGTATATAGTGCTCAGACACCAGATCTGTTTAGACAAATACCAGGAGCCAATTATTCGAATGCTAGATTAAACAGATATGCTTTTAATTTAGTTCTGAACTCTGAACGATCAGAATTTCTGCTTCTTGTGATCGAAGCGTGTGAGCTGAAATATTTTGTTATACAGTAGGAGCCTGCTCAGATAGGCTGAAGGACCTTAAAGGCAAGGAGCAGTATCTTATAGTCGATGCAGTATTCTACAGGAAGCCAATGAAGAGAGCACAGAACCGGTGTAATGTGATCATATTTCTTTGTTCTTGTGAGAACTCTAGCTGCTGCGTTATTATTACAGTTATAAAAGTTATAGCTAGGAATTCAAATAATGTATTTGAAACCTACCGTTTATTATGCAAAAACATTTTTCTATGAGTTTTTGATGTTTTTTATTTTTAAATTTGCCTGAAAAAGCTGATGCACTGCAAAAAAACGCACTCTTGGAACAAGAAAAAAAAACTCAAATAAAGTTAAACTCTTCCTATATGAAGCAAAAAAATCAGCCAATGGGGTAAGCAAATTTGACTTGTCAAGATTTCTTAAAATTAGAAAAAAATTCTAGCTGATAAATAGACAAAAACTAGAATATTTCAACTTGTATCTAGTCTCTAGAGGTCTTAAAACTAGACAATCTGTCTTAAAACTATGATGTTTTCTCTTTTATTTAAGACTAACTTAGAAAATGTAATATTAAAACAAGTATATATGACCTTGAATTAAGAAAGTTTGTGCTTAATTTTAGTTCTTAAAGTAGAGTATGGGTTCTTAAAATTAGAAATTCTAGCTCAAAAATAAAATTTGAAATAAATATTTAATATATTATTTAGGCCTATTGATGTATTCTTAGATAGTACAGTTCCGATAGGAGACAGGTAGAACACTTAATAGAGATCTGGGGCGAAGGACCAGAGCTGGATTCGAACCAGATGCATCCGCTCCACATGTGAGCGCTCTGACCGCTGCGCTATCAGTGCTGACAAATTCATTCCATTCTGATAAGCTATATAACACTAAAAGAGAAAACATCCTAGTTTTAAGACATATTGTCTAGTTTTAAGATTACTAGTGACTAGATACAAGTTGGAATATTCTAGTTTCAATGCGTTTTTACAGCTTGGAAAGACTTGTTTTGAGAGTTTTTGTATGTTTTTAAGTTCCAAAAGTTTTTGCTAATTTAAAGAATTCTTGCCAACTCAAATTTGCTCGCCCCATTAGCAGAATCTTTTGCTTGATCTAGGAAGAGTTTATCTTTATTTGAGGTTTTTTTTCTTGTTTCAAGAGTGCTTTTTTGAAGTTCAGATCTCTTCCATCAAAGTTAGAACACAACTGGATGGAATATTAAGGTTTGGGTTATTGATGATATATTTACGGTGTATATCTTTTTTCTTCTTTTCTTTTCACAAACATTTGAATCTTATTTCAAGAAATCAAATGCTCTTACCTTTACTTGATCTAGACTAGAACTAGATTTAAGATTTTTTTTCTTGTTCCAAGATGCATGTTTTAACCAGCATTTAATATTGATTTCTTAAAATAAAATATAGGTAACATTCTTGATATAAGAATATGTTGAGTCAAAAATTCTTGTTTTAAGATTCTTGTTTTAAGATCAGCGACAAAATCGGCAACTTGTTTCACAAAGTTTCTTAATTCAAGAAAATAAATGACCGGAATAAGAATTTTTTTCTACTCAAGAAAATATAAGTGTTATTTTCTCAAAATAAGCAACATAATCTATACCCAAAAGGTTTAAATTAGAAAATTCTTCCTAAAATAAGAAAATCAAGATTTTCAATCTAATTTTAAGCATTTCCAGCTTTGCTTAGAATTAACTTTTTTGCAGTGTGAAAAGTGAATCAAATTTTACCTTATACAACCAGCATAAACCTTAATAGGGTTCTTCACTGCCTTTATTAGATTGCCAGTACTTTTGTTAACTTAGTCTGTAAAATACTCCTTTTTGGAAACCCACCCGAATTATGCTATCATTACACTTACGGTTACGTTCGTCGTTCAAATGAGTCTTAACTGAACTCTAGAAGGGCATTTGAAAATCATAGATATAGAATATTCCTGAAAAAAAACACACCAGTCTACCCCCCAACTTGACCAATACAGCTGTACCTCGCAAAAATATCATCTTTTTTTGTCTTTCAGGTTTTCCTCTGAATGTGCTGTGTTTGCTGCCACATTTAGTTCAACACTTTGGGAGCCCAACCCAGTTCTGCAAAGAAAGTGCTGAAAGAATTGCGCAGGTTTGTCCCATCTTTTCATAGCTCTATTTAAAAAGACACAACATACAATAAATATCTAAATATAGCTACCTTTTAAAGGGTTATGAAATGTCTCTGTGAACATTGTTCAATTCTGAGAGATTGTGGGACGATGCCCCTTTAGGACAGGGGTCTTAAAGAAACTCCGTTTCTGGTTTTTGTTCCAACTCTGTTTCAAGATATATTCACATTGGTAGCTTCAAACCAGGGGAGCTTAATTAGTGTGTAGTGAGCGTAGAAGAATTGTGCAGAGGTACAGGCCTCCGGAACAGCCCTTTGAGAACACTGATTTAGGGCAATTTTAGTATATATGAATTGTATTATATGAAATATATTTAGTTTGAAGCTGTTTTTGACTTCTGGGTTAGAAAAGGACCGAAAGTGGCAGTGAAAGTTTGTGCAAACTGATACATTACTCATAATTATTGTCGACAGTAATAAAAAAAGTAGTTCAAAAAAGTCAAATCTGCCCTAAATTCTAATAATTGTAAATACTTTAATTACTTTTAATAACACTTCGTGGTCTGTTCTTTTTAAGCTTGTATCTGTCAGAGTTGTAAAACATTTTAAATAAACACACTTGTTTTCCTGTTTAAAAAAAATGCTGTTTTATATATATTAGAAAACATAATATTCATCACAAAGTAAAAGAGCACTCAACCAATGCAGAAGACATTTTGTTATTGGTTGTCAAAGCATAAGTCTTTTCTTCGTTCAAATTTCTCGTCCGCCATCATCAGCTGGCAACACTGGCACTGGGACGAGCTGTTGCATCTTCCCTCGTTTCAATGCAAACTGTGTGTATCTTTTGTACCCCTTTACAACACTAATCTAAACTTAAGGGTTCATGGGCTTATGCTTCAACTGCTCTCCATGTTGTAGGTGCATGTTCAGATAATGAAAAGTTAGTGGGTTGCTCACTAGAGTCTCTCTTGTCCGTCAAGCTGCCTCACAGATGTCAATGGCTCACTTTTCGCCTACATATCTGAGCTTTCCCCTAATGTCCTTTCAATGCAGTTTAAATAATTTGAGGGGCATTTTAACACACTTTGTAGTAGTACTACGATACATCTCATATCTTTAAAGTAAACATTATAAATAAAGTTGGAAAGGAAGGATATTTGTAAGTTCTACAACAATGTTTACGGACGTGTCACAACGATGTGCCCGCCTCTGCTGCGCTCAGTTTGGTAAACATTATTCGTGTCTGTGTCTGTTGTATAGTAGCTCAGCAGATTTACTTTGCTTTGTTTGCAATGTCCTGATGACTTTTCAACCCATTCGATCCAGGAATGCTCACTCTCTTTTTAGTGAAAGTTGTTTCACTGGCAAATTTTTAGAAGTATGTGTTTTTGAGCTGATCAGATAAAAGCTACAAATAAAGACACAGATTTTTTTGGTTGAGTTACATACACAATCTCACAAGTATAAAAATAATACCGCCACATGAATAACTCCATAATCTGTTGCTATTCACACTCACTCCTCTCCCTTCTTAACACCACTGTCAATCCACATTTCTGGAACAAAAGGGGGGATTGTGACCTTTTATCTTGTAATATGGTGTTTTTGCAACGAAGTGTTAGCTTGCATCCACAGTATTTAATTTTATACCTCTACTATGTAAAGTAGAATAAAAAAATGCCTCAAACACATTCAAATGATGACATTTTTGTACTTTAAATAAATGATGAGACAATACAATAGATAAAAATGTGATTTGATCACAGATCTGTATTTAACATTTGATGGCTATTTGTGGTTTTTCTAGGTGTGCCTTGAAGAAAAAGAAAAGAACGCCAAGCTGTCTCATCTGGCCCATGTAATGACCCTTTATAAAACTCGCTCCTACACCAGAGACCCCTTCTCCTGGGTTAACGTGGTCTGCCGCTATTTACATGAGGCTTTCTCAGACATTACGCTCAGTCTGGTGACGTATATGGCGGAGGTGAGAAGCCTCAACATTGCACGCTTCTGACATCAAATGTGAAAGCAGAGTTTTAACACCAGCTGACCTCTCTTCCTAGCTGCTAGATAAAGGATTACCCAGCATGCAACAGCCCTTGCTCCAGATCATCTACAGTCTGCTGAGCCACATGGATTTGGCAGGAATTCAGGTCAAACCATTCAATGTGGAGGTGCTAAAAACCATTGAGAAATTCGTGCAGGTGAGCGATTCAGATGGGATTCAGATTTCTTCAGATGGAAGATTTGTTAAAATTAGGATTTTATGGTAATTTAACAAACTAACCTGTGTGCCTTTTTATCCCAGACGGTCCACTGGAAAGAAGCTCTAAATGTATTGAAGCTAGTCGTCTCTCGATCGGCCAGCCTGTCCCTGCCGTCCTACACCCATGGAGATCTTGCTCACCTGGAGGTTAGCCGAATGATGTGGGACGGCTCATCTAAAGCTCTGCCAGGAAAAACACTGGAATTCCAGTTTGACATATCTGAGGTACATCACCACACAAGATGTGTGTTTTGTTGTCTCCAAGAATGTGTGAAAGAGTAGTTCTACTGTTTTGTAAATGATAGTTTTCAGAGACTGCTCTCCAACGGAGACTCGTTTTTCCTTCTTTGAGGTGTGATTGTCTTTGAACATACTTTATAACATCACATGAACAGCTCAGCTCTCCTTTTGGTATATTTTAGGCCAAAGGGAAATCATTCCAGACACATGTCACTAGTCTAGAGCAAGCTGATTGGTTGAAGGAAGCAGATTTCCTCAGAATTTTTAACTTCCTAATTCTTTGTTTTTTCCACATTAGGCTGTTTTCCACCCAAGTGAGATAGGTTTTGCCTGGGAAAATATATATTAAAATTGCAATGCTTTTAAAAATAGCTTAAATTAATGTTTTGAATAGTTTTTTTTTAGCTAAACTGAAATAATACTGCATTTGTATAAATAAATGAGACTAATTCTTGGTGGAGTCAAATACATCTCTGAGCTGCTTTTAAAAATTGTTCAAACTTAAAAGAAAAATATGCTCCTATCATAATGTAAAAAAAATGTTAGCCTCCCTTTTGAATTAAAAATGATTTATTCTGTATTAATTGCAAATTTTCATACTTCACTTCTCAGTTAAAAAAAGGATTTAATTGTTTTTATTTAAGGTATATTAAATCAAATTTGGATTTTCTGTGTAGTTCTCTATACAGTGGGCAGATTTTGTGTGGTTATAGACTTTTATTTGATCCTAAAACATTGAGACGTTACCATATAATTGACAACTCTATTGAATTAGAGTATTGGAGCCCTCGGGGTGGAGGTCCTCAGCATATGCACCCGTTTAACTTTCATTTACATGATTTACAGGGCAAAGGGTTGTTGTAGAGCAAAATATTTAGTAAACAAACATATCTAAACAAAGATAAAAAATGAAGAGATTTTATGCCTTAGGGAGTGAAAAATAAATAGAAGAAAGTTCTGCTTTACATAATGAACTACGTTATTCAGTAACCCATTCCATACTAAAAAATAGCAACTGTGAGGATTTGAATGCTGACACACTTTATTTTTGCTCTACCTTTGTTGGAGATGATCCATAACATGTCAGTGAGTTATTTGTAGGACCACCTGTCTCTCATTAAAAAAAATCTGAATTTTGTTGAAAAGGATAAGTGTGTAACGCTGGCATTCCTTGCCAAATTGGTGCACTCCTAGTAATAATACCTGTATTCTACTTGGCTAAATTCTTCTGATTGGCTCCCCATGTTTCCTGTTCACCATTAGCCTGTATGTGATGAGTGGTCTGGCACAGAATGGCAGCCATAGCCACATGTTGTTGCACACTGCAGGTGGATTCAGAGACAGCCCCCTAAAGATGTGAAGCACTTTGAATGTCTAGAAAAGATCTACAAATGTTGTGAATTATTGTTATTATTCATTCATTCATCTTCATGTCGGCTTTATTCCCTTTTGGGGTCGCCACAGCGGAATGAACCGCCAACTCACTGGCATATGTTTTACGCAGCGGATGCCCTTCCTGCCGCAACCCATCGCTGGGAAACATTCACACACACATTCACTCTTTAACACTATGGGCAATCGTTCTTACTCAATTCACTTATACCACATGTCTTTGTTCTTGTGGGGAAACCGGAGCACCCGGAGAAAACCCACGCGATCACGAGGAGAACATGAGAACTCCACACAGAGACACCAACTGATCCAGCAGAGACTCGAACCAGCGACCTTCTTGCTGTGAGACGACCGTGCTACCCACTGCGCCACCGTGACGCTGCTATTGTTATTATAATATTTGTATTATTATTAATGTCTTGAATGACTGCCTTTTCTTAGCAGCAACAGACTTTGAGTCTCCTCAACTCTGTCAGCTTAATCCCTGACACTGATCTTTAGATGCTGGTGTTGGCGTTGTGAGCCTTCAGCAGGATTCCAGAGAAAGTGTACTGGCTTTCTTAGTCATATTGGCTAACAGGCTCCCTCTTGTGGCTTTGAGTGCAACAACCACCTTTGTTGCCAGAGCTGCTCTGTTGCTTCTATCCCACCCTGATAAAACCAGTGATATCCTGTCCAGATGCAGTGGGTGCTCACTGATAAGGAGTTCAGCAATTAGGCTGTTATTCCATGCTGGCCTCTTTATCTTCAGGAAGACTGTGACTCATGGGAAGTTTGAGCCTTTGAGAGTCATGAGCAATATGTGTGTAGAATTAAACACTACCTTTTATTTCACAAGGGTTTGTGTTTGTGTCCAGACGCCAGTTATTGGCCGCAGATACGATGATCTTCAGGGATCAGGAGGGAGAGATGGAAAATCCCGTGCGATTGCTGTGACCCGTAGCACGTCCTCCACTTCCTCCGGATCCAACTCAAACACTGTTCTGGTGCCGGTCAGCTGGAAGCGACCTCAATCATCACAGGTATCACGCTTTCCTCTTCGCGCACATATACCTCTATGTGTATAGTTTCATTTGATACTTTCAGCATCTATTTGGGGCTTTTAACCTAGTGATTTCCTTGTGTTTTGCAGAAACGAACCAGAGAGAAGCTAGTTAATGTTCTCTCACTCTGCGGACAGGAAGTCGGTCTCACCAAGAACCCATCTGTAAGTCTCCAGCGCACAAACTTTATTGAATGAAACTAGACTCCGCAATGAATGCGTTCATGTTTCTCCTCAGGTGATCTTCTCCTCCTGTGGGGATCTGGACCTTATGGAGCATCAGCCCAGTCAGGTCTCCTCTGAGGACGGGACACGTGAGGACACCTTTGATGATACTGCGTCAGAGCAGCAGTTCAGAGTCTTCAGGGACTTTGACTTCCTGGATGTGGAGCTGGAAGATGGAGAGGTGAGGAGACATGGCACGCTCCATTATTAAAATATCTAATTTAGGACATATCTCATTTAGGGATGCACCAATTCTAGATTTTGCTTGTACGAGAATAGTCTGAGGAATAATCCTAGTTTCACAGTTAGTATACATTCGTATATTATTATGCATGCATGAATATTAGTTTAGAAAATCACATGAAAGCATGTTGTATTTCAAAATATGATTATGATTCGGAACTTAGTATCAAACAATAGAGCAAAATTGTATAAAAAAAAATGGTGGATTCCTATCGTTGAACTTTTTTTAAGACTATTTCAATTAAAATAAATAACAAAATGAAGGTATTACAGAATAATAACAAATGACTATAGTTACAACAATGATATACGATCATTTTCAGTATCTAATTATATTTAAAAATTTCAATTATATGTTTTATCATAATATTGAAGTTATTATCGTCAATATAAAATGAAACTTAAATGAACTGTTATCATTAGCTTTTATTTGTACATTATCGTTTTAATAATTTGGAACTATTCTTTCTAAAAACGTTTGGCACTGCAAGTCTTTTAGGAGCAACCTTTTCACGAAACATTTTACGGTGCTCCTTCATCTTCATCGATGCCCTGGTCGTTATTTGTGTACCTGAAATAATCCATAATTGTCGACTACAGCTGCTTCTTCAGAGAAAACAGAATTTTACTGTTTCTTATTTTCAATGTCTCTTATGTACTTGGAAGCTAAAACACGGTTGCCATTATTTTTGGTTCATTCAGTGCAACAGAAACATGGTTTTGAGAAGCCTTGATGACCTTAATGACATTCAAAATGTGATTAATTAATGCACGTTTTTTGTAAGTAAAAGGTATATATTTATGACCAAATATATATATTTATGTATATGACCAAAGAGCTTGACATGAAAACAAATTTAAAAATTACATGGAATTTCCGTGAATTCCGGCATTTTTATGAAAAAAATAAATAAAAATAATTCTGCCTCTTAAAATATACTTGATACTTTTTTTTTATGTTGCTTTGCGGTTGCCATAGTCAGATAAAATGCCCATAAATGCTAAAAAAGGTATGACGGTTGCCATATTTGAAGAAAACTTTCCTAAAAAAAATTATCAAAAGTATAAATATGAGATATAGGGATGCTATAGTGTAAGGACTGGCTCATATATACTCAAAAGCATAAACAGGATTGCTGTGGTTGCCAGATATTGAGAAAATGCTCCTAAATGTAAAACATCTTAAAATCTCTTAACATCGACCTCATGAAACCTGCAGAAACCCTGTGTCTGTAAGGAGCTCATAAAGCTGCACATTGCACCCTTACTAACGAACACAGTTTCTTTTTCTTCTTTGTTTTTTATATTTTCAGTCGTGTCTCATTTTCTGTGTATTGTGATGGAATAACACTATTGCAGATCACTAATTGCCTGTTGCTTTTCCTCTTGCCTTTCTCACTGTTTGGCTAACACACTCTCTTTCTGTTTCTCTCTCTCCTGTTCTGCTACAGGAGCTGCAGGTAAGACGAGCTGTGCTCACATGTTACCCACAGAACGGTTCGCTCTCTTTTTGTGTGCGTAAATGTCAAGTCGTTCATAGAGAAGCCTCAGTAGATCTTTGTAGAAAATAGTTTGGTCTAGTCTATACACCAACGAAACAAAACTGGAGAAATGCATGTTAGCAGCATCATGCCAGAGACTTTATTTTTATTCATAGATAGTTTGCTCCCCGTTAAAATCTCTTTGGATTTTGCATTTCGTTAGTCTTTTTTTATTGCAAATTTAAAAAAAAAATGCAAATGCTCTTTTAGTGTACTGTGTCTGCATGAGTGCATGATTTAGTTTGTCAAGTCACCTTCCTGAGATCTTTGATGGATGCTGTACGTGTGATGTGTGTTGTTTCTTGATGATTGCTTTGTGTTTGTTTTCACAGGGTGAGAGCATGGATAATTTTAACTGGGGAGTGCGACGCCGTTCTCTAGACAGCACCGATTTGACTGAACTCCTGGAGGAGAGTCAGCATTCTGATATCACCCCCTGCGTCAGCCTACACGACCCCCAGAGGGACTCTGATGACTCCTCTGAAGAGGAATCCAACTCCACCAGTCAAAGCCTCTCCCACTCCCAGCTGGTACGAGCTGGACTCTTTGTCCATCCATTGTGAAGTAGTATTCGTGGTTTGTTCAGACTTTGGGGTTCATTGTTCATGGTTGAAATCACCAATTAGTTTCTCTTTGATATTTTAATAGCTAATAATCACATCTTTAAACCTAATGTTTTTAATTTACCTGGGCATGACGTTTGGTCTCTAAATCTCTGGTTTGTCTAATTCCAGACGATGAACCTGTCGCCCTCAGAGGACACCAATCAAACGGATTCTCTGTCTACGTCCTATGACACCACCTCAGCAGACCCGAATTCTCTTAATGCAACAACACCGTGCTTAGGAAGCTCTCTACCAGACGACCATCTCATGCCCCAGGTAGGTGTCACAACACGTTAAGACCACAAAATCAAAAGGTTTATTTGTGTAAATCTGCACCAAATAAACATCTGTGGTTGATGAGACTAAAAAGCCATACAAATACACAAATTTAAATACAAATATTAAGAAAAATAAAATAAAAAGCATGGGTCAAAGAATAGTAACAATGATTAAATCGTCACAAAACCATAGACCTCTATAATTTTTGAGAGATATACACTCTACTGTACTGTAACTAGAACCATTGAGTTTGTTTTTAACAGAAGAAAGGTTAATTGTTAGTTTTTTTGCACTTCCAGATTAGAAAGGAAATGGTGTAGGGGGACATAAGTGTAGCTTAGACGTCTGATTGGCCGAAGGTTTAAACTTTATATATCTTTTTTTTTTTTTTTTTTTTTTTAAAACCTGTCCTGTCCTACTTCAAAGCAGCCCCATGAGAAGGAGGTGCTTCGTATGAGTTGGTCAGTTTTGCTCTTTCCAGAGAATTGAAGATATTATATATTGAGTATTCCTCTGGATAGAAGCTTTTAATTTATTTTATTCGCATTCATCACAATAATTACATTAATCAATCATATAAACGTACATCAGGACAGGACGGTGTTAATAAAAAAAGGGGAAAGAGGAGAGAAGTAATTGAGGGGAAAACAGAGGTAGAGAAGTTTTGGAGGGGGGAAAGAGAAGGTGAGAGGTAATTGTGGGGGAAGGAGTCAAGATTGAGTTGAAAATGAGAATAAGTAAAATAAATAATATTAGATACCTACCTTATTACATCCAAGTAGTTCGCATCTTTCTACAGATATGCATACAAATATAAATATACATACATACATGCAGATAAACATGCAGAAGAATAATAATAATAATAATAAATAGAATTAGTAATCATATATATATATATATATATATATATATATATATATATATATATATATAGATATATATATATATATATATATATATATATATATATATAATATATATATATATTACATATAATATATAGATACATATATACCATATATATATATATATATATATATATACATATATACATATATACATATATATACATACATACACACACACATACATACATATACATACATACACACATATATATATATATACATACATACACACATATATATATATATACACATACACATAAGTAATTGAGTGTTACAGGACAGGTGACCTAAACCTCAAGCATCTAGCAGCGACCAAACATCCCAGGTGTCGTGACTAACCTTCTATGTCCCAAATGAAATGTGGGATCTGCCTCAGGCCAAGTCCCATATATGGTCAGGAACTACCCAGATATCCAGCCCACCCCCCACAGAACGACAAGTTTTGGGGCCTGGGACCCGGAGCCGGACCCGCCCCACCTCCCCTGGTAAAGTCGGCAACCCCAGAGAGTAATGCCCGGAGCCCCAGTGGGCCCGCTGCAGCAGGAGGTCGACCAGCCCAAAGCTAGGCGGGAATGCAGCCCCTGACAGTGCGGGCAGAGACTGGGAGGCCCCACCCACAAGCACCGCCATGCCCACATCCCCCCGCGGTAGGCCCCCAGTCCCGGGCACCTCCGTGGACCCGCCAGGAAAAAGGGAGGACGGCCAAGGGACCAGAAGGGTGAGGGTAGGGACACCACTCCAGACGCGGCAGGACCACCCCCCGGCCACACCCCGACCCCATGCACACATCAACCAGCAGTCCCCCAACACACACTCACCCCTACCAGCAGCCCCCCAAACCTAACCCCACGCACACCCCTACCAGCACCCCCCCCCACCCACTAAATCAACCCCATCCAGTCATCCAATCATCCATCCATCCATCTACCCACTCATTCAGTCTTCCTGTCCCGTGCAGTAGCCAGCCGCTCACCTGCAGCCCGCACCCACCCCCGCAGCCACCCACACCCCCGCGATGGTAGGCCCTTACCCCCCAAGAGGGAAGACGGGGGGAGGCGTCCACCCATTCCCCAACATCTGCTCCCAGTTGTCATGTAATGCAGGTATATGTGGGTGTGTTGGAGAGATAAAATGCAATAAAAGAGGGAATGGTGTCCTGGAGTGTCACCGTCGTTTGGCGGATGATGTCCAGGCACCACCCCCCGCCCTACATATCTAATGTGTATTTAAAATGAGGGTAGCCTTCTCCGTCGTATATTGTGGGAGGTGCCACAGATCTGCAGCCTCCTCCCACCAAGATTTAGACAGAGAGACTAGCCCTCCAGGCCTAAATGTAGTGTGTCCTTGCAAGTGTTGTAAGAGGCCCAGGGGTTGCCCAACCCCGGAAGCGAGGCAGTGGCAGGTGAGATTGGCTTACTGTCCGCTCCGGGAGGAAGGCCCACCTGGTGCCCTGGAGATGTTCTGTGTCCTATGTGATTAAACTGAGAGTCCCCGTCTAAAGGAGGCAGGGCGGGATCGCCGATAGGTCACCCCGCCTGCCTGATCCCCCATGGGAACAAGGACCCTCATGATTCTATTTGTGTGAGTGAAGAGAGTGTGTGTACTGGGATCTGGTGTGGTGAGTGGGAGCAGCCGACTGGCCACACCGTCCATCCCCCCAGGGACAGCACTGCCCCCCACCGCAGGGGCCACGGGAGACCTGTGAAGGATAATGCGGGCAGCCGGGAGACAGCTGCCCCCCCCCCTCGGGACCAGTCCTACTCATTCACACGCACTTACGCACCCACCCGTCTCTCAAATGCACATACTCGCATACACACCCTCCACCCCATCCACACACACACACACATATGTTCAATCACACCCCCCCCCCCCCACACACACATACACACTGGAGCCACTGCTTGAGCATGCACAGGGCCGGCCCCAGCCCGGTAGGAAGCCTCACCCCGCCCAGACCAGATTTGCTCCTGCGCCCAACCGATCCCCGAACCGATCCCCCCCCTAACCCGCAAGCCCCGGAAGCACCACGGGTGCTGGCTAGCCTCCCGCCCGGAGACTGTGGCGATAGCAGCAGCCGTGAGTTCCGGCCCCCCCGTGTCCCCCCCTCACCGCCCCTTGACAACCACCCCGTCACCCTGAGCTGGCCGGCACCCCGCAGGCCCGGGCCCCCCTAGACCCCCCAAGCCCCACCCCCCATGGCCACCGCCAGCCAACGGAGGAGCAGCCAGCCAACCCATCTTAAGGCACCCTGCCCCACCTCCCACCGCCCCGGGGTGACAGCAGCCTTAACCCAGATGCCCCAGTCCAGATACAGGACTCAGCTCAATGCAGACAGTCTCTAACTAGAACTGGAGGTAGCTGGGGCATTAAACTTTATATATCTTAAATGTATTAATTAATGTATCTAAAACAAAAGATCGGATATAGAAAAACCAGCCATAATTACTCAGCTCATTATACAATGCTCAGTTTAAAGTATTAAATGTAAAGTGTTGTTTTTTATAAGTTTATTATCAAAAGCATTAACGAAGGTAATATTTTGCGCTATATAAGGAACACATCGTTTTAATGCCAGTACTGTGGACACCAGATGTTACGAACAGTTTGAGGAAGGACCCAAAGCAAGGGAATAAACTTAAAGTCTTTTATTAAAGAGGGAAACCAAACTGCTGTTCAATAGAACAGGGAAAAACTCAGGCTTCTTCGAAAGGGAAAAACTGGAACAGAGGTACGCCTCTCCGGAGGGAACGAAAGGAAAAAGTCACTCGGGATCCGCTCCCGCAAGCAGGGAACGAACCAGGCTCCGGATCCTCAAGAAAGGGAGGTGAGCTCACCGGCTCGTTGACGGACGACTGACGCTCAGAGGCGGTCTGGGTCGAATCACTGCAGATCCTCACTGTAGATTAGGCAGAGTTAGGAACACAGAGATCCAGATAGAGAAGATAACGGTAGACGAGGCGACACACGACACGAGGGAAGGAAGCACGATCCGCTAGCACGCTGAGAATGAAGATTAATAACTCACGGAGAGAGAAGGCAGACAAGGTCCTTAAAACCCCTTAGTCACAGCAGCCGCGGCTGGTAATCAATTAGCGGGAGCGACGCAGACAGGAAACAGCAGGAGAAGAGGGAAACAAGCTTAATGAGCTGATGAGACAAAGAAACAGTCCTAACACCAGAATTCTTTTTGACTTTTTTTTTTACTTTTTGACACCAACTAACTTTTTAATTGTAAAAGACGTTGACACATTAAAGTTGCCCTTTATACCAAACCTTTATGTCAAAAGGTTTAGTATTTTTTTATCAAAGATATAATTATCATGTATTTTCTAAAGGAATTTATGGTTTTTTATATTAACTATTGTATTTTAGGCTTTAGAACATTTGATGTTTTTTAACTATCTATCTATAGAGCCTGAAATGCGATGTGGATTAAACAGCAAACAAACACACCACATAAAGAACACCGATATTATCTGTCAATCGCTGTCTCAAAGGATACAGTTGTATGAGGCAAATATATGTCCAAATATTTTCTGTACAATTTTGGATGTAGATCACATGAAGCTTGTTTATAATAATAATGCCTTCAATTCATATTGCGCTTTTCTAGACATTCAGACTCTTTATATTTATCAGAGCATTATTCATTCCCACGTTCACCACCAAACACACCCCACCAGTCACACACATCCATACTGGGCAGAATGACCCAAGCAGGGACCGAACCGCCAACCATCCAGTTACAGGATGACCAACTCCACCACTGCACCATCTTTCCGCTCCATATTTATGCGCCATCTTTATGCGATGTTCTGTCTCTCGGTATCCATGTTTTTTCTCTATACAGCTGCTCATATGTATGTGACACTAACATAAGAGTGCTTTATAATTACATAATTTTCGGTTTTAGGTTCATAAATGCTCAAATGTTCCATTGGTTTGTAATGAGTTGATTTATGGGGGTTGGTGAAAGCACCCTATTGCAGAGCTTAGACAATTCACCACTGACAACTTCCCAGATTTTACCTGATGACGAGGAGTCAAATGTCCAGGAGGACGACTTGCATTTTGGTGCTAATGATCTACCAATGAGGTTCGACTGTGGTTCCAACACTACCCTGGATCTTCCTGCTGATCAAACTCGACCTGGAATCAGCCAGAACCCAAACTCCATGCCCAGGTAATCAAAGATGCTCCTTTAATGAAACAAACTCTTGTCCTTGTTGTCACTTAAGATCGCAATGCTCTCTTCTGATTTCTTTAGCTACCATTTTGGGGAGGACCAAGATGATCTGGATGAGCTGGGCTTTCCTCCTCCACCCTCCCCTTTTTTCTCTGCCATTCTGGCAGCATTTCAGCCCACGATGTGTGACGATGCTGAAGAAGCCTGGCGCAGTCACATTAACCAGTTGTTATGTGATACCGATGGCTCATGCGCTGTTTACACTTTTCAAATCTTCACCACTATGTTTCAGGTAACTTCTGCTTCGCATGATGGATCAGTCAGTTTTGTGTTTTTAAATGACCTGATGATAAATACTTTGAAGCCACTAGCATGTTTAATGGTTAAATCCTCTTCCTCTCTACAGAACATGCAAAATAAGTTCTGCTCACTGACCAGTGATGCATCGACTTATCTTGGAGATGCCCTGAGAGGAATTGGCTCAAAGTTTCTGCAGTCTTCAAACATGTTGGCCTCGTGCTCAGACTGTCCAATGCTGTATGTGGATGCAGAAACGGTCAGCGGATCCTCAATGTTTGATCCTGTGAAACTATATTAAGAGGAGTTATCGGGTAATCAAATACATTTTATTGAATTCTGTTGTAGATCGTAACCTATGGGCTTCTGGAGAAGATGAAGTTTTGTGTTCTTGAGCTGCAGGAGTATCTCGACACGTACAACACTCGTGAGGAAGCGGTTGTCACTGTAAGTCATTCCAGCCTATCAGGGTACTCTTAAGCTTGGTTTTTAGCATCAAGTTTACGAAGGGGCCGATGCGAATGCTTTGCACATAACCATTTGTCTCCAAAAGCATCTGTAGTTTTGGTATCTGTTGTGTATATACATGCATTGCTGCTGTAGAAGCGCACTCTCGACATTTCAATGGGTCGTGATATCAATGCTAACTACTAGCTAGCTAACCAAAACACAACACAGATAGCAATTGAGGTTAATCATCTGATTAACATAAGTTCAGGAGGAGCTTGGCTGATAATTGACAATCAATCATATGGTCCCTTCTACCCATATCATCTCCAGTGTATTGGACATGACCAACGTGCTAACATCTACATCCTGCAAGCTATCCCTCCTTCCACCCCTTCTCCACTCACAATACATGTCTTATCCCGTATAACTTTATCTAAGACTATCTTAAATACAGTAAAACTAAGGTAATATTTGGGAGTCAGGCGGGTTATTCTCCGGGACTAAGTGGCTCAACGGTCCCGGACCTTCACGTGGACAGTCCGCCTAGTAGTTCTCCATTGCTCGCCAAACTCGCTTGCGATACGAGGCAATTATGAGCAGAGCGAACTCGTGAAAGGAAGGTTATTTGGTTTATAGCCAAAGTTTGATAGTGGAATACCTTGTTCTGCACAAGAGCAGAGCTTGCCTTCTTAAATCTTTGTCTAATATAAGTTTACGCTGTTTTTTTACAGCGAGCAAACAGGTTCTGAACATGATTGGTTGACCTTTATACCTTGATCATTTCACAATGCCATTTTCCATCTAAATCAGTGCTGTGTACAAAATAAAGTGAACCAAATGAGAGCCCACAAAGAGCTACTGATTAAAAAAAAACAATAGTTTGATCACCTTTTGATGGCTTAATATTGGAATACAGCTTTCTTTCCATCTGGTGACACGTGGCATCACAGCAGTCACATCTTGCAGCAAAACATCTTTTTTCTGGTCAAGCCATACTTTTTTTTTGTCCATGTTGCTTTCATATTTCAATCAAACCACAGCAGAGTTTTCTTTATAAGCGTACTGAGACCTGTCATTGGTCAATGCATGTTATATAGTGTTGTGGGGTTCACTGGGTGGTGTTGTACCTGAAACTGAGAAATTGCACCAAAGTATGTTTAAATTAAACAAAGCACGACAAATCACCCCCTTGGATTTCTAAGATTTTTTTTCTACAATCTGAGGGGTTATAAGATAAGTAAATAAATAAATAAAATATATAAGTTAGGGGTTTTTTTTGCATTTCGTGTAGTAAATGCAGGTAGAATATTTTTGTTTTGTTTTTTAAACAAAAACTCAAAACATTTAAATAACCAAACAAATGCGGCGCATAATGTAAGTAAATAATAATAACATAATAATAATAGAAATAACTTTATTTTGACCAAAACTTATAATGTCAAAAGACAAAATGTGAATAAAAGCATGAACACAGGTTTTGTTTGCCAACTTAATCAAGTTATAGTTGAGAATGTAATGTGCACTGTGTTAAGCATTGTGTGTGTTGGAATAAGCGTTGTGTGTGAGCAGGTTTTTGAACTTAAATGAACCAACCAACTGCCCTAAAATGACCAATAGCCTTCCAATGTGTGTGTTTTTGTTTTTGAACCCTTTAACCCCTATAATGATACTGTAATTATAACAGTTAGCCTGGTATTCTTGTCTTCTTTTTAATAATTGTGTCAGGAAAAGGTTGTTTTATGATTATTTTTGCCAGTTTTCCTTTTCAGATGAAATAAAACTTGCAAAATCTGGCAAAACATTGTTGTTATTATGTTATGTTATAAAGGCTCAGAACAACATGTAATAAAGAGAAAAGTAAAAAAGCGGATTTGAAAGTTTTTTTTTTATAAACAGCTATAAATGTAGATTGACCAGACTCAGGAGGAATCCCTTCATCAAAAAAATCTCTATAAATATAAAGACGTTACATAAGTTTAGATAAGGATTGTCAAAAAAAACTTGCTTCTACACAGAAATAAGCAAAAGATAAAATAAAAATATATAATGATTACATAAAATAAAAATAAGGAAAATGTTGTAGAATTCAAGAGCAATATTATAAAATGTCAATTAGTAAAATTACAGTATTTGTTATAAAGCTGTGAATAAACCTTGTGTATAAAAACTTTATCACGTACTGAGGTTGAGATGGTGACAGAGCGCCCCCTTCCTGCTGCTGCTGTCTGTCCACAAATCTCCCAGAGGGTCCGCTCACGATCTTTCAATGAAATCTTACAAATAAAAACAACTTTGATGTCAAGATCATTTTGACATCTTTCCCCACTATTTACAAGTGTTTTGACACTGAAGTCTATTTCCAAGTTTGCCAAAAAATGTGAAAGAAGGCGAGAAACATATGAAGAAAGATGCAGTTTAGCGCGATTGTGGCAGAATCACGGATGTATACACGGTATGAAAAACAGGACAATCTATCGCTAATAAACCTATAACCACAACAAAAGCAATGCCTATAGTATTATATACAATAAAAATATAATATTTAAAAGAAATCGCCTCTAAAACACAGCTAAAGTATTGCTAAAGTCATTCACATGTAATCAATCACAGTCTGTCACTGCTCTCCTACGCTCCACAAACTTTCCGTCCCTGGAACACAAGCAATGAGGTCATTACCGTAATAAAGGTAATATCAGTCGAAAGAACGTTTCTCAGCTTTCAGAGTCTGTTGAGATTTTTTCTAAAATAACCAGAGCTACGGTAGTTTGAAGTGCGCAAGTCACTATTCGGTCGCCGGAGACACTTCTGGTGTTAAAGGATGAATACCTTCCAAAACATTGTCAGATTGGTTTGTTTGTAATGTCACACACTTTAGCATCCCACCTACTTAGAACTCCACAATGAGTCATCTTTCGTAATGATTAACTCCTAGCTAAGTTTGTAAAAAGCAAAGTGTTATACTCCTGTGCGACCCAAAGATGATCTATTCATCATTTACACCCAACATTTACACTGCTGGGACTCATGGTGATCAGGGCAGATGAGCAGGAGCTCTGGATCATTTAAAGGGCCAACATACCATAATAAGCCATTTTGAAAAAAACTGTTCTAAAAATATACAATAGCAATGATTTGAGTGTGCAACAGATTTTTACCAATACACTATAAAAAATCATATCCACTTACGCACATCCTGTGAAAAATAAATTGTAATGAATGTTAACAGAGATAAATTTCTTTCTGTCCCAATCAGTGGTTGCAGAACTGCAAGGCCACATTTCCAAGGTTTCCTGATGATGGTGTGATCACATGTCAGCCCGGAGACTCAGAGGAGAAGGTAAAAGCAGCCCTCTCAGCCCGTTAAATATGCTACTCTTACTCAACACTGTCTTTACATGAAACCCAGACTAGCAATTTATAGTATACACAGGCATAGATGTATATACAGTATCAAAGTGGTACATCACGTGAATGATACATCGGGTATATTGTGTGATGTAAATGCTCTATAAAACACAGAGTAGTCACTGTAGACCAGTGCTTCTTCATGTCTGAGCAGCAGGTCATTTAATAATTCTGCCACACAGAAGAAAATGAAATCAGATTCCTTCCCTTTAGTCTCCCTCTCTCTGTGTCAGGGCTGTCTCATGACACATTGGCATTAAAAACAAAAAAGGTTAACTGTAAGGGGACAACAATCCTGCTTTTGAAGCCATCAGCCATTTTTGAAATTCTTTCTGAACAAAACTTGGTTTTATGCAGGGACAGAAATCTAAATTTTACGTTAATCTTGGGCAAACTGGGTTAAGATAAGATAAGATATTTCTTTATTAATCCCGAAGGAAATTATTTTTCCAGTGTCTGCTTATTTAAAAAAATATAAATATACAAATACAAAGAAGAAATTTAGAAAAAAGGAAATACAAATAAATACAATGTACTATAAAACTAGGATGTACTATAAAAGACAGACATACAATAGAATAAAAATATATAGAAAACTGACAACTGTTGAATTACAGAAAGGTGTTGAATTATTGATATTTGTTATTATATATATATATATATATATATATATATATATATATATATATATATATATATATATATATATATATATATATATATATATATATATATATATATATATATATATATAGTTATTCTGGATATTAGTGTGTTGTTAAATAGAAACAGCCTCAGGGCCCCTGCAGATTCATGGTTAGTTATAATTAGTTAGTTAAGTGTTCTGTGGCATGTTTACAAAAAATGTGCACGGCAAAGAAATTTCCAAGAATGTCTTTAGACATGCCTGTTGTACACAATCATTAAACTGTAAAATAATATTTGCATAATGTTTTTTACTTCTTTAGCCAAGCAAATGTGTTCGTTTCATTTTAGAAATGCATTAAAAACAGTATTTGCTTAATGTTGAAGTAAACACAAACTCCGCGTCCATAGCCATCGGGGTTTACCTCTTGAATCCTTTTTATAATAAAGTCCATGGTGTTATTTTGAAAAATGCCCCCCGTTCCCGACCTCCGTTTACGTTTTCAGTGGGTTGAATGTGCTTGACACTAATCCTTCAACTCTTGTGAATGGTTTTTCTGTTCAGTCTCTTGTGCATTGCATGCTGGGAATTAATCCTGTATGTAAAACTTTCTCCTGTTTCATGACATGCTTGCTCTGCAGCAAATGGAAACTCTGGCTGTAAGTTTGAAACTAATCATTTCTCTCTTCTAATGTTGACTGCAATAAGAGCTGTTATTCTTCTTTTAACAATATCTCTGTTGAAAGTGATAATAATATAGTTTTCTTCTTGAATACAAATATTTTTAGCCTTGTTGTGGTTGGAATATGAGTACAGTATTTGTGATATCGTATCCATATCGTCCGCAGCAATTGGAACTGTGCCAGCGGCTGTACAAACTTCACTTCCAGCTTCTTCTGCTCTTCCAGTCCTACTGTAAACTCACAGGACAAGTGAACACCATCAGCTCAGTCCCAGAGGTATGGCGTTATTCGTGCTGAAAACACCAGCATGTTGCTACGCTACCAGTGAGCTACTAGTCTGGGTCATTTTAATGGTAATGCAGGTTATCACCAAACAAATAAAGAAATACAAGTTTCTCAGTTATTTTGAAAAAGGTATAGATTGGTATGCAGAGCTCTGCTGGCATCTGTTTACTTCAGGAGAAAGACAGCAAGACACGTTTTTGGAGAGAAAACTAGTAATAGTCACTAAACACATGATTTCATAGAGAACATGAAAATGCCTTCCATAAAGGTTCTCTCTGTCTGAGATTAAATTTTTTTCCTTGAGAGGGAGCACCACTAACCCTGTATGGAGGAGGATGTTTAACTTGAGAATAAATAATAGCAATAAAAGTAGGAATAAATGCATGAATTAATAAATGCATTATCATATCCATACAAATTAATTAATACATGAATTAATTAATGTATTTCTACAAGTCAACGATTTATCTCTTTTATTGGTTTGTTTGACATTTATTTCTGTATGTCTATGTTTGTATGCTATGTGGGCGGTCCTAACTTCAGCTTAAGCCTGGATTGGTCATTGGAGGCAGCGGGGCAGAAAATAAATAGCTAGTATTTGGACATAGAACTAAAAGACAACAGGGGGAACTTTAAAATACAGAAATTCAGACATATTTAAAGAAATGTATGCCATTTACTTTATTATATTTTGTAAATATATTTAATATTTTAAATATATGTATCTTTATATAATAAGATTTTTGTTATTCTGTTATTTATTTATGTATTTATTTATTATTCATGTTTTTTTATGATTTCCTAATGCATTCGTTTGTACTTTTATTTATTTATTTATACTTGTCGTTTTTCATCCCGCACAAACCACTACCCCACCATTTAATTCAATCATAAGATTACGCAATCATAATAATTTGTCTAGGGTGTTAATTTTGTATTTATGTAAGCTTCCTAAATATTTGCCAGTGTAAATGACGGAAGACAATTGGATGCCGGGTGATCTGGTGAGGTTCCTGATTGTCTGCTTTGAATCTCCAGCTCTGGAACATGTCTCGAGAGTTGAGCGACCTGAAGAACTGCCTGCGCCTGGCTGAAGCCTCATTGGCTGTTGATCTGGAGGAGAGACAGCGGCTCGGCTCGCAGGCCATCTTCCCCAGCTCGGAAGCAGCAGTGCAGGCCATCCTCGAGTGCCTGAACAACAGCGAGTTCTCTAGGGCCATCCGATACACTCAGGAGTGCAGGTGAGGGTAGTCACCACAAGAGGGAACTCTGCCTCTTGTTTCATTATTCTGATGATCTGAAGGAAACGGCTTTTGCGGAAGTCTGAAAACAGTTTTATTTTGACATTATAATCAGGAGATGATCAGCAGCAAACTCTACCAAACTTTCCAATTGCATAATCAGACACAAAGCATGTTCAGACCCAATGGCTCGGCCCTTGTTATTGGTCAAACATTTGATTGGCAGTATTAGCTTTAGTTCCGCCTATTACGTTTCATAATTCAATGCATACTGACTCGAGCTCAGTGTTTTCAGTATTTAGAGTATTCATGAAGGTCAAAACTAAACATTACAGCACCAGGGGTGTAGACATTTGTTCAGCTCCAAAGCATTTTTAACATGGGAGTAAATGACAGCCTGCTCACTTCTGACCCCACCCCCTTGTGACCGGTCACTTCCTATTGCCCTGGAGCAGGGAGAGCAGGGGTTGCCCCTCGGTTGCCATGCTGTATATTACTTACCAATTGAGCAATCAGATCAAAATCTGTTGACATCCTTAAGTGACATCCTTAATTTTATTTTATTAGAAATATTTTATATCTGTCTATACAGAATTCTCTGAACAGTTCTTCTCTGTAGAAAGACCACACAGACATACATACTTAAAGAATTAAGGTCAATATTTAAAGGTGGAATTGACTTCTTGACTTTACATTCTAACCGATGCCTGGTGTGGATCCCAAATAAGCTGAATCATAAAATATCCAACTTTTTCAAATCAAATAATGTAACATCCGAAGTTGGAAAACAGCAGAAACATTTCTGAATGAACACTAGACAGTCTACTTGTATATATATTTTAACTGATATTCTTATTTTGCATGGGTAGCATGTTAACATCAATGGCTATATGTGATATGGATTCCTTGATGAGAAGGAAGGGTGAGTAGAATGGGAACTGCAGGAAGATCGGTGAGTAGTGGCGGTACTGAGAGCGTGCACATCGCCCTGGTCCACAAGGAAGTTCAAATGTACCCGGTCTGAATGCCCGGTCAGTCTAGTGTGGATAGATGATACTGGCTCCATTTTGTTCATCAAATAATTTCCAGTTTAGCTGACACTATAAATATTTAAAACTGTTGACCATTAAGGGCAGTTGTTTTAGAGAGCCTTACAGTCTCTCTCTTTTTTTTTAATTTTTTTTTTTATACTATAATCTTATGTAAAACTATGAGATTCCAATCTGTGGAGCTCATGAAAAGTAAACGAAAAGAAAAAAATATGTTCATGACCTATTTACTATTTACATTTTGAGATTTCAGTGGAAGGAATGTACTAAAAGATTTTTTTTTTTTTAATCTGTAGGCGAGTTTGGCCCAATGATATTTTCGGATGTGGCTCAGAAGACGAGATTCAGACTCTCCTGCACGTGTACTTCCGTCACCAGACCATCGGACAGACAGGCACGTTCGCTCTGGTCGGCTCAAACAAGGACACATCTGAAGTTTGCACTAAGATCATGGAGCTGAACGGTGAGATCCGTGACATGATCCGCCGCGCTCAGGGGTACCAGGTAATCTCCTCCAGCCTCCTCGACTCCAGCGTGTCCGGCGTGAGTCTCTGACAGGAAGCCCGCAGCACCCCACACCAGCCCTGGTCTGGACCCCACGATCCCTGGATCCCTCCATAGTCACACAACCACTCTTGCGCCAACCCTCCTCCTCCTCCCATGATCCTCCACTCCTGCCGCCCGGCCCAGACCTGATCCAGTGTGACGTACGGGAGTGCTGCCGCCCTTTTGAGGGTGTGACTGACAAACTCGTGCCCTTCTTAGGGAAACTTGCTCGAGCGTCCCTGACTGTTCTAAACAGCAGGGGGCTCCAGAGAGCAGGTGTGTCCTCGGGTCCTCAGATAAGTAGCAATAGTGGAGAGACGGAGAAGCTCCTGCAAGATTCTTTGGAGTGATCCATCTTTTGCACTATGTTGAAATGTTCGTGACAGTAAAAACATTGTGTTACTGTGAGAAATGCTGCGTTTTTGGCACCCCGAGTGAAAATCTTCACTTGGTCTGTTTGTTTAAGGGAATGTGCAATGAAGGATCATTGAAACGAATGCCTTTCTACTGTAGCTGTCGAAGAATGTCTTTTAAAGTGGCCAGGACTCTGCACAAGTGAAGATGAGATATGGATGGTATCTTTTTATCGTTGATCTTCATGAAAACAAACTGTTTAGCTGAAAGCTTCTTATCAACCTGTTCATTACTGGCGTATCTCCCAATATCAAGGTTGAGCCTCAAGCCTAGGTGAAATACTACTGCTGAAGTGAACGGATTCTACTGTAAGTGCTGATTTCATGAGATCATCTTGCTGTATTTCATCAACTGATCTGCACTCTGTGGTACACAGGATTATAGTGTAGTTTAGAGTATATTTGTATTTAAGAAATCAGCTTGTTGAACATAGTTTTTGAAATTGTGTTTGTTGGTTCAAATTGCCAAGCATGCGTTATGTCTACTTTCAATTGTATTTATTAAAACATGTATTTTATTACAGGTTATTTGTAGAAAGTGGGAAAAAAAAGAAAGGAATCAGATGCGTTAGTTTTGGTCTTTAGTGCATGCCTGGACAGATCGCACTGTAAAGTTTCTTTAGGAAAAACTGTCTGTCTTTGCACATCCTGTAAATATTGAAAGCTTTTGTGAAGTAAAAAATGTGCTCTCCATTTTTAATGGAATTAGTTCATTTGGGTAAAAGCCTAAAATAGCTTTATTCTGTTTATCATGTAAATTATTGCATTTTCAAAGGAGAAAGAGTAACAACCACACATATTTTTTAAAAACTAAAATGTTCAGTTCATTATGCCAGACAAAGACATTATAATTGCATATGTAATTATTTTTTTCAAAAGTAATATTTTAAGGGCTATTGTACAACTGCATTTAAGCTTTTAATCTTCAATTAAATTAAAAAGGTCTCCAAAAATGGAATTAAAATGATAGAATGTAACTTATCTATTTGGTTCTTTTTAATAAAAAAAAATACAAAAAATTGAAATTAGCTCTTATAGCAGTTAAATTTACAGGTTAAAAAAAAAACACATTGAATGTTCTTTTAATTTTTATTTGAAATAATTGAGAACATTTACCCAATAATTAAATTAACAATGCTATTGAACATTACAGTAATAATTAAAAATCCTAAATAGTTTTTCATCTAATGGTATATTTTGCTGTAGAAGTTGATTTCAATTGTTATGCTTTAAAGATACATTTTTAGCATTCAGATAACTAATATTATTACACACATTTAAACGAGAGCAAATATAAAGTAGTCAGGAGTTATGCTGCAATACTTTAATTTTTATAAATGTATACAATAGACATACAAAACAGTCCATCCCACCTGATACTACTCAAATGAGCCGCCACCGCGGAGTATAAAACACAAGATCATAGCAGAAGAGTCAGACGATGTATTTGAAGCTAAAGATGGTGTCGCAGGAAAGACCTTTGCCCTTGCAGCGCCCGCACAGTTCCTGGCGGTGAGGACGCCGCATGTCAATGTGCCTCAGCTTGCGCTCGCAGCAGCAGCGGGTCTTGCAGCAGACCTGCAAAGGTAAAACAAAATAAATAGATATTTAAAATAAAGTCAAGACTCTTTAAAAGTCAAAAGTAAACTGGTGCTCGCTCGAGGGCTCCACAGCTGTGGTTGTTGAAGATGGAGAGCAAGTGTTTCATCACTCACACCACCTTCAGACCCCAGATCCACCCATATGATGGAACACTGGCTTTCCCATTGAAACACCCTGATAGCCAGAAAAATCATGTCTTACCTGGCATTGAATGGACTCCACTCTGTATGGGTTCAGTCCTGCCTGACACTTTCTGCAGTGCTGCTTGAAATACACCTGATAAAACAATGAATAGAACACAAAATATTTTCTCTTTTATTTTAAGATAAAGAGTTCCTGAAAATAAGTCCACACCAACCTTGGATGTTCCGGAGATACACCATACAAATGCACTCTCCCAGCGGATATTACACTTACTGCAGTGATAAAAACCATACTTTTGCTCCAGAAACTTCAAACAAAACAAAAAAAAAACAAATGATGAAATCTCAAGTCCTATTGCAAAATCATTTCCAAAAATTCTAGAGTCACTTCTGCAGATAACGTTTCTATTCAAACTACTAAAGTAGCTTTTAAAAAATGAATTGCATCGATCACGGTTATCAACATCCTGTTGGAGCTTCCCTCGACCAATGGTGTCTTCCCATTCAAGTGCATTAGCATACCCATGAAGTTCAACGACATTAGAATGTAAGGGAGGTTACCGCTACGATTCTAGTTAACTTATTGTAAGCAATCAAGTTGCTCGTTAAAATTAAAACATGAATTTTAAACCACTTTAAAAGCAACAAACCTGAAAGTTGGACCGTTTGTTCCTGTTCATCATCGACTCTTCCGGGGACACGTGCGAGATCTCTTCAAATTCAGCCAGCGCCTCATCTTCAATCTCCGGTTTCCTGCTCTCGTCCTTTCCATCGATCTTCTCTTCACCAGCAGTCGTGGATAAAGCGAAAATCCTGCGGTCGAAGACGGGAGAGTAGATCGCAACGGGCCGGGAGAACCTGACGGAGTTGATCGGCGTGCTCGGCAGCTTGTCTCTCAGAGGGCCGATGGACGCGGTTGTCGGGGAGTCCCATTTATCACCGCGGTAAAACAGCGTTTTGGGCCCGAGGGAACACTGAACAACAGCGTCTACCTTCGGGTTCACCTGCACCCCGAAATCTTTAGTGTTGGCCTTGCGGAGGCGTGGGGTTAAGTTCGGGTTCACCTGAGATAAGATTGCTTTCAATTGAGCGCGCTTGTAAACGTCAAAATATTCGGGGGCATCTGATCCAAAGTAAACATGGTTCCCCTTTTTGTTCCAGTTTTGATTCTTAAATTGCCCTTTACCATTGCCCTGGTAAAAGGGAAAATAGTTAGCATACCCTCCACGGTTGTAAGGAATTAGCATGTTCTCCATTTTGGCGTGAGTTTGAGGTAAGTGGGTTCCGCATATTTATTATGTTGTTGATCAGCGCCCTAATTGACGCGAGGTAATTAGTGTGGATCAGGTGATCAACTGATAGCGGATGTGACGTTTTGGTCATTAGACGTTGAAGCCCTATACAGGTGTTTAAACCTAAACAGTACATTTGGCTTTGCATTTCAAGCTTGTAAATGTGAAATAAATTAGAGAAATTCCTTCAAAAAGTTTTTTTTTTAAATCCTATGTTATGTCAAATTTGTTACCTTTGTTTGTTTTTTTTTTACTTATAAAGCCATAGACTAATCCATTGAGAGTATATAACGTGTAAAGTTTGGGTAAATCAGTAAACACACACACAAACCTTCAAAGAACAAGTTTTGATTCGTACTACAGAGGTTTGGAATGATTTAAAAGTGACTATTGCCTAAAAATATCTACCTTGCATTATACTTTAAATAACAACTCAATATACACAATACAAAGTCTTAATTAACGTCTAACTTAACGTAGACTATATAAGTCGAACTTATATTCACAAAGAGGTTATTTTAGGTACTAAGAAAGAAAGAAAATTTTAAAATGCAATACCAATGCAAAGCTGGACAATGCAATGTTCAACATTTTTTGTTTTATTTACAACATGACAAGTAACATTCTCTATATTAGCATCAACCGGTCCGGGGTTAACATACAGCTTTGGGGAATGAGGTGTACACCTCGTAAAACAATTCTCTTTTTTTTTTTTATTTGTGATTTTTGGTTTGTTGAATCCCTAACATTTCTAAGCTACAGACACCTACCGTTCTTCATCATCTTTCATGATGTGACACACGTTTAAACTTCAGTTCCCACTGCATTGAGCTGAATAGAACAGATTTGACGGGTACACTACCCTCATAAGTCCCACTCTCTTTGTAGAAAAGGTATTTCCATGATTTTTGTACATCTTCTTGGTTGCATTTACTTTATCTAACCAATCGCTCCTCCTCCAAACATGCAAATTAGGATAAACAACATAAATGATGGTATAATGGTCTCATTGTCATATATACAGTACAAACAATAGAGGCTCGGTGATACTTTAAAGGATAATTTATGTACTTTTATTTATTTATTTTTCATTAATGCATTCTAAACGCATCTTTCTAGAATGTAAATTTGAACGAATCTAAAAACATTAAAAAACCTTTCCAGCACTACTGGAAAATCTCACATTACTTTAGTCGGATGTCTTGGTGACTTTTACAAAAAAAAATGAACCCAGATTCATCGACTACACTTTTTTAAACAATGGATGATTCAATCAACGGGGTTTTTCATTTAATAGAGACATTTTAAGCAATTTCTTCCAGTTTAAAGAAGTGCTATTCATAAGCTTGCTCTGTCTTTTAAAGTCTTAGCATTTCAAGCAAAGTTGTGAACTTTTGAGAAGCATGCTAGGAGAGCTGCAACATCGACCCACAGATGAGCAGCAGAGGTTCCTACATGTATAGTTATACTCTCCCTCATGTTTCGACTTGTCTGTTTCTCAAATGTTCACCGATAGAGTCGGCGGCAACAGGAGAGATGACATCACAGCAACATGACCCTAAAACATCATGAATCGTTGATGCTGCCAAATTGAGATTTTGAGAAATATAATCAATCTGGATCTTTTTTTAACTAAAATTTAAAATTCATCACTGAAAACAAACCAAAAAAAATTGTAGCTTAAAAACCTGACCAATGTAGGTCTATTCTCATATACAGTACTGTATTTTGTTTTTGTGTCTTTTTGGCTTATGCTGCAGCCTGGCACTTGTATGACGAGGAGTACCGTCCCAGGCAAGGTGGACGAGTGTCACTGGCTCTGCTGGATCAAACCCAGCAGAACCTGGCACAAGAGTTGGCGAGCCTGCCAGTGCTCTCTAGACTTTGTGCTTGGCTGGTTCGCTCGCCCAGTGATTGTAGATGGAGACTATCCAAGCTGCATGAAGCATTTATGTCATTTTATATTTCCAGCAATCCGCTTGGACAGAGTGAATGTTATCGGGTACACTGCCTGGTCCCTCTTGGATGGGTACGAGTGGTACCGTGAATATGGAATTCGCTGTGGACTTTTTTTACATAGACTTCAACCCTCCTGATCTGAAGCGAGAGCCTAAGACATCAACCACTTTCTACAGCAAACTCATTGAAAAAACGGCTTCCCACAGCTCCTGGAGAACCGTCCTGCAGAGGGCGTCTTTGCTTGGGGTGTAGCAGCCAACTCAATACAGGTACAACATGTACAACAAAATTCAGATGTGCAAAATAAAGAATCCCATTTCTGTAATTGAGTTTTTTTTCATGTACCTTTTTTTATGAAGATTTTAAAGTATGTACTTTTACTCGAGTATATTTTAACTTAAGTACTTTGGTGCATTTGAAATAACTATATTTGAGGGAAAAACATACATTTATCCCTGTCAGATCCAATCACAGTAACAATTCACCTTTATGTGTTTAATGAATATCAGTGTTTAATGAATGCTTCAAAAAATGCATCAGCTACTCTGCATTAAAAGCTGTTTATGGCAACTTTGTGTAAGCTCTCATGCAAGTTGTGGCAAATTTGGTCCTCTAAAACACGTCGTTAAACAGTTTTTTATATTCTAAATGTCTTACTATTCACAGTTTCCTACTCATTAGTTGATAGTACATGACACATTTAAAGAAGGGTGACCTTTATTATTTTTATTACGTTTAATAAGCATCACTAACCCTCGCGACAGACAGTAGGAATGTAAAAGTACATTTTATTAACTACTTTTTCTTGAGTAAATTTTAGACTGGTACTTTTACTTCTACTTGAGTACATTTTTACTAAAGTTGCAGCACATGTATCATAATGTTTGCCTTGCATTCCAAGTAGACTAAGTAGTCCAACACATCCAATTTACTCAATCTGTGAAAATAATCCAAGTTCCTCCCTTTCAAAGGTTGACACTACTCTGACCCAGCTCACGGACAGTAAGGTTTACATCTGTAACATTTCTGGTAATGGTGAGCTGAAGATGCTAATGGGAGTACAGGCGCCCCCTTCAGCTAGGGCACCCCATTGTGCATATTTCACCAGCATCAGGCAGCAGGTTTCTGATGTACGTGGCATGGACGTCTCATACTTTCATTTCTCTCTCAACTGGTCCTCCATCATTCCCACTGGACACGTGTCTGATGCTAACCAAACACTGCTATCCTATTACCATTGCTTTGTTACTGAGCTACTAAAAGCTAACATCACTCCAGTTGTGACACTTTGGCATCACACGGGTAAACTGTCCAGCCTTCCTGCACACTTGGAAGCCAGTGGAGGCTGGCAGAGTGAGGAGACAGTGCAAGCTTTTGCAGAGTATGCAAGGTTGTGTTTCCAACAACTTGGAGCCTACATTAAGTTTTGGATTACCTTGAATGAGCCGAACGAGGAAGATCTCGATTATACAGTGGGTCAGCAGTTGCTTCGTGCACATGCTCTTGCATGGCATATCTACGACAGAGAGTTTTGCAAAGTCCAAGGAGGCAAGGCATCACTGGTTCTTCCTACGGACTGGGTTGAACCTGCATTTTCTTTAAACATGGAAGATGTCGCTCCTAGTAATCGTGTCTTAGACGTTGGGTGGTTTACAGAGCCCATCTTTGGTACAGGAGATTACCCAGCTGGCTCCAACAGCGAAACAATATAGATTTGTTCAACTACCACTTACCCATGTTCAGCAAAGAGGATCGGCTCTTGGTTAAAGGAACCTATCAGCCATCAGCCATTTTACCACCTCAATGGGTTACGATGGAGTGGAGGACAACTACACGTTTAAGGACAAGCTCCAGGTTCAGCTGATTTCAGACGTGACCTGGATCATGTCGCCGAGGCGCAACTCTCCTGTGGTGCCATGGGGTCTACGGAAGGCGCTGAATTGGATCAATTCCAGATACAAGGGTGTTCCCATTTATGTGATGGCCAAGAGGACATTGCTAGGTTCAAGGACAGCCTGCGGGTTTACTACCTCTACAACTACATTAATGAGGCCTTGAAAGGTAAGAAACTTTTTGTTATTCAACTGGATGTTAGATGTTGAGTTTATTGGGAGCATTTTGCCTGTACTGTCAGGGCAGTAAAACACACATTGAAACTGTTAATGTATTGTTGCTACTTTTACGCCAACACAAATTGTGTTTAATATTTTGTGTATTGAGTAACATTCGAATTAGGACTACTAATGAAAACCAATTTTTTTCTGCATGTGCAATTGTTGTGCACTCACTCTCAGGCTTTTTCTTTAAGCGTTTACATTTCAAGATAATAGGTTAGGAAAATCTATATTAACAGGTGTAAAGCGTTGATAAACAAGTGGGATTTGATGATGAATATACATGAAGACGGTTCATCTTGAGGTGTCTAGCATTAGACTGTCAGAATTTCTAGATACACACATATGAAACCAAATTTGATTAACGAATGTTAACTCACAATGTGATTTTCAGCGTGACCTAGCAACTAGATGTCTTCCTCTAAGATTGAACAAGCAGATCGAAGAAATGCGTCATGTCAACACACAAACTGTAAACACAAACACAAAGGATGTGTCATACCCTACATTTCTAATATTACATTTTAATTGCAATACTTTCAGTTCTATTAGTACTTGAACTGAACATAATAGTCTAATGTCTCAACACATAATGCACATTTTCTGATTACATTTGCTTCAATATGTACAGACTGTACCTTTAAGTAGAATAACCCACTTGGAAACATTCTATTTAAAGGGCTAAAGCTCATGCTGAACACACGCTGGATTAATTATTAAGCTGAATATGAAGGAACACTTGTTGACCTTAGATAAATGCAGAATTTCATCCCTGCTTTGGAAAAATATTTGTTTCTTATTCCAAAGCACCAGGTGTGTTTTTATCAAAATTTTCTTATAGTGAGTTTGACAGCGTCATATTCTAACCTCGCTGCTTTTCTACTTTAGCGTATGCACTGGATGGTGTCAATCTGAAGAGATATTTTGCGTATGCCTTCAGTGACCTCGGGGACCCAGGCTTCAGTATGTATGGTCACGTTCAAGAGGAGATCATATCCAAATCCTCGCTGGGTCATTACAAAAACATTATCTGGCACAACGGGTTCCCGGGGGTGGGGACAACTCCACAGCAGTGGCTTCAGGCAGCGGTGCTGAGCTCAGGCCGGTACATCCTCACCAAGCAGCCAGTTCTTGGCTTTCTCTCTCTAGTGAGCTTTTGCATGCTCGTCACCATGTGCTTTGTGATCTATTATGCAGTTAAAAGACACACGTCTACCACCATCAAATGAAAGTCAGTGTTCAGTGCACTTTAGGCTTTTAATCTATTTGTTTAGTCTTAAAGCAGATCTGATTTGTTACATTGTTTATGGATTTTTGTTTCTGTAACGAATTACATTTACATACATTACAAATTCAGGTTACATTTCTTAATAGTTTAGGATTTAAACAGAGTTTCCGCTTGGTCTTCAAGTCAAAAATGTAAAAAATCTTAAATTCACTGTTGTAGGTGTAAATAATTTTTTACAGGACTGTTTTTTGCTGTTTCCAGAGATTTGTTAAAATGAGGGTTAGGGTGGCCATAGCCAGAGAAAATGTGCATTAATGCTCAAAAACAAAGTTAATTGTTAGGGTTGCCAGGGTTTGAGAAAAGGCTCATGAACACTCAAAATCATAAAAGTGATGGTTAGGGTTGTGTAGGAATACAAATTTCAGAACTATGATTTTAAAACATAACTCTTTTATATCGCAATCACTTTTTAGCACTATTGTATCATTTGTGTCTGTGACCTTATCTGGATTGCTTACTCTTTGATGTGACAGCCCCACTGAGACTCAGGCTCCTGAAGGTCTGGGAACATCTTGATAGATACCTTCTCATGCTATGTAAGACTGACCTTTTGTTGATGTCATGAATATCTTTGGCTGGGCTCTTCCTTGGGGGTGCATCCTAATAGTGTTAAAAACCCAATGTAACCCATCGCTTAGTTAGATTTTTGGAAGACTGCAGCGCTCAACATTAAACTTGTGATACCCCAAAAATCTCCTGGTCTTATATTTGTGAGTTTCCTACAGTTGCCAGACTCATAATGCTCATAAATGTAAATTAAAATGTAAAAATGATTGTTAGGGCTGCCAGAGTTTAATAAAACGTCCACATATGCTCAAACACATACATTCTGTTTGCAAAAAAAAGTTTTGTATGTGTTTCTCTTGTGATGTAATTATTAACAGCCTTAAAAAAGTCTTGCATTTTACCTGACATTTTGCAGTCCGCCGCTTTAAATGGTAATAAGGTTGTTTGCTGTGCAACTCACTGCTGTAAAGTCCAGAAACAGCTGCAGTTCCCTCGAGCGAGGCACCAGTTCCCCGACTGCTCCGGGTGAGTGTTCACGGTGTGTTTGTTCACTGCTGTGTGTGTGTGTACACTGGGATGGGTTACATGCAGAGCACGACTTCCAGGTATGGGTCACTCCAGATCTGGTCAGCTGCTCACTTTCACTTCACTTTCATTTAGAGCAGAGTTAAACACGTACACTGCCACTCATTTGTACGTGAGTATATCATCTCCACTTGTTTACTACATATCCATTTTTTCACTTTACATTCAGTGTTGTCATTTAACGACTACTGCATACATATTTGTTTGCTATATGTGAAATGGTTGTTTCTGGCCTCCTGGATTGAGTAGGTTTTAGCTTCTATATAATGTTTGCTGATTACAGCGGTCTGGTGCCCATGCAGCACAGCAGAACCAAAACCAGCTTTAATCTTACCAGTGTTCTTTAAGCATTCTTGACTGAAGAATTACATGTGAAATATGAATAAAGCAAACAAACTAAAGAGAACTCTGTGATTCACTTACTAATGCAGAATAATGTTTACAGCCAGTTTCTGTGATCTCCTTAGAAGTTCTCTCATTCCTGCATGCTAATTATTCAACTCTTCTTGTCCATGACTGCACACGTTTGTTCAACAAATGAGAACATGTTTCCCGCAGGGTTTAAAAGACTTGAATCTTGAAGGCCTTAAAAGCATTTTAAAATTTTGGCATCTCAGTTTTCGAAATTGTGCTATTTAAAAGTTTACGTATGACATTTCTGGACTAAATTGTTGAAGGAATAGAAGAAGAAGAAGGCTTAGAACACAATGCAAAGAGAAGCTAGTTGTGCCCATGGGGAACTGTTAGTTTAATAGGTCTCAGATGGAAAAAGCGTGCTAACGGAGTTGGTTAAAACCGATGCTGCACAGAGATTGCAACTCAAGTATGGGTTTGAAGGCATTAGATTCCCACGCTAAATCTAGAAACACTTGATAAACGTCAGAAGGAAAGAAAAACCCATCAGTAGTCTCTGTTTTGTGCTTAGTGAATTATTGTTTTGAAATTCAAGGATTTCATTTTCTTTGTCTGTGGGTTTGGGAAGAAGGTGGATAAGGTGTTAATTGTTGAAATACACGGTCTTCAAAAGTCTTACATTTAACTTGAAGAAATGCACTAGTTGGGGTTAATTAACATTGCCAAATGAAAAATAAAAAACATAGTGAGGTTTTCATGAAAAGTCTCCTTCAGCTTGTGTATAAATAACATATTAACAGTGCTTTTCAAGCATAATAAACACGCAAAAAAGTACTTGCTATAAGGGTTCGCTGCTAATTAATTCATCTTTTTTTATTAAAATATAGTGGCTATGAAATTCCATACTACACAATTATGAAGGTAATGTAGCAGTAAATGTAGCTCTTATCGACTCCTTTTCCCTTTTTAAAGCATGTTTGGAAAGTTCAAATAACATATCTAAACTGTGATCTGTGTGTTTGAATTTCTAAAGGTTCTAAATGCTTTTGTTTGGATATTTTTTCATTCAATATGCAGGAGTTTTGTGGATATTCGTATGTTTATCCATTAAATGAATGTATATCTATTATGTTTATCATTTATATAGCACTAAACAACTACACCCTAACCCTTAAAAACCTTCTGTCTTTATACTATATAGAAAACATTTTTATAGTTAGGTCTAGGTAGTTTGGCTTTTTTTAACTAACTTCTATAATATTTTAAAACATTTTTTGTGACTATTTAACAATCATTTACAAACAAATTTGTACAGTTAGACTTTTATTGTGAACACAAGCACTTCTGTTATCCATCTATTTTAGCTTTAGCCTCAACACCTCGTAACATGAAGTTGTCAAGTCCATCTTCCATGAACTTTTTATAGATAGCCATGAATTTTGCCACTAAGGCTTCGAGGTGGTAGATTGCTTTGTTGCCAAGCTGTAGTCTGTGTTCGTAGAATGCTGCCATCTCTGCCACATCGGCCTTCAGGTGCCCATCACAGTTACTCAGCAGCTCTCACCAAGTCCTAAAGAAACACCCACACAGAGTTAAAGATCTCAGGCCAAGTACGATAGCGCAGAACAGAGGCAGCTGTACCTTCATGATGACATCTGGAGGGATGCAGTGTGTAAGAAGTTCATAGAGCCGAGCCTGGACCTCCAAAAGTCTGCAGAATCAGGACAGACGCTTCAATCTTCCACCACTTTAATATCCTGAAATCACTTTGCTATAACCCAGATAGCACTTAGTTGCAGATTCTGCTCGTGTTCTTACCTTTGAGGGCTCTGATGGCTCACTATAGCATTAGCAGTCTCTGAGGTAAACCTCCCAGTCTGTCTCTGGGATGTCCTGGTCTGGAGAGAACGGGTATCTGCAGGATGAGAGCTCATCACACACTGCGCGCTTCAGGTAAGTGATGGGTGAAGCTACATCTTTCTTGGAAATGGTGTGAATCGCAGACTCGAACTCACTGTTGTACTCTGCAGGCCTCACACATCAGCAGGGCTTTGCGCAGATTACGGTTGGACTTCTCAGCGATCCGTTTGGCCAGATTAGGAGGAAGCAGGAGCCCCTCTTTCCTGCACACCCCTGATAGAACACTGCACACCTGAAAGAGCATGGTGGGTTGGTTTTAATGGGCTTTTATTACAAATGTAAGCCAACAATCTCAGGTTATTCAAAGACACGGATTACAATAAATATAGATTTTTGAAAGTTATTAAGGGTGCAATGATAGTTGGACTGAACAATTTTGGAAATGTAATTTAATTGTGAAGTTATTTTTTTACCAACATGACTTTTTTTATCAGAAAATTTATCTGTACTCATTTTTTTCCACGAATAACATGTTATAAATTATTGAATTACTAATAGAACAATATTTAAACTACAGTATACAAATTTTATTGCATTTTTGTTTAAACAATCGATATAAACAAAATGAAGTTTTTTTAACTACAATCACAAGAGTCATTTTTTTATTTTGTTGAACTTGTATGTATTTAAAACCAGGTGTAAAGACTAATGTTAAAGTCAACTATAACTATTCTATAAGTTATCAACTATAAATCAAACTACCTGAAGAGCAGATAAAAAATGTAAAAATCCACTATGTGGCTTTACCAGATTTTAGAATCCTGTAACAAACACGTAAATCTGTGGAATGCTCTTTTAAGAACTGACAATTAACATTATTTAAAAAAAAAAGACTTTAACTAAAACAAAATGAAAGGATCTTTTCTTCTCCTCAATCTCTCACATGACAGTGTAAATGCATATACTGCAATTTGTTCAGGTGCTGGAGGGAGGGCAGGGGAGCGCCGATGATCTTCTGAGCCGTATGAATTGTCCTCTGAAGTCTATGGACGTCTGCTTTAGAGGCGGAGCTAAACCAGACAATGATGGAAGAGCAGAGAACAGACTGGATGACCTCGGAGTAAAACTGGGCTAGCAGTGTCTGTGAAAGCTGCCGCAGGAAGTACAACCTCCGCTGGACCTTCTTCACAATGGAGTTGATGTGTGTGCTCCACTTCAGGTCCAGAGAGATAATGATGATGTCCAGGAACCTGAATGACTCCACTTCGTGATGGTAAGGGGAGGGTGTGCTCAAGGTTGTTTAGACTGCATCAGAAAGCCAGCTGAAGTCTACAAACAGGATCCTCACAAAATTCCCTGGCTTATCCAGATGTTGCAGAATGTAGTGCAGCCCCCTGTTAACTGCATCCTCCACAGACCTGTTAGATCGGTAGGCAAACTACAGGGGGCCAAGTAGGGGTCCAGTTATGTTCTTCAGATGGCCCAGCACCAGTCTTTCAAAGGACTTCATGACCACAGATATCAGGGCCACTGGTCTGTAGTCATTGAGACCTGAGATTTTAGGCTTCATTGAGGATGGGGATGATGGTGGAGCATTTGAAGATCAGAGAGAAGATGGGAGCCCAGCACAGGTTCTGAGGCATGTTGGAGAGACCCCACCAGGAACTGGTGATTTCCTCCTCTTCTGCTTCCTGAAGAGCTGGCAAACATCACCCTCGCTGATCTGTAGAGCAGGATTGGGAGAATGGTCTGAAGGTGTATGTGAGGGTGTGTGCTGGAGGTGTTAATGGCTGCTCAGGGAGACAACCGCCAACTCTCTGGCATATGTTTTATGTGGCGGATGCCATCCAGCCGCAACCCATCGCTGGGAAACATTCACACACACTCATTCACTCTACAAACAATCGTTTTTACTCAATTCTCTTATTCCGCATGTCTTTGTTCTTGTGGAGGAAACCGGAGCACCCGGAGTAAACCCACGCGATCACGAGGAGAACATGAGAACTCCACACAGAAATGCCAACCGACCCAGCCGAGGCTCGAACCAGCGACCTTGTTGCTGTGAGACGATCGTGCTATCCACAGCGCCACCGTGACGCATAATGTTCGATAAAACATCCCAAAATTCAAAACCCCGGTGGAAAGATGTTCTGGGAGTGCTGCTCTAAGATTGACTGTTCCTCTCGGTTGTAGCGCATAACGTTAGCAAAACAAATAGGAGGACAAACAAGCAAAACAGACAAAAACAATGCAGAGCTATGTACCGAGATGGCCATACACCATCTTGGATCAAAAAAAAAAACTTTAAGACCAAAGAAAAGACAACCGTCCCATTTATTTTAACTAATATTTTGGGTGTGATAAGGGGTAAAAGTAATCTACTGATTTGCACATTTTGTCGTTTAATAGTATAAACAGAGCTCTAAAACATAAAATAAACTCTGTACAAATATTTGATCGTTTTATCCATACACCTCCAAGATATTTGATATTTGGTTAAGGGTAGGGCTGCACGAATATGACAAAAATCATAATTCTCAATTATTCCCGTGAAATTGTAATTGCGATTATTACTTACAATTGTCACAATTTACATCGACTGATGTTTAAAATAGCTTTATACCGTTATATTAAGCAACTGCATCCCATAATTTATTATAATAAATTATATAAATATTAACTAAAACGCTGAACAAAATTATAGCAAGAAATGTTTAAAAAGTGTTAACACTTCTGAAATAAAATGTCAAATCTAATGTTAGCGAAACACTGTTACCTTGGATTCACCTCTAGGTGGTAGTTGCTGGCGATGGTGTTGATTTCAAGTTTCTTTTTGGATGGAGTCTGAACGACAAATCATTTACAGTTCAACACGTTTAACGTTCACCACCAAGAGCTGTTTAATTTCAATACCGTGATGGTCGTGTGCTCGATTCTAAGTTTCTCGACCCCTGCTCCATACAGCTCTCGGAGCAGACACATGATGCGAGTTTTCTTTCCAACACCAGATGGTCCATAAACCAGCAAGTGTGGAAAATCCCCACACTGAACCTGTAACACACTTTTAATTTAACTTAACGTTACTCGTTGGTGAAGATTATTTGTTGTAGGTCTAATGACAGATAATGTAGATTTGACCAGTAACGTTATGGCTTTTAAACGAGCATCAATACATTTTTAAGTAACAATACACATAATATTTATGCTCATTAGGATTAAAACATTCAGACAGTTTGCAGTAACGTTATTATAGAAAACGTTGCTGTTGTTTTACTAGATTTTTTAGCTGATTCGCTTGCTCCTTGTGGTTGTCCAATTTGGCTAAGGAGCTCGGTCTGTATTTATCCTCCCATAGACTCATTTTAATAGGAAATTATCAGGATTTCGCTCCTAAGACACGTAAACACTGCAATGTTGTGGCCGTGAAGCGGCTTCTCCCGCGAAACACGATCCCGCGTAATATACGACGGTGAGAGAGGAGGGACATTTGCTTTCGCGTTTGATAAATAGCTTGTCCATCAAGGGTTCGTTTGGCAGTTTTAACGATTAATTGAAAACGTGTCTTAGTGTGAGACTGTTTTTTTCCCCCAGCTAAATATGTCTAGGGTCTTCACTTCATTCAACTCGAAAGCACAAGTTATTTGTAAATAACTTATATACCGGAGAAATGGCCATTTTAGTGTAACGTGTAACATTTTAGTGTATTTTCTTGATCGGAAACGTGGATGTTTTCTCCACGGCTTCTCGTGGTGGAGACTTGACGTTCTGGAGCAGAGAGCGTGTAAGTTTCTTCACCCTTTGTTTCGAATTCTGCTTTTATTTGACTATTTTGAAGAACGAATTTCTATTTTTGTTGATGCGGTGTTAATGTTGCAATGCTAAAGGTTTACCGCTAGATGGTAGAAACGGCTTGTTGATATGACCATTGTAGCATGATATGACCATTGTAGTACAATTAATTTATTGGAATGGTAAATAAATGTATGACTGTATAAATACATAAGTGAACAACAGCAGAATGAGACACACCTGGGAGACACTAATGACAGTGTTTTCTTTCTTTACATTTTCTCTTTTTTGTGATGCTTGTTTGCCATACTTGGAACTTAACATAGATGTTAAAAATAAAAAAAAAACATAAGTATGATGGGAAGCTGGTTCAAAGGTTAATGGGAAATGAAGTCCAGCATAATCTGCTCACTAATAATAACAGCTTTTAAAGCTGACCCTTATTTGCTGAATTGTTGGATTATCACTGCTTTATGCTGTGCTATAAAAAGTGAAAAATTGGACTTCGGGAAAAATAGTTTTTTTCAGTGTTTTATATTTATAATGTTAGGGTATATGACACCAGTCATCCTAATGTTCACATTTCCCAGCATTCACTGGGAATACTTCTCTTGCATAACTAGTACTGCGTCCACTTATACTGCACCCTTAAAGTAGATAATCGTTTTCAGAAGAAAATTTACATACTTCTAAGTGTGTAAGAGGGGCGTGTGCACGATCTGGTGTGCCTCTAAAATGTCACGGGACGGAAGCAGTTCATGGGAAGTAGTGCCACATCATTACAAAGGACATGCACAGGAGCTTAATTCCTTCTTTACCATTCATTCCTTAAAAATATTCTAATAATAAAAATAGCTCTCTCTATTGGTTTTGACTATTTATGTGCTTCTTCTTTCAAAATAAGTCATATCACAGGAGGGCTCGTTGGTTTGGGTCCAAGAAAAAACTCTTTTCGTCCGACCGCAGTGGATTGTGGGTAATATCAGCCAGTTTAGTGTTCATGGATCTGCCCTTCAGAATTCAAACGGAACAATTACACATCCCAAATGGCCCACATTAAACTCTTTATAAAGTAATAATAAAAAAGGTAAAACATTGGTATTGTACTGATTTAAATAGGATTAGGAAATTTCATTCAGTTTTTACCCAAAGGATAACACATGAACACAAAAAAAAAACCACTTTCAGTTGCGAAGTTATTTGAGCTAACATTCTCTACAATTTTGCGACAATTTTGGAATGGGTGAGGTTACAGTAGTTACAGCATTTATTTCTAAACTAACTACGAGTCCAAGTCCATGAGCAAATATTAGAATTATTAACATGCTGACTGAATTCTTTGGATATCACAGCTAACTTGATATTTCTTTGGCTAACCACAGATCATCTGCCCTCATCCTACTAGACCTCTCTGCAGCGTTTGACACAGTCAACCATCAGATCCTTCTCTCCCCTCTTTCTGCGATGGGCATCATTGGAACTGTACTCGATTGGCTTGAGTCCTATCTCACTGGTAGATCATTCAGTGTTGGGTGGAGGGGTGAGGTCTCAAACACTCATAACCTACTCACCGGGGTTCCCCAGGGTTCAGTCCTTGGCCCCCTTCTCTTCTCCATCTACACCACCTCCCTGGGCCCTATCATCCTCAGACACGGATTCTCCTACCACTGCTACGCTGACGACACTCAACTCTATCTGTCGTTCCCCCCTGATGACCTATCAGTAACTACCAGCATAACTGACTGCCTGAACGACATCTCTACTTGGATGAAGAACAATCACCTACAGCTCAACATGGCCAAGACAGAACTTTTGGTAATCCCAGCTCATCCCTCTGTGCATCACGACCTCACCATCCAGCTGCAATCCTCTACAGTCACCTCTTCTCCTACAGTCAGAAATCTTGGAGTGCTTTTGGATGAACAGCTGTCCTTCAAAGACCACATCACAAAGACAACTCGAGCGTGTAGATTTGCACTGCACAACATTCGGAAGATCAGGCCCTTCTTAACTGAGCATGCAACTCAACTCCTGGTTCAGGCTCTGGTCCTCTCACGTCTGGACTACTGCAACGCTCTCCTAGGAGGACTTCCATCAAATGCGCTCAAACCTCTGCAGATGATCCAGAACTCTGCAGCTCGTCTTATCTTCAAGGAACCGAAACGAGCTCATGTTACTCCCCTCTTCATCACTCTTCATTGGCTCCCCATTGCAGCTCGGGTTAAATTCAAATCGCTAACGCTGGCGTACAAAACTATCTCCAGATCAGCCCCTGTCTACCTCCATGAGCTCATACGCTCCTACATGTCCTCCAGAAGCCTGCGCTCAGAGAAGGAACAGCGACTTGTGGTTCCATCCCACAAGGGCAGAAGATCTCTCAGCAGAACCTTCTCTCTCACTGTCCCTGGATGTTGGAACAAACTCCTGATGCAGTCAGGAGAGCAGCAACACTAACAGCTTTCAAAAAGCAACTGAAAACTCTTCTCTTCAGAGAACACCTACTATTAAAAAAAACTACCTTTTTTTTCCTCCTGTCTTTATCTTCTTCCTCTACTTCCTCACTGCTTTGGTTTATTGATCAGTTGATACAATTTCTATTATGAGAAGCTGAGATAGACTTTGATGGTGTAACAAATTGCATATTGTCTCTCCCTAATGTAAGTCGCTTTGGACAAAAGCGTCTGCCAAATGCATAAATGTAAAAATGTCACTGCTCTTATCAGCTAACAATTTTCAATAATTTTAGTCTATCTTTAGACTACAGGTCTTAATGCTCAATTCTTTTTTGTGTGTTTTTGTGAGAACTCAGACTTTTTTGGTGCATTCGTTTACATCACAAAGCAAAGTGTCAAGCAAGATGGCGATAAAAAAGATGAATTATTGTTAATACTCATTATTATCATATTATTTCTTTAAACTCATTCATTTTAGCTCAATAAAAAAAATACACAAAACAAAACATAACATATTCATTTAAAAGCTCTCAATGCACAAGGTTTGGATTGTGTGCTACATCAGACCGCATTCCATTTAAACACAGCACTCTCGTTTCAACTTTTTAGAAATATAACACATTCCTAATGCTTTCCTAGTGTACAGTGACCTTGAGTGTCAAGAAAGATGGCGATAAATAAGATGATTTATTATTAATACTCATTATTATCATATTATTTCTTTTAAGTCATTCATTTTAGCTCAATTTGAAAACATACATAAAACATAACATACCATACTTATTTAAAAGCTCTCACAAGGTTTGCACTGTGCGCTACATCAGACCGCTTCTGTTAGCAATCCATTTAAACACAACACTCTCATTTCTGCAGAGTACCTGTGCTCATTCATCATCTACTGATGGAGGAGCTGTTTCTGTATACTCCTGCTTATTTAGATCCTCATCGGAGCCTCTCAGCACTTTCATCCTCATCGAGGAATTGATCGGAGTGTGTTATTTTGGTCTCAACACGCTTAACTACAAGGTCACGTTAGTAATGCGAGGATGAGTGTGTTTTCTGACCGTCTGAATCATATTTCACCAACAGAAGCATCAGCTTTCCTTGTAATCTCACAAAACAATGTTTATTTTGTACAAATAATGCTATGTATATACTACTATGAAGCATGTTTCACATATGACTGTATGCTAAGTGTTGGTTTTTAATTCATTATTAGATTTGAAATGATTAAAGAGGAGATTAATCACTCGTCTCAGCAGGAGGAAAGTAAAACAACATTGTTTAAGCTCTGAACAGCCCAAAGCTGACCTTCTCAGACTCGCCTCTTGGAGGAGTCATGCGCCAGAGCTGGCATCATCATTTTAGGGGACTATGAAAATAAAAGAGTGCAAGGAAACCGCTCCGGGTACAACGTGTACCGGAAACAAAGACTAGGAGAGAACTCAGATCTCTCAGAATAGTTCTCACATGTTCTACAAATATAGCCTCGGTGAGAAGAGGCTGTCTACAAGAACAAGAAGCAAAGTCAATGTTACGCTCTTGTGAAAAGATCTTTACTCTTTAATCTTTACTCACGGATTTAATCGTGGAGTTTATTGTAAGAGGAGAAACAGATCAGTTTACATAAATATAAAGATTTGAAATTCATCTCGTTCATTTTTTTTCCCTTCAAATTACATTGTTTAAAAACTTGAGTCGATTTGTTAAATGACATTTGGCAACTGTTCAGTAGATAAAGCAAAAAAAAATTTGACATTTGTATGTCTGCTGTCAATTTTAGGAGTCAACCGTTGCTTCCTCAAAGTCTCTACAGACACAAGAGGTCTTCTAGCTGAAAGCAGAACAAACAACCAACGGATATTACTCGTATTGGGTTTTTTATTTTTGAACATGAACAGTAATATAGATCAGATACCAACCCATGCAAAACTCTTTTATTAGTTATAATTATATTTGGACTCTTTGCACCTGAAGCCTGTACAGTTTGAGGTGTCAAGATAGATATGACCATATGTTTTGGCTTTTAGCTCACTCTCATACCTTTAAATCAGTTTTTAAATGAGGAAAAAATTATATATATATTTATATATAATTATATATATATATATATATATTTCTATATATATATATATATATATATATATATATATATATATATATATATATATATATATATATATATATATATTTATAATTATTCTGTCTCATGCTATTAAATACCAATGTCTATAATCCTATATATAATTTCTATATAAAATAATTTGTTGATGTTAAACTGTAAAACATGCAGTTGCAAAAATATATTAAAAACAATTCAAGTTGAATCAATAAATAAGTTAAATCAATTATTAATTAGGACAAATGAGGACATTTGACTCACAGAACTTATAATAATGTATGTTGTCTCAGTTTTACGTGCAGTAGCACAGCCCATAAACTGCAGAAAGAACTTGTTGGTGAGGGTCTAGCATTCTTCTTCTTAGCTCTAAAGCAATGCTGAGCTGTGCTAGTATCGCTCTACTGTAAACAATGAGTGCACAGGAGGGGACGCGTGTGCACAGTCAGCACATTTTTTGCTCTGTCGAGGGGCCAAAACCTGCTCCTGCTTCACAAACAAACCGGTGATGAGGTTTACAAAGCCTGGGCAGGACATGTGTGCTGGAGCCGGGCAGCCGTCCTCCACAGCTGCTCTCCAGAATCAATGAGCCTCTGTCTGAGAGCAGCAGCCGGCCTTAGTGCGAGAGAGAGCAGGGGAGGAGCGAGGGTGGAGAGAAGACTGAGAGGGGAGGAGAGGGGAGAGGGGAGGAGGAGAAGAAAGGAGGTGGAGGGAAAAAAGAAGGGGGGAGGATTGAGAGAACGAGGGGGGGGAGGAAGGAAGAGAGAGAGAGGATAGGAGGAAGAGTGGAGAGAAAGAGAGTTAGAGGAAAGAAAGAGAGAGGAGAGGAGGGGGGAAGAGAGGAGAGAGAAAGAGAGGTGGAGAGAAAAAAAGAGGGAGAAAGAGAGAGGGGGAGGGAGAGAAAAAAAGGGAGTTAGAGAAAGAGAGAGGGAGAGGGGGGGAGAGAGAGAAGCGGGAGGAGGGGAGGGAGAGAGAGTGAGGAGAGAGAGGTGGAGAGAAAGAACGAGGGAGTGAGAGAAAGAGAGAGGGGAGAAAGAGAGAGAGAGAGAAGAGAGAGAGGAGGAGAGAGAAAGAGAGGTGGAGAGAAAAAAAGAGGGGAGAAAGAGAGAGGGGGAGGGAGAGAGGTGGAGAGAAAAAAAGGGAGTTAGAGAAAGAGAGAGTGAGAGAGAAGGGGGAGGGAGAGAGAGAGAGGTGGAGAGAAAAAACGAGGGAGTGAGAGAAAGAGAGAAAGGGGGAAAGAGAAAGAGAGAGGGGGAGAGAGAGTGAGGAGAGGGGGGGGAGGAGGGGAGGGAGAGAGAAGGGGGAAGAAAGAGAGAGGAGAGAGAAAATAAAAGAAGGTGTGAGAGAAAGAGAGAGGGAGAGATAGAGGGGGAGAGAGAGAGGAGAGAGGTGGAGAGAAAAAAAAGGGAGTGAGAGAAAGAGGGAGAGAGAGAGAGAGAAGGGGAAGAGAGGGGGGAGAGAGAGGTGGAGAGAAAGAAAGAGGAAGTGAGAGAAAGAGAGAGAGAGACAGAGGAGGATTTAACACCCTAAACTAAAGAAGTTAAATAAGAAAATAATAACACTTCCAAACCATTTTTAACAATTTTAAATGCTTCAAACTGTTTAATACTTATTTTAAACTATTGTTATTTATATTACTATTTTTAGCTTATTTAAAATTCCTTTTAGCGTAGTTTTAGCGAGTAGTTCCACACAGTGTTCCCGTCAGATAGTGTTAAAACAACTCTCGTAGAGTTAATTTAAGTACTGTAAAGTTGAAATTTAACTTCATATCTCCCATAAACAGTGTTGTTTTAATGCTATAAATGTAGCTGAACAACTAAATAAATAAAATAAAGGAAAAGGCGGTACAGCAGATAAATACAGAAAGCCAATAGCCTCAAATTGTGTCACCAAATACCTCTCAAAAGGAAAGTAAGAAATTCTCATTCTTTTTGTTGTTTTTAATTATTTTAAGAGAGTCAATTAGTGTTCTCACTTCAACTTTAAATAAGGCGAAGGATGGTTGTAACTTAAAAAAATGTTGTTTATATGTATATTAAATGTTGCCTGTAATAGCAAACAATTTGCTTCATATTCAGATGATTTGCACTTAGGTTTTTCATAAAATTTTTTCGATTTTTCACAATTATACCTCTTATAGTGAAAGAACAGTTTACGTCTATATGGTTTAACAAAGAACACAATCAAAGAGCAGATGTCTTAGAGTTTCATCAACTGTCTTGTAAAAGCAACAGCAGTCGAGAAGGTGCAGCCAGTGTGACGTCACGTTCCCTTTCACCCAGTTTCCACTGCTCGGCTCGAGGTTACTGTCGGTCATAGAAGCGCTGCAGAGAGCTGGAGCTGTAAACCATCTGAACTGCTATTTCTATAATCCCATCCGAGCTGCTATTTCTATAAAGAAACCCATCCGAGGCGTGCGATTTCTATAAACCCCATCCGAGCTGCTCTTTCTATAGACCCATCCGAGCGGGTTTATTTCTATAAAACCCCGCCGAGCTGCTATTCTATAAACCATCCGAACTGCTATTTCTATAAACCCATCCGAGCTGCCTATTTCTATAAACCCATCCGAGCTGCTCTTTCTATAAACCCATCCGAGCTGTTATTTCTATAAACCCCTCCGAGCTGCTATTTCTATAAACCCATCCGAACTGCTATTTCTATAAACCCATCCGAGCTGCTATTTCTATAAACCCATCCGAGCTGCTCTTTCTATAAACCCATCCGAGCTGTTATTTCTATAAACCCCTCCGAGCTGCTATTTCTATAAACCCATCCGAACTGCTATTTCTATAAACCCATCCGAGCTGCTATTTCTATAAACCCATCCGAGCTGCTATTTCTATAAACCCATCCGAGCTGCTATTTCTATAAACCCATCCGAGCTGCTATTTCTATAAACCCATCCGAGCTGCTATTTCTATAAACCCATCCGAGCTGCTATTTCTATAAACCCGTCCGAGCTGCTATTTCTATAAACCCATCCGAGCTGCTATTTCTATAAACCCATCCGAACTGCTATTTCTATAAACCCATCCGAGCTGCTATTTCTATAAACCCATCCGAACTACTATTTCTATAAACCCGTCCGAGCTGCTATTTCTATAAACCCATCCGAGCTGCTATTTCTATAAACCCATCCGAGCTGCTATTTCTACAAACCCCTCTGAGCTGCTATTTCTATAAACCCATCCGAGCTGCTATTTCTATAAACCCATCCGAGCTGCTATTTCTATAAACCCCTCCGAGCTGCTATTTCTATAACCCATCCTAAGGCATTCTCTGTTATTAACCCATCCGAATTGCTATTCTATAAACCCATCCGAGCTGCTATTTCTATAAACCCATCCGAGCTGCTTTTCTATAAACCCATCCGAGCTGCTATTTCTATAAACCCATCCGAGCTGCTATTTCTATAAACCCATCCGAGCTGCTATTTCTATAAACCCATCCGAGCTGCTCTTTCTATAAACCCATCCGAGCTGCTCTTTCTATAAACCCGTCCGAGCTGCTCTTTCTATAAACCCATCCGAACTGCTATTTCTATAAACCTATCCGAACTGCTATTTCTATAAACCCATCCGAGCTGCTATTTCTATAAACCCATCCGAACTGCTATTTCTATAAACCCGTCCGAACTGCTATTTCTATAAACCCATCCGATCCGAGCTGCTATTTCTATAAACCCCTCCGAGCTGCTATTTCTATAAACCCATCCGAGCTGCTATTTCTATAAACCCATCCGAGCTGCTATTTCTATAAACCCATCCGAGCTGCTATTTCTATAAACCCATCCGAGCTGCTATTTCTATAAACCCATCCGAGCTGCTATTTCTATAAACCCATCCGAGCTGCTATTTCTATAAACCCATCCGAGCTGCTATTTCTATAAACCCATCCGAGCTGCTATTTCTATAAACCCATCCGAGCTGCTATTTCTATAAACCCATCCGAGCTGCTATTTCTATAAACCCCTCCGAGCTGCTATTTCTATAAACCCATCCGAGCTGCTATTTCTATAAACCCATCCGAGCTGCTATTTCTATAAACCCATCCGAACTGCTATTTCTATAAACCCATCCGAGCTGCTATTTCTATAAACCCATCCGAACTGCTATTTCTATAAACCCATCCGAGCTGCTATTTCTATAAACCCATCCGAGCTGGCTATTTCTATAAACCCATCCGAGCTGCTATTTCTATAAACCCATCCGAACTGCTATTTCTATAAACCCATCCGAGCTGCTATTTCTATAAACCCGTCCGATCCGAGCTGCTATTTCTATAAACCCATCCGAGCTGCTATTTCTATAAACCCGTCCGATCCGAGCTGCTATTTCTATAAACCCGTCCGATCCGAGCTGCTATTTCTATAAACCCGTCCGATCCGAGCTGCTATTTCTATAAACCCATCCGAGCTGCTATTTCTTCTATAAAACCCGTCCGATCCGAAGCTGTCTATTTCTATAAACCCCATCCGAAGCTGCTATTTTCTATAAACCCGTCTCCGATCCGAGCTGCTATTTCTATAAACCCATCCGATCCGAGCTGCTATTTCTATAAACCCATCCGAGCTGCTATTTCTATAAACCCGTCCGATCCGAGCTGCTCTTTTCTCCTGCCATCAGCACCGCTGCTCGTTTCACACTCGCCTCAATTGTAGCCTATCCCGTGTAGACTCCGTTTAAAACCGTAAACGTTTTTAATTTAACAATCCCACCCCTCATCTCCTCGATTTAGAGTTGCGACCTGCTCAACAGACGTCGAATAAAACAAACAACAAACGTGGCGATTTGTGTTTTAAACTATGATGGTTACATGCTACAAACGCAGAGCTAGCCTAGCCTAAATATAGCCCTCTCTTCCTCCTCCTCCTCCTCCTCCTCTCCTTCACGAGGTTACTAGCGGACAAAACCGAGTTTGTGCTTTGTATGAAAGTGTGAACGCATTTGTTTGCTAAACTTTACTAACACATAGTTTAATTCCAGTATTTTGTCACGTATTCATAGATAAACGGTCAAAACTGTTCTTAAAGGGCAGGCGCGAACAGTTTGTTATGCTAGTTTTTTTTAGGCTTTACGCTGTTTAAGATATTTATAGTTAAACAGTAAATTAATATTGCATACACAGTATGTGTTTCAGACTCTCTTTTCCTCATTTCATGAAAAAATAAATCGGTTTTCGCACAAGAACCAAATGCAAACATTTTGTTTAGTTAGCATCGTAGCATCCGCAACAACATTAGCCGCTAGCTACTAAGTTTATTTCGTTTTTAACTGCGATTGTGGTTTAACAGATAGCTATCAAGCTGCAAAATGACAAAGAGAAGGCATTAGGTCTCTTTTAAAACGATAAATTAACATCTTGTTTAAGGGTGAGATAAATAAACAGCTATTTTGGTCATTTTCTCATCAGAAAACAGCTAGAATTGCTATTTCTACGTTAAATGTTGTAATAAATAAAAGCTATAGTGTGCTGTAGAAAAGATGCTGCTGCTGAGGGTTATTAAACAGACAACACAACTGAGCATGTGCTCTTAAAAGGGCAACAGCGCCCGGGACCACTGCTGCAGATTGAGTGGGAAGCCATAACTGGGTCATGTTTTAGCTGCAGATGAGTTGATATGTGACTTAGTTACCACACAATATAGCTAGAAGATAAACAGGTTACGTAACATGAAAATGCATTGGCCGCCTAGGTTCAAAAACACCTAGCTGATTGTTTTTTTGTGATCACAGTGGCATAAAAAGTGACTTCCTGTCACATTTTTATTGTAACTTTGAAGATGTTTGTATTTGCAAAATGCTAGAACGTAGCTTCAAATCCCTTTCTATTATTTTGATGCACATGCACTTATTTAACATAGCAAAATTAATGTAAAGGTAGAAAGACCCCAAAGACACAAAGTGGTTTTTGTAAATTAAAAAAAAGAGAGCTTAGATGTCACATATGGACCAAGTCTTACTGCAGATGGATGCTGAAGATATGTGCACGAGAGTTTGTGAGCTGTCTCTTTAAATCACACAGCCTCAAATTTTGATCACATGCAGCCTTTACCACAGACCCAACACTTTGAGGTTTCCTTTACAGAGAGGTTTCATGCTTTCGGTTGCTTGTTGATCTCACTTTTGCTCTGCTTACTGTGTCAACGACTGCCCCTGAGGCTCATCTCCACAGTCCTGGCAGAGGACACTGGGGCAGGAGGGCAGCATTTCTTTAGCTTGGCAGCCTCGCTGCATTCACAAACACAAAAAGAGGTGATGGGCCAGCCTGAAAAACAGGATGAAAGTGCTGATCATGTGACTCGGCTGAGCACAATGTCACAATTCCTCTGTTAAATCAGTCACTGTGATTCTTTTCGCTCTGATTCAGCTGTTTGATAATGTTGGACAGCTAGTTTTACCATTTAGAGGTACTCCAGCTAATATTTTGGTGACATATAATAACATTTTATGTTTTTGTGAAGCACAAGTGAATTGTTTTCCCATTGCGTGGAGAATAATATCTCTGCTTGTCTTCCAAAACTCCTGTACTAGTTATCTAAATACACAATACACAAATACAAAAGTATCTCTTTTAATTACCGCTTTTAATGCTTTGTAGTGGTTTCTGTCACGCACGCTATATTTATGTGTTGCAAAGTTCACAGTTCCTCATTAAAAGGATGTATTATTTAACTAAGAGCAGGTTTGGTCAGATGTTGCTTCTGGAGACTCTTTTACCAGGATTTGGAGGTTGAGCTTTTGCAAAGATTGGAGAATTTATTTATTTTTTCGCTGAAAATCTGGGCCAAGTTTGGCGTTTATTGACACCTTTGACTCTGGCATGCAGGATGTGGGCTAATCGCGGTCTGGAAATGGTGGCTTTGTATTTTGTGTGTCTCAGAAAACCAGACTCCAAGTTTAATGTTAACTTGGCTTAGGCTTGGGCCAGCTGTGGCCCACCTTTGGGCCTCGTCAGGAATAAGGAAAGTAAGCCAGAGCTGCGACAAGAAAAGCTCTCGTGTGGGATGTTATTAAAGGAATTTGCAAGGCTGTTAGTTGAGAAGATGATATTTTTCTTGTGTGATGGAAGGATGCTCGTGGCGTTGGAGATGCGGGGGTGACTGCTTGCATGTCATTAATGGTTGACCAAAGTTTTCCACATCAATGATGCAGAACGTGCAGTGAATGCAGAAAGAATTCGGGTAGGATATAGATGAACCTATTTTTCCTGAAGCAGAGGTAAAAAGTCTACACTGTTAGCTAAAACATTACATTTATTTATATATAATGTTATTTTGCTGATTAATTAATAGCATTAGTTAATGTGTTAATTGAATACAATTTTTTGTTTGTTTTTTAATGAAAATGTATTTTAGTTGTAATGCACTAATTTAAATTTAAGTTAATTTAATTACATTTTTTATGTAATTAATTTGATATAATCTAAGTGTTTGTCAATGTTTTTAATGTATTTATTCTTTTTAATGTTATTTCATTGTAATGTAATTTTAAATATAAAACATGTAATTAGATTTTATTTTTATTGCTTTTTTCGTCATTTTGTTTTGTTTTGTTTTAAAGTGTAGCATAATAATACTTTAAACATTGTGTAGTATTTCACCCTAAACTAAAAGTAATGAATTGTTAATTAAATAAAGATATTTTGCTGTGTTGGCACACTTTAACCCATTGTGCTATTTTCCTAATTGTAGCAATATATTCTGAACGAGAAGTGAATTTAAAGCAGTTTGTTAGCAATAAAATCTTAAGCCTTCTATTCCATTATTTTTAGGATCTGCTCTCGGTGCCTGCGTTGTGTCTAAGTGGATTGCGAGGCGTTCCTCAGAGGTCCTGGTGACCTGGAAAGGTTTATTTTGGGCTCTCTCTTCAACCCTTCAGCATCATGGGAATTTATCTGAGGGTAGGTGCAGCACTTGAGGTACTATTGTGATTCGAAGCCCCGAAGCTATTTTATGACCATGCTGCAGTCCTCATCATGTTGAACATTCGAACAGAAAGGTTTTAATGCAACAAAACTGTTTGTTCATCTAACAAGTCTTGCTCTGCACAACGGAAGCATTTAAGCTGAACAAAGACAATGCAAGACACAGTTTGTGTTGACCACCGAGCCACCGAGCGAAGCACATCATGTGTGTCCACCTCAGGGCTCGCACGAGCTATATACGGAGTACACTGTAAACCTGAATGTTGTAAATAACTAATCAACTGGATTTCATCCATCCATCCATTTGGTTCTCGGTTCTCTTCCCTTTCAGGGGTCTCCACAGAGGAATGAACCCCAACTCTTCTGGAATATGTTTTATGCGGCGGATGCCCTTCCAGCCGCAACCCATCGCTGGGAAACATCCACACACTCATTCATTCTCACTCAAACACTACGAACAATCGTTTTTACTCAATTCTCTTATTCCGCCTATCTTTGTTCTTGTGGGGGATAACCCTTGTGTGGTGTTCATATTATTGTTACTCAGGCGGTGTTTGAGTAACCCTTGTGTGGTGTTCATATTATTGTTACTCAGGCGGTGTTTGAGTAACCCTTGTGTGGTGTTCATATTATTGTTACTCAGGCGGTGTTTGAGTAACCCTCGTGTGGTGTTCATATTATTGTTACTCAGACGGTGTTTGAGTAACCCTCGTGTGGTGTTCATATTATTGTTACTCAGGCGGTGTTTGAGTAACCCTTGTGTGGTGTTCATATTATTGTTACTAACTCAGGTGGTGTTTGAGTAAACCCTTGTGTGGTGTTCATATTATTGTTACTCAGGCGGTGTTTGAGTAACCCTCGTGTGGGTGTTTCATATTATTGTTACTCAGGCGGTGGTTTGAGTAACCCTCGTGTGTGTGTTCATATTATTGTTACTCAGGCGGCTGTTTGAGTAACCCTTGTGTGGTGTTCTTATTATTGTTACTCAGAGGCGGTGTTTGAGTAACCCTCGTGTGGTGTTCATATTATTGTTACTCAGAGCGGTGTTTGAGTAAACCCCTCGTGTGGTGTTCATATTATTGTTACTCAGGCGGTGTTTGAGTAAACCCTCGTTGGTGTTTATATTATTGTTACTCAGGCGGTGGTTTGGAGTAACCCTTGTGTGGTGTTTCATATTATTGTTACTCAGGCGGTGTTTGAGTAACCCTTGTGTGGTGTTCATATTATTGTCACTCAGGCGGTGTTTGAGGAACCCTTGTGTGGTGTTCATATTATTGTTACTCAGGCGGTGTTTGAGTAACCCTTGTGTGGGTTCATATTATTGTTACTCAGGCGGTGTTTTGAGTAACCCTTTGTGTGTTCATATTATTGTTACTCACGGCGGTGTTTGAGTAACCACTTGTGGTGGTTTTCATATTATTGTTACTCAGGCGGTGTGTTTGAGTAACCCTTGTGTGGTGTTCTTATTATTGTTACTCAGGCGGCATTTGAGTAACCCTTGTGTGGTGTTTATATTATTGTTACTCAGGCGGTGTTTGAGTAACCCTCGTGTGGTGTTCATATTATTGTTACTCAGGCCGGTGTTTTGAGTAACCCTTGTGTGGTGTTTATTATTGTTACTCAGGCGGTGTTTGAGTAACCCTTGTGTGGTGTTCATATTATTGTTACTCAGGCGGTGTTTGAGTAACCCTTGTGTGGTGTTCATATTATTGTTACTCAGGCGGTGTTTGAGTAACGCTTGTGTGGTGTTCATGTTATTGTTACTCAGGCGGTGTTTGAGTAACCCTGTGGTGTTCATATTATTGTTACTCAGGCGGTGTTTGAGTAACCCTGTGTGGTGTTCATATTATTGTTACTCAGGCGGTGTTTGAGTAACCCTTGTGTGGTGTTCATATTATTGTTACTCAGGCGGTGTTTGAGTAACCCTTGTGTGGTGTTCATATTATTGTTACTCAGGCGGTGTTTGAGTAACCCTTGTGTGGTGTTCATATTATTGTTACTCAGGCGGTGTTTGAGTAACCCTTGTGTGGTGTTCATATTATTGTTACTCAGGCGGTGTTTGAGTAACCCTCGTGTGGTGTTCATATTATTGTTACTCAGGCGGTGTTTGAGTAACCCTTGTGTGGTGTTCATATTATTGTTACTCAGGCTGTGTTTGAGTAACCCTTGTGTGGTGTTCATATTATTGTTACTCAGGCTGTGTTTGAGTAACCCTTGTGTGGTGTTCATATTATTGTTACTCAGGCGGTGTTTGAGTAACCCTTGTGTGGTGTTCATATTATTGTTACTCAGGCGGTGTTTTAGTAACCATTGTGTGGTGTTCATATTATTGTTACTCAGGCTGTGTTTGAGTAACCCTTGTGTGGTGTTCATATTATTGTTACTCAGGCGGTGTTTAGTAACCCTCGTGTGGTGTTCATATTATTGTTACTCAGGCGGTGTTTGAGTAACCCTTGTGTGGTGTTCATATTATTGTTACTCAGGCGGTGTTTGATTAACCCTTGTGTGGTGTTCATATTATTGTTACTCAGGCGGTGTTTGAGTAACCCTCGTGTGGTGTTCATATTATTGTTACTCAGGCGGTGTTTGAGTAACCCTTGTGTGGTGTTCATATTATTGTCACTCAGGCGGTGTTTGAGTAACCCTTGTGTGGTGTTCATATTATTGTTACTCAGGCGGTGTTTGAGTAACCCTCGTGTGGTGTTCATATTATTGTTACTCAGGCGGTGTTTGAGTAACCCTCGTGTGGTGTTCATATCATTGTTACTCAGGCGGTGTTTGCGGGTCTCGTGGACCCATTGCCTTTTGCAGATTTTAATTCACCCAATCAAAACATTTTATGTTAAAAAATTAAACAATATTTCCTTTAGCCAAGAAACAAGTGATATAAACAGCAAATATACTTTATTTATTGTTCTTTAACCTGATTTCTTCACGTTTAGAATTTGAACCATGTGTGGTGTTCTCATTATTGTTACTCAGGTGGTGTTTGAGTAACCCTCGTGTGGTGTTCATATTATTGTTACTCAGGCGGTGTTTGAGTAACCCTCGTGTGGTGTTCATATCATTGTTACTCAGGCGGGTGTTTGCGGGTCTCGTGGACCCATTGCCTTTTGCAGATTTTAATTCACCCAATCAAAACATTTTATGTTAAAAAATTAAACAATATTTCCTTTAGCCAAGAAACAAGTGATATAAACAGCAAATATACTTTATTTATTGTTCTTTAACCTGATTTCTTCACGTTTAGAATTTGAACCATGTGTGGTGTTCTCATTATTGTTACTCAGGTGGTGTTTGAGTAACCCTCGTGTGGTGTTCATATTATTGTTACTCAGGCGGTGTTTGAGTAACCCTTGTGTGGTGTTCATATTATTGTTACTCAGGTGGTGTTTGAGTAACCCTCGTGTGGTGTTCATATTATTGTTACTCAGGTGGTGTTTGAGTAACCCTCGTGTGGTGTTTTAATTCACACAATCACACAATTTTATTCTGAAATGTAAAATGTTCTGTTTATGTGTGATTTATGTTTGTGTGTGAAGAGAGAATTAAGGTAAAGTATCTACCATTTTCACACTTTAACATCCACCCGAACACCTTGAGTGTAATATAAACGTGTAGGGGGGTTTGATAATGTTTTTCACAGGAAATGAGCCAAGCCCAGAGAATCTCAGCTTCAAATAATAAATGCTTGTTTAATTTTTCTTCTGATGAAAACTAAAAATGGGTCCCACAGACCCGAACACCACACAAGGGTTAAGTAACTCGTAATGTGTTCTGGTACAAACACTGTCGCTTCGAGTAAAGCAACACAACTGTCTCTGTTGCCCTTTTAAGAGCTGTTTTGGCTCTGCACGTGCTTTCCATATATGGAGGCTGTCCGATAGTAACCTCGCGCATCGCTATAAAAGCTTGGAGGAGAGAAAAGAGGTCCGTCCAGAAGAGCACGCAGCACCTCCAGCCGTTCATCTCTTCTCTGAAGGATTTACAGTTTCGTTTGGAAGAAGGATTACAAGTTTGGAGGCAGAGATCGGTAAGAACAGCAAGTTTTCTCTCACGTTTTTACGCGTAATAACGTTTTTACGCGTTATGGGTGCGTGTTTTTTCACCCGACTTTAAATCTAAATATGCAAATGCGCATAGGTGATTACATGTGTAACAATAGTCCTCTGAGACTGCGCACTGATTGTTGTGATGTCTGCGATGTAAAAGTGGAATGAAGCGCACAAAGGGGTCCATCATGACGCGCTTGTTTACGCGCTCCGTTATAACGCAGCGAAGCCTCCGCGTGAGGTGTTTATGTTAAAAACTTGTGCTTGTTTACGCATTTGTTGCTCTCGAGTGCTGCAGAGAGAGTGAGATCTGGAAGAGAGCGAACAAAGCGCTCGAGCATCCGTGGAAACCGAGTCTGGCTGAGATGACCGCGAGTAACCTCTCCTCTGCGGAACAATGAGAAGCGCGTTCGCGTCTCTCTGCGATCTTTAATATTTATTTATTTTTTTCATAGTGATATCACCCGCGAAGAGCTTTGTGTTTGTGTTGGATGAGGTGTTAAAGTGTGTTCATTTTGTGAGTTTGGTGACAAAGGTTGTAAACAACATATGCGTGCGGGGGCTGCTCAGCATTACATCATGTTAGAGAAAGAGTCTTCTTTTTCAGGGTTTTCAGGATTTTGAGGGTGAAATTAATGTCGAGTCCAGGAAGTTTGGTGTTTGTTTTGTTCTGAAAGGCACGATGCGTGTGGGAAGGCTGCGATAAAAGTGGTAAACAGGCTGAAAAACGGGGAAAACGCCTTGTACACTAGGGGCGCTGTTTCTGAAAAACAGTCGCTTTGAGAGAAAAGGTTTTACTGAGTGATTGAGTACAATTAAAAGAACACAAACGCTTCCGAAGCACAACAAGTGTTACAACTGTTCATGAAAGGTTAGAGAGAAAAAATAAAATGAAGAAGTAAAGAAGGAGGGAAATATATCAATGTAAGGTATATGCCTTTAATAGTCGTGTTGTATTTTTTTATAGAATTGCTTCTATTTTTCACTAGTCTCCATTGAAATGGGCAAAAAACAACAACTAATGAGTTCAACATTGTGATTAAAAACAAGTCTTAATGAATGAAAGCCTCAAAATGATTTTTTTTTGTTTTTTGAAGAGCTAGGACTATTAGAATTAATAGTCGTGTTGTATTTTTTTATAGAATTGCTTCTATTTTTCACTAGTCTCCATTGAAATGGGCAAAAAACAACAACTAATGAGTTCAACATTGTGATTAAAAACAAGTCTTAATGAATGAAAGCCTCAAAATTAAAATTTTTTTGTTTTTTGAAGAGCTAGGACTATTAGAATCATTAATCACTTCGCATTTTTCAACGTTTTAACCTTTTATATTTGTATGCAGCATCCTGTCTATGAAAATAAAAGATTTCTACAGAGAAAATGAATAAAGAGATTATTAAATTGATGGTCTGTAAAGGCTTTAAACTTTTTGCCTCTTTCAAATGTAATAATTTGGCAGCTGTCGATATGATCATGAATATATTTTATGAGCCTAAACTGGCTTTGAACTTGATCCGGACGATGAAACATGAATGAAAATAAGACATGGACATGAAAATAGAATGTCTGATATCTTTCTTAGGCAAAAAGTCCTCAAGAGGAAAAATAGTTCGTTTATTTAAAAACAAAACCAAGATAACCAGACATAAAAACTCACTTTTTTGCCCTAGTGCTGTCGTAACTTCGCATCCTGAAAGATTTTTCATCTTGACTAATAATTAATAAATCCTATTTTGATTTTAAATTTATTAATCGCACAGACTCACCTTGACCATGCTGGGAGCAAACACAAACCTAAGTTTTCTTGGTAAAACTTGACGTACTCTTTTTTTTTTTTTCTTTTCTGGACAAAGAAACGTTGGGTGCTGAAGCTACAGCGTGTAATTGTGACAGCAAAATGTCCCCGGTGGACAATTTAAGCATTGCAGGTACCTTACAAAGATTGCTTGCGCTGTCTTTTCTCTGATTTTACAAAATAATCAGCAAGTAAAACTACACAGTGTCCCAAATGCACACTCCAGACTTCATTCGAGTCCACACATTGATGATGTCTCGAAGGCTAGACCTTATTCGGGTCCTCGAGGGTGGTCTGAGGTTGTGTTTTAGGGACAGACTCGCATCTTGCTGGACGTAGAAAGAGCTCCGCTGGTGTTTACGAGTCGATGAGTCTTCATTGGATAAAAGAATTGGGACAGGATCGCACGCAAGCCGTTTTTGGCCCTTCAGGGTGATGTTTTTTTAATGTGTTTTATGCCTTCTCGTTGAGATGTTGTGCATTGTGTTACTAACACATAAACCTAGAAATGTGAAACTCATATCTGTTGCACAGTAAAGAAGTCACAGCACTTTAAACAAGTGGCACCTCCCCTCTTTGCCTCTCGACGCCCAATAGGAACTGTACCTGTAATGCCCCGACTGACCACTGGAGGCTACTCCCAGAAGTGAGCAGATTTATTATAAACCCGTCTTAAAAATGGCCAACTTTACAACTGAAAAAAAAAACTTGTGTAAAGCCTGCCACCTCAAGTTTTTTTTAAATTCTATTGCTAGTTTTATCCTTCATGACAACTCTGAGGCGTAGCATTTGTGATATTCCTTTCTTTAGCTTCTATTAGATATATCTTCTTGATAAAAGCAGCCACTCACCAAGCGCTGAGGTTTGGTTCTCATCATTTCTGATGCAGCGAAGAACCTCGTTTTGCCTGTTTTGACCCTTCTGTAGTGCTGCTTAATCACAGAGGAAGAGCTGAATCACTCAAACTCAGAACTTCGGTTGCCTTCTGTTGGAACCTATGGGTGACACCACACGCGCTAGCTCCACCTTAAATCCAGTCAATGGTTTAAAGGCATTACTAAGCTGCAGCAGAACATTTTACTCACACCATGCATGGTGTTCTTAACACTTCATGGTGTGTTCGAGATAAAACAAAGGAGTTAAAGATAAACTACTGCACACGCTTAATGAGCAAACAATCATCTTATCTTCAAGAGCAGATAAAGAGCATCGGTTCAGTCAGATCCAGCGGTCAGACTGATAGCGGGCGGTTTGCTCATCTCAAAGCCCCGCTCAGATAAAGGTGGTGTGAGCTGGGCTTGTTTCGGGAGCATCACAGCGCTGAGCATCACGGCTCTCTTCTCTCGTGTGCTTGTTCTCCTGGCAGCTTCGGAGACGCAGAGCGGATCCGTGGAGAGATGGCGGTCTCCACTCAGCTGGGTTTGCTCCTGTGGAAGAACTTCACCTGCAGACGGAGGCAGACGGTGAGTTTCTACGCTCTCAGGCTGTAACAAACGTGGAGTACCATTTACTCCAAAAGAGTTTCGCTTTTTCACCTAAAAATGTGAGTTTTTTTTATAGAATTCTCAAGTAAAAATGAACCACAGCGAAATTGTGTTGACTCTTTAGTATATGTATTTTGCTTAAGTAACGCGAATGCTTTAGCACAATAATTCGAGTTATCTTAAGCGTTTTACTTGAATTCTTTTATTACAATTTTTACAACTGAGAACATCTTACTTGAATTGTTAACTTTCGCTGCGTTTGATTAGATGCTGAACACCGAGTAAATATTACTTTGTATCAACATTTACAAATATGTTTTAATAACAATAAATGACAAAGAAACTGTCTTATTATTTTTACCTGAAAGATCAACATTATGAGATAAACATTTATTTGTATGATTTATGTGATAGTTTGACGTTATATCATAAAACTGGATTTTGTTTGGTGAAAGTTTAACGCTATAAGTTAAAACTGTCATTTTATTTTACTTTTGCTTTTATATGTAGTTTAACCTAATATCATGAACCTTAATTAAATTTTTTGTTTATTTGAAAGTTTATATATTTTCCTGAAAGTTGTACTTGATGAGGTAAAGGTTTATATTTATGTTGAAAGTTTAGAGAAAATATCATAAAACGGCGTTTTCCGTTATAAGTTAAAATCGAACTTTTAACTTTGTATGTGACAGCTTATCAAACAACTACATAAAAAACAAGAGAAAGTTTAACTTTAAATTGTGAAACTGAAATGTTTTATGTGAAAGTTTAATGTTAGGACGTAACACTACACTTCTGTTTTTAGGAAAAAGTATATGGTTAAAATGCAATTATTTTAATTTTTTTTATTAAAGTTACAACTCATACTGAAAATAATGTATAAAATGTAAAATATAATAATAATAATAAAATATAATGTGTAAAATATATAAATATTTTAATGTACATATTTGGAATAAAGACAAAACTATGCATAAAAATGTTGTTGATCTAAAATGTAAAGATTTGAACTTAATTTAAAATTGAAGATTTTTTGTAGCAGTAAAAATAGAGAGATCTGCTCCAATCGATCTTTGACTCTTTCTAAGAATCTTAAATGTTTTTGTGTGCCATATTGGTTGAAAAACACGCGTGGGCGTAATTCTACCGAACTAATTGAGCAAGATGAGAAAGATGTCAACACGCCGCCGAGCGTCGCGAGGAACTGGATCTTCTGAAGAAGAGAATCTGAGGAAGCGTGAAGGTCTGAATTAAACGGTTCCTCTGTGTTCTTTCTGTCCCAGATTCAGCTGCTGGTCGAGATCATTTGGCCTCTCTTCATCTTCTTCATCCTGATCTCGGTCAGGTTCTTCTATCCACCTCACGAGCAGCACGAGTGTAAGATCACGTTCCCCTAAAACTTCACCTCTTGAGCTTTGCTTTGTGCCCGAAAGCCCTCGCGTCACGTTGTTTGGACAGGTTTCTCCCGCCGTCACGTTGGCTTGTTTGGTTCGACTGTTAATATTTGTTCCTCTTTGGAACTCACGGTGTCCTCTCGTAGAGGGTCAGGGACAGGAGAGCAGCTCCAGGAACAGGGCGAAATGATATCACAAGTTTCTTGCAGCATGACGAGTCCTGAACTCTGCACCCATATTCTAAATCCCACTATTTCTGGAGTTTCCAATACGTGACACATCGCAAGTTCTCTAATCCGCAAACTTCCCCCGCAGTTGAGTTCCTGTAAACGAATCTCTCTTCAGAGTTTAATATCTGAACACAAAAAGCAAACAGTAGGAGGGTGAAGATACAGCGCGGTAGATCTGGTTCAGGGAAAATGAACCCGTTAAATAAACACTTTTCTCTCGGGAGAAGGTTCCCATGTTGAATTCGTGCTCTGGAGATCGGGTGATTCTCTTCTGCTGATGGTTTTTCATCCCAAGAGTTTATAAATCACGTAACAGAACCGTCGAAGAGCGCCGGATAAAAGGGTTTCATTCATTTAAAAGCAGGGTTTCAAAAGCATCCGCTTTCCAAGATAATTCAGTCAAATCCTAGGCTGGATTTCTGTTTATTGTATTTATTACAAGTGAAAATCACAAAGTAAGGTTTTATTTCAAATAGAATCAACTTGCTTTGATTAGATAGCTCTCGGTGGGAGTTGGCATTATCCTCAAATGTTGAAATTAGTTTTTTCAATAATTAAAACATATTTATTTTAACAATTAATGTTTTCACGTAAACGTGTACTTTTTGTTATATTGCAACGCATGCTCTCAATTAAAAATGTAATCTTTTAGGTACATTTTAACTCAAGCATTTACAAAAAAAAATCCTGAAATTATTTTATAACAGTCCAGTTTTTAAATCTTTAGGTAAATTTTTTACTTTATAACATAAAAATTTACTTTATTTTTGTTCCTAAAAGTTGATTGATATAGCGTTACATGGCTTTTTAACGTTTTTAGGTCAAATTTAAACCTCATAACGTATAACCAATTAGATTTACCTAAAAATGTTACGTTATCACGTAACTTCATTTTTATGTTTTTAGATAAAAGTTTTACATTAAAACACAAAATATTACTTTTATATTTTTATCTAAACGTTTATCATTGAAGCATAAATTAGCATTTTTACAATTTTAGGTAAAGTTTAACATCAAAATGTAAAATTTTGCACGTAAAAGCGTTACGTGACCCTAAAAGTAGAACATATGAGGTTAAAAGGGTTACGTGACCCTAAAAGTAGAACATACGAGGTTAAAAGTGTTACGTGACCCTAAAAGTAGAACATATGAGGTTAAAAGTGTTACGTGACCCTAAAAGTAGAACATATGAGGTTAAAAGGGTTACATGACCCTAAAAGGAGAACATATTAGGTTAAAAGTGTTACGTGACCCTAAAAAGAGAACATATGAGGTTAAAAGTGTTACGTGACCCTAAAAGTAGAACATATGAGGTTAAAAGGGTTACATGACCCTAAAAGTAGAACATACGAGATTAAAAGTGTTACGTGACCCTAAAAGTAGAACATATAAGGTTAAGAGCGTTACGTGACCCTAAAAGTAGAACATATGAGGTTAAAAGGGTTACGTGACCCTAAAAGTAAAACATATGAGGTTAAAAGGGTTACGTGACCCTAAAAGTAGAACATATGAGGTTAAAAGCGTTACGTGACCCTAAAAGTAGAACATATGAGGTTAAAAGCGTTACGTGACCCTAAAAGGAGAACATATTAGGTTAAAAGTGTTACTTGACCCTAAAAGTAGAACATATAAGGTTAAAAGTGTTACGTGACCCTAAAAGTAGAACATATAAGGTTAAAAGTGTTACGTGACCCTAAAAGTAGAACATACGAGATTAAAAGTGTTACGTGACCCTAAAAGTAGAACATATGAGGTTAAAAGTGTTACGTGACCCTAAAAGTAGAACATATAAGGTTAAAAGTGTTACGTGACCCTAAAAGTAGAACATATAAGGTTAAAAGTGTTACGTGACCCTAAAAGTAGAACATATGAGGTTAAAAGCGTTACGTGACCCTAAAAGTAGAACATATGAGTTTAAAAGCGTTACGTGACCCTAAAAGTAGAACATATGAGGTTAAAAGGGTTACGTGACCCTAAAAGTAGAACATATGAGGTTAAAAGCGTTACGTGACCCTAAAAGGAGAACATATTAGGTTAAAAGTGTTACGTGACCCTAAAAGTAGAACATATAAGGTTAAAAGTGTTATGTGACCCTAAAAGTAGAACATATAAGGTTAAAAGTGTTACGTGACCCTAAAAGTAGAACATACGAGATTAAAAGTGTTACGTGACCCTAAAAGTAGAACATATGAGGTTAAAAGCGTTACGTGACCCTAAAAGGAGAACATATTAGGTTAAAAGTGTTACGTGACCCTAAAAGTAGAACATATAAGGTTAAAAGTGTTACGTGACCCTAAAAGTAGAACATACGAGATTAAAAGTGTTACGTGACCCTAAAAGTAGAACATATGAGGTTAAAAGCGGTACGTGACCCTAAAAGTAGAACATACGAGATTAAAAGTGTTACGTGACCCTAAAAGTAGAACATATGAGGTTAAAAGCGTTACGTGACCCTAAAAGTAGAACATATAAGGTTAAAAGTGTTACGTGACCCTAAAAGTAGAACATATAAGGTTAAAAGTGTTACGTGACCCTAAAAGTAGAACATACGAGATTAAAAGTGTTACGTGACCCTAAAAGTAGAACATATGAGGTTAAAAGCGGTACGTGACCCTAAAAGTAGAACATACGAGATTAAAAGTGTTACGTGACCCTAAAAGTAGAACATATGAGGTTAAAAGCGGTACGTGACCCTAAAAGTAGAACATACGAGATTAAAAGTGTTACGTGACCCTAAAAGTAGAACATATGAGGTTAAAAGCGGTACATGACCCTAAAAGTAGAACATACGAGATTAAAAGTGTTACGTGACCCTAAAAGTAGAACATATGAGGTTAAAAGCGTTACGTGACCCTAAAAGTAGAACATATGAGGTTAAAAGCGGTACGTGACCCTAAAAGTAGAACATATGAGGTTAAGAGTGTTACGTGACCCTAAAAGAAGAACATACAAGGTTAAGAGCGTTACGTGAAATGGACACAATCACAAAGTACTGCTTACTTTCATTAAATTAAACTTACAATCATTCACTTTAATCACTTAAAGGTTATCCATGAACACGGTTCTCTTCCTTTATCCCAGGCCACTTCCCCAATAAGGCCATGCCCTCAGCGGGCACGCTCCCATGGGTTCAGGGCATCATCTGCAACGCCAACAACCCCTGCTTCCGCTACCCCACGCCCGGAGAGACGCCTGGGGTTGTGGGGAACTTCAACGACTCCATGTAAGTTCTTCACCTGCACCTACAAGTCCTCTTATATCCTGCAGACGACGCTCCCTTCACATACGTCTCTCTCGTTATTTACAGCATCTCCCGACTGTTCACCGATGCCAAGAAAATCCTCCTCTACAGCCAGCAAGACAAGAGCCTCGAGGGCTTCAAAGGGCTCGTGCGGGCCTTGAGGAGGCTCCAGAGGAACACTGAAGGTAGGCTTTGCTCATTGAAAGCTTCCACTAAACTTCCAAACTGCAAAAAGTCGTGGAGAGTATTAAACGGCTAATCTGATAAACATTTTATTTTATGACGCTAGGGTTATAATATGTGTTTGTGTCGTTGTCGTCAGAAGTGGTTGACCAATAACGTCAATGTTTCTCTGTGACCTGGTGCATTCTGGGAAATGTAGTTCTTTCTGATTATATGGGAATACATTGAATATATGTTGTCGTTTCCACCTGTGTGGAGTTTAGCATTTATTTAGTTTATTTTGAGATCAAAAGTTTTGCTTTTTGATGCATATGTGTAGCTCAACAGGTATTCTCTGCACAGCCAGTGAAACATTCCTACATTCCTAGAGTTGCGTTCGGTCATGCTGGAAGCACATCCTGCTCTTAAACATTAAGAGTGTTTAGTTCTTCTAAGGATGGTTTCATGATTGTCGTGGCTTGGACTGTGAGCTTATCACTGGTCCTTGGTTAGCTGTGGGACACCTCTAAGCGTGTCCTGAGCGTAGCTGGAGGTGATTAATGAGTGTGTAGAGAGGCTTGTGGGAGCTCGGGCTCCTCACAGCCGAGAGCGCTTTAATGAATCCTCCCACAGGAGTTTCTGTGTGCATCTGGGGCTGCAGGAGCCGGATACTTGCCTGACTCAGCTCGGATTAGAGGATCTCGAGGGTCACGGCGGTTAAATCTAATTATTCTATCCCTCGAGGATGCTTGTTTCATGTTTGCCGGCCAGAATGTGGTTGAACTGGGTGTGATTACCTCCTTCCTCAAGGCTTCTATGCGTAGGGACATTTTTGTGTGGTGTTAAACGGGTTCGAATCAATGTGTATTGAAGTTGCTTGTTTTTAATTCTCATTTGAGTGCATTTACATCGAACATGTGCTCGGATACTCATTTTTGAACAAAGAGTTTGCACAAGAAAGAATTCTCCAGATTATTAAATCAAGGAGCTTTATTTGGTTTCTTGTATTTACTGGAAAGATTTCAAGGGTGCCAATGTATTGCTGACAAATGTAGCTTTTTGGGGACTCTAAACAGTGAAGAATATTTGCTTCTGACTTATAAAATAGAATTCAATCTCTTTTCATAAAAGATCAAATTAAAAGTTAAAATAAAAACAAATGTAAACTAAATCTCATAAAGCAATGCTACTGATTTGTCAATAGCAATATTTAAATATTAAACAAAAATAAAACTACAAATAAAACAATAATGCATATTTTTTTATTTTTAAATAAAAATAAGTAAACATTTTGATATTAAAATATATACATTATTATAATAATAATAAATTAATATTAAAACAGAAGAAAATGACAAAAAATTTATATAAAATATTTCTATTATGCTTGAAAAACATAAAGATAAAAAATGTAATAAAAAAAACAATTAAACATATTATTTATACCAATAAATAAATAAAAGAAATATTAAAATGGTAAAATAATGAAATAATTTTATTGACAATTCAAATCATTTTTAAAACAAAATAAACCTAAATTAAATGAAAATGCGATTCAGTTTAGTTCTCAAAAATCATTGATGTTTTATTTTTACTTTGAATTCGTTGACTTAATGCTATTAAATTATAAAGCGGCAACAAATGTGCAAATGCTAGACTCATATTGAAGTTTTCAAAACAAAACGTGGGCTTATTAAATCAAAAACTAAATCTGCTGCAGAGCTTCAGCTGCACAAACTCTGTTTGTGTTGCTTTTAAATTGAATTTCAGCTCTTAGAAAGCATCTGCGCTCTGCTGAGAGGTTCTGCATCCTGCTGTGCATCGAGAAGGCCTCTGATCACTCTAAACTAAACTCTGTAGGAACAGCGTTCTCTCTCGCAGGACTCTCTCCTCGAGCTGTGAAACCTTTGAGAACTCGTTTCCCGTAATCGAGTCAAAGATGGCCACGAACGCCCTACAGTCCCCCGCAGAGACAGACTCAAACCAGTTCCTCTTTTCGAATGTTCTGACGTGCAGCACAGCGAGCTCGGAGAGGAACCGTGCCAGATCTGCTTCTGCTCTGGTGTGGCCCCCATCCTGACGTTACCGGGGCGACTCTCAGGATGAGCTCAGGACTCTGGTGTGGCCTCCGTCCTGACGTTACCGGGGCGACTCTCAGGATGAGCTCAGGACTCTGGTGTGGCCTCCGTCCTGACGTTACCGGGCGTCTCTCAGGATGAGCTCAGGACTCTGGTGTGGCCTCCGTCCTGACGTTACCGGGGCGTCTCTCAGGATGAGCTCAGGACTCTGGTATGGCCTCTGTCCTGACGTTACCGGGTGTCTCTCAGGATGAGCTCAGGACTCTGGTGTGGCTCCCGTCCTGACGTTACCGGGGCGTCTCTCAGGATGAGCTCAGGACTCTGGTGTGGCTCCCGTCCTGACGTTACCGGGACGACTCTCAGGATGAGCTCAGGACTCTGGTGTGGCCTCCGTCCTGACGTTACCGGGCGTCTCTCAGGATGAGCTCAGGACTCTGGTGTGGCCTCCGTCCTGACGTTACCGGGCGTCTCTCAGGATGAGCTCAGGACTCTGGTGTGGCCTCCGTCCTGACGTTACCGGGCGTCTCTCAGGATGAGCTCAGGACTCTGGTGTGGCCTCCGTCCTGACATTACCGGGGCGTCTCTCAGGATGAGCTCAGGACTCTGGTGTGGCCTCCGTCCTGACGTTACCGGGCGTCTCTCAGGATGAGCTCAGGACTCTGGTGTGGCCTCCGTCCTGACGTTACTGGGCGTCTCTCAGGATGAGCTCAGGACTCTGGTGTGGCCTCCGTCCTGACGTTACCGGGCGTCTCTCAGGATGAGCTCAGGACTCTGGTGTGGCCTCCGTCCTGACGTTACCGGGCGTCTCTCAGGATGAGCTCAGGACTCTGGTGTGGCCTCCGTCCTGACATTACCGGGCGTCTCTCAGGATGAGCTCAGGACTCTGGTGTGGCCTCCGTCCTGACGTTACCGGGCGTCTCTCAGGATGAGCTCAGGACTCTGGTGTGGCCTCCGTCCTGACGTTACCGGGGCATCTCTCAGGATGAGCTCAGGACTCTGGTGTGGCTCCCGTCCTGACGTTACCGGGGCGACTCTCAGGATGAGCTCAGGACTCTGGTGTGGCCTCCGTCCTGACGTTACCGGGGCGACTCTCAGGATGAGCTCAGGACTCTGGTGTGGCCTCCGTCCTGACGTTACCGGGGCGACTCTCAGGATGAGCTCAGGACTCTGGTGTGGCCTCCGTCCTGACGTTACCGGGCGTCTCTCAGGATGAGCTCAGGACTCTGGTGTGGCCTCCGTCCTGACGTTACCGGGGCGTCTCTCAGGATGAGCTCAGGACTCTGGTATGGCCTCTGTCCTGACGTTACCGGGTGTCTCTCAGGATGAGCTCAGGACTCTGGTGTGGCTCCCGTCCTGACGTTACCGGGGCGACTCTCAGGATGAGCTCAGGACTCTGGTGTGGCCTCCGTCCTGACGTTACCGGGGCGACTCTCAGGATGAGCTCAGGACTCTGGTGTGGCCTCCGTCCTGACGTTACCGGGGAAACTCTCAGGATGAGCTCAGGACTCTGGTGTGGCCTCCGTCCTGACGTTACCGGGGCATCTCTCAGGATGAGCTCAGGACTCTGGTGTGGCCTCCGTCCTGACATTACCGGGGCGTCTCTCAGGATGAGCTCAGGACTCTGGTGTGGCCTCTGTCCTGACGTTACCGGGGCAACTCTCAGGATGAGCTCAGGACTCTGGTGTGGCCTCCGTCCTGACGTTACCGCGGCATCTCTCAGGATGAGCTCAGGACTCTGGTGTGGCCTCCGTCCTGACGTTACCGGGGCGACTCTCAGGATGAGCTCAGGACTCTGGTGTGGCCTCCGTCCTGACATTACCGGGGCGTCTCTCAGGATGAGCTCAGGACTCTGGTGTGGCCTCTGTCCTGACGTTACCGGGGCGACTCTCAGGATGAGCTCAGGACTCTGGTGTGGCCTCCGTCCTGACGTTACCGGGGCATCTCTCAGGATGAGCTCAGGACTCTGGTGTGGCTCCCGTCCTGACGTTACCGGGGCGTCTCTCAGGATGAGCTCAGGACTCTGGTGTGGCTCCCGTCCTGACGTTACCGGGGCGACTCTCAGGATGAGCTCAGGACTCTGGTGTGGCCTCCGTCCTGACGTTACCGGGCGTCTCTCAGGATGAGCTCAGGACTCTGGTGTGGCTCCCGTCCTGACGTTACCGGGGCGACTCTCAGGATGAGCTCAGGACTCTGGTGTGGCCTCCGTCCTGACGTTACCGGGGCGACTCTCAGGATGAGCTCAGGACTCTGGTGTGGCCTCCGTCCTGACGTTACCGGGCGTCTCTCAGGATGAGCTCAGGACTCTGGTGTGGCCTCCGTCCTGACGTTACCGGGGCGACTCTCAGGATGAGCTCAGGACTCTGGTGTGGCCTCCGTCCTGACGTTACCGGGGCGACTCTCAGGATGAGCTCAGGACTCTGGTGTGGCCTCCGTCCTGACGTTACCGGGCGTCTCTCAGGATGAGCTCAGGACTCTGGTGTGGCCTCCGTCCTGACGTTACCGGGGCATCTCTCAGGATGAGCTCAGGACTCTGGTGTGGCCTCTGTCCTGACGTTACCGGGGTGACTCTCAGGATGAGCTCAGGACTCTGGTGTGGCCTCCGTCCTGACGTTACCGGGGTGACTCTCAGGATGAGCTCAGGACTCTGGTGTGGCCTCCGTCCTGACGTTACCGGGGTGAGCTCAGGATGCGCTCCGTCACTGAGCTGGGGCTCTTGTTTCGGTGAGGAGGCTCCTACGGTGAATCAGGCCGAGGTTTAGAGAGAATGTGAATTTAGCTTTCTTCGTCTTTGATAAGCTGATAAGCAAAAGACTTGTGTTCTTTTCTTTAATTTCAAAAGCGCTATCTATCTATCACTATCACTAATACATGGTGTAAACTAAAAGGAAAAAAACACTGTAAAATGATAAATATCATCCTAAATCCATTGTAAAAAAAAATTATCCACTTAATTTACATTCAGTTTAAGGCCTAAAACATGTGAAATCATTCATCTGAACACATAATCTGGGCAGATTTTTTTTTCTTTTCCCTACAACATTTACATTTTAGCTGACCCTAAATGTCAAAACACAAATTTTGTTCCGTTTCAAACTTATAAACGAGTCTTATTTGCAGTGTTTCCTGTAAGACTGCAGTTTACAGTCCAGTATACGGCTGTGTTTATTTCCTCCTGCAGGTTTCAAACTGAAGGACTTCCTGCGCGATAAAGAATCGCTGTCAGAGTTTCTGGAGAAGAACGCCACCCTCCCCGCGCATGCAGTGAGACAGATAGTGGAGGCCAACGTCAACCTGGAGAAGGTAGATTAACCCCTTATCGTCACAAATGTCCTAAATCTGCTTCTGCTTCCACTCATGCATCTTGAGCAGTCATTAATCAATCTTGGGACTGTTATGTAACGAACGTGAACAGAAATGATCTGCTTTTGAAGCTCTCACATGCTTGTGACCTTGGGACGGGAGGCAATCGGAGACTCTGGAGCAGATGCTCTGGATCAGGGATCTCGTGCACAGCTGTTCTCAGAGCACCTTGCACGTGTGCCTTCTGAGAGAGAGCGAGAGAGAGGGAGGGAGAGAGAGGGAGAGAAAGAGAGAGAGAGAGAGAGGAGGGGGTGTTGAGTCACATGATCATTTTCCTTTTCCAGGAATACTGGAATCCAAGTGTTTATCTCAGAAAGACGTGCTTTGAGATCGAGGCACCTCTGATTATTCAGGGTCCTGGGTGCTCTCATAAGTGAAGTTGAAGCTAGTTATTTAAGGTGTTAATCTCAGACAGATGTGCTCTGAGATCTAGACACATTTTATAATTCAGAGTCCTGTGTGCTCTCAAAAAATGAGGTTGAAGCCATTTATTTAAGGTGTTTATCACATACAGAAGTGCTTTGAAATTGAGGCACTTCTGATTATTCAGGGTCCTGGTTGCTCTCAAAAATGAGGTCAAAGCCAGTTATTTAAAGTGTTTATCTCAGACAGATTTACTTTGAGATCGAGGCACCTCTGATTATTGAGGGTCCTGGGTGCTCTCAAAAATGAGGTTGAAGCCAATTATTTAAGGTGTTTATGGCAGACAGATTTACTTTGAAACTGAGGCACTTCTGATCATTCAGGGTCCTGGGTGCTCTCAAAAATGAAGTTGAAGCCAGTTATTTAAGGTGTTTATGTCAGACAGATGTGCTTTGAGAACAAGGCATCTCTGCTAATTCAGGGTCCTGGGTGCTCTCAAAAATGAGGTCAAAGCCAGTTATTTAAAGTGTTTATCTCAGACAGATTTACTTTGAGATCGAGGCACCTCTGATTATTCAGGGTCCTGGGTGCTCTCAAAAATGAAGTTGAAGCTAGTTATTTAACGTGTTAATCTCAGACAGATTTACTTTGAGATCCGAGGCATCTCTGATAATTCAGGGTCCTGGGTGCCCTCAAAAATGAGGTTGAAGTCAGTTTTTTTAAGGTGGTTTTCCTGTCTCTGTGGTGCTTTTATTCTGGGACGTATAGTGAGTGTTCTTAAGAGCTTCCTAGAGTTGCGTTTGGTCATACTGGAAGCACATCCTGTTCTTAACCGCTGAATGTGTAAAGAGGGTCGATGTTAGAGCGAGAGTGCTGATTACAATCATCCTCTACTCAATACAGTACGGAACAGTGCTCCTGTCTTTCCTTGAGTGTGAGCGACTGCTGCTGTACGTTCCCTTTTCAAAACATCGAGCAGCTAAGTGTTTAGCAGGCCGGTCGATTCTAATCACTTTTAATATCTGAGGTTGTGTTCGTACTCTGGTCCAGGTGTGATGTTATCGAGCGTCAGACTGTAAAAAGCATCTTTTTAGGTTCAACAAGTACAAAAAACGCTTCTGGGTTTCCCTGATCCACGTTGAACGTGAGGAGCATGTTATTAAAAATATGTCTTGCCGTGATATCAGATTTCTCCACCTCCTTCCTTTTCTTCTACTTTTTCTTCCTCATTTTCGTCTCCTTCTTGTACATTTTCTACTCCTCCTCCTCCTCCTCTTTTTTCTTCTCCCTTTTCTTCTTCCTCCTCCTTTTTTCTTTTCATCTCAATCATTTTCTACTTTGTCTCCTTCTTATTTGTTTTTCTCCACTCTTTCTCGTCCCTATGTTCCTACAATGTTCTTCTCCTTTTTCCTCATTTTTTCCTTCTTCTCATTCTTCTCCCTTTTATTATTTTTTCTTCTATTCCTCCTCATGCTCCTATTTTTTTCTTCTTCATCTTTCTCCTCCTCCTTTTATCTTTTCATCTACTTGCTTTTCAACTTCTACTTCTTCTCATTCTTATTTTTTGTTACTCGCGCTCGTCCTCTTGCTCCCTCTATTATTTTTTCTTCTTCATGTTCCTCCTTTTCTCCTCCTTCTCCTTCGTATACTCATTCTCCATCTTTCCTTTCTTTCTTTTATATTCTCCTACTTCCTTTTCTTATTCCTTTTCTCCTTTTTATCCATCTCCTCCTTCTTCTTCCTCCTCCTCCTCCTTTTTAATTTTTTCTTCTCCTTGTTATTAATTTTTAATTGTTTTTCTTCTTCATCTTGCTTTTTATTTCTTCCCCTTTTCCTTTGTTTTTCATCTTTATCTTTTTCTTCACTTCCACCTTTCTCCTCTTCTTTCTTTCTTTTTTCTTCTGCTTCTTTTCCTCGTTGATTTTTCTTCTCAATCTTCTTTTTAATTTTTTTTCACTTTTCCCCTTCTTCTCTTATTTTCATTCTTCTCTTTTCACTTTTCTTCTTCTTCTTCTTCCATATATATATATTTAATCTATCTTAAAGGGCCACATGTGGGCCATGACTGGCCCGAGTCTCTTACATAGTATTTAATGTCTCATCCATTTCTTCTTTGCCATATTAAAAAAATAAGTATCTTTGTCCAACTCTTACAATATTTAACCCAGACTCTGCATTCCAATGTCCGATGAGTGCCAGATAAATGCCAAACCTGGGCCAAAATTGGTTCCACAGAATAGTTTATCTCAAGCACTTGAAGACCCTTCCTGAAGGGAAGGATTTGAGCCGTGCTTCTAACATGTTCTTACATGAAAGAGGAAAACAATCTCAGTCACCCTGAAGTCAATAGAGATTGGAGCCACACTGCAGTTCATCAAAGGACCACTTGGGGCTCACCTCATGCTAAAATGCATAACTTTACAGAACGAACACACCTAAACGCTTGATGGTTCCATACTCACAGAGTTGGCTCATTGAGTTTCTCTTGGGCCTCACAGGTGCTCATCAAAGGCTTCGGCGTTCATCTCAGAGACCTCTGCAACTCCACGTCTCTGGAAGAGTTCGTGACGATCGGCGACAAGAGCGTGTCTGATCTGACTCAAAACATCATCTGTCAGTCGTCTGCCGATTGGCTGAACAGCGCAGAGAGCCACTTCCTGTCTAACCTGGACTTCCTGAAGCCAATACGGGTGAGCGAACGCAACGTGATGAACTTTTAGAGTTTTGCTTAGTCTGAACCAAAACAATTCCAATAATAAGTAAATAGCTCGCTTTTTATCAATATTGCATTTGTGATTTAGAATGTGGCTATTTTTTCAAAGTTGTTTTTTCTTGTAATATACACAAATAATTTAGTTTTAACTGCTCCGTTCAGTTACAACAAACTGCCATTTAAAGACTTAAGAACAAAAAAATAAATGAATATAAAAATCACTCAAACTGATGGGTATGTTGAAGGTTTTGCACATTTAAGTTATTCAAAGTGTTTTTTAAACATGTGTTGAATTAACGTTTTTTTATGTTGAACGTTACACGAATGACTTTTAATACATTTTTTTTAAAGAAAAAAATGTGTTGTGTTAATAGTGCCATACAACAAACCTCTCCTCTTCAGCACTAAAGCAGTAGTTTCTACTGTTTTAACTCTGTCGATGCTGAAGCCTTCATTTATCTATAAAATATGCATTTATAATTGCATGCAAATTCATTCTTCTTTTCCCACCTGAATAAACTCCTCTTCATGTCACGTGATGTAGCATGTCATGTCATGTGACAGTGTTTTTGTAGCCTCTGCAACTTAAAATTGCAACTATATAAAAGGGAAAATAGTTTAAAGTTTTAAACAGTCTATAAAAGCTTTAGAGTTGTATACTTTAAGAAGACACAAATCGTTATGAATTTGTGTGAGTGTGTTGCTAGGGTAAAGTCTGGTTGCTATAAAGGGATAAATTCCCCTTTTAAATCCACATGAGTCATAAACCATAAACCAACCCCCTTGGCTTAATTAATTTCCTTAGCTGAGATATAGATATTTAAAAAGAGTTGCTAGGGTTAAAAATCTGGTTGCTACGGAGAGTTTGGTGACATAATAAAAAATGTAATCTTCACACTGAGCAACACAACTTAACCGCTGTTCTTTTTTTTTTTTAACAGATCTGTGAATGTGGCTGCTAGGGTAAAAAATTGGGTTGCTATGGAGGAATCAGTTTTCTTAGCTGAGATATAGATATTTAAAAATGGTTGCTAGGGTTAAAATTTGGTTGCTATGGAGAGCTTGGTGACATAATAAAATGTTCAATCTTGAAACAATGAGCAACACAACTTAACCCCTGTTTCTTACCATTTCCTAAACTTATATACAGATCTGTGAATGTGGTTGCTAAGGTAAGAAAATGGGTTGTTATGGAGGGATTGATGACATCATAAAATGTTTTGCATGTCAGTATAAGTCATACAAACCAACCCCTATGTCTTAACTGTTTTCCTTAGCTGAGATATAGATATTTAAAAATGGTTTCTAGGGTTAAAAATCTGGTTGCTATGGAGAGCTTGGTGACACAATAAAAATGTAAACCTTGACACTATGAGCAACACAACTTAACCCCTGTTTCTTACCATTTCCTAAACTTATATACAGATCTGTGAATGTGGTTGCTAGGGTAAAAAATTGGGTTGCTATGGAGGGATTGATGACATCATAAAATGTTTTGCATGTCAGTATAAGTCATACAAACCAACCCCTATGTCTTAACTCTTTTCCTTAGCTGAGATATAAATATTTTACATTGGTTGCTAGGGTAAACAGTCTAGTTGCTAACACTGTTGCATGCCTTTAAGAAGAGTACGGATGCCCTGTAATAAGAAGAGGAGTCCACCAACAAACCCAATTAGTCTCAGTCTAGGACGAGGGTATATTTTTGTGACGCGGACATGCTGAACTTTCCATACAGAATGGCATTGTGAACATTGTTAATAGGTTTGTTTATATAATCTGTGTATAAACAATTATTTCAGCATATCAGGGCATGAACGACAGCAGGGGCTCCCTGCGCTGAAATCGCTGTAAAAGACTCGTCGCTTGCTTTGTCCTGAGTTGAATGCTGACCTCTAGATTTTTACTCAACAATTTGGTTATGTAAGCAGGAGAACAGTGAGCTCTTTGACTTATTTTTCCACTAATTTTCATCGTCCTAGAACCAATAAATTGATAGCAAAGAGGAGCTTAGACACACATTAGCTTGTTATTATGTTAAAGGGGTCACAAACTAGATCAGGCTGTTTACAGATCTAATTAATTCAGATTAATTTTCATCGACCTAGAACCAATAATTTGGTAGTTATTATGTATATATATATATATATATATATATATATATATATATATATATATATATATATATATATATACCTGAAATAGTTTCAGATCAGGCTGTCTAGAATGCAAAAGTAAGTTTTAATGTAAAAATCAATAATAAATTAACAACTTACTTGTCAACTGTTAAATAACCGTTTAACACTTGTGTTTGTGGAAAATGGTTGTGGGTTTTTAATTAAGTCTGCCGTCATTTTAAAGCAAGCAAAAAAAGATTAATATTATTATCTTCAAAATGTTGAGCATGCTCAACTCTTCTGAAAAATGTATAGTTTAAAGAGGGCTGCAGAACGTCGAGGGGGAGGAGCCACATTCAGTAGCGCAACTAAATCTCCTAAACGGAATGAGATATCTTTACCAAACGTAAGATTTTTATGTTTAAGGGCTACTTCTGCCACATGACGGATGTGGTTCTCATTCAGATTTTTATGAAATTCGTTTCCTTTCTCCTTAATGCTACAAATCTTTATAAATAATAATACAAAAATAAATAAATCAACTGCACGGAGCCTCTTATTAAATATGGTGTAACCGTGCAACAAAAAAGGTATTTACATGAAGCGTAACAAATATTTCCAGGGTTTTGTTCAGATAATTTTTGCTATAAAAACCGTTTAAAATCAGGCTGTTTACAACACTAACAAATGATTTAATCAAACGCGTTTCCAGAGCTAGCTCAGATTCTTTAAGAAAGCAGACATGCTAGATTTTTAATCTTTTGGGTGTTTTGTTTTATTCAAGTCTTTTATAAAATAATGTCTGATAGTATTGTTAGTAAGGGCTTTCCTTTTGTTTGTTTTTTTTTAGAATATCAGTGGTGAAAAAATGTTGTTATGACACAAAATGTCAGAACAAAATCCTGGAGATTAGCTTTTTTTGCTCGTCGGCTACACCATTTTAAGAGAAGGCTCCGCGCTCTTAAATGGCCGTAAATCGTTCTTGACCTCCTCATGTTTATTGTTTTATGGACTTATAATACTTATTTTTTATTTATTTGCTGTTAAGAATTTATTAAGTGCAGATTTACGAAGAATCTTTCAATTAAAGAACAATATTTTGGTTATCTGTATGTTAATTATTGATGATGGGTGAAGGTCGATGTAAAGCACAATAGCTTTTATTCTTTCAAAGTCTAAAAAACAAGTATTTATTATAAATGTTCTATATCCTTTTTTTTCGGTTCCATGTAGCCATATGCATTGAGGCTAAATTGAATGTGACATAAAAATAAAGAATTTTTTTCAAGAAAAAAAGACCACTATTTTCCCAATAAACACAAGACACCAACAAGATCTAAAACGTTGTAAAACAAAAGAAAAACCCATCTAGATGCATTTTGAAGGTCTTTTTAGTATAAATATAAAAATACATTTGTGTTTTTTAAAAATGATTTCTCTGTTTTTAATAGCTAAATATTTTTGCTTTTCGATTTAAACACAATTAGAATGTCTGAAAAATGCTAAATAAATGAGGATCACTATGCAGACCGATCTAATGATGCTCTTCCGTGTGATTTTATCCCGCAGAAAGACGTCAAGTCGGACCCAAAGATTATCAAGGATGTTTCCATAGCGACAGACAGTCTGCTGGAGAGTTTGGGGGCTTTAGCTGTGGAGGTAAGTGTCCCGGAGATATCCCAGGCACTCGAGGGGGGGGGGGCTCTCAAGCCCACCCCCGGCTGCACACACCGGCTTATCAAGAAATCAGACTCTGCAGAAGTAAGCTCGGCCTGCAAGCTCGAGTGCTAAGCTCATCTAATGCGAACGGCTCGGCCATTTGAGGATGAGGAGCGTGTCTCGAAGCAGCGACGGCGCAGCCATGGGTTCCTCAGTTCCTCTTTGTTCTCGCGAGCTGAACGGGAGTAACCCGGCGGCAGCGAGGTTACTGCAGGTTGAGCTGTGTTTCTCCAGTTACTCGTCTGTTTGCGTGTCATTCTGGCCTCCAGGGCTTCCTCGTGATCGAACGAACAGAGGGTTTCTCTGTGCTTATAAAACACGGGCTGCAGATGAGTGTTCCTCTGAGGAGAGCGTGTGATAGTGTGGGCGAAACAGCTCCGATCTCACTGTGGCACACACAATGCACTTTTATTCGCTTCACTCAGGGAATTCGGTGATGTCATCCTTCACTTTTTTTATGACACAAACTAGAATTATCGCCCTGCAGACGGGTTTAGCGTGACAATCATGTTTACGCTTTCTTGTGAATCATATTGAGTCGACGCTTGCACCTTACACAACCACTTAACCACAACCACTGCATCCTCTCGATGGAAATTCTCAGAGAAGTGTTTACGGAGTGTAAGAACACATGGCTGGGAGTATTGGGGAAGAGGAGGTGGAGGAAGAGGAGCTGGTGGAGGATTAGGTGGTGGAGGAGGAGCTGGTGGAGGAGAAGGTGGGAGGAGGAGGAGCTGGTAGAGGAGGTGGAGGAGGAGGAGCTGGTAGAGGAGGTGGAGGAGGAGGAGCTGGTGGAGGATTAGGTGGTGGAGGAGGAGCTGGTGGAGGAGAAAGTGGAGGAGGAGGAGCTGGTGGAGGATTAGGTGGTGGAGGAGGAGCTGGTAGAGGAGGTGGTGGAGGAGGAGCTGGTGGAGGAGAAAGTGGTGGAGGAGGAGCTGGTAGAGGAGGTGGAGGAGGAGGAGGTGGTGGAGGAGAAAGTGGTGGAGGAGGAGCTGGTGGAGGAGAAAGGGTGGTGGAGGAGGAGCTGGTAGAGGAGGTGGTGGAGGAGGAGCTGGTAGAGGAGGGAGGAGGAGGAGCTGGTGGAGGAGAAAGTGGTGGAGGAGGAGCTGGTAGAGAAAGGGTGGAGGAGGAGGTGGTGGAGGAGGAGCTGGTAGAGGAGGTGGTGGAGGAGGAGCTGGTGGAGGAGAAAGTGGTGGAGGAGGAGCTGGTAGAGGAGGTGGAGGAGGAGGAGCTGGTAGAGGAGGTGGAGGAGGAGGAGCGCTGGTGGAGGAGAAGGTGGAGGAGGAGGAGCTGGTAGAGGAGAAGGAGGTGGTGGAGGAGGAGCTGGTAGAGGAGGTTGGTGGTGGAGGAGGAGCTGGTAGAGGAGGGGGAGGAGGAGGAGCTGGTGGAGGAGAAGGTGGTGGAGGAGGAGGTGGTGGAGGAGGAGCTGGTAGAGGAGGTGGAGGAGGAGGAGCTGGTGGAGGAGAAGGTGGTGGAGGAGGAGCTGGTGGAGGAGAAGGTGGTGGAGGAGGAGGAGCTGGTAGAGGAGGTGGAGGAGGAGGAGCTGGTAGAGGAGGTGGAGGAGGAGGAGGAGCTGGTGGAGGAGAAGGTGGTGGAGGAGGAGCTGGTAGAGGAGAAGGAGGTGGTGGAGGAGGAGCTGGTAGAGGAGGTGGTGGAGGAGGAGCTGGTAGAGGAGGTGGAGGAGGAGGAGCTGGTGGAGGAGGAGGTGGAGGAGGAGGAGCTGGTAGAGGAGAAGGAGGGTGGAGGAGGAGCTGGTTAGAGGGGTGGTGGAGGAGGAGGAGGTAAAGAGGGGGAGGAGGAGGAGCTGGTGAGAAGGAGAGGTGGTGGAGGAGGGTGGTGGAGGAGGGGCTGGTAGAGGAGGTGGTGGAGAGGAGCTGGTAGAGGAGGGTGGAGAGGAGGAGCTGGTGGAGGAGAAGGTGGTGGAGGAGGAGCTGGTGGAGGAGAAGGTGGAGGAGGAGGAGGTGGTGGAGGAGGAGCTGGTAGAGGAGAAGGAGGTGGTGGAGGAGGAGCTGGTAGAGGAGGTGGAGGAGGAGGAGGAGCTGGTAGAGGAGGTGGAGGAGGAGGAGCTGGTGGAGGAGAAGGTGGTGGAGGAGGAGCTGGTAGAGGAGAAGGAGGTGGTGGAGGAGGAGCTGGTAGAGGAGGTGGTGGAGGAGGAGCTGGTAGAGGAGGTGGAGGAGGAGGAGCTGGTAGAGGAGAACCGAAGGAGAAGCACAGGAACATGACTCCAGTACCGATCGCCCTCCTCTCTGTCCTCGCTGGCGCGGATCTTCAGCCTGCTCGCCCAGAACAAGGAGCAGCTGCAGATCGAGGACTACTCCGTCTCACAGACCACCCTCGACCAGGTGAGTGCTGCTTTTCTAAGACTTTCAGGTGAATGAGGTTAAATATGAATTAAATTATTTACAAAACATGTCAAGAGCTATTCTTCATCTCACTAGCTGTCAAATGTTTCAGTTTAACTGTGAACTTTTGCAAATGTATTCATTTTTTATACATGCTTTTTATGCTTCTGTACAATGTTCTTTTTTTGAGAAATGTTTAGAATTTGTTAATGACTTCTTTTCTAATTCCTTACTTCATCTAGGGTGGAATTGTCCAGTTTAATATTTATATATTTTTCTCTTTTTGCTGCTTTTTTCTAATTTTGTGAATTGAAACTTTTTGAGTTGACAAATTGACAAAAAAAGTGTTCATGACGTTTTACGTTCTTGGGACATTTTCTACATTTTGGAATGAAATTTGTGAATTTTAGGGTGGCATTTTTAAATCATCAAATCTTTTGTTTTACCTCAAATTTAGAGGAAATTTTACTGTGAATTTCTCCCTAAATAGTCTCCCTGTCTGTGTTTAGATTTTGCAATTTAGTTTGGTTTGGTGCCTTCAACACTTCTAGCTACATCTGTTTTTCCTGATAAATCCACTAAAAAGAAATAAAAATTAAACAAAATGAACATTTTAGTAATGAAATGGTAAAATGATGCCAGACTCGGACTTTAATAAAAAAAACCCATTGAAAACTGATTTAAATTTCATAAACTTTTTTAGTAAAAAAAAACTGAATTCAGTGGCATTCGTTCAGATTTCCCGGTTTCTATATTTAAAGAAAAAAAGTTTAAGACATATACCATATATTTTAGAAGGTGGTGCTATTGTTAAATCAAATTGGGAGTTTTTATCTGTGCCATTATGCAGTTATTTAAATCCTTATTTATAAGTTTACTTTTTTATCCATTTAGATTGATGACCGTTTAAATTGTATTTTTTTCAGCGCTGAAATCAGTGTAAATAATTTCATAACTTCAAAGGTTTTTAAATCGAGTGCTAGGATGTATATGGCTAGAAAACATTTGTGCTAATATTATAAAAAGATCTTTACGTTTACACAGATTTTTTTCAATACTTTGTTAGATTTGGCAGAGAAAGAGTTTCATTCCGTGGAGAATGAATCAAGATGAGCGATGAATTGATGAAAAGTTCAACATCGTGTTCATTGTGATTGACTTTAATTGTCTCTTTCAGGTATTTGTCAACTTTGCCAAGGACCAAAGCGACGAGGACCACTTAAAAGACATTTCCATGAGCAAAAACGACGCGGTCGTGGACATTTCTCAGCTCGACGCCTTCCTCTCGGACGAGAAGGCCAAAGAGACGGTGGTGTGAGGGTCGCGGCTCCGCCGGACTCCAGTTCGACCACTTTTGAGTTTATCGTGGATTTGATCCGTGCGCCGGAGCGGCCCGCGCACGAGTCTGAAACAAACCAATGCAAACCAATGCAAGAACCGGAGCCTGGCGCTCCTCGCCTCGTCTCACTGAGCTCGAGGACACTTGAATCCTCTTCATCAGACACTGCCAACGAGACCCAATCCAGGGCCGGAGATCTTCTCGTCATGCGACGCAGGCTTCAAACTGTGCATTTCAGCGACGACTCTTCAGATTTTTCTACGTATTCCTTCAACTATCAAGTGTTTCAGCGTCGAACGCGTGTGCCTCGCGTTTCTCCGAGGTTTTGCATGCTCGCCACATTCAGGAGGCGGTCGTAAGCTCGAGCATGCTCCAGCATCCTCATCCTCATCCAGCAGTATTTCACATGGATCCAGGAACAGACGCGGTGTTTATATTGTGAAACGATGTTTTAAAGTAACTCATGTCTGTGCCAAACCAGGGCGAGCCAAGAGCTTGCGCCTGGCGTCTGTGTGTTATGCTAATGGTCGGGATACTAAATAGTGCGTTTTGGTTGTTCTCTGAGGCCACGCTTCCACATTCGAGTTCTATTAACTCTTGAGTCGTGTTCCTCAGGATCTCGTGGTTTTAACGTTGGTGTTTGATAGCGCTCATTCTGGCGACGAGACGTGAGCAAACGCGAAGCGCCCTCGAGAAGATCAAGCGCTCCCCGATGCACAGTGGAAGAGAAGAGGACCCATGGAAGCGGGTGTTCGGTCCAAACCTGAAGCACTTTATCGAGGCGTGAGAGTGGTCTCGGGACGCGGGACGTTTGGTGTGGGAGGAGAGGTGAACGGCGGTTTTTAAACGTTCCACCATGGCCATTATTGTTTGTGTTAATATGTTTGTGTTTACATTTCTGATATTAAAAAGGTATTTCTGTCATGTTTTGGGTCCTTGTGAGTTCTTGGTTCGCATCGTTGACTGTCTTACACTCTAAAAAATTAGATTTTTATCTGAAAGTGAGCATCACCTTTAGGGTGTAGAACAAATGTTTGGATTGGGACCTGGCAACCCTTGCTGCTACAGAGCCTGAATAAACCTGGCAAGATGGAAAAGTTCACTTTTTTTTGCATCCCTTTGCATTGGTTAAGCATAATTAAGTGCATAAAACTCTAATATATCTCAAGACAACAGAAATCCTGAGTGGACACTCATTCACTCTCATACGGTCCTCTCATACCGGAGCACCCGGAGCAAACCCACGCGATCACGAGGAGAACATGACAACTCCACACAGAAACACCAACTGACCCAGCGACCTTCTTGCTGTGAGACGACCGTGCTACCCACTGCGCCACCGTGATGCTTTCTGCCAAAATTAATAAGTGTAAATATTGTTTATGAGAGAACACAATATTTTACAAAAATGGTGAAATATTATATATACATCTTTATATTGTATATATTCGTATACATACATTTAAATATTCTATGTATATAATCTCTTTTATTTACGAATGCCCTATTTTTTAGGGGCTTCAAATAATGTCGTTAATAAATGCACGTCTGTGGATTAAGCTCTTATGCAAATGTAGAGACGCAGACTCTGTCGAATCAGATTCGTTTGTTGGCGAGAAGGAGGTGCTCTTCTCTTCTCTGATCTCATTGGCAGAAGATTAGAGGCAGAGCAGCCAATCGCCTTCCTTCAAATGCTCAAACCCCGGATTCGCTGTTTCCTCCCCTCCCCCAATGGTTTCTTTGGTTCTTTAATATACTTTCCCGCTCAAATGTTTTAAAATATTTCTGATAAATGGCCTCAAACGATTTATTTTAGCGCAGTTTATCTAAAACATTGGTTAAATTATCGATATATTCATCCATCCATCCATCCATCGATTTAAGTGCATAGACCCTAACATCTCTTATATTAGGTTTCTTGACTTGAACTGCAACAGTCGAATAAATATTAATATGATTATAATGATATATGAGTAAGACTTATTTTTCATGCATCACCTCACATTAATGAATTTATGGTAAATGGTCATTTATCGTGTTTGTTTTCTAAATTCATGGCGAAGTTAAAGAAATGTACAAAAAATGCTTTGAAGGATCAACAAATTTAATACACAAATGTAACGCAGTGTAAAACTGGACACAAGAATACAGCAACGGAGAACAAACAACATGAATGCAGCTAAAACAAAACCTGGGAAGTACATAAGTACAATATAGTAGATTATAACGTTCTTGTGATCAGTTGCTTGCTATATTAATTTGTAGTTACGTTAACTCTATTTTATCGGAAATCTACTTGATTTCCCGGATGTTGTAAATATTAGTGTAGCGACCCGCGCTGCATTGTGGGAAACGACGCATGGTATCGAGTTGTGTGTACAAAGTTCGCTTTGCGAGAGTAAAATCAATATAATAAACACTTGATTCCACGTATTTAATTTCACGGTCACCACATAATATATAAGTACTAGTATTAACTAGATAACTTTATTATGTATTAATTAATTTGATTTTTTTGTACTATCCTTAACGTATGACGTCAGAGGGGATGTAGCTCAGTGGTAGAGCGCATGCTTTGCATGTATGAGGCCCCGGGTTCAATCCCCGGCATCTCCAACCTTTTTAACAAAACAGTGAAAACTTTTATACAGCAACGTGGCACGGAGGTGCCTCTGTGTGTCAGTATTGTACTAAACGCAACCATCTCCTCTTCTGATCATCACCACGGGAAATCTGAAGTTAACAGTATGTACACTTTTCAATAATTTGTTAAAAATAACCGATTTGTATAACATACAACGTTGTTACTACTTTTAAAGCATACATTTGTTTTGAACAATCGCAATCATTGAAAAGGCTGGCCTATTCATATATATAAATGCTGTGTTGTTTTAAAAAGGAAATTTGAGATGTTTGCATTTTTCTGATGTACCGTTCAAGGAATCTTTGGTAAACTGTAATGGCGCGCTATTGTACTGTTCGACACCAGAAGAGGGCAGTGTTTGCTATTTTAGGTCCCAGCTAAGCGTGGTTGAACGGATCCACAGAGTGAACGCTGCCATTGGTGAAAAGTGCCTCGTACAAACGACCAATCAGAGACTTGGTAGGCTTTATTCCACCCATCTGGCTATGAGTCTTTTCCCATCCCCCCACTTCCTGCGCTAAATCTTTGCCCCCCAATGCAATATTTCATTTTTTTGTTAAACTAGGCATTTTTTCAGGCAGATTACTGAAGCGTGAACATTTTAATATTTGATCTTTTGTAAAATTGTGGGCGGCTCTTAAAAGAGCCTTTGGGTTATTGATGATGATAGATAAATTTTAGCCTCCGAATCCGTACAGAGTGCGTCCCTGGCGCTTGAGCGCGTACACCACGTCCATCGCGGTGACGGTCTTTCTCTTAGCGTGCTCGGTGTAGGTCACAGCATCACGGATCACGTTCTCCAGGAACACCTTCAACACTCCGCGAGTCTCCTCGTAGATCAGGCCGGAGATACGCTTCACACCGCCGCGGCGAGCGAGGCGTCGAATGGCGGGTTTAGTAATGCCCTGAATGTTATCGCGGAGAACTTTGCGATGACGCTTCGCGCCTCCTTTGCCGAGTCCTTTCCCGCCTTTACCGCGACCAGACATAGTGATCTATTATCAGCTGGCGTTAATGCTTTGAAGAAAAAAGTCTCATGAAGTACTGCATACGCGGACATTTGTTTTGTCCTTCGCTAAAGGACGTGGTTGAAACCAGGAGGCTTGCTGATTACGTCATGCTTTGATGGGCGCGGATTCAAGCCGCCACACAAGATGAGGGTATTTTTAATTGAATTATAGTACGATAATGTTAAACTTTAAAGTTAGCACGCTAACTTATATAAGTTAGCGTAAATATAAGTATAAATGGTAAGCAATATGAACACAAATTGATCCATCAATTGTTACATTTAAGTCATTCACTTATTTATTCAAATAATCGTCGATGGTTTTTAACCGCCAATTGTAACTAACGCTTTTAAAAAGGCTATTTTCTGTCAATTTGTTACACTATATTTCATTGAGTTTATTAATCCGGAAAGAGTCAATAAAGCGAACTGTAATCCATGTTGTTTCCTGTCGTTGAGTCAATTCCTACTTTAACCCTTCATGTGTTTTAAAGTTTTAATTACTTACCTATGTATTTCCAGGAAATATTATACATTTAACGGATATTTTTTTCAATATGTTTAGTTAATACATTTACATATTTTCTTAAGTTCTCATTTTTTTTAGTGTTACCCGCCAATTTTAACTGAAACTTTTTTGTAATCTTCATTCTAGTTTCCATTTTAGGTCCACCCCCTTCAACATTTATTTACATGATGTTATCTTTGAACGTTTTAAATAAATTAAGTGTACATGTAAGCTTATATTTGCATGCAATCCATCAGTTAAATATGAATCACCTTAAACACAATAAAATAATAATAAACACATTTTTGAAACTAACTTCTTGGATGAATTGTAGATATGCTAGCAACGCTATAATATTCTTTCAACACATACAAATAACTTTTAATTAAACGAAACTTCTCTCTTTAAAAGACAGATGAGCGGGAATATAATGCTCTTTACTGTAAGACATTAAAATCTGTAGTTACTGTTCTACCACTGACCAAGCAAACATTCAAAACTATTTACTACCAAGTAATATTATTTAGCATCCAAAATCGTGTGTGTGATTGAACGGTTTAATTTAAAAACGATTGTATATCGCCGCTTTAACGTTTGCTTTAATTCGTAGAAAGATTAATATATTAGAACGCTCTTTTAAAGAGAGAGTGGGCGGCTCTTAAAAGAGCCTTTGGGGTGTCGCAGCTCGAGCAGAGCTCTACTTGGAGCTGGTGTACTTGGTGACTGCTTTGGTGCCCTCAGAGACGGCGTGCTTAGCCAGCTCCCCGGGCAGCAGGAGGCGCACCGCGGTCTGGATCTCTCTGGAGCTGATGGTGGAGCGCTTGTTGTAGTGAGCGAGGCGAGACGCTTCCCCGGCGATCCGCTCGAAGATGTCGTTGACGAACGAGTTCATGATGCCCATGGCTTTCGAGGAGATCCCGGTGTCGGGATGGACCTGCTTCAGGACTTTGTAGACGTAGATAGCGTAGCTCTCCTTCCTGGACCTCTTGCGCTTCTTTCCTCCCTTCCCCGCGGTTTTGGTCACCGCCTTCTTGGATCCCTTCTTGGGTGCGGACTTCGCTGGCTCAGGCATGGCTGATAACACAGAGACTAATGAGTGCTGACATAATGACAGTCTGTGTTATTTATAGAGCTCTCATGCAAATTTAGAAAAAGAGACTCTGTCCAATCAGATTCGTGTGTTGGCGAGAAGGGAGGGATGCTCTACGCTGAGCTCATTGGCAGAAGAATAGAAGCAGGGCAGCCAACCGGTTTCCTCAAACCCCGTATTCGCTGTTTTCTCCCCTCCCCCAACAGTTTCTTTTGTTCCTTAATATACTTTCCCGTTCAAATGTTTTAAATTATTTCTGATAAATGGGCTCAAACGCTTTATTTTAGCGCAGTTTATCTACAACATTTGTTAAATTATCGAACTACTCATCCATCCATTGATTTAAGTGCAGACCCTCATAGACCCTAACATATCTTATATTAGTTTTCTTGACTTGAGCTGCAACTGTCGAATAAATATTAATATTTTATCAAATAATTTTGACTATGAATTTACTATAAACTACAACATTCCAAACCAGATGGTGGGTAGTTAGTTTCTAAACAATGTTGTTCTTGATCTTTAATTTATTAAATACTGTGAATCGTTTGTAGAGTACATTCTTTACTCACAAATTGGAGTGTCATATATATTTTTCAACATTTTATTAAGGCATATTTTAAGCTACTTAGTGATAATGTTCAGGCAGTTAAACACACTTTGAGATGAAATACCGACATCAGAGGCATCTTTTTTATTGAAGTATAATTTGATTATACACGCAGCGCTTTTTTTTAAATAAAGTTACTTTATTTAAAGCCAGCTAATTTATGCAATAAGCAAATAACACGTTCCGCTTAAAACCATGTAATTTTACAGTAAAAAAAATCTTATATTTAACCTGGTGTAATCTATATTCAGCAAACACAGAAAAAGCTCTTAGAAGAAAGAGTGGGTAGCTCTTAAAAGAGCCTTTGGGTTGTTTAGGTTTTCGGTCGAATGAGGGTTTATTTCCCCTTGGCGGGCTTCTCGCTCTTCTTGGGCAGCAGCACCGCCTGGATGTTGGGCAGGACGCCGCCCTGAGCGATGGTCACTCCGCCCAGCAGTTTGTTCAGCTCCTCGTCGTTGCGCACAGCCAGCTGCAGGTGGCGGGGGATGATGCGGGTCTTTTTGTTATCCCGAGCGGCGTTTCCAGCCAGCTCAAGAATCTCAGCGGTCAGGTACTCGAGCACTGCGGCCAGATACACCGGAGCCCCGGCACCGACGCGCTCAGCATAGTGTCCCTTACGAAGCAGTCTGTGAACGCGACCCACGGGAAACTGTAGACCAGCTCTAGAGGAGCGAGTCTTGGCCTTGGCCCGTGCCTTTCCTCCGGTTTTGCCTCTTCCGCTCATGGCTAACTGTAAGAAGAAGTCGATTAAGATCGTGCTTCACGGGCTTGAGAGCCGAGCTTTTATAGAGCAGCTCTTCCTTTCGATACGAGGTAGCAGCCAATGACTACAGTTCCCTCCAAAAACAAGCTCCGCCTCTCTTTTCAAACTCTGTTCCTCTCTAAAACAATCTAAATTTGATTTACTTCATGTTCTTTTTCTCTTTCACCAAACACGTATAATAAAAAAAATTAGTGGATCCCTCTGAAATCTTAACATTTAATGCAAGACACGCACAGTAACACTGTTCTCGAAAACAACACTTTTGAATTGTTGGGGCCCCGGTGCTCGGCCCCAAAAACAGATATCAGTCGGGACCCAAGGCTCACGTGTTCTGTCTCGAAACAGTGCTAAAGGATTTTTAATAATTCACATCAATTTGTATATCTTACTCCATAATTGATTTAAAAGGTTTTATCTTTACCGTTATTCTTGGTCACAGCCAAATAAATTAGCATGTTAATTATTAATGATAATATTAAGTTTTAACCCACTCAGTGACCTTTATATTTACTCACACTTGACGTTAATATTCTTAATAACCCTTAAAAGTGTTTCAGTGAAAGAAGAATGAGTGAAAAGGTTCAAACATTTATCATCAGTGATGTGAATAAACAATGCATTAGATTATACAGCTTATGAAATATGAACCAAGAGTAAAGAGTTATTGTCTGCACTTAATTTGGAATTAATCATTCTAAAAAGGCATTACATTTTAACTCCAAGATTACTACATGATGAGGGAGCTCTAGAGCTCTTCCTTCAGGGGCCGATTCCAGAGACGAAAAGGGCCCGGATTCGAGTCTGCTATCTGCCTTTGAAAACATCTTCAGAGCAGTCTCCTCCAGAGAGGAGGAACCTAACCAGGAACACGAATCAGAGAGCTTCAGTCAAAGCTGTTGGGAGTTTTAGATATTTAAGGCATACAGGATTGGCTCTCTCAGAGAAAGGGTGAGGCTCATCGAGAGACAAAGCTGGTGAGATGTAGGTGTAAATTTAGGGCTAGTCCCATGGGCTTCTGATAATCAAACACACTCATACACAGATTCAGTAAACACAGCGGGGCATATATTACTCTGACACCCTGAACTGGTTTTTGGCTCTTTGCATTGTCTTTTCAATCGGCTCGTTTTGCCTGATGTGCCTCTGAAAAGATAGCAGTTCGTGTTGGCTCCTGTGCTTCGTTTGGTCTTTTCAAGCAGATCATACAACGACATAATTCAGTTTCTTACAGAAACGCTGCACAAAAACGACAATTTATAGAAAAGTACAAACCATATTCCGATTATACACCACAGAAAGTGTGGAAACGATATTAAAACAAGAGAATTGTTTAATAGATTGCGTTTTTTTTGACTACAGAAGACCCAAAGTACAATAATAAATATGTCAATTATAACAAAAATAGTAAGCGGAAGTAAAATGTTAGTTTTTCTAAGAGATTAAAATCTGCAGTTATTACTACTGACCATGCAAACACTTTGCTACTAAAGAATTATTATTTAGCATCGAAAATTGCGTTATTTTACGTTTACTTTAAGATCGATTGTATACCGCCGCCTTCACGTTTGGCATTATTCGAAGAATGATGATAATCGAACGCTCTTTTTAAAGAGAGAGTGGGCGGCTCTTAAAAGAGCCTTTGGGGTGTCGCAGCTCGAGCAGAGCTCTACTTGGAGCTGGTGTACTTGGTGACTGCTTTGGTGCCCTCAGAGACGGCGTGCTTAGCCAGCTCCCCGGGCAGCAGGAGGCGCACCGCGGTCTGGATCTCTCTGGAGCTGATGGTGGAGCGCTTGTTGTAGTGAGCGAGGCGAGACGCTTCCCCGGCGATCCGCTCGAAGATGTCGTTGACGAACGAGTTCATGATGCCCATGGCTTTCGAGGAGATCCCGGTGTCGGGATGGACCTGCTTCAGGACTTTGTAGACGTAGATAGCGTAGCTCTCCTTCCTGGACCTCTTGCGCTTCTTTCCTCCCTTCCCCGCGGTTTTGGTCACCGCCTTCTTGGATCCCTTCTTGGGTGCGGACTTCGCTGGCTCAGGCATGGCTGACTACTCAGAGACTTAGGTGCTGACAAATTGCCAGTCTGTGTTATTTATAGAGCTCTCATGCAGATTTAGAAGAGGAGACTCTATCCAATCATATTCCTGTGTTGGCGAGAAGGGCGGGTCCTCTTCACTGATCTCATTGTCAAAAGAATAGAAGCAGAGCAGCCAATCGCGTGTTTTCAAATGTTCAAACGCTGGCTTCAGTCTTCCCTCCCCTCCCCCAACGGCTTCTTTTGTTCCTTATATTTCTTTCCCGCTTAAATGTTCACAAATAGAAGGTGGTTGGTTCGGAATGGCGGCGTCGAGTGGAGGAGGTGTTCGGCAAGCGGTTGGCAACAGCTGGACTGAGAATGGCCAGGAGTGGGGAGAAGGAAGTGACAAAACAGGAAGTGAAATCGAGGAGATGGAAGACGAAGAGAGTAGCTTACCGTGGTCAATCTCTAGGGGTACAAAGCGTAAAAAGAAGAATACGTTAACTAGGTATAATGAGGTAAGGACCAATATGGTGGAAAGGACAAAGGAATATAAAGTATATGTTAGGCTGACGCAGGAGGGAGCATCGTTTGAGGACTGGAGCCCTATACAACTAACAAAAGCACTACATAAAGAGATTGGGGAGGTAAACTGTGCTAAAAAGTTGAGAAACGGGTGTTTGTTGGTTGTATGTAAGGATGAGCTACAACAAAAGAAAGCAATTAAAGTCGATAAAATAAATGGAAACAAAGTGAAATGTGCAGTGGCCTTTGATAAAAAACTGATTCGGGGGGGTAATCACTGGAATACCGCTAAGTGAACCAGTAGATAATGTGATTAAAAGCATAACAAATGCCAAAATAAAAGACGCTAAACGCCTGAAAACAAGAAGAAATGGAATGATAACGGATAGTCTAGCCATTGTGCTAACATTTGATGAAGTAAAACTCCCGGATAAAGTTTTCATCGGTTATATGAGCTTTGAAGTAAAAGTGTATATTCCACCACCCATGAGATGTTACAAATGTCAGAAATTCGGTCATATAGCTATGGTATGTAAGGGGAAACAGAGGTGCAGTAAATGTAGCGGGGAGCATGAATATGGACAGTGTGGCAAGGAGGCAAAGCTAAAGTGTTGTAACTGTGGAGGGGAACACAGCTCAGCGTATCGAGGATGTGAGGTGAATAAAAGAATGCAAGAAGTACAGCGACTTAGAACTATACAAGGAATATCATATGCTGAAGCAACTAAGAAGGCTAGGGCTACAAGAGAGCAAACAGCACAGGTACCAGCATTAAGAGAAGAGAGAAAAGATATGAGTAAGTGTAAGAAATGTGATAGTATTAAAGAAGAAACACTTATTGTGTCAAAAAATGACTTTATTCTCTTTATGGCAGAGGTTATTAATTGCTCAGCACAAACTACAAGCCGGACTGAAAAAATTAAAATAATAGTCAAGTCAGCTGAGAAATACTTGGGCGGTAAAGGGTTGCAGTGGGAATCAGTAAGGGATACACTAAATGAAGATACTCAACAATCACAAGAATGGGTTGGATCAACATGATGGTTTTAGTTATTCTGCAATGGAATGCAAGGAGCCTAATAGCGAATGGTCAGGAATTTAAGAAATATATTGAAAATTTAAATGAAAAGCCTAATGTAATATGTGTACAAGAATCATGGTTAATAGCAAAATTGGACTTTAATATTCAAGGGTACAATGTGGTGAGAATGGATAGGAAAGTAGGTAAAGGAGGGGGGGTTATCACCTTTATACAAAGAGGGATCCAATATAGAGAACTAAAGAGAGGGGTTGAGCTAGAATATCTCACGGTGGAGGTGTGGTCAAATGAAGGTAATGTTAAGATAATAAATTTTTATAACCCATGTAGAATGTTGGAGACTGTACAGTTGGAAGAGATATGGAAAGATATCAATGAGAAAACCATCTGGTGTGGTGACTTTAATGCCCACAGTACTTTATGGGGAAATAGAGATGACAGTAATGGGAGAATAATAGAAGAATTTATAGAGGAAAAAGAGTTAGTCTGTATTAATAACGGAGTAGGTACTAGAATAGATATTGCAAGTGGCAGAGAGTCAGCCATAGACCTCACTATAGTAACAAAAGATATTGCAAATAAGAGTGAATGGGAAATATTAAAAGGAAACACAGTGGGAAGTGATCACTATCCAATCAAAATTCAAATAGGTATAGAATGTGGATTAGAAATGGAAGTAAGAAAGGAAAAATGGATTTTAGGAAAGGCAGATTGGGATAAATTTAGAGAAATTAGTAATGAGCTTTTACAAAATATTGATTATAATTTAGATGTCGAATGTCTTTGGTCAGCAATAAGGAGCGGTATAATTAAAGCAGCTGGGTTAGCAATACCAAAATCTAAACCTAAGATTCTCAATAAAATAGTCCCATGGTGGACAGATGAATGTAAGAAAGCTATAAAAGAAAGGAATAAGGCATTTAGAATCCTGAAAAGAACACATAACTTTCAAAACCTGATTATATATAAACAATCTCAGGCTATAGTAAGGAAAAAGGTCAAAAAGGCAAAGAAAGAGTACTGGAGAGAATTTTGCAGTTCCATAGGGAGAACTACCCCAGTGGAGAGGGTATGGGGTATGATCAAAAAAATGAAAGGTAATGGGAAAGAATATGGATACCCAATGATGATGGATGGTCAGAAGGTTATTTTTAGCAGTAAAGAGAAGGCACAACTTATTGCAAAGACACTAGTTAAAGTACACAGCACAGACAACTTAAACGTAGAAGAGAAAAGAGGCAGGGAGGGAACCTTTGGAAATTATCAGGTTGATTTAGAAAGTGGAGATGCAGATGAGGTGTTAAATGCTACATTTTCAAAAGTTGAGCTTGGTAGGGCACTGAGGAAACTAGGGAAAACGTCGCCAGGGAAAGATGGAATAAGTTATACCAGCCTGGAAAATTTAGATGATAAAGGAAAGGAAATACTACTAGGGCTATATAACAAAATATGGGAAACAGGGATTATGCCTAAAGAATGGAAGACAGCTGTTATTATCCCAATTAAAAAGCCTGGGAAAGATCCTAAACTGGCGACTAATTACAGACCGATTGCTCTGACATCACACGTGGGGAAAACAATGGAAAGGATGATCAATGATAGACTTATGTATTGGATTGAAACTAAAGGATTGCTGGAAAATTACCAAAGTGGCTTTAGGAAAGGTAGAGGGACAATAGATCCAATTATAAGGCTGGAGGATGATATTAAAAAAGCCCAAGTTAACAGGGAGTCAGTAATTGCGGTATTTCTGGATATAGAGAAAGCATATGATATGTTGTGGAAGGAAGGTATTCTAATTAAACTGAACCAGCTAGGAATCACGGGTAGACTATTGAAATGGGTGAAAGAATTCCTGACAGATAGAACTATAGCAGTGGAAATAAATGGAACTTTAAGTGAGTACTACTGTGTAGAAAATGGTACCCCACAAGGAAGTATCATAAGCCCTTTGTTATTTTCAATTATGATTAATGGGATTTTTAAGGACATAAAAAACTACATGGGAGTTGCGTTGTTTGCTGACGATGGGGCAATATGGAAAAGGGGGAGAAATAAAGAATTCATAGTGAGGCAAATGCAACAAGCATTAGATAAAGTACAGGCCTGGGCCCTCCAGTGGGGATTTAGGATATCCCAAGAGAAAACAAAAACAATATTGTTTACTAAAAAGAAATCAAAAATGGAATATAAACTGAAGTTGGCTGGAAAAGAACTGGAAAGTGTGGAATCCTTTAAATACTTAGGGTTGTGGTTTGACAGGAAACTCACATGGAAGGTACATATTAAAAAGATGATTGACAAATGTAAAAAGGTTTTGAATGTAATGAGATGTTTGTGTGGAGTAGATTGGGGTGCAAGCAGGCTAGCATTAAAAACTATATACACAGGACTGGTGAGATCAGTATTTGACTATGGGTGCATAGTGTATGGGTCAGCAGCTAAAACAGCACTGAAACAGCTGGATGTAGTGCACAATCAGGCACTTAGAATATGCTGTGGAGCAATGAAAACCACTCCAGTGGCAGCTACGCAGGTGGAAATGGGAGAGATGCCTCTCCACCTTAGAAGAGATCAGCTGGCTATAGTGTACTGGGCTAACTTGAGGGGACATAATAACAAACATATGACACAGTCGGTCCTTCTCCACAGTCAAGAGAGAGAGAACGAAAGGAGCAATAGCTTTGGGTGGACAATAAAGCAGAAAATAACCGAAATGGAGTTAAGTACAGTTATAATTTCTCCTAGTGTAGTGTACCCAGTAGATCCCCCATGGCTGATTGATGATGTTGACATCAACTTAGAATTAATGACGGTCAAACAAGAAACTGAGTTAAACAACAATAAAGTGATGATGTATATAAGGGAAAAATATAATGAAACACTTGTAGTATATACAGATGCATCAAAAATTGGTAAAAGGGTTGGAGTGGCATATGCCATTCCAAAGTTAAAATTTGCAACAGCAAAAAGAATTAATAATGATTTAGCAATATACACAGCAGAATTAATAGCAATAAGGTTGGCATTAAATTGGATTGAGATTAATAAAACAAAAAAAGTAGTGATTGCATCAGACTCAAGCTCTGCACTTGTTAGTATTAAAAATGTAGAATCAGAATCAAGACAAGATATCATATATGAAATAATACAAAAGGTAAATAATCTGTCGAAATCAGGAATTCAAATTTCCCTTATATGGGTACCAGCACATACAGGAATCAGGGGGAATGAGTTGGCAGACAAGTTTGCTAAACAAGCAACACAAATAGCTTCAGTAGGTATTGATATAAAGTACAGTAAAGCAGAAATTAAAAGCATTGTTAAAAATAAAATGTCTGACAAGTGGCAACACCTCTGGGATAATGGGGATACAGGACGTCAGTATCACACTATTCAAAACAAAGTGGGTAAAGGTAGGGTAACATGTAGAAGCAAAAAGGAAGAAGATGTGTTTACAAGAATGCGGTTTGGGCATACAGCACTTAACAGTACATTACATAAAATCAACAAACATACTGATGGGATGTGTGAATGTAGGAATAACCAGGAGACTGTAGAGCATGTAATTATGTATTGTCCATTGTATTGCAGGGAAAGACAAAGACTATTTACAAAACTACAAGAAAAGCAAGTTGAACTAAATATAGAGAACATTCTACAATTAAATACAGATAATATTTGTTTTAGGGATGTATATAGTTTTCTGCAATCCACGGGACTAAGTGGCAGAATTTAGTTTATTATTAGTAGTACTGTTAGGAGTATTAGTATTATTATTAGTAGTAGTAGTGGTACTATTAGGGAAATAAATATATATATAAGTTTTTTTTTTTTTTTTTTTTTTTTTTATATATAAGTATTATTGGGACCAGTAATTTTAATATCACAATTATTATGGATTAACGAACTCCTGGTCCACACTCCAGTCCAGATGGTGGCGGTAATGCTCCAAAAGTTGGTTGCCAACCGCCAAAAGAAAGAAGAAGAAGAAGATTTAATATATCATTTAATATGAATATTCTAAAACACAAATAGTTTTAGATTTAACGTTAAGAGTTATTGATAGATATTAGATAGAGATATATAGATGTAGCCCTGCATAAACAATTATATAAAGTTTTTTTTTTGTCTGATATGTAAATAAGTCAACATGCAGATAGAGTAGTTTTATATTCTGTGTGTAACAGTTATAGTGCTGTGTTGAATTAATATTATGTTTATCCACCGAATCAATTGTAATTTTAGAAATGAAATTCACTTTCAACAAGCTTTACAAGCTTCATGAAAAATTACATTCCTGTAAATACTTGGCTTTAAGGAAAACATTAAGGAGTAGTTAACTGTGTTCTTGAGATCAGACGTCATCAACACATCGTTCGTGTTTATTAACTATTTCTATTTTGATTTTAATTCATGATCGTGAAACACAATAATTATATCAACATTTTTTTAACCCGGAGAAGGTTTTTTTTTTAATAAAATGTTTGTTGAAATACTAAACACTTGTTCGCCATTCATTTTTTTATGTTAAACGTTCCTTACAAATACTAATCTATTTTATTTATAATTATAATACTAATAAAAATATCATTTTAATAGCCTACTTAAATTAAGATATTCTCTTGTTTTTATCTTGAATATAATAAGTTATTTTGCTCTTTTGTGGAAACGGTGGGTGGCTCTTAAAAGAGCCTTTGCGGGATAAAGCAGAAGTTTTTACTTCTTTTTAGGGGCTGTCTTCTTAGGCTTAGCCGCTTTCGCCGTCTTGGGCTTGGCTGCTTTTTTGGGGCTCTTTGCTGCCTTCTTCGGGGCCGCTGGCTTCTTCGCCTTCTTGGGGCTCTTGGTGGCCTTCTTGGCGGCAGCTGCCGGTTTCTTGGCCTTCTTCGGTGATTTCTTGGCGGCTGGTTTCTTGGCCGCAGTGGTCTTTGGTTTCTTGGCGGCGGTTGGTTTCTTGACCGCGGGCTTCTTGGCTTTGGGAGCCGCTTTCTTATTGGGTTCCGCTGGCTTCTTGTTGAGCTTGAAAGATCCAGAGGCGCCGGTCCCTTTCACCTGAGCCAAAGTTCCCTTGGTCACCAGGCTCTTGATGGCGAGCTTCACGCGGGAGTTGTTCTTCTCCACGTCGTAGCCTTTGGCGGAGAGGGCTTTCTTGAGGGCGGCCAGCGACACTCCGCTTCTCTCCTTAGACGCGGACACGGCTTCCACGATGAGCTCTCCGACTGGTGGCCCGCTCTTCACTTTTTTGGCTTTCGCGGCGGTCTTCTTCTTGGGAGCTTTCGCCGGAGCGGCGGCTGCTGGAGCTGTTTCTGCCATCTCTCTTGAGCTTGTTGGACTGATCTGAGATCAGAATTCAGTCCCGCGGCAAGCGCTTTTCAATGAACGATGAGAACCTTAACGACTCAACCTACCCCTCTCGCCGTTAGGGTCTCGATGAATGCGCTTTCTTGTGTTTCCTTCTCTCGCTTTCAAGATTAAAATAACGAGTTAAAACCAAAACAATGACACAAAATCTAAGCTATCTGCAAGCAAAGGTTTAGGCCTTTCAGAAAGAACTTGAAATAGTACTCAAAATGGCGGTTAAGTCCTCTTTAACGGACGAAACTCCGTGATTAAATCAGACAGAGGAAAGAAATAAACTTAATTTGATTGCTTTTTCTAATTGTAAGGTGTCTAAAACATCGAATGGTGATGTGTGTGTAAAGTGCACAATCTGATCATTCATTTCATAATTCAAGCATAGCTCTGGGATGAATGGAGAAGTTTATAAAGAGGATTGTTCGAGCGGCTCGAAGCACATGCTCTCCGAAAGGAAGATTCGCGAATCTGTTATCCTGTTTATAAAAGCCTGGTTTTATTATGCATCGGTTCGTTCAAGTCAAGGTTAAAATATATAACTCATGATACAGAAATATAAACGTTTCCCAACGTACACAGAAAAACATCTTGAATGTGGTTTTAAAATGTTTGACTTGATATAACCATACTGGAAGCATAATCTGCAGAATCTTTTACCATTGGGTCCATTTCTGATATCTATCATTTTTTTGTTAAATTTTTTTAATTAAAGATAACATGATCCTTAGTTCCACCAAAGAGTGGGATGTTTATCCATTTTGTGAGATGACGTCTCTTCAGATACCATTTCAAGTCTTTTCATTGAAAAGAAGTATAATTGATGGTAGAAATTAAACATTTGTGAGGACTGTGAGTGTTTTTGTAAGTAAACTATATACAAAATAAAAATTAAAAAAAGAATGCAATAATTTGTTTACAAATTAAGGTGTTCAGATTAGATAAAAGAAACTCTTTAAAAAATCTTTAAAAAAAACATGTTTTAGTTCATTAGGTTTGGGACACTAAAGAAAAGAATGTAAGTGTTTACGGACAATTTTTAGCTATTAAACCCATACATTTGTAGTCAGACGCAAGAATATATCAGTTACAGATCAGCTTCAGCTTCTGGTTTTAATTCTGAGTTCTTTGGTTTTTTTCAGACTGAAGATAAATACCAAATGTTTTCTTTTGCCAGGGCTACAAAAAGTCTGCTTTTCAACCAAATCGAGATAGAAGATGTCCAGAAAACACATTCTGTAAAGAATCATCTGTCTATAGTGTATGTGTATCTGTGTTTATGATAATCGATACATAAGGATCGATACATTTATATATTCGTGTATATAAATACATACACATGTAAAGAAAAAATATCATTTTTCTTATTATCCTCTTTTTCTTATTTTATATTCAAAAATTGTTATTTAACGCCAAAACCACATCCCAGATGGCGAGTGGAACAAAACAACAAACAAAAGAAATACCAAAAATTAACATGTTTTAAGAGCCACACTTCCAAAAAGGTGCAAAATCTCACCAGGATTAAAAATAAAAGGTTCATTCTACATCAACAAAAACATGGAAGCTCTAATGCAAATTTAACTTGTATAACTAATTACTAATATTATACAATGACAAAAATAATTAAAAAAATTAGTGAATCCCTCTGAAATCTTAACATTTAATGCAAGACACGCACAGTAACACTGTTCTCGAAAACAACACTTTTGAATTGTTGGGGCCCCGGTGCTCGGCCCCAAAAACAGATATCAGTCGGGACCCAAGGCTCCCGTGTTCTGTCTCGAAACAGTGCTAAAGGATTTTTAATAATTCACATCAATTTGTATATCTTACTCCATAATTGATTTAAAAGGTTTTATCTTTACCGTTATTCTTGGTCACAGCCAAATAAATTAGCATGTTAATTATTAATGATAATATTAAGTTTTAACCCACTCAGTGACCTTTATATTTACTCACACTTGACGTTAATATTCTTATTAACCCTTAAAAGTGTTTCAGTGAAAGAAAAATGAGTGAAAAGGTTCAAACATTTATTATCATTGATGTGAATAAACAATGCATTAGATTATACAGCTTATGAAATATGAACCAAGAGTAAAGAGTTATTGTCTGCACTTAATTTGGAATTAATCATTCTAAAATGGCATTACATTTTAACTCCAAGATTACTACATGATGAGGGAGCTCTAGAGCTCTTCCTTCAGGGGCCGATTCCAGAGACGAAAAGGGCCCGGATTCGAGTCTGCTATCTGCCTTTGAAAACATCTTCAGAGCAGTCTCCTCCAGAGAGGAGGAACCTAACCAGGAACACGAATCAGAGAGCTTCAGTCAAAGCTGTTGGGAGTTTTAGATATTTAAGGCATACAGGATTGGCTCTCTCAGAGAAAGGGTGAGGCTCATCGAGAGACAAAGCTGGTGAGATGTAGGTGTAAATTTAGGGCTAGTCCCATGGGCTTCTGATAATCAAACACACTCATACACAGATTCAGTAAACACAGCGGGGCATATATTACTCTGACACCCTGAACTGGTTTTTGGCTCTTTGCATTGTCTTTTCAATCGGCTCGTTTTGCCTGATGTGCCTCTGAAAAGATAGCAGTTCGTGTTGGCTCCTGTGCTTCGTTTGGTCTTTTCAAGCAGATCATACAACGACATAATTCAGTTTCTTACAGAAACGCTGCACAAAAACGACAATTTATAGAAAAGTACAAACCATATTCCGATTATACACCACAGAAAGTGTGGAAACGATATTAAAACAAGAGAATTGTTTAATAGATTGCGTTTTTTTGACTACAGAAGACCCAAAGTACAATAATAAATATGTCAATTATAACAAAAATAGTAAGCGGAAGTAAAATGTTAGTTTTTCTAAGAGATTAAAATCTGCAGTTATTACTACTGACCATGCAAACACTTTGCTACTAAAGAATTATTATTTAGCATCGAAAATTGCGTTATTTTACGTTTACTTTAAGATCGATTGTATACCGCCGCCTTCACGTTTGGCATTATTCGAAGAATGATGATAATCGAACGCTCTTTTTAAAGAGAGAGTGGGCGGCTCTTAAAAGAGCCTTTGGGGTGTCGCAGCTCGAGCAGAGCTCTACTTGGAGCTGGTGTACTTGGTGACGGCTTTGGTGCCCTCAGAGACGGCGTGCTTCGCCAGCTCCCCGGGCAGCAGGAGGCGCACCGCGGTCTGGATCTCTCTGGAGCTGATGGTGGAGCGCTTGTTGTAGTGAGCGAGGCGAGACGCTTCCCCGGCGATCCGCTCAAAGATGTCGTTGACGAACGAGTTCATGATGCCCATGGCTTTCGAGGAGATCCCGGTGTCGGGATGGACCTGCTTCAGGACTTTGTAGACGTAGATAGCGTAGCTCTCCTTCCTGGACCTCTTGCGCTTCTTTCCTCCCTTCCCCGCGGTTTTGGTCACCGCCTTCTTGGATCCCTTCTTGGGTGCGGACTTCGCTGGCTCAGGCATGGCTGATAACACAGAGACTAATGTGTGCTGACAAAATGCCAGTCTGTGTTATTTATAGAGCTCTCATGCAGATTTAGAAGAGGAGACTCTGTCCAATCAGATTCGTGTGTTGGCGAGATGGGTAGGTCCTCTTCACTGATCTCATTGTCAAAAGAATAGAAGCAGAGCAGCCAATCGCGTGTTTCCAAATGTTCAAACGCTGGCTTCGCTTTTCCCTCCCCTCCCCCAACGACTTCTTTTGTTCCTTATATTTCTTTCCCGCTTAAATGTTCACAAATATTTCTGATAAACGGGATCAACCAGCAAACACGCTCAGCTGACGCAATTTATTTAACAAAAAAAGCATATGAAAACGTATTGATGTAACGTGTAAACTCTGAAATGCGTTTTTTTCTCCATCTAATCATGGCACTGTTCTTTGATCCAAACTGCATTGATTTCAACGCAGACATTATTTGACAATAATGCAGGTATTAAGCACTTAACTGAAAGTAAAATACTAGAATGTAAATGTTTCAACTGCATCAAGCAATCTAACTAATATTTATCTTCTCGTACTTTGAAGTTTTATAAATGCATTTAAGTATTGTTATAATTGCTGTATAATTTGCATTGAAGTAAACAGAATATAATAATGATAAGTGTGTTAATTTTGGTTATCGTTACTGTTATTTTCACAATTGATTAATAATTGAGATTGTGCGTTATTGCACCTTTATTTAGTACAAGTTCACTTCATTTTAACTTGTATCAGGTAATTATCACTTCGGTTAGTCTTTTACTGAAAAAAAAGTGTTAATTAAGGAAAATAGCAGCTCTTTAGTTTGAGACAGTGAGGTGGCTCTGAAAAGAGCCTTTGGGGTTATTGAAGTAGCGAGCAGGTCTCAAGCCCTCTCTCCGCGGATGCGGCGCGCCAGCTGGATGTCTTTGGGCATGATGGTGACCCTCTTCGCGTGGATGGCGCACAGGTTGGTGTCCTCGAAGAGCCCCACCAGATAGGCCTCGCTGGACTCCTGCAGGGCCATGACGGCGGAGCTCTGGAAGCGCAGGTCGGTCTTGAAGTCCTGAGCGATCTCTCTCACCAGCCGCTGGAAGGGCAGCTTGCGGATCAGCAGCTCGGTGGATTTCTGGTAGCGGCGGATCTCTCGCAGAGCCACGGTTCCGGGCCGGTAACGGTGGGGCTTCTTCACGCCGCCGGTAGCCGGGGCGCTCTTACGGGCGGCTTTGGTCGCCAGCTGCTTCCTCGGAGCTTTTCCTCCGGTGGATTTACGAGCGGTCTGCTTGGTTCTGGCCATTGCTCAACGATATCTTTCCTGGCTTTGCAGAAATATCATGTACGCCCGTCATAAACACGGCTTTTTATTCTTAACCACCCCCTTCCACGTTGAAAATGGAGGTATGTCATTGGCTTTTTGAACGATTCTTAGTGTCACATGACCTCTCTGACCAATAGCCCAGCGCTTCCTTGTTTTCAAACGAGTTCAGGCGGTTTTCTATTTTCCCGCTCACTTTCATTTCATTGTTTATTTCAGACATTTACGAACGGGAGCCTGCACCATAAACGTGGCTTAACAAAATCAGAATTACCGGGTAGGTTTTGACCTCGACAGATATTCCAACCTATACTGAATGTACGTGTCTAAAATGGATACAAACACCTGCACCCCTTATATTCCGTAATCATTATTAGTTTTTAAGAAAAATCTAAATACTTTTGTAAGTTATTGCATCTTTTAATAATGTCAAAATTGTACATGGTTCTATATCTATTTTTTTTATTTCTTTCATTAGAATTTTCCTCTCTTCATAGGTTTTGCATCCATAATAACGAGTTCAATAAATGCCTGCTCTCCACACTTTCTTACGTTCTCTTGTTGGCTGATTTCCTATTTTAAATTGAAGGTGTACAAAAAGACTGACATCACAATTGTAACATTTTCACATAATTTCAATCTCAACTTTCGCTTAGCTTTAAACTCCATTTTCAAAATTTGGTTAAGAAGAAACGTGTTTGGTGAAAGAGAAAAAGAACATGAAGTAAATCAAATTTAGATTGTTTTAGAGAGGAACAGAGTTTGAAAAGAGAGGCGGAGCTTGTTTTTGGAGGGAACTGTAGTCATTGGCTGCTACCTCGTATCGAAAGGAAGAGCTGCTCTATAAAAGCTCGGCTCTCAAGCCCGTGAAGCACGATCTTAATCGACTTCTTCTTACAGTTAGCCATGAGCGGAAGAGGCAAAACCGGAGGAAAGGCACGGGCCAAGGCCAAGACTCGCTCCTCTAGAGCTGGTCTACAGTTCCCCGTGGGTCGCGTTCACAGACTGCTTCGTAAGGGACACTATGCTGAGCGCGTCGGTGCCGGGGCTCCGGTGTATCTTGCTGCAGTGCTCGAGTACCTGACCGCTGAGATTCTTGAGCTGGCTGGAAACGCCGCTCGGGATAACAAAAAGACCCGCATCATCCCCCGCCACCTGCAGCTGGCTGTGCGCAACGACGAGGAGCTGAACAAACTGCTGGGCGGAGTGACCATCGCTCAGGGCGGCGTCCTGCCCAACATCCAGGCGGTGCTGCTGCCCAAGAAGAGCGAGAAGCCCGCCAAGGGGAAATAAACCCTCATTCGACCGAAAACCTAAACAACCCAAAGGCTCTTTTAAGAGCTACCCACTCTTTCTTCTAAGAGCTTTTTCTGTGTTTGCTGAATATAGATTACACCAGGTTAAATATAAGATTTTTTTTACTGTAAAATTACATGGTTTTAAGCGGAACGTGTTATTTGCTTATTGCATAAATTAGCTGACTTTAAATAAAGCTAACTTTATTTAAAAAAAAGCGCTGCGTGTATAATCAAATTATACTTCCATAAAAAAGATGCCTCTGATGTCGGTATTTCATCTCAAAGTGTGTTTAACTGCCTGAACATTATCACTAAGTAGCTTAAAATATGCCTTAATAAAATGTTGAAAAATATATGACACTCCAATTTGTGAGTAAAGAATGTACTCTACAAACGATTCACAGTATTTAATAAATTAAAGATCAAGAACAACATTGTTTAGAAACTAACTACCCACCATCTGGTTTGGAATGTTGTAGTTTATAGTAAATTCATAGTCAAAATTATTTGATAAAATATTAATATTTATTCGACTGTTGCAGCTCGTCAAGAAAACTAATATAAGATATGTTAGGGTCTATGAGGGTCTGCACTTAAATCAATGGATGGATGAGTAGTTCGATAATTTAACAAATGTTGTAGATAAACTGCGCTAAAATAAAGCGTTTGAGCCCATTTATCAGAAATAATTTAAAACATTTGAACGGGAAAGTATATTAAGGAACAAAAGAAACTGTTGGGGGAGGGGAGAAAACAGCGAATACGGGGTTTGAGGAAACCGGTTGGCTGCCCTGCTTCTATTCTTCTGCCAATGAGCTCAGCGTAGAGCATCCCTCCCTTCTCGCCAACACACGAATCTGATTGGACAGAGTCTCTTTTTCTAAATTTGCATGAGAGCTCTATAAATAACACAGACTGGCATTTTGTCAGCACTCATTAGTCTCTGTGTTATCAGCCATGCCTGAGCCAGCGAAGTCCGCACCCAAGAAGGGATCCAAGAAGGCGGTGACCAAAACCGCGGGGAAGGGAGGAAAGAAGCGCAAGAGGTCCAGGAAGGAGAGCTACGCTATCTACGTCTACAAAGTCCTGAAGCAGGTCCATCCCGACACCGGGATCTCCTCGAAAGCCATGGGCATCATGAACTCGTTCGTCAACGACATCTTCGAGCGGATCGCCGGGGAAGCGTCTCGCCTCGCTCACTACAACAAGCGCTCCACCATCAGCTCCAGAGAGATCCAGACCGCGGTGCGCCTCCTGCTGCCCGGGGAGCTGGCTAAGCACGCCGTCTCTGAGGGCACCAAAGCAGTCACCAAGTACACCAGCTCCAAGTAGAGCTCTGCTCGAGCTGCGACACCCCAAAGGCTCTTTTAAGAGCCGCCCACTCTCTCTTTAAAAGAGCGTTCTAATATATTAATCTTTCTACGAATTAAAGCAAACGTTAAAGCGGCGATATACAATCGTTTTTAAATTAAACCGTTCAATCACACACACGATTTTGGATGCTAAATAATATTACTTGGTAGTAAATAGTTTTGAATGTTTGCTTGGTCAGTGGTAGAACAGTAACTACAGATTTTAATGTCTTACAGTAAAGAGCATTATATTCCCGCTCATCTGTCTTTTAAAGAGAGAAGTTTCGTTTAATTAAAAGTTATTTGTATGTGTTGAAAGAATATTATAGCGTTGCTAGCATATCTACAATTCATCCAAGAAGTTAGTTTCAAAAATGTGTTTTATTATTTTATTGTGTTTAAGGTGATTCATATTTAACTGATGGATTGCATGCAAATATAAGCTTACATGTACACTTAATTTATTTAAAACGTTCAAAGATAACATCATGTAAATAAATGTTGAAGGGGGTGGACCTAAAATGGAAACTAGAATGAAGATTACAAAAAAGTTTCAGTTAAAATTGGCGGGTAACACTAAAAAAATGAGAACTTAAGAAAATATGTAAATGTATTAACTAAACATATTGAAAAATGTATAATATTTCCTGGAAATACATAGGTAAGTTATTAAAACTTTAAAACACATGAAGGGTTAAAGTAGGAATTGACTCAACGACAGGAAACAACATGGATTACAGTTCGCTTTATTGACTCTTTCCGGATTAATAAACTCAATGAAATATAGTGTAACAAATTGACAGAAAATAGCCTTTTTAAAAGCGTTAGTTACAATTGGCGGTTAAAAACCATCGACGATTATTTGAATAAATAAGTGAATGACTTAAATGTAACAATTGATGGATCAATTTGTGTTCATATTGCTTACCATTTATACTTATATTTACGCTAACTTATATAAGTTAGCGTGCTAACTTTAAAGTTTAACATTATCGTACTATAATTCAATTAAAAATACCCTCATCTTGTGTGGCGGCTTGAATCCGCGCCCATCAAAGCATGACGTAATCAGCAAGCCTCCTGGTTTCAACCACGTCCTTTAGCGAAGGACAAAACAAATGTCCGCGTATGCAGTACTTCATGAGACTTTTTTCTTCAAAGCATTAACGCCAGCTGATAATAGATCACTATGTCTGGTCGCGGTAAAGGCGGGAAAGGACTCGGCAAAGGAGGCGCGAAGCGTCATCGCAAAGTTCTCCGCGATAACATTCAGGGCATTACTAAACCCGCCATTCGACGCCTCGCTCGCCGCGGCGGTGTGAAGCGTATCTCCGGCCTGATCTACGAGGAGACTCGCGGAGTGTTGAAGGTGTTCCTGGAGAACGTGATCCGTGATGCTGTGACCTACACCGAGCACGCTAAGAGAAAGACCGTCACCGCGATGGACGTGGTGTACGCGCTCAAGCGCCAGGGACGCACTCTGTACGGATTCGGAGGCTAAAATTTATCTATCATCATCAATAACCCAAAGGCTCTTTTAAGAGCCGCCCACAATTTTACAAAAGATCAAATATTAAAATGTTCACGCTTCAGTAATCTGCCTGAAAAAATGCCTAGTTTAACAAAAAAATGAAATATTGCATTGGGGGGCAAAGATTTAGCGCAGGAAGTGGGGGGATGGGAAAAGACTCATAGCCAGATGGGTGGAATAAAGCCTACCAAGTCTCTGATTGGTCGTTTGTACGAGGCACTTTTCACCAATGGCAGCGTTCACTCTGTGGATCCGTTCAACCACGCTTAGCTGGGACCTAAAATAGCAAACACTGCCCTCTTCTGGTGTCGAACAGTACAATAGCGCGCCATTACAGTTTACCAAAGATTCCTTGAACGGTACATCAGAAAAATGCAAACATCTCAAATTTCCTTTTTAAAACAACACAGCATTTATATATATGAATAGGCCAGCCTTTTCAATGATTGCGATTGTTCAAAACAAATGTATGCTTTAAAAGTAGTAACAACGTTGTATGTTATACAAATCGGTTATTTTTAACAAATTATTGAAAAGTGTACATACTGTTAACTTCAGATTTCCCGTGGTGATGATCAGAAGAGGAGATGGTTGCGTTTAGTACAATACTGACACACAGAGGCACCTCCGTGCCACGTTGCTGTATAAAAGTTTTCACTGTTTTGTTAAAAAGGTTGGAGATGCCGGGGATTGAACCCGGGGCCTCATACATGCAAAGCATGCGCTCTACCACTGAGCTACATCCCCTCTGACGTCATACGTTAAGGATAGTACAAAAAAATCAAATTAATTAATACATAATAAAGTTATCTAGTTAATACTAGTACTTATATATTATGTGGTGACCGTGAAATTAAATACGTGGAATCAAGTGTTTATTATATTGATTTTACTCTCGCAAAGCGAACTTTGTACACACAACTCGATACCATGCGTCGTTTCCCACAATGCAGCGCGGGTCGCTACACTAATATTTACAACATCCGGGAAATCAAGTAGATTTCCGATAAAATAGAGTTAACGTAACTACAAATTAATATAGCAAGCAACTGATCACAAGAACGTTATAATCTACTATATTGTACTTATGTACTTCCCAGGTTTTGTTTTAGCTGCATTCATGTTGTTTGTTCTCCGTTGCTGTATTCTTGTGTCCAGTTTTACACTGCGTTACATTTGTGTATTAAATTTGTTGATCCTTCAAAGCATTTTTTGTACATTTCTTTAACTTCGCCATGAATTTAGAAAACAAACACGATAAATGACCATTTACCATAAATTCATTTAATGTGAGGTGATGCATGAAAAATAAGTCTTACTCATATATCATTATAATCATATTAATATTTATTCGACTGTTGCAGTTCAAGTCAAGAAACCTAATATAAGAGATGTTAGGGTCTATGCACTTAAATCGATGGATGGATGGATGGATGAATATATCGATAATTTAACCAATGTTTTAGATAAACTGCGCTAAAATAAATCGTTTGAGGCCATTTATCAGAAATATTTTAAAACATTTGAGCGGGAAAGTATATTAAAGAACCAAAGAAACCGTTGGGGGAGGGGAGGAAACAGCGAATCCGGGGTTTGAGCATTTGAAGGAAGGCGATTGGCTGCTCTGCCTCTAATCTTCTGCCAATGAGATCAGAGAAGAGAAGAGCACCTCCTTCTCGCCAACAAACGAATCTGATTCGACAGAGTCTGCGTCTCTACATTTGCATAAGAGCTTAATCCACAGACGTGCATTTATTAACGACATTATTTGAAGCCCCTAAAAAATAGGGCATTCGTAAATAAAAGAGATTATATACATAGAATATTTAAATGTATGTATACGAATATATACAATATAAAGATGTATATATAATATTTCACCATTTTTGTAAAATATTGTGTTCTCTCATAAACAATATTTACACTTATTAATTTTGGCAGAAAGCATCACGGTGGCGCAGTGGGTAGCACGGTCGTCTCACAGCAAGAAGGTCGCTGGGTCAGTTGGTGTTTCTGTGTGGAGTTGTCATGTTCTCCTCGTGATCGCGTGGGTTTGCTCCGGGTGCTCCGGTATGAGAGGACCGTATGAGAGTGAATGAGTGTCCACTCAGGATTTCTGTTGTCTTGAGATATATTAGAGTTTTATGCACTTAATTATGCTTAACCAATGCAAAGGGATGCAAAAAAAAGTGAACTTTTCCATCTTGCCAGGTTTATTCAGGCTCTGTAGCAGCAAGGGTTGCCAGGTCCCAATCCAAACATTTGTTCTACACCCTAAAGGTGATGCTCACTTTCAGATAAAAATCTAATTTTTTAGAGTGTAAGACAGTCAACGATGCGAACCAAGAACTCACAAGGACCCAAAACATGACAGAAATACCTTTTTAATATCAGAAATGTAAACACAAACATATTAACACAAACAATAATGGCCATGGTGGAACGTTTAAAAACCGCCGTTCACCTCTCCTCCCACACCAAACGTCCCGCGTCCCGAGACCACTCTCACGCCTCGATAAAGTGCTTCAGGTTTGGACCGAACACCGCTTCCATGGGTCTCTTCTCTTCCACTGTGCATCGGGGAGCGCTTGATCTTCTCGAGGGCGCTTCGCGTTTGCTCACGTCTCGTCGCCAGAATGAGCGCTATCAAACACCAACGTTAAAACCACGAGATCCTGAGGAACACGACTCAAGAGTTAACAGAACTCGAATGTGGAAGCGTGGCCTCAGAGAACAACCAAAACGCACTATTTAGTATCCCGACCATTAGCATAACACACAGACGCCAGGCGCAAGCTCTTGGCTCGCCCTGGTTTGGCACAGACATGAGTTACTTTAAAACATCGTTTCACAATATAAACACCGCGTCTGTTCCTGGATCCATGTGAAATACTGCTGGATGAGGATGAGGATGCTGGAGCATGCTCGAGCTTACGACCGCCTCCTGAATGTGGCGAGCATGCAAAACCTCGGAGAAACGCGAGGCACACGCGTTCGACGCTGAAACACTTGATAGTTGAAGGAATACGTAGAAAAATCTGAAGAGTCGTCGCTGAAATGCACAGTTTGAAGCCTGCGTCGCATGACGAGAAGATCTCCGGCCCTGGATTGGGTCTCGTTGGCAGTGTCTGATGAAGAGGATTCAAGTGTCCTCGAGCTCAGTGAGACGAGGCGAGGAGCGCCAGGCTCCGGTTCTTGCATTGGTTTGCATTGGTTTGTTTCAGACTCGTGCGCGGCCGCTCCGGCGCACGGATCAAATCCACGATAAACTCAAAAGTGGTCGAACTGGAGTCCGGCGGAGCCGCGACCCTCACACCACCGTCTCTTTGGCCTTCTCGTCCGAGAGGAAGGCGTCGAGCTGAGAAATGTCCACGACCGCGTCGTTTTTGCTCAGGGAAATGTCTTTTAAGTGGTCCTCGTCGCTTTGGTCCTTGGCAAAGTTGACAAATACCTGAAAGAGACAATTAAAGTCAATCACAATGAACACGATGTTGAACTTTTCATCAATTCATCGCTCATCTTGATTCATTCTCCACGGAATGAAACTCTTTCTCTGCCAAATCTAACAAAGTATTGAAAAAAATCTGTGTAAACGTAAAGATCTTTTTATAATATTAGCACAAATGTTTACTAGCCATATACATCCTAGCACTCGATTTAAAAACCTTTGAAGTTATGAAATATTTTTACACTGATTTCAGCGCTGAAAAAAATACAATTTAAACGGTCATCAATCTAAATGGATAAAAAAGTAAACTTATAAATAAGGATTTAAATAACTGCATAATGGCACAGATAAAAACTCCCAATTTGATTTAACAATAGCACCACCTTCTAAAATATATGGTATATGTCTTAAACTTTTTTTCTTTAAATATAGAAACCGGGAAATCTGAACGAATGCCACTGAATTCAGTTTTTTTTACTAAAAAAGTGTATGAAATTTAAATCAGTTTTCAATGTTTTTTTTTTTTTATTAAAGTCCGAGTCTGGCATCATTTTACCATTTCATTACTAAAATGTTCATTTTGTTTAATTTTTATTTCTTTTTAGTGGATTTATCAGGAAAAACAGATGTAGCTAGAAGTGTTGAAGGCACCAAACCAAACTAAATTGCAAAATCTAAACACAGACAGGGAGACTATTTAGGGAGAAATTCACAGTAAAATTTCCTCTAAATTTGAGGTAAAACAAAAGATTTGATGATTTAAAAATGCCACCCTAAAATTCACAAATTTCATTCCAAAATGTAGAAAACGTCCCAAGAACGTAAAACGTCATGAACACTTTTTTGTCAATTTGTCAACTCAAAAAGTTTCAATTCACAAAATTAGAAAAAAAGCAGCAAAAAGAGAAAAATATATAAATATTAAACTGGACAATTCCACCCTAGATGAAGTAAGGAATTAGAAAAGAAGTCATTAACAAATTCTAAACATTTATCAAAAAAAGAACATTATACAGAAGCATAAAAAGCATGTATAAAAAATGAATACATTTGCAAAAAGTTCACAGTTAAACTGAAACATTTGACAGCTAGTGAGATGAAGAATAGCTCTTGACATGTTTTGTAAATAATTTAATTCATATTTAACCTCATTTCACCTGAAAGTCTTAGAAAAGCAGCACTCACCTGGTCGAGGGTGGTCTGTGAGACGGAGTAGTCCTCGATCTGCAGCTGCTCCTTGTTCTGGGCGAGCAGGCTGAAGATCCGCGCCAGCGAGGACAGAGAGGAGGGCAGCTGGTACTGGAGCATGTTCCTGTGCTTCTCCTTCAGCGTGCTGCCCGGCAGCGCCCGCTCGATGAAGGCCATCACCGGCTCCAGATGAGTGTCTGCTCCACCCACCCGCAGGATGATGGTGTAGCCGTCTCCGAACCTGCAGCGCAGCGGAGAGATCAGTGACTCCACTCAAACACTCCAATAACTCGTTTCATCTACTCGCTCTCTGACAGGACTCAGAGACTCAACACACCTGTGCTTACTAAAAAAAAAGTGAGCCATTTTTATCGGGAGAACCAATGAGATTGGCTCTTTCGTTCTCATATCTGGAGCTTCCGAAGATACAAAGATAAGAGCACGTTCTGTTTTATTTTTCCTTCAATGATTTAAAGAAGTGTGCGTGGCACGATCACCACTCAGCAGGAAGGTCGCGGGTTCGAGTCTCGGCTGGTTCAGTTGGCTTTCTGTGTGGAGTTGGCATGTTGGCGCACACGTGGGTTTCCTCCGGGTGCTCCGGTTTCCCCCACAAGTCCAAAGACATGCGGTAAAGGTGAACTGGGTAAGCTACACTGTCCGTAGTGTGTGAGTGTGAATGAGATGGGTGCAACTGCGTAAAACAAACCCTGGATGAGTTGGCGGTTCATTCCGCTGTAGCGACCACAGACGACCGGAATGAGCAGAAAAGAAAAAAGGATGGATTTAAAGAAGTATTTGAGGAGACTTCACGCATGCTCTTGTTTTCTGCGATCTCAAAGAAATGTAAAGTTAAACCTTCCTGAAGAAAAGTCTCTTCTTCTGCGTTAATGAAGGAAAATGTGAAAAGGTTAGCGCCACCGTGTGTCCGGGAGCACCTCTGTAGTACCCATCTATTGTGATATTATGCAAAAACCCGTTCTAGGCGTGTGGAGTCCTGAAGAAGGGAAAGGAGGAGAGACAGCGCGACCCTTACTTGTTCTTGAGATGCTGCACACTGCCCAGGCAGCGGAACCGGCCGTTCACCATGATGGCCATCCGCGTGCAGAGAGCCTCACACTCCTCCATGCTGCAGAAGGAAGTAGAGTCTTTAGAAACAAACCGATAGTGCACAGAGATGATATGATAGTAGAGAAAACATCTTACATTTAACCTCACCTAATCTCAACCTTTTTCAGCAACAAAACTATTCACGTCGTGGTGACCATATATAAAGCGGACTGCTACGTCTCAGCTTGAAGACTGATAACTACGTCTTCAGTAGTTATAACAGTAGCCACTTCCTCCTCGTCGCTTTTAGAAGTTGTTGGCTCCAAAAGAAGTGTGTGGTGCGCAAACAGGGTGTGTTGAGGGAAAAGATCGCACAGAGTCTGACTTGACAACCTTAAAGTTTATTGCATTGCGTTGAGTACAGATGTGATAATTGTGTGAGAGTTGTGTGTTGCGAGTTGTGTGTTCCGAGTTTCGTGTTGTGAGTTGTGTGTTACAAGTTTTGAGTTATGTGTTGCAAGTTCCGATTTGCGTGTTGCGAGTTCCAAGTTGTGTGTTGCGAGTTGGGAGTTTTGTCTTGCAAGTTGTGTGTTGCGAGTTGTGTGTTATGAGTTCCGAGTTGCGAGTTGTGTGTTGCAAGTTCCGATTTGCGTGTTGCGAGTTCCAAGTTGTGTGTTGCGAGTTCATAGTTGCGTGTTGCGAGTTGTGTGTTGCGAGTTCCAAATTGCGTTTTGCAAGTTCATAGTTGCGTGTTGCGAGTTGTGTGTTGCAAGTTGTGTGTTGCAAGTTGCGAGTTGTGTGTTGCAAGTTCCGATTTGCGTGTTGCGAGTTCCAAGTTGTGTGTTGCGAGTTGTGTGTTGCGAGTTGTGTGTTGCGAGTTGTGTGTTGCAAGTTGTGTGTTGCAAGTTGAGTTGTGTGTTGCAAGTTGTGTGTTGCGAGTTGGGAGTTTCGTCTTGCAAGTTGTGTGTTGCGAGTTGTGTGTTATGAGTTATGTGTTATGAGTTCCGAGTTACGTGTTGCAAGTTGTGTGTTATGAGTTCCGAGTTGTGTGTTGCAAGTTCCGATTTGCGTGTTGCGAGTTCCAAGTTGTGTGTTGCGAGTTGCGAGTTTTGTGTTGCGAGTTCCGATTTGCATGTTGCGAGTTTTTTGCTTTTGCAAGTTCATAGTTGCGTGTTGCGAGTTGTGTGTTGCGAGTTCCAAATTGCGTTTTGCAAGTTCATAGTTGCGTGTTGCGAGTTGTGTGTTGCAAGTTGCGAGTTGTGTGTTGCGAGTTCCAAATTGCGTTTTGCAAATTCATAGTTGCGTGTTGCGAGTTGTGTGTTGCAAGTTGTGTGTTGCAAGTTGCGAGTTGTGTGTTGCGAGTTGTGTGTTGCAAGTTGCGAGTTGTGTGTTGCGAGTTGGGAGTTTCGTCTCGCAAGTTGTGTGTTGCGAGTTGTGTGTTATGAGTTATGTGTTATGAGTTCCGAGTTACGTGTTGCAAGTTGTGTGTTATGAGTTCCGAGTTGCGAGTTGTGTGTTGCAAGTTGTGTGTTATGAGTTCCGAGTTGCGAGTTGTGTGTTGCAAGTTCCGATTTGCGTGTTGCGAGTTCCAAGTTGTGTGTTGCGTGTTGCGAGTTCCAAATTGCGTTTTGCAAGTTCATAGTTGCGTGTTGCGAGTTGTGTGTTGCGAGTTCCAAATTGCGTTTTGCAAGTTCATAGTTGCGTGTTGCGAGTTGTGTGTTGCAAGTTGTGTGTTGCAAGTTGCGAGTTGTGTGTTGCGAGTTGTGTGTTGCGAGTTGCGAGTTGTGTGTTGCAAGTTCCGATTTGCGTGTTGCGAGTTCCAAGTTGTGTGTTGCGAGTTGCGAGTTGTGTGTTGCGAGTTCCAAATTGCGTTTTGCAAGTTCATAGTTGCGAGTTGTGTGTTGCAAGTTGCGAGTTGTGTGTTGCGAGTTCCAAATTGCGTTTTGCAAATTCATAGTTGTGTGTTGCAAGTTGTGTGTTGCAAGTTGCGAGTTGTGTGTTGCGAGTTGTGTGTTGCGAGTTATGTGTTATGAGTTGCGAGTTGTGTGTTGCAAGTTCCGATTTGCGTGTTGCGAGTTTCAAGTTGTGTGTTGCGAGTTTTGTGTTGCGAGTTCCGATTTGCGTGTTGCGAGTTCCAAATTGCGTTTTGCAAGTTCATAGTTGCGTGTTGCGAGTTGTGTGTTGCAAGTTCTTAGTTGCGATTATGACTACCAACCACTTCTCCCAGCCTTGCCACCTGTGTGAGTGTGTGCGTATTTATGAGTTGGCCACTAATTCACTTTTTTATGCACACATTAAAATAAAAATTAAACAAAATGATAATTATGGTTCCTCCAATAACTTTAGTAGTTAATAACTACGTCTTTAGAACTGCGTCACATGAACAAAATTGCATAAGCATTTTCTAATTCCTCCGTTTTCCCTGACCACACTACAATGTGAAAACAGCATTTTGCAAGAGATGCTCTCTGATTCGTGTTCCTGGTTAGGTTCCTCTTCTCTGGAGGAGACTGCTCTGAAGATGTTTTCAAAGGCAGATAGCAGACTCGAATCCGGGCCCTTTTCGTCTCTGGAATCGGCCCCTAAAGGAAGAGCTCTAGAGCGCCCTCATCATGTAGTAAACTTGGAGTTAAAATGTAATGCCTTTTTAGAATGATTAATTCCAAATTAAGTGCAGACAATAACTCTTTACTCTTGGTTCATATTTCATAAGCTGTATAATCTAATGCATTGTTTATTCACATCACTGATGATAAATGTTTGAACCTTTTCACTCATTTTTCTTTCACTGAAACACTTTTAAGGGTTAATAAGAATATTAACGTCAAGTGTGAGTAAATATAAAGGTCACTGAGTGGGTTAAAACTTAATATTATCATTAATAATTTATACAAGTTAAATTTGCATTAGAGCTTCCATGTTTTTGTTGATGTAGAATGAACCTTTTATTTTTAATCCTGGTGAGATTTTGCACCTTTTTGGAAGTGTGGCTCTTAAAACATGTTCATTTTTGGTATTTCTTTTGTTTGTTGTTTTGTTCCACTCGCCATCTGGGATGTGGTTTTGGCGTTAAATAACAATTTTTGAATATAAAATAAGAAAAAGAGGATAATAAGAAAAATGATATTTTTTCTTTACATGTGTATGTATTTATATACATGAATATATAAATGTATCGATCCTTACATTGATTATCATAAACACAGACACACATACACTATAGACAGATGATTCTTTACAGAATGTGTTTTCTGGACAGCTTCTATCTCGATTTGGTTGAAAAGCAGACTTTTTGTAGCCCTGGCAAAAGAAAACATTTGGTATTTATCTTCAGTCTGAAAAAAACCAAAGAACTCAGAATTAAAACCAGAAGCTGAAGCTGATCTGTAACTGATATATTCTTGCGTCTGACTACAAATGTATGGGTTTAATAGCTAAAAATTGTCCGTAAACACTTACATTCTTTTCTTTAGTGTCCCAAACCTAATGAACTAAAACATGTTTTTTTTAAAGATTTTTTAAAGAGTTTCTTTTATCTAATCTGAACACCTTAATTTGTAAACAAATTATTGCATTCTTTTTTTTATTTTTATTTTGTATATAGTTTACTAACAAAAACACTCACAGTCCTCACAAATGTTTAATTTCTACCATCAATTATACTTCTTTTCAATGAAAAGACTTGAAATGGTATCTGAAGAGACGTCATCTCACAAAATGGATAAACATCCCACTCTTTGGTGGAACTAAGGATCATGTTATCTTTAATTAAAAAAATTTAACAAAAAAATGATAGATATCAGAAATGGACCCAATGGTAAAAGATTCTGCAGATTATGCTTCCAGTATGGTTATATCAAGTCAAACATTTTAAAACCACATTCAAGATGTTTTTCTGTGTACGTTGGGAAACGTTTATATTTCTGTATCATGAGTTATATATTTTAACCTTGACTTGAACGAACCGATGCATAATAAAACCAGGCTTTTATAAACAGGATAACAGATTCGCGAATCTTCCTTTCGGAGAGCATGTGCTTCGAGCCGCTCGAACAATCCTCTATATAAACTTCTCCATTCATCCCAGAGCTATGCTTGAATTATGAAATGAATGTTCAGATTGTGCACTTTACACACACATCACCATTCGATGTTTTAGACACCTTACAATTAGAAAAAGCAATCAAATTAAGTTTATTTCTTTCCTCTGTCTGATTTAATCACGGAGTTTCGTCCGTTAAAGAGGACTTAACCGCCATTTTGAGTACTATTTCAAGTTCTTTCTGAAAGGCCTAAACCTTTGCTTGCAGATAGCTTAGATTTTGTGTCGTTGTTTTGGTTTTAACTCGTTATTTTAATCTTGAAAGCGAGAGAAGGAAACACAAGAAAGCGCATTCATCGAGACCCTAACGGCGAGAGGGGTAGGTTGAGTCGTTAAGGTTCTCATCGTGCATTGAAAAGCGCTTGCCGCGGGACTGAATTCTGATCTCAGATCAGTTCAACAAGCTGAAGAGAGATGGCAGAAACAGCTCCAGCAGCCGCCGCTCCGGCGAAAGCTCCCAAGAAGAAGACCGTCGCGAAAGCCAAAAAAGTGAAGAGCGGGCCACCAGTCGGAGAGCTCATCGTGGAAGCCGTGTCCGCTTCTAAGGAGAGAAGCGGAGTGTCGCTGGCCGCTCTCAAGAAAGCCCTCTCCGCCAAAGGCTACGACGTGGAGAAGAACAACTCCCGCGTGAAGCTCGCCATCAAGAGCCTGGTGACCAAGGGAACTTTGGCTCAGGTGAAAGGGACCGGCGCCTCTGGATCTTTCAAGCTCAACAAGAAGCCAGCGGAACCCAATAAGAAAGCGGCTCCCAAAGCCAAGAAGCCCGCTGCCAAGAAACCAACCGCCGCCAAGAAACCAAAGACCACTGCGGCCAAGAAACCAGCCGCCAAGAAATCACCGAAGAAGGCCAAGAAACCGGCAGCTGCCGCCAAGAAGGCCACCAAGAGCCCCAAGAAGGCGAAGAAGCCAGCGGCCCCGAAGAAGGCAGCAAAGAGCCCCAAAAAAGCAGCCAAGCCCAAGACGGCGAAAGCGGCTAAGCCTAAGAAGACAGCCCCTAAAAGGAAGTAAAAACTTCTGCTTTATCCCACAAAGGCTCTTTTAAGAGCCACCCACCGTTTCCACAAAAGAGCAAAATAACTTATTATATTCAAGATAAAAACAAGAGAATATCTTAATTTAAGTAGGCTATTAAAATGATATTTTTATTAGTATTATAATTATAAATAAAATAGATTAGTATTTGTAAGGAACGTTTAACATAAAAAAATGAATGGCGAACAAGTGTTTAGTATTTCAACAAACATTTTATTAAAAAAAAAACCTTCTCCGGGTTAAAAAAATGTTGATATAATTATTGTGTTTCACGATCATGAATTAAAATCAAAATAGAAATAGTTAATAAACACGAACGATGTGTTGATGACGTTTGATCTCAAGAACACAGTTAACTACTCCTTAATGTTTTCCTTAAAGCCAAGTATTTACAGGAATGTAATTTTTCATGAAGCTTGTAAAGCTTGTTGAAAGTGAATTTCGTTTCTAAAATTACAATTGATTCGGTGGATAAACATAATATTAACTCAACACAGCACTATAACTGTTACACACAGAATATAAAACTACTCTATCTGCATGTTGACTTATTTACATATCAGACAAAAAAAAACTTTATATAATTGTTTATGCAGGGCTACATCTATATATCTCTATCTAATATCTATCAATAACTCTTAACGTTAAATCTAAAACTATTTGTGTTTTAGAATATTCATATTAAATGATATATTAAATCTAATATGCAAACGCTGTTATCTGAGGATGACGCAATAGGGGGTTGTCCTGGTTTCAACCACGTCCTTGAGCTACATATAAACTTCTGGTTCTTACAGAAAAGCCAGCATATCAGAATCCAGACAAGATATCATATATGAAATAATACAAAAGGTAAATAATCTGTCGAAATCAGGAAGTCAAATTTCCCTTATATGGGTACCAGCACATACAGGAATCAGGGGGAATGAGTTGGCAGACAAGTTTGCTAAACAAGCAACACAAATAGCCTCAGTAGATACTGATATAAAGTACAGTAAAGCAGAAATTAAAAGCATTGTTAAAAATAAAATTTCTGACAAGTGGCAACACCTCTGGGATAATGGGGATACCGGACGTCAGTATCACACTATTCAAAACAAAGTGGGTAAAGGTAGGGTAACAAGTAGAAGCAAAAAGGAAGAAGATGTGTTTACAAGAATGCGGTTTGGGCATACAGCACTTAACAGTACATTACATAAAATCAACAAACATACTGATGGGATGTGTGAGTGTAGGAATAACCAGGAGACTGTAGAGCATGTAATTATGTTTTGTCCATTGTATTGCAGGGAAAGACAAAGACTATTTACAAAGCTACAAGAAAAGCAAGTTGAACTAAATATAGAGAACATTCTACAATTAAATACAGATAATATTTGTTTTAGGGATGTATATAGTTTTCTGCAATCCACGGGACTAAATGGCAGAATTTAGTTTATTATTAGTATTACTGTTAGGAGTATTATTATTATTATTATTAGTAGTAGTAGTGGTGGTATATATGTATGTATGTATATATATATATATATATATATATATATATATATATATATATATATATATATATATATATATATATATATATATATATAATAAGTGTTATTAGGACTAGTAATTTAAAATCACAATTATTATGGATTAGCGAACTCCTGGTCCACACTCCAGTCCAGATGGTGGCGGTAATGCTCCAAAAGTTGGTTGCCAACCGCCAAAAGAAAAGAAGAAGAAGAAGAAGAAGAAGAAGAAGAAGAAGAAGAAGAAGAAGAAGAAGAAGAAGAAGAAGAAGAAGAAGAAAGAAGAAGAAAAGCCAGCATCAACCTGCTCAAATTATTACGATTCAGTGCTTATTTATACTCTCGGAACTATGTCTGGTCGCGGTAAAGGCGGGAAAGGACTCGGTAAAGGCGGCGCGAAGCGTCATCGCAAAGTTCTCCGCGATAACATTCAGGGGCATTACTAAACCAGCCATTCGACGCCTCGCTCGCCGCGGCGGCGTGAAGCGTATCTCCGGCCTGATCTACGAGGAGACTCGCGGAGTGCTGAAGGTGTTCTTGGAGAACGTGATCCGTGATGCTGTGACCTACACCGAGCACGCTAAGAGAAAGACCGTCACCGCGATGGACGTGGTGTACGCGCTCAAGCGCCAGGGACGCACTCTGTACGGATTCGGAGGTTAATTTTCCGCTGAAGAACCATTTAACTCAACGGCTCTTTTAAGAGCCACCCACTGAATCATAAAAGATCAAATCGGATGTTATGTATGAATGTACGGAAATAACGCTTATTATGACCTCATCAAAACTCATTAATAATACAAATGTATGATTTATGTTTTAAAATAATGCATTAGACAGTTAAGTGAAACAAAATTGCATAAATGTCATTGGTGGCGTCAAGCATGAGGTGATGGGCGGTGTCATTAATGTAACCCTTTCATTGGTTGATTTTGCACATCCAAGAACGCAAGTGACCAATGACGACATGCCATTTGTTGAGCTATTCAATGACACACGGATGTAGAACACAGAGAACTTAACGGGAGAACTGTAGAGAGCGAAAAAATGTTAAGTGAAGTACAATGCACTAGGTACAATGAAATAAAGAAATATATAGCACACGTAGTAAACGGTAAAAAGCTTTTAAGTGTATAATAACAGCAATACGTTATACTTCAGACCTACATAATGCACTGAATTATTTGGAATTTAAAATAAAACGTAATAAATATAAAACAGTTAGTACCAACATAGTCCCATCACAGTAAGAAATACTACAAAGTAAGGTAATTTCTGACTTAAATCATAAACTCACAAACGCTTGTTAGCGAACATTTCTTTAAAATCAGCTAATTGTACACTACATACCATTTGCATTTATGTATTTAGCAGACACTTTTGTCCAGAAGAAGAGAGAGAATCTGTAATTTGTTACAGTCAAGTGTCTCTCAGCTCGCTCATAATAGAAGGTGTACCAGCTGATCAATAAACCATAACAGAAGGAAATAGAGAGGAAGAAAAGGGATTTTTTTTATAGTATGCGTTCCCTGAAGAGAAGAGTTTTCAGGTGCTTTCTGAGAGCTCTCAGTGTTGCTGCTCTCCTGACTGCATCAAGAGTTTCTCCACCAGCCAGGGACAGTGATAGAGAAGGTTCTGCTGAGAGATACCAGCAGCCTTTCTGAAAGCATTTTTATTGGAATTCAAGATGGTTCTCTGAAAAGCTGAAAAACAACCCCCACTGAACAAGAGACACAAGATAAAACGTCAAGACTGGGCCAAGAAATATCTGAAGACAGCTTTTTCTAAGGTTTTATGGACTGATGGAATGTGAGTGAGTGTTGAGGGCCAGATGGATGGGCTCGTGGCTGGATCGGTAAAGGGCAGAGAGCTCCAGTCCGACTCAGACGCCAGCAAGGTGGAGGTGGAGTACTGATTTGGGCTGGTATCATCAAAGATGAGCTTGTGGGGAATTTACGGGTTGAGGATGGAGTCAAGCTCAAGTCCCAGTCCTACTGCCAGTTTCTGGAAGACACCTTCTTCAAGCAGTGGTACAGGAAAAAGTCTGCATCCTTTAAGAAAAACGTGATTTTCTTGCAGGACAATGCTCCATCACACGCGTCCAAGTACTCCACAGCATGGCTGGCAAGAAAGGGTCTAAAAGTAGAAAAACTAATGACATGGCCTCCTTGTTCACCTGATCTGAACCCCATAGAGAACCTGTGGTCCATCATCAAACGTGAGATCTACAAGGAGGGAAACCAGTACTCCTCTCTGAACAGTGTCTGGGAGGCTGTGGTTGCTGCTGCAGGCTTTTGAGTGTCCTTGCAAAGAAAGGAAGGTATATTGGTCACTGAATGGTTTGTTTTTGAATTGTTCGTTTATTTTGAAATAAATTAGTGAGATGGGTAAATATTAGTTTTTTATTAATTTGCCTAATAATTCTGCACAGTAATAGTTACCTGCACACACAGATATCCTCCTAAGATAGCCAAAACTAAAAAAGCCCCACTCCAACATTCAAAAATATTCAGCTTCGATATTTGTGTGTCTTTTGAGTTGATTGAGAATATAGTAGTTGCTCAATGATAAAATTAATGTCAAAAATATAACTTGCCTAATAACTGCACACAGTATAGTCAAAAGACACACACACATTTTATATATATATATATATATATATATATATATATATATATATATATATATATATATATATATATATATATATATATATGTGTGTGTGTGTGTGTGCGTGTGTTTTAACAGATAAAATGTTTTACATATTTTAAGCAATTACTTAATGTTGTTATTTTGATTCTCATCATATTAATTTCCACTATAACTGACACCTACAGGCTCAAGAAAACAAAGACATCAAGCTTTTTTTTTTACCCATGAAAATAAATATCTTCCCTGTTTAATCTATCTAGGGTAAATATTTCATACACTTCAGCATACTCCTGGTCATACAAGTGATAAGAGCCATAAAGCTATTAGAGGATAAAGAACATTCAAAGCCGTTACATTCTTCCTATAAAACGTCTGTCAGTGAGGAAGTAAGAATTTCAATCATCGCCGGTCTCCATCCCGAATAACAATTAATGTTCATCACGATAAGACGCTCAGAGAGAGGCTAAAAGAACCAGCTCAAGAATACGTTAATTTTAACATAGAAGTGAATCTGAACCTGCGAACGTCTCAAATAAACCTAGCGGTCGCCCAAAGAACTGCTATTCATTTACTTCCTGTTCCACGTTGAGAGCGAAAGTAGATTTCTTCTTGGACTCAACCTTGATTTCAAAGCCTGCTAATGGCATTAACAGCGTAAAACACAAATTATCACAGTAATTGTTAGCTTATCATATTTTTACTATAATATGACAGCAAACGCACTTTTAAAGAGAGAGTGGGCGGCTCTTAAAAGAGCCTTTGGGGTGTCGCAGCTCGAGCAGAGCTCTACTTGGAGCTGGTGTACTTGGTGACGGCTTTGGTGCCCTCAGAGACGGCGTGCTTAGCCAGCTCCCCGGGCAGCAGGAGGCGCACCGCGGTCTGGATCTCTCTGGAGCTGATGGTGGAGCGCTTGTTGTAGTGAGCGAGGCGAGACGCTTCCCCGGCGATCCGCTCGAAGATGTCGTTGACGAACGAGTTCATGATGCCCATGGCTTTCGAGGAGATCCCGGTGTCGGGATGGACCTGCTTCAGGACTTTGTAGACGTAGATAGCGTAGCTCTCCTTCCTGGACCTCTTGCGCTTCTTTCCTCCCTTCCCCGCGGTTTTGGTCACCGCCTTCTTGGATCCCTTCTTGGGTGCGGACTTCGCTGGCTCAGGCATTGCTGATAACACAGAGACTAATGAGTGCTGACATAATGACAGTCTGTGTTATTTATAGAGCTCTCATGCAGATTTAGAAGAGGAGACTCTATCCAATCATATTCCTGTGTTGGCGAGAAGGGCGGGTCCTCTTCACTGATCTCATTGTCAAAAGAATAGAAGCAGAGCAGCCAATCGCGTGTTTCCAAATGTTCAAACGCTGGCTTCAGTCTTCCCTCCCCTCCCCCAACGGCTTCTTTTGTTCCTTATATTTCTTTCCCGCTTAAATGTTCACAAATATTTCTGATAAACGGGATCAACCAGCAAACACGCTCAGCTGACGCAATTTATTTAACAAAAAAAGCATATGAAAACGTATTGATGTAACGTGTAAACTCTGAAATGCGTTTTTTTCTCCATCTAATCATGGCACTGTTCTTTAATCCAAACTGCATTGATTTCAACGCAGACATTATTTGACAATAATGCAGGTATTAAGCACTTAACTGAATCTAAAATACTAGAATGTAAATGTTTCAACTGCATCAAGCAATCTAATATTTATCTTCTCGTACTTTAAAGTTATATAAATGCATTTAAGTATTGTTATAATTGCTGTATAATTTGCATTGAAGTAAACAGAATATAATCATGATAAGTGTGTTAAGTTTGGTTATCGTTAGTTCACTTCATTTTAACTTGTATCAGGTAATTATCACTTCGGTTAGTCTTTTACTGAAAAAAAGTGTTAATTAAGGAAAATAGCAGCTCTTTAGTTTGAGACAGTGAGGTGGCTCTGAAAAGAGCCTTTGGGGTTATTGAAGTAGCGAGCAGGTCTCAAGCCCTCTCTCCACGGATGCGGCGCGCCAGCTGGATGTCTTTGGGCATGATGGTGACCCTCTTCGCGTGGATGGCGCACAGGTTGGTGTCCTCGAAGAGCCCCACCAGATAGGCCTCGCTGGACTCCTGCAGGGCCATGACGGCGGAGCTCTGGAAGCGCAGGTCGGTCTTGAAGTCCTGAGCGATCTCTCTCACCAGCCGCTGGAAGGGCAGCTTGCGGATCAGCAGCTCGGTGGATTTCTGGTAGCGGCGGATCTCTCGCAGAGCCACGGTTCCGGGCCGGTAACGGTGGGGCTTCTTCACGCCGCCGGTAGCCGGGGCGCTCTTACGGGCGGCTTTGGTCGCCAGCTGCTTCCTCGGAGCTTTTCCTCCGGTGGATTTACGAGCGGTCTGCTTGGTTCTGGCCATTGCTCAACGATATGTTCCTTAATAAGCAGGAATTGTGTTTTATCCGTTACAAACACGGCTTTTTATTCTCAACCGCCCACCTCCCACTGACAACGAAGAGACTTATCATTGGCTATTTGGGGTTTGTTTTAGCGTCACATGACCTCTCTGGCCAATAGCCGCGCGTTCTCTCGTTTTCAAACGCTTACAAACGGGTTTCTCTCTTCGCGCACAAAAATTAATCTGTTGTTGGAGCCATGGTTTGATCTTGATACACGATCCATATTATTTCAATCCAGTGATTCCAAGGTTTTATTAGCCCATGAAAGCGTTTTAACCCTGCTTAAAGACTGAATGGAATAATACTCCAGGTAAGATGGCGGCAAAATTGACATGCCGTAAAGTAACGTAAAGTTATATCAAACGCTTATTGTAATGTAATACGTCTACAGGTTAACAGCCGTTTTTGCCTTAGAATATTGTATACATTGCGAGGAAAAATAAGAAAAGCTCAGCGTCCCTAAACATTTAGTCAACGTATGATAATAAACAAAAAAGTTATAGAATCACTTTTACCAAAGTGATACAAAAAGTACAACGCCGACTGTGTTTTAAGACACTTAAGTGTCTCAAAACACACGAATAAAACCATATCTCTTTGTTTTGTGTGAGTGAAAGACGCTGATCTCCTCTCGGGGGCGCTAAAGATGACCGTGAAGCTCGCTTCGTCGCTGTTCGAAGGAATCATTTACGAACAACTCAAATCTACTTCACAGATAACAAACAGGGATACCATCACCGAAACATTTGCATCGATAATTATCCGGATAACCTCTCACAGACGAACAAAAATAAACCTCACCTCCATCAAACCCTAAATAAACCGAGTTCAAACAAACGAACCGATTCGATACAAACGATTCCTTTTCAAAATGGCTCGCCCATGTTCAGTGACGTCACAATAACGAACCATACGCTAGTTTACCTTCATTTTTCACTTTCACGTGCTCACCATCGACTCTCTGCGCGCAACGTTTCTCCTCAAATGAAGCCAAACGCTGTGATTGTGATGCGAACTCCATGTTTCTGACTGTTACACCAGAAGCAGGAAGAGAGCAGCAGCTCCGCCTTATCTCGAGGTTCTCCACAGACGGCGCGTCACTCAGATTCTCTAAATACACACAACTTTCTAATCCATTTACCTATAGAGGGACGCGAGTGTGTTTCTCTTTGTGTCTTACTGCTACCGAGACCCCGTGTGCAGATATATTATATGTACAAGGTGTTTTGGGGCTCGATTAAACTTTTCCAGCGTGTCCCTCAGACAGCAGCGCCGGAGAAAAGCTCTCGCTGGGGACTCCCTGACCTTATCGTGTGTTTCTGGGCATCGGCTCAGGAACCATGGGGTGCTGTGGAAGCGCCCAGGTAAGATATATTTTTATTATATCAAACACAACGCTGTAAATGTTTGCAGAAACACGTTTGGAAACTTGCTAACGCTAGCTTTGAGTTTAACGTTAAGCGCATGCGCTGTTTTACTCAGAAGCGAGAAAAAGTTTAGCTAATAGATTTGTGTTTTAAAAGAATGTCTGTTGGTTTTATAAAGAGGCACAGTATGTGAAACGCTTTAAAATGGTTAAAAAACGTAGATGTTTTGTTAGGGTTGATAAAGGTGTTTACCTCACTTCCGGGTTTGGGTGAAAGCGAGGCAGGTGTGTTTGGTTGAGTGATTCTTGTTCATTTTCTAGTTTAAACTGTGTTTTAGTCTCTTTCTGTGTTTAAGAAGTCTTAATTTTCTGTTTCAATTTGCACATAAAAAGTTCAAAGCTTTTTACCCTTCAGACCTTCAGAACATCACGTTTCTTTAGACAGTTTCACTCAAGTTTCTGCATGTTTTTCTTGAAATTACATGTTTTAATGCAGTAAATTGTCAGAAATGTCTCAGCATGTTTAAATCTGGAGAATAGTAGAGAGTGTTTTTTCCAAACATAACATGAAAACTATCTACAGTGCAACAACAGAAAAACTGTTTGCAATATTTTCCAAAATACCTAAAATCCAAAGAGTGTAATAAAACCATGAACCAAAGAGTATTGTGTAAAAAAAAGATTATAAAGTGATTATGGATTTTGGATTTGTACCAATATTGGGATTGCAATTTGCAATGTCAATCTTTTTCTGTTTTTTATTATTTATTTTTTTTCAATGATGATAAATTACGAATCACTGACAAATTATGAAAATAATAATTATATAAACAAAGTCACTTTCTGTTGCACTTCCAGTTTTCTAGGCGTGTAAAACCTACAACAAAATAAATCAACAAACAATAATTAATCAATGTGATTAATCAGTGTGATCAATAATAAAAAAACGATAGCAAATCACATAACCTGAAGAGAAGATTGAAGAAAGTTTACCACATTTAACTGAAAGTTACTGTGTTGATCATGTGAATTACAGCTTTTAATAATAGTCAACATCGCTATAGACTATCGCTAATAGTCAACATCCCAGAATTTTAAGTATATATAATTTCCTTTCTAGTTCCATACAATAAACCTAATGCTCCCACACTTCAGCATCAACAGATCCTGTGAAAACTGCTAAAGCCAGGTGTATTTTATGTAAGGTGTAGTGTAGCGTGCAACCATCTGAAGTCTCAGGCTCTGGTCCTCTCACGTCTGGACTACTGCAACGCTCTCCTAGCAGGACTTCCATTGAATACGCTCAAACCTCTGCAGATAATCCAGAATTCTGCAGCTCGCTTATCTTCAAGGAACCGAAACGAGCTCATGTTACTCCCCTCTTCATCACTCTTCATTGGCTCCCCATTGCAGCTCGGGTTAAATTCAAATCGCTAATGCTGGCATACAAAACTATCTCCAGATCAGCCCCTGTCTACCTCCATGAGCTCATACACTCCTACATGTCCTCCAGAAGCCTGCGCTCAGAGAAGGAACAGCGACTTGTGGTTCCATCCCACAAAGGCAGAAGATCTCTCAGCTGAACCTTCTCTCTCACTGTCCCTGGTTGGTGGAACAAACTCCTGATCCAGTCAGGAGAGCAGCAACACTAACAGCTCTCAAAAAGCAACTGAAAACTCTTCTCTTCAGGGAACACCTACTATAAAAAAAAAATACTACCTTCTTTTTCCCTCCTCTGTCTTTACCTTCTTCCCCTACTGCTTTGGTTTATTGATCAGTTGATACAATTTCTATTATGAGAAGCTGAGATAGACTTTGACGGTGTAACAAATTGCATATTGTCTCTCCCTAATGTAAGTCGCTTTGGTCAAAAGCGTCTGCCAAATGCATAAATGTAAATGTCATGTGATCATGTCGCCGTGTAATCACTGTTTCTGCAGTTTCATTGCAAATGCCATTAATTGTACGGACCTAGTCTGAAGGGTTTAAATCTAGTAGTTTTTATGAGGTTTATTAGATTCCCCAAAATCAACCCTCATTTAATCTAATCGATTGAGTGAAGTGACTTTGGTCGTTCATACTTTGCCTTAAAGGCATCGCCAACCCAACCATCAACAACTGGCTTGTGAAGAACCTCATCTCAAGACGAATATAAAAACGGAACAGTTAATTGGCAGGAAATTGATGTAACTCGGAGGACATTGCAAAGGTCACGTGATGCAGTTATAATGAAAACAGGACGGTTTAAGTAAGTGCCTAAAGGTTTGTGTGGCATCATCTCACTGCAGAAGCCCCGCGAATGGAAACCGTTGGAGCAGAGGAGGTGCACAGACGTCCCCTGGCTGATTCTCTTCATCCTTTTCAATGTTGGGATGGTAAGAGACTTTAATCTCTCCGTTTAAAGAAAAAACAAATCGTCTGTGTACAATATCAAATACGATCAGGAAGGGGTGTACGTCTCGTATAGTCCTTCTCCTTATTTTCAAAAGAGAATTAGGACCCTTGTGAACATGCTAAATAGAGGGTAATGGGTAGAAATGGAACGCACCCTTAAGGCCACCACACACCCCTATGTGAACGTAATTCCACACAGGCTTCTCTTCAGGGCTGCTTTAACACAAGATAAACACCTGCAGTGATTCTCCTAGCCCTTGAGTGGCGCTAAACGCAATCGGCCCTGAATTTGAAGGCCACGCCACAATCTCTCCTTTTTTCCGTGTTTTTATAATCCTTGTGCGCTTATCGAACAGCTTTTGACAGTCAGACTGCAGCATGAAGAGCTTTTCATTGTCCATAGTTCTTCTGCTCTGTTTCCTGTCGTGAGTCGACGAGGGAGTGTATTTCGAGCGCCACCTAGCTGCTCTTTTACATCTCGAAAGTACTCTGAACATGTGATCGAAAGAGCCGGCTTTTATTGGTCGACCCTGAGATCACACACTGCGACAAACCAGGACGACACGGCAGAGCGGAACCTTTTATTGAAGCGCACCGATTCGACGGCTAGATGTGAATTCAGGTCTGCACCTGTTATTTTTTAGGCTCGGGGCGCGTACTTGTGAGTAAATTTGCCCTTATTATACTCGAATCTCAGAGCTCTCTGGGCCAATAGAGTTTGAAGTGCTGCTGCTCGTCTATAAATCACAAAACAGCTCTGCATTAAAATATATCACAGAAATTCTTACTATATACAAACCTAACAGAGGTCTCAGATCCTTCGGTTCAAATCAGTTATAACCACCGTGGCTCGCTCTAAACAGGGAGAGTCTGCTTTCAGTTACTATGCTGCTCGCAGCTGGAACCAGCTTCCAGAAGAGATCAGAGGAGCTAAAACTTCAGTCAATTTTAAATCTGTAGTAAGAACACGTTTATTTAAATGTGCGTTTACTGACTGAGCACTGCTGTCCGAACAGCTCTGCACAAATTAACTTTTGGTTTTCGTTTCTTTTATGCATTTAATGTTGTATCATTTACTTTTATCTGTGATCTGTATTCTTCTCTAAAGCACTTTGAATTGCCAATGTGTACAAAAATGTGCTACACAAATAAAATTGTCTTGCCTGTATGTGTGTGGTGGCTTTAGATATGCAATAGTTTTTGTCAAACGCATGAACGTGCATCTTTCGCTGTTTTTTCCTGTTCGTCTTGTGGGCTCAATGGCAGCTCTGCATCTGCGGTTTCGCCATCGCGACAGGAGCGGCGTCCAGGCTGATATCAGGGTACGACAGTTTCGGGAACACGTGCGGACAGAGGAACAGCAGAATACCTGAGCTGGAGTTCAGCGGCCTGGATCACAGCAGCAGAAGGTGAGTAGAGGACAGCGCTTCGGTGGTTCCCTTCTGAGCTTGCACCGGTCGATTCACGGTGGGAGAAAAAGTCGATGCATCATGATTCTTTCTATAACGAGTCAGAAACGATTCTCAACGATTCAGTGTCGATTTTGTGTTCAATCAAACTGCGAGTGCGCTCAGGAAGCACTTAAACGTCATGACACTCTTACGTTTTTCTTGAAATCTGTTCTTTTAAATGACGGACAAACTAGAACCTGCGGCATCAAATTAGAAGTCGACAGTATGGCAAGATTTAGGATTTTATGAACACGAAGAGAAAGAGGTCGTTCACAAAAGCCACATAGTGTGCAACGTCCAAATGTACGTTTTTCAGGAAACACGACGAACATGAAGCATATTCCATGGTTCCGCTCAGAGCTGGAGAAACAGCCTTCTGTCCCGATCGCGTAAAGTGCTGGCTTCACTCGAGCAGGATTGTCGAGCAAGTAGCAAAGCATCCGCCGAATTCTGAAAAGGCAGAGCAAATTCCTCTGTCAGTGCCGGGTTTCATTGCCAAGAGTTTGTGATATTTACAGACTCCAAATCATGCCTCCAAACCTGGGAAGGATCAAAATGTGGACATCTGCTCATCCACCGACTACAAAGACTGTTCTATGAGATAATTTCCCTGGTCCTGTTGGTCTAACTGGAAATGAACGAGTAGATCAAGCTGCTAGACACGCTTTTAGGATTAAACAATGAAAATAGTGTGATTTCACTACTTTGTGAACCAAAAGATTATAAAGTTGTTGGAAATGGATGTCAAGTTTCAGATAATTGCTGGATGTTTTCCACAGGTACGTGTTTTTCCTGGACCCCTGCAACATCGACGTAATGAAGAGGAAAATCAAATCGGTTGCTCTCTGCGTCTCCAAGTGTCCGGACGCCGAGCTGAAGACCTACGAGGAGCTCGCGGCGTTCTCCAGCGCTAACGGTGAGATCATCGCTCCGGTTTGCAGAGCAGAGCATGACGCAAGCAGCCACTTAAAGCTCATCTTTTTTTTTCTCTTGTACATTCGAGACATTTTATTTTATTTATTTGTGGGTTGTTTCTTAAAAATATTGAAGTAGATGCTGTTTTAACCACAGGGATATCTTGGTTTTGATGGTGAGCACAGTATAGCTAATTGTTTTTCCTACTTCAGAGCTTATATTTCTAAACCTTTTAATAGTTTTGCAGCACTGTCTGGAGACATTGCTAATGCATTCCACTCCTGGTGTGCTGACAAAGAGTAAAAGTCTTGTTTACAGGGTTTCTGGACTGTCGTAAAAAATCTAAACTGTAAAAGCCAACATTTTAGGTCTTAAAACGTCTTCAATTCTCTGTTCTGGCTCTTAAATAATTCCTCACCGCTCTTATTGATATGATGTTAAGGTAAAGCTAATCTGATATGTGTTTTTTGTTGTTGCTTGGGGTTGCCAGAGATTGAGAAAATGCTCCAAAATATAAAAAAGGATTGGGAAGGGTTGCTAGAGTTTGGGAAACTTCTGTAAATCCTCAAAAACTATCATTTTAATGGGTTGCCAGATGTTGACATAAGACTTATAAATGTTAAAAGATGGAAATGTGATTCTTAGGGTTGCCAGAGATTGAGAAAACGTGCATAAATACTCAAAAACATTAGGGATGGTTAGCGGTTCAAACGATGCATTGAAAGCATTCTGTTCATTATGAAAAAAGTTTTGGATTTCATAGATCTTAAATTTGTTTCTTAACACTCCTAAAAAGTTTTAAATTTAACGAGACCTGAAACCCTGCGTTTATCACTTTATTTGCGAACACAAAGCTCTGAGTTCCAGAGTAAAGATGTCGTTTCCTGCAGGATCTAATTTGTGCACGTACGACGTTCAACCAGAGGCGTATCCATCTCATCCTGACCGAGCGACCAAGTGCCCGAAACTTCCCGTCCATCCCAGGTACAGTCTTTCACTGCTTCTTCACTGCTTTTAGCTCTTTGGAGCGAGCCGTTGCAAGCTGGCTTAGGGGTCAGGAGGTGCCATACACATGTACACAACGTGAAACTTTTAAAAGTTACAAAACACTTTCATATTTCAGAAAGCAAATTTGCATGTTTGTTGGCATGTTTGTTGTCGTGGTGTAACAAAATGGTGGATGAACAGAAGTGAAAACTGGAAACAACAGGATAGAAATAATAACATTTTGCCAGAAAGTCAAATGTGCTTTAATTCACGAAACAAATGCACAAAATTTAAACCAAGTTTTACATTTTAGAAAACACATTTACATGTTCCAAAGCACTTTTGCAACTACTGAAACACAAATACATTTTCAGAGACATGAGAACTGACAGCTTGGCTCTGATTGGACGATAGTGATGGGAGTTCGGATCATTTCTCCGACTCGGATCTTTGAGTCCCGTTCAGCAAAATGAACGAATCTTTTTTTCCAGTCATTTCGTTCATTTCATTCATTTTAGTGAAATACCAATAAAATGTTGTGTGTTTCTTCCCGGACACATTTAGTATCTACACAAACCCGAATCACTCTACAAATAAGACAAAACTATAATGCTGGAAGACAAAAACATATTTTAATTAAGCCTATGTGAGTCTTTTAGTCTGATTCAGCTCAGCTCTGATCTGTCTTTAGGTTAAAGTCTCATTCGTTCCTCACATTTCTTCTCTCTGATGGTAACAAGTTTAGTCCGGCCCCGGGGCCTTCTGTCACGTGACGCTCTCTAATATTAACCAAATGCAGTCTAAACAGAAAAGATGAGATCTTTTTCGCGTCCTGCGGCTCCTCTCGTTCTCTCATCATTAATGATGAGCGTGTTACGCTCGGAACACCAGAAGAAAGCTGCGCATGCGCCACTGAACCAATTCCTCTCCGACACGATTCATTCCTACGGAGTCACTTTAAAGAGTCGCTCAAAAAGAACGAATCGTTCATGAACGACACATCTCATACGGGCACACCTCATTCTGTAGTTTTTGCTAAAACTGAGGGTTACAACGACTGAAATGGAATATGTTAAACACTGTAATGAGAAAGGACATGCTCTTGCAGTGATTGTGATCCGTGCACGCTTGAAGGAAGCTGTGCTTTTGCAGGAGAACAGTTTTTTTGGCTAGTGGACAATGTAGGTAGCGCTTACGCTTAAATAAAAGTTTACCACGATGGTGTTTGCAACTGACGCCAGCATTATTAGTTTCAAGTTTGGAGAACGCCATTATTTGATGACTCTCAAACGCTCCTTTTTAGGAGCGTCGTATTGTATTCCATGAAAGGGACGATGGTTGGCAAAAACAACCAACAATTGAACGAAATCTAAAATTAATTTATTAATTTCCAAACTTTTCTCCTCAGACAGACCGTAACGTCACTTCCTCAGTACTTGAAGTCTTTCCGGTTTCTGAAATGTAAGTTTGTTTTGGAACTTATCAAAGGGTATTCGCGTTGTGTAAATGTGTAGTGCACCTCTCAGCCACCGTAGAAGCCATTATTTGTGATCCATCCACAAAACATTCACATGAATTCGAAGTTTGATGCATTATTCATTCCATGTTTTGCTTTTCTGGTAAAAACCTAATACGTTTGTGTTTGGTTTGCTGTGATCCGTGCTCGCTGCGTTCTCTACCAGCGGGTCAGCGGCCGTGTTCCACCGCTGCATGCCGAAGGACATCTCTTGCTACGCCAAGTTCGCGGAGGCCTTCGTCACCTTCGTCAGCGACAACAGCGCGATTCACCGCGTCATCGCCGGAGTGATGATGGCCAAAGAGATCATCATGGGCCTGTGTCTGCTGGCGCTCGGTGATCCGCTTCTCTCGTTTACTTCTTTAACAGATTATTCAGTGTTCGTTTTGTTGTTGAGAGAAATACTGAGAATCAAATTAATAAAGACAAGAAGCGCGCGCTGATCCGCTCAGGTTTAGGGTGAAAACACCAGGTTTATTTTGTGCTACAAAGAGAAAAGACCTTAACTCACTGAAGAACTGAGAAAAAATACTTTAAAGATTTGTTTTTGTTTGTTTTTTCAGCCAAATTCTCTTTGAAAAAAAGTTTGAGCTCCGTCTTGACTTTTGACCTCTATTTTATGTTTTTGTTTGCGTTAGGAATATAAAGGTCTATAAAATATAGAATGCATTGTAAAATATTTTAATGCTTTTAAAATATTATTTTAAATACAATATAAAGTGTAAAGAAGACACATAGATTGAAATGTATATAGCAATGCATATGAATAAATAATATATTTATATTCTATAAATAATATTGGAAAATAGACTTGCACTTTATATGTAAATATAATAAAAAAATAGATATATATGTGGAGATGTATACGTTATATCTTTGCCTCTTTTAATATTTTTCCAATCTATTACAGAAATGTATTTTCTAAATATATTATTAAAATGTATTATTATATTCAACAATATTTAACATAATAATAATAATATGATTTTTTTTAAATAGAACTATTTATAATGTAATGGTCTACGTCAGGCCGCGTCTATTATTTCTATCTCCCAATCAGACAGCTCCTTTTTAATCAACAATTGCGTAGCTCTAAATGAGGCTTCGGTTGATTTTTGGGAGTTTTAACTGGTCTTGTAATAAAAAAGCTTGCTGCTTGCACAAAGCTGCCTTTAACTCGCTAGCTTTTTCTGCTCGCAGGGCGCCCCCTGCAGATAGTTGGTAGGGTAGCTGCGTGACTCATTGATAAATGTTGTCTCAGTCGTGCCGCAAACGAGACAAACACTAAAACCTTTAACAGAGGTTAAAAAAAAAAAAACCTCTACCTCTCATTCATCGAGAAATTGATATGTTTTTTTCTTTTGTCTGCCATCGTGGGTCAGTCATCTCCCTTTCGCTGCGTCAGCTTGTTTGTTTCCTCGTATTGCAGCACACTAGCTCATATAATATACTAGATCATAGTTTATTTATATTAATACATTTTTAATACAACGTTTAATGGATTATCGTATCAGGTTTACATGCAAGTTTTGATTTAAACAAGAATAACAATAAAATAAATTAGCTGGAAGTGTTGATGACCCCTGCTTTACATCTTTTGTAAGTTATTGTTATAACATGCTGTTTTCTCGAAAAAATAATTCAACTGACTCAAGATACGTATCCACGTGATAAAGATGTTGAATAATCTAAAAATATCACAAACTCATTTTCAACCAACATTACAGCCTTTTGCCGTTGTACGCGGGTATAAATCTATATAATATATAATATAATAATCTATATATAATCTATATAGCACTTAAATCTGTCTGTTATTTGTATTTGATTGTATTAGTTGTACTTGCATGAAACGGAATTGTAGTTAGAGCGTGCTGCTTGAACTCCTCAGTGCTGTCTCTGGTGCTGATGCTGGTGATCCGCTACATCTCCGTGGTGCTGGTGTGGATCCTCACAGCGGTGGTCGTGGTGGGCTCCGTGGGTGAGTCTCGGTGCGCGAGCGAATGGAGGTGTTGGCAGACCCCGGCGAGACTGGATCTGGGTGTTTTCAGGCGGCTGTGGAGTTCTGTGGTGGCTGTACGTGGACGAGGGGAGAGCGCTGAACGCGACGCTCACGGCTCCTGAGCTGAACGTGGCGAAAGATAATCAACAGGCGCTGCTGTTCTACGCCATCGCCGCCACCGTCTTCACCGTGAGTCTGCGCACCTGGCATCGATTCTGTGAACGAACCCTGCTTGACTCTGTGTGTGCCGCAGGTGCTGCTTCTGCTGCTGATGTTCTTCATGAGGAAGCGCGTGGCGCTCACCATCGCGCTCTTTCACGTGGCGGGGAAAGTCTTCGCTAGTCTTCCTCTGCTGGCGCTGCAGCCCTTCTGGACCTTCCTCACGCTCATGCTCTTCTGGGTGTACTGGATCAGCGTGCTGCTCTCGCTCGGGACCGCAGGTCACATGATCACACGTGGTGATAGCGGCGAGCTAGGGCTGAACGGAGTTCATTTAAAAAAACTAACAAAAAAGTGTGTTTACATATATGCTACGTTTATGTAAAATTGTGTATACAAATAATAAGAATCATCCTGTTCGAGTTGAAAGATCTGAATTTTTAAGATCTGAAAGATTTCAAGAGAGTTGAAATGGAGCTGCATAGGTTAGTCAATATACTTATGTTCTTTTCAAGCTTTTTTTGTTTATTATACATTTATTAAAGTCGTGAAAGATTCAAATTTTTTATTAAATATTTTTAATTTCTCATTTTTGTGATTTAAAAAGACATTTTAAGTAAGTTTGCGCTGTTCTCATTTTAAGTATTATTTATTTGTGTGTTTGCTAGTACATTCTTTTTTAAGCTATAATTTATGTGTGTGTATATATATATATATATATATGTGTGTGTGTGTGTAAAAAAAATAGGGAGTCTGTAAGAAGAACATTTGTTTAAACATGTATTGATGTCTGAAGGAGTTAAATTCAGTTGGAGTAGTTCTTGGAACGCATGTGTGCTTACAGTTCTGCTGCATTTTAGATATTTTTTTATTAAATTAATCATTGTTTATGGTAGACTCTGGTATAAAACTTGTATGCAATAGGATTTTTTTGGGATGTTTATACTTTTAACTCCAAAGCTTTTGGCTGTGACTGGTTTTTGAATGCTCTTATTTCAGCACAGACAAAATTAGACTTCCATCTGTGTTGTTAAAGGTGTTCGGCTCTTCTCGCCACAGGAAGCCCGGTGAAGAACAACCAGACGGGTTTGGTGGAGTTCCGGATGGACGGCCCGCTGCAGTACATGGTGGTGTATCACGCGGTGGGTCTGATCTGGATCAGCGAGTTCATTCTGGCCTGTCAGCAGATGACCATCGCTGGAGCCGTCGTCACGTACTACTTCAGCAGGTCAGAGATACTCCAACACAACAGAACCATTAACCCCTCTGCAACCAGAGATTTTGAGGTCCAGAAATGTATCAAAAACCTGAAGGTACACCAGTAGGGATGGCTGCCGCAACACTGAAGGTTCAACACTGTGACGGGATCTCGAATCTCAGACGATTCGGAACATTGATCTGAAGCTTCATTCAAAACAGTCAAGTCACGTGATTTTAACTCAGAGAAGCTTCAAACATTTCCAAACACTTGAGTCACGTGACTTCAGCCAAAGAGCTTCAAACGTTTCCAAACACTTGAGTCACGTGACTTCAGCCAAAGCGCTTCAGACGTTTCAAAACACTTGAGTCACGTGACTTCAGCCACAGAAGCTTCAGACGTTTCAAAACACTTGAATCATGTGACTTCAGCCAAAGAGCTTCAGACGTTTCAAAACACGAGTCACGTGACTTCAGCCACAGAAGCTTCAGACGTTTCCAAACACTTGAGTCACGTGACTTCAGCCACAGAAGCTTCAGACGTTTCCAAACACTTGAGTCACGTGACTTCAGCCACAGAAGCTTCAGACGTTTCCAAACACTTGAATCATGTGACTTCAGCCACAGAAGCTTCAGACGTTTCAAAACACTTGAGTCACGTGACTTCAGCCACAGAAGCTTCAGACGTTTCCAAACACTTGTCACGTGACTTCATCCACAGAAGCTTCAGACGTTTCCAAACACTTGAATCATGTGACTTCAGCCACAGAAGCTTCAGACGTTTCCAAACACTTGAGTCACGTGACTTCAGCCACAGAAGCTTCAGACGTTTCCAATCACTTGAGTCACGTGACTTCAGCCACAGAAGCTTCAGACGTTTCCAAACACTTGTCACGTGACTTCATCCACAGAAGCTTCAGACGTTTCAAAACACTTGAGTCACATGACTTCAGCCAAAGAGCTTCAGACGTTTCCAAACACTTGAGTCACGTGACTTCAGCCACAGAAGCTTCAGATGTTTCAAAACACTTGAGTCACGTGACTTCAGCCACAGAAGCTTCAGACGTTTCCAATCACTTGAGTCACATGACTTCAGTCACAGAAGCTTCAGACATTTCCAAACACTTGAGTCACGTGACTTCAGCCACAGAAGCTTCAGACGTTTCAAAACACTTGAATCATTTGACTTCAGCCACAGAAGCTTCAGACGTTTCAAAACACTTGTCACATGACTTCAGCCACAGAAGCTTCAGACGTTTCCAAACACTTGTCACGTGACTTCATCCACAGAAGCTTCAGATGTTTCGAAACACTTGAGTCACGTGACTTCAGCCACAGAAGCTTCAGACGTTTCCAAACACTTGAGTCACGTGACTTCAGCCACAGAAGCTTCAGACGTTTCAAAACACTTGAGTCACATGACTTCAGCCAAAGAGCTTCAGACGTTTCCAAACACTTGAGTCACGTGACTTCAGCCACAGAAGCTTCAGATGTTTCGAAACACTTGAGTCACGTGACTTCAGCCACAGAAGCTTCAGACGTTTCCAATCACTTGAGTCACATGACTTCAGTCACAGAAGCTTCAGACATTTCCAAACACTTGAGTCACATGACTTCAGCCACAGAAGCTTCAGACGTTTCAAAACACTTGTCACGTGACTTCAGCCACAGAAGCTTCAGACGTTTCAAAACACTTGTCACGTGACTTCAGCCACAGAAGCTTCAGACGTTTCAAAACACTTGAGTCACGTGACTTCAGCCACAGAAGCTTTAGACGTTTCAAAACACTTGAGTCACGTGACTTCAGCCACAGAAGCTTCAGACGTTTCAAAACACTTGAGTCACGTGACTTCAGCCACAGAAGCTTCAGACGTTTCAAAACACTTGAGTCACGTGACTTCAGCCACAGAAGCTTCAGACGTTTCCAAACACTTGAGTCACGTGACTTCAGCCACAGAAGCTTCAGACGTTTCCAAACACTTGAGTCACGTGACTTCAGCCACAGAAGCTTCAGACGTTTCCAAACACTTGAGTCACGTGACTTCAGCCACAGAAGCTTCAGACGTTTCCAAACACTTGAGTCACGTGACTTCAGCCACAGAAGCTTCAGACGTTTCCAAACACTTGTCACGTGACTTCATCCACAGAAGCTTCAGACGTTTCCAAACACTTGAGTCACGTGACTTCAGCCACAGAAGCTTCAGACGTTTCCAAACACTTGAGTCACGTGACTTCAGCCACAGAAGCTTCAGACGTTTCCAAACACTTGAGTCACGTGACTTCAGCCACAGAAGCTTCAGACGTTTCCAAACACTTGAGTCACGTGACTTCATCCACAGAAGCTTCAGACGTTTCCAAACACTTGAGTCACGTGACTTCAGTCACAGAAGCTTCAGACGTTTCCAAACACTTGAGTCACGTGACTTCAGCCACAGAAGCTTCAGACGTTTCCAAACACTTGAGTCACGTGACTTCATCCACAGAAGCTTCAGACGTTTCCAAACACTTGAGTCACGTGACTTCAGCCACAGAAGCTTCAGACGTTTCCAAACACTTGAGTCACGTGACTTCAGCCACAGAAGCTTCAGACGTTTCCAAACACTTGAGTCACGTGACTTCAACCACAGAAGCTTCAGACGTTTCCAAACACTTGAGTCACGTGACTGAATCTTAGTTTTTTTTTTTTTCATACTTTTTCTGGACCTAAACAAGCTTTGTTACTTCTTAAGTGAGCAGTTCCCTGTTCAGGTAGCTTAGCTTAGCATAAAACTTTGAAACTGATTAGACCAGAATCGATAGTGGAATTATCAGCGTGTTTTGAAAATGCTTTTAAAAAGTCATTTTAAAGTTAAAGTGTGGAGAAAGAGCAGCCACAAAAATCCATCCTCTTCTCTGACCATGGCCCTGCTTTAGGAGTTTCACAACAGATGTGAAGTGGAGTGAGAGGGGTTTTCTGAGCATTCACACTTTTTACATTACATTTATGCATTTAACAGACGCTTTTGTCCAAGTAGACTTACAGAAGAGGAGAGAAAATATCCAATTTGTTACAGTCAAAGTTTATTTCAGCTTGCTCATAATAGAAGTTGTATCAACTGATAAATAAACCAAAGCAGGAAGAAAATAAAGACTGAGGAAGAATGGATTTTTTTATATAGTAGGTGTTCCTTGATTTCTGAGAGCTGTTAGTGTTGCTGCTCTCCTGACTAGATCAGGAGTTTGTTCCACCAGCCAGGGACAGTGAGAGAGAAGGTTCTGCTGAGAGATCTTCTGCATTTTTGCTGCTCCTTCTCTGAGCGCAGGATTCTGGAAGGCATGTAGGAGCGTATGAGCTCATGGAGGTAGACAGGGGCTGATCTGGAGATAATTTTGTACGCCAGCGTTAGCGATTTGAATTTAACCCGAGCTGCAATGGGGAGCCAATGAAGAGTGATGAAGAGGGGAGTAACATGAGCTGGTTTCGGTTCCTTGAAGATAAGACGAGCTGCAGAGTTCTGGATCATCTGCAGAGGTTTGAGCACGTTTGCTGGAAGTCCTGCTAGGAGAGCGTTGCAGTAGTCCAGACGTGAGAGGACCAGAGCCTGAACCAGGAGTTGAGTTGCTGCTCACCTAAGAAGGGCCTGATCTTTTGAATGTTGTGCAGTGCAAATCTACACACTCGAGTTCTTTTGGTGATGTGGTCTTTGAAGGACAGCTGTTCATCCAAAATCACTCCAAGATTTCTGACTGTAGGAGAAGAGGTGACTGTAGAGGATTGCAGTTGGATGGTGAGGTGGTGATGCACAGAGGGATGCTGGGATTACCAGAAGTTCTATCTTGGCCATTTTGAGCTGTAGGTGATGGTTCTTCATCAAAGTAGAGATGTCGTTCAGACAGTCAGTTATGCGGGTAGTTACTGACAGGTCATCAGGGGGGAACGACAGATAGAGTTGAGTGTCATCAGTATAGCAGTGGTACGAGAATTCGGAGGATGATTGGGCCCAGGAGGTGGTGTAGATGGAGAAGAGCAGGGGACCAAGAACTGAACCCTGGGGAACCCCGGTGAGTAGTCTAAGTGTTGGAGACCTCACCTCTCCACCCGACACTGAAAGATCTACCAGTGAGATAGGACTCAAGCCAATCTCTGCCATCGCAGAGAGAGTGGAGAGAAGGATCTGAAGGTTGACCGTCAATAGCAGCAGAGAGGTCTAGTAGGATGAGGACAGATGATCTGTGGTTAGCCCTGGCATCTCGCAGCGCTTTCGTCACTGACAACAAAGCTGTGTATGAAGAAGCTTAATGTGACGAAAGCTGTTTGTTTGTGGAACGATTCTGTATGGTTTTGAGCAAAGGGAAAAATGGAAACATGAAAATTAAAAAAGGAGAAGGATCTCCTTTCATGCATCAAACATCTTCAATGTGTCGATCAGACTCCCATCAGTAGCTTGCCTTCTTCTTGAATAATTGTCTGTTATAAATCCAGCAGCAACTAAAAGACGTTTGTTTCTCTGAAGGCTAATGCTATGATTCTGTGTGTAGAGACAAGTCCAACCTCCCGCTGACTCCCATCGTGTCCTCCGTGCTGCGTCTGATGCGCTATCACCTAGGAACGGTGGTTAAAGGAGCCTTCATCATCACGTTGGTGGAGATCCCTCGCCTCATCCTCACGTATATCCAGAGTCAGCTCCAGGGGAAGGTCCGTCCCTGCTTCTGCTTCTTCTTTACATTTACACCTCACTCCTCATTCATAATCATACCTTTGGATTTCCGCATAACTTCTTGAAAACTATTGTATTGATCTACGAGATGTGAGAGCACCTCTGTTTTCCTGCTGCAGGAGAACGCCTGCGCCCGCTGTCTGCTGAAGGCGTGCATCTGCTGCCTGTGGTGCCTGGAGAAGTGCCTCAGCTACCTCAACATGGTGAGAGATCTTCTACGCTCATCAGGAGAAGAAACCAGGGGATTAAGGGGCGGCGCATCCGATCAGGAACAGAGGGGACGTTAGTCTTCGTGATATCACTCGTAGGTTTCTGATGAAGGTGCAAGAGGATCAGAGTGGGAGGAGCCAGCTGTAAAAAAAAAAGGATTGTATCACTTCCTGGTAATACTGGAGAAGCAGAGGTCTTCAGATGAAATGAGCTGGAATGAACGACACCAAAGAATCCCATGAGACGAGCTGTCAAGAAGCCCCGCCCATAATCGTAATTTCTTAAACAAACTAATGTAAGAATAATTGACCCCCTCAGAGTGTTCATGAAGATCAAAACTAGCGATCTGAATCAACTAACAAACAAACAACCCTAATGGAGTCAGGAGTCGAAACATGTTTTTTTTTTCAGCTCCAAAGTTTTAACATTGGAGTAAATGAGAACCTGCTCACTTCTGGAGCCAGCCTCTAGTGGCCGCACAAGGAACTGCAGTTCACTCACTTACTTATTATCCTCCTCTCTCTTCTTTTTCTCCCTCTCTTTTATGCTTTCTCTCTTTCCATTTTCCCTCCGTATTTTCCTCTTTCTTTTTTCCCCCTCCTTTCTCTCTTTCCTGTTACGGCATCGAGGTTGTTTCTTGGGGGGAAAACACATGCACAAACACGCTCGCCCTTCTGTCTTCTTTTTTCTTTTCTTTTTCTCATTCGTTCTTTTTCCTCCTGCTCTTCTCTTTCTCTCCTATCTCTTTTGCTCTCTTCTGTTTTCTCTCTAACTTTTCTCTGTCTTTCATTCTTTCTTTTCTCTCTCTCTTTCACGCTCTATCTTTCCTTTTTTTACCATTTCTCTATTTTTTCTCTACTTTTTTCCTGTTATCATCGTCTTCTCTCCATTTTCTGCTTTTCTCTGTCCATTTTCCCTCTTTCTTGCGCCTTCTCTCGTTATATATCGCTTTCTTTTCCCTTTTTTCTCACTCTTTCCTTTTTCTCACCCATCTCTTTCCCTTTTTCTTTCCTTTCTCCTTTTTTCTCTTTCTACCTTTTCCCTCGCTTTCCATTGCTTCTCTTTCTAGTTCTCTCTCTCTTCTTTTTCTCTCTTTCCTGTTCTGAATCGAGAGGGAAAGCAGGAGGTTGCTTCTTGGGAAAAACATATTCACAAAAACGGATTCTCTCTCCTTTGGCTCTCTCTCTATTTTTCATGCTTTTTCTTTTGTCTCTCTACATTCTCTCTTTCCTTTTTCCTCCTCTCCTTCTCCCTCTTTTCTTTCATCCACCTCTCTCCATTTTCTTCTCTTCCTCTTTCTCTCTCTATTACTTTCTCTTTCTCCATCCCCTTCTTCTCTCTCTCTCTCTCTCAATTCAAGTTCTCTGTTATGAAAGAGAGGCGTTTATGACAGATACTGTTCCTCCTCAGAATGCGTACACGGCTACAGCCATCAACAGCACGAGCTTCTGCACGTCTGCTCGCGACGCCTTCTTCCTGCTGGCGGAGAACGCTCTGCGCGTGGCTGCCATCAACAGCGTGGGAGACTTCGTGCTCTTCCTGGGAAAGGTTCGATTGCTCTCTCAGCGACGAGAACACTCCGTGATCCTCTCATGATGCGCACCTGTCTCTCGCTCTCTCTCTCCAGATTCTGATCGTGTCGTGCACGGCGTTCGCTGGAATCCTGTCTCTGAACTACCAGCGCGAGTACAGCGTCTGGGTGCTGCCTCTAGTCATCGTCTGCGTCTTCGCCTTCCTGGTGGCGCACTGCTTCCTGTCGGTGTTCGAGAGCGTGGTGGACGTGCTCTTCCTCTGCTTCGCCATCGACACCCGGCAGAACGACGGCAGCCCGGGGCGAGAGTTCTACATGGACAAGAGCCTGATGGTCAGAGCTCTCTCTCTCTCTCTCTCTCTCTCTCTCTCTCATGAACAAGAGCCTGATGGTCAGAGCTCTCTCTCTCTCTCTCTCTCTCTCTCTCTCTCTCTCTCTCTCATGAACAAGAGCCTGATGGTCAGAGCTCTCTCTCTCTCTCTCTCATGAACAAGAGCCTGATGGTCAGAGCTCTCTCTCTCTCTCTCTCTCTCTCTCTCTCATGAACAAGAGCCTGATGGTCAGAGCTCTCTCTCTCTCTCTCTCTCTCTCTCTCTCATGAACAAGAGCCTGATGGTCAGAGCTCTCTCTCTCTCTCTCTCTCTCATGAACAAGAGCCTGATGGTCAGAGCTCTCTCTCTCTCTCTCTCTCTCTCTCTCTCATGAACAAGAGCCTGATGGTCAGAGCTCTCTCTCTCTCTCTCTCATGAACAAGAGCCTGATGGTCAGAGCTCTCTCTCTCTCTCTCTCTCTCTCTCTCTCTCTCATGAACAAGAGCCTGATGGTCAGAGCTCTCTCTCTCTCTCTCTCTCTCTCTCTCTCTCTCTCTCTCTCTCTCATGAACAAGAGCCTGATGGTCAGAGCTCTCTCTCTCTCTCTCATGAACAAGAGCCTGATGGTCAGAGCTCTCTCTCTCTCTCTCATGGACAAGGGCCTGATGGTTAGAGCTCTCTCTCTCTCTCTCTCTCTCTCTCTCTCTCTCTCTCTCTCTCTCTCTCTCTCTCATGGACAAGAGCCTGATGGTTAGAGATCTCTCTCTCTCTCTCTCTCTCTCTCTCTCTCTCTCTCTCTCTCTCTCTCTCTCTCTCTCTGTCTCTCTCATGGACAAGGGCCTGATGGTTAGAGCTCTCTCTCTCTCTCTCTCTCTCTCTCTCTCTGTCTCTCTCTCTCATGGACAAGAGCCTGATGGTCAGAGCTCTCTCTCTCTCTCTCTCTCTCTCTCTCATGGACAAGGGCCTGATGGTTAGAGCTCTCTCTCTCTCTCTCTGTCTCTCTCTCTCATGGACAAGAGCCTGATGGTTAGAGATCTCTCTCTCTCTCTCTCTCTCTCTCTCTCATGGACAAGAGCCTGATGGTCAGAGCTCTCTCTCTTTCTCTCTCTCTCTCTCTCTCATGGACAACAGGCTAATGGTCAGAGCTCTCTCTCTGTTTCTCTGTCAGATGTGATATAAATGCTGAAAAGGTTCTCGTTCATTCTGAGCTGTCTGTTGCAGGAGTTTGTGGAGAGCAGCAGGAGTGCAGCAGCGCGCTACACCAAAGCAGAAGACAGCCGGGAGATGAAGTCTATGGTGAGTGCCCCGAGCACAGATGTAAAACTGGGTTACCTGGGTCTGAGTTGTGAGCAAAAACCACAATTTATTTAGTGAGGATGGGAGGAGTCTGAGTTGAACTCTGTCACTGCAGACTGGAGGAACGCTGGGCTGAGGAACCCAGCTCCAGGGTCGAACCTCAGCGCTTCTGGGACGCTCCAGAGCTCCTCTTCTCCGGAGACGGGTCTGTCTGCACCCAAAGGGCTTTTATCAGGACAAACACTCGCGTACAGTGAGCTGTACAAGCACAAAAAGACTTGTTTTGATTGGAAAAGACGACACTAATTCATGAAAGGGATTCGTTCCGGTGAAGCAAATACGAAAGCTTAGAAATACGGTGATAGATTTTTTTTATTGACCTCTATAGATTCATATTTTGGAAACAAAATTTCTTCTTAAAGGTGCTTTTTTTTTGTATTTTTTTTTTTATATCGCGTGTTAGGGAATCTTGGAATGCATTTTGAACTTCTCGACAAGATTCCGAACTGTCTTTTTAAAACATTTTTAATATTTTAATGCTTTAGTTTAATGCTTCTGACTGTTACAAAGAGATACACGATGAAAAAGCAATACCGATTATATTTCCTGTGTGCCAAAGGCTTGAATTCTCTTGATGGAGCTGCTCGTTCAAGATTTTGAAGATATTCGAGATGTTTTCGTGCTTTGAGTTGTTATTTTGTTCAGCTGTGACGGAGTTATTTTGATGCAGGAATGTCACACTCCACCTTTAAACGTTCTCGTCTATGTTCGGATGCATCTGAAACTCTTTTGTTAACTCGTTCATTAAAAGCCAAAGAGCTTCACTTTTCTGCTTCTACGCTGCTTTTTGTGTGATCTCATTGAACCCATCATACTTAGCCAGTTTATAAAAAGTTTATTCCGTATATTATTACTTTTTCTACTTCTAGCTGCTTTAAGCTACTGACTCGAACCTTTCTAACTGCTCTCCTGGGGTATCGCTATGGATTCTGGGAAATATTGTGGGGTCACATTTTTTTTTATCTGTAGCTCAAACTGAGATGCTTCAAACTCTTAAAAAATACACAAATAGTACTATACAAAAGTATTTGAACCCTAGAGTCTCCATTGTCTTTTAATGCCTATTGAAAATGTTTGGAGAGGGATCTTAATTTTTTAAGCTAGCGAAAGAAGGGTTTGTTTATGCTACTCATAGTAACAAGGTAGAATTGTTTATTGTTTTGTCACTGACTCGACGTTAGCAACCTGATTGTTTAACTTAGCAACCAATATTGCATGTCTTTATCCCAGCTTAGGAATAATAGTTAAGACATGGAGGTTGGTTTATAACACTCCTATTAAGAGGACCATCGTCTCATTGGTTCCTCCATAGCAACCAGATGGTTTACCTTAGTAACCATATTCTTGTATCTCAGCTTAGTTAACACATGAGGGTTTGTCTATAAAGCTCAGACTGATAAGAGGAACATTATATGACATCACAGACCCGTCCATATCAACTAAACTGTTTACCCTAGCAACCATTTTTTGCAGATGAGTATCTCTATTTAGGAGAATATTTAAGACGGAGAGGTTGGTTTATGTAACTCATTTTGACAAGGGGAACGTTAATGGTGCTTGCGCCTCCATAGCAACCACATTGTTTTACTCTAGCAGCCATTTCCACCAGTTTCTATCTGTTTGGTAAAGTAGTTCAGGTATAGGGGTTGGTTTATGCCACTCATTTTGAGAATTGGATCATTAGATGATGTCACAGATTTTTACATAGCGATCAGATGTTTTACCCTAGCAACCATTTTTGCAGATCTATATCTCAGCTTAGGATATTGTGAAATGGCAGTTGGTTTATAAACTCATATTCACGAGGGGGACATAATGTGATGTCAGCAAGCCCTCAATAGCAACCATTTTTGCATGTGTGGAAAACACTTAAGACCTGGGGGTTGGTCAATAAAACTCATTGACAAGATGGAATGTTTCCTCACCAACCATAACAACCAGACTGTTTACCTTAGCAACCAAACCCTGCATTAACAATGGTCTGGAGCAATCAATCTATGAAGTATAACTGAGTAATGAAAACTAATAAGGGCACTTCAGTCACAAAAACGTGAAACCATTATTTAAGACTAGCAAAAAAAACATGAAAGCTTGTTCATAGGGGTTAGCAAAGCTAACATTTAGCCATCCACACTTCTCAGGAGCAAGAATAAGAACCAACAGAGTTTATTGAACAGAACATGTTGAACTAAACGCAGTATTTATTATGAACAGTAACAGCTCTGGAGAGTTTGGCTCATGGAGACCCGTGGGTTTTGAGGTGATCTTTGAGCTTGGGGATGGTAGGCTGCTCTCCGTGGCACACGTGGCAGTGGAGCGGCAGCTTCAGGAGGTCACCTGCACCTTCTTTCACGCTCACTTTCCCATTTTCCTCCAGCATCGAGATCACGTCTGAACAGAGGTGGATGGAAGCACACGTTTCAGCGACATTTAATTCACTAAAGTCAGTTTTCCTATAGATGTTTATCATGCTCTCACTTTGAGACTCGATGAAGTAGTCGGTGGTGAAGGAGTTCCAGTGTTTCTTGTTCTTCAGACATGGCGAGTCAAAGTCTTGGCTGATGACGTGAAGGTGAATGTGGCTGAGAACAAATGTAAATACAGTTTCATTACTCTCCTCTCCCCCTTCACTCCCTCTCTCCCTTTTTCTACCTCTCCTCTCCTCATCTCTGTCTTCCATATTTGTCTACCTCTCCTCTTTCTCTACCTCTCTCTCTTTTCTCTTTCCCCCTTTCTTTACCTCTACCAGCTCTCATCCCTCTCTCTCCTTTTTTTCCACCCCCCTTTCAATTTCTCCTCTAACTCGCCGGTGTCCTCTTTCTCTCTTCTCATTCCCTTTCTCTACCTCTCCTCGCTTACCCCTCTTTCTCCCCATCACCCTTTTTCCATCTCTCCTTACTCTCTCTCCATCTATACCCTTTTTCTTGATCTCTACCTCTTCTACCTCTCCCGTTTTCTACCGCTCTCTCTCTCCCCTTCCCTCCCCATCTCTGTCTTCCATATTTGTCTACCTCTCCTTTCTCTTCCCCCTTTCTTTATTTCTCCCTGCTCTCATCCCTCTCTCCATCTATCCCCTTTTCTCTATTTCTCCTCTCCCCCTTCCATATTTGTCTACCTCTTTCTCTTTTCCCCTTTCTTTACCTCTCCCTGCTCGCATCGCTCTCTCTTTCTCCACCACCCCCCTTTCAATTTCTCCTATTTCTCGCTGGTGCCCTCTTCCTCTCTACTCACTCCCTCTTTCTCTACTTCTCCTTACTCTCATGCCTCCTTCACCCCTTCTCTCCATCTGTCCCCTTTTCTCAATCGCTTCTTCTTTCCATCTCTCGCTCCCCTTCTCTCTCTTTTCTCCACCCCTTTTCTCCCTTTCTATACCTCTCCTCACTCAGCCCTCTTTCTCCAATTCTCTCGCCCTCTCCTCTTTCTTCATCTCCCCCCTTTTCTCCCTCGCTCTGCCTCCTCTCTACCCCTATCTTCCTATTTCTCTACCTCTTCTCGCTCTCCATCTCTCTTTCCACCCCCCTTTCTCTCTCTACCTCTCCCCGCTCTTTCTCTCCTCGCTCTCACCCTTTATTTCTCTCTCACTTCCTCCCTCTAATAATTGAACCCTGCTCTTAAATAATTTGTTCAGTAGGGTTTTTTTCTATTTATTTTATTTTTATTCTAATGAGTTTATTGCACATTAAATATTTTGGAAACCCAAAACTTGCATTTCCATTATGGCCTGTAAACAGACACGCATCATGTATACTTATTTTTATATATAGGTCCATTATTTTAGTTGGGGCCCAGTAAAAATGTTATTTTTTTTATTTTTTCTCCCCTTTCCTGAATTCGCGGGGAGTTTCAGGACTGTGTTACTCTCTGCTAAGCCTTTCTGTGAACTCCATGTTCTCAACTTGCTGTGAGTGACTCAACGTCTGTAAAATAAATAAATGTTTTAATACTTCTTTTCCCTCTCAAAGCGCACCCCGAGAGCCTGCTGAAGTAAAGATTCGAGTCGTAACGCTCTCCTCACATCAGTACCTCATGCTGGGGATGGCGTGGTAGCCCATCCTGAAGCGGAGCGCGTGTGCGTCGGGACACTCTTGCACCATCTGCTGGCCCACTCGCTGCATGTGTTGGAGCAGCTCCACGTGCTCCGAGCGCAGAGCCTTCAGGCTGGAGATGGAGGTCCAGGGTAACACCAGCCAGTGCTGGCGCGCCTTCGGGTACTTGTCTCTGATCACCACCACCCGCTCGTCCTTAAACAGCTGCGCCACAGCACACACGCCAAAACACAGGAGTATAGAGTGGTCTGATCAAAATTAATTTAATAATTTTTTTAAAATTAAATAATTATAAAGTTCCTTTGAGAATGGACGAGTTTATTAACAAAGCTTGTTTACTCAAACTACGAAAAGCGGAATACAAAAATTAGGGAGAGCTGAATAGCCAAATTACGAAAAGCTAAATATTTAAAGGATTGCACACTTTTCTAAGAACTGCTTCTGAACTTTTAATCAAAATAAAATCTAAACCTGCATTGTGGGATCCTGCATCGACGCTTTCAGTCCCTGACTCCAGTGGCCTCCGGAATCCTGGAAAAGAAGCAAGTCTTGAGTTTAGATGAGAGATAAAAACACTAAAACAGATGAGAGGAGAAAATTGGAGCGCAGTTAAAAGACTATACTTTATACACATTTCACCCGGAACCTGAAAATCACTAAATTAAAAACACTGGAAGAGAGAGATCGAGCAACACGTGTTTGTCTGATTGTTCTACATTTTTGCTTGGTTTGGGATTTTCCCTACAAGAATTATGTATAATATATGATAAAGAAAATTCAACAAATGTTAACACATTTTAAATATATAATAAATAAAAACAAGTACCTATTTAATGCTCATTTAAAGCCCCCTTTTCTCTCCTTGCATTTCTCTTTCTATCCTCTATCTTTTTCTCTCTATCCCTTCTCTGCCTTCTCATTTATTCTCTTCTTCTTTTACATTTACTTTTTCTTTCCATTTTCCTTGCTCTCTCCTTTTTCTTTTCTCTCTCTCGCTCACCTTCTTTTTTTCCCCTTTTCCCTCTCTCGCTCCTCTCAATCTTTCCTTTTTTTGCCTTTTCACTTTTTCTCTCGTCCTTCTCTTTTGCTCTCACTCTTTTTTCCTCTCTGCCCCTCGTCCTCCTCCTCCTCACGCTCTCTTTGTTGTCTCCGCTTCTCTCCCCTTTCTCTTTTTTCATTTCTATTTCCGTCTCCTTTCTCTTTATATCCCTCCTTCACACTCTCCTCCTCACACTCACTCTGTTTTCTCCCCCTCTCCCTCCTTCACACTCTCCTCCTCACACTCACTCTGTTTTCTCCCCCTCTCCACTCGAGAGTGAAACCCACAGCAGATAAAGGATGTTTTCTACAGGAAACCGGCCTGGTGCTGTTTTAACGAGTCGTGTTCCATCAACCTTTAGAATGTGTTCCAACTTAAATGAACTTCACAAATCCATAAAGCCCCAGCAGTAAACCCCCGTCAGAAACTCACGGCCCTGTCCGCAGCAGACGGAGTCATCTTTTTGGGTGGAGGTGACCCGTGTGTGGCGGAGTTTCTCTGCGCTCTCTCTGCGGAGTTCAGGGCTCGTTTGGAGGGACGTGGGGTGGCTGCAGGGTTGGAGCTCGGCGCTTCACATCTGGACTCTGCTGTGCTCTCTGCGCTGGAGCTCTGGTCCCCGGTGAAGGTGATGGTGTAGGGGTACAGCTGGTTGACCAGGTGCAGCCTCTGCCCCGCCGTGACGCTCACCTGGATGCAGAAGTGGATGACACGGGGTTTGGAGGAGGCCAAGACGAGTGACGTGCGCATAACGAGATCGAGTACGAGAGAACGCTGCAATTTTATTTATATATTTGACATGGACTGATTCTCGTATCTCTTTTATGCATGAAGGATTTTAGCACTACACTAAGGCGTGATTAGTTAGGGGAGGAAAGAAAATGTGTCTTTCATTAAAAGGCCATTATGCAAACGAATACAAACTTTTAGCCAATCAGCGGGTGCTATAAAAATAGAGATGTTCTCCGCTCTCTATTCTGTCACTCACTCTCTTCTCTCTTTCTCCCCTCTCCTGTCACTTTTCTCTTTCTCCCTCTTCCTCTTCTTCCCTATCCTATTTCTCTCCTCCCAAAAGTGCATTTTGAGAAAAAAATCAAACCTTACCCTATCAGCAGGTGATTTTCTCTCCTCTATCTCTTCTTTCACTCGCTCCTTATTCTCCCTCTTATTTCTCTCCACTCTCACTTTTTCTCTCTTTCCTCACACCGCTTTCCCTGTCTCTTCTCTCTTTCTCCCCTTTCTTTCTTTTTCCCTCCCTTCCTCTACTTCTTCTCACGTTCCCCCTCTTCGCTCTCATTCTTCCTCCTTCCTTAAGGTGCATTATAAGAACAAGATCAAACTTTAAACAAATAACTATCTCCCCTATCTCTTTCTTTTGCTCCCTCTCTCTCTCACTTGTATCTCTACATCCCTCTTCTTTCTTTCTCTCACCCTTTGTCGTGTTTAGTCACACTTCTCTCTCGTTGTCCTTGCCTCCTTTTCCTTCTTCCTCTCCTCTCACATTTTGTCTGTCATTATCCCTTCCTCTTTACTCGCTTTCCTTATTTCCTTGTCCTTTTTTTCTCCTGCCCTTTTCTCCCCTCCTTTTAACTCCATCTTCTCTCTCTTCTTCTAAAAGTGCATTATGAAAACTAAAACAAGCATTTAGCCAATCAGCAAGTGCTTTAAAATTTAAGACCAATTGCAGGCAATCAAAGCTTCACCTTTTGACAATAAATATTAAAAACTGCACAGCGGACTCCTTTAGATACTTGCCTTGTTGCCTTTCCCAATAACCACATCATCCACCGTTGTAGGATTCACTCCCAGCTGAAAATAAATACCACAAAAAAAACTTTATTTTCCATTAGTTATCTTCATTTTTAATCTGTTTCTAGCCAAAGTTACACTTGAATACTTTAAACTTACAATATAAAGTTATTTTAAACGCGTTGAGACTCTTCAAACGTGAATAACCTCCAAATTTGTATGAAAAAATGCATGAATTCAACTTATTTTCTGCTCTAATAATCAAGCTTACCTGTTTAACAACGATGAAGCCCTTATTACAGTCAGCTCTCAGTTCAACTGCAACAGAAAACATCGGTTGTACCTCCCAGGATGTGTTCGAAAGCTTTTATAAATTAATACCTTGTTCTCTGGAGCACTTTTTGTCTCTGATGGTGGTTTCTGGACCTCGACCTAAAGTCAGCGGCTGCTGGTGATGGAGCTGAATGGGTTTGTGAGCGTCATCTTCGCTCACGAGGAAACACTCGGGCATCTCCTGAGAAAAGGCTAACTTTATTAATAATTAATTGACGATATGGTCGGTGTTTGATGCATAAACTGTCTAAATTCACTCATATTTATCTCACTTTGGAGTTGTTATGGCTGTAAAGTGCGAGCGCCGCTCTTCTTCGTTAGTAACTTTCAAAGCTTCCGAAAGTGCGCGCACTGCCACCACTCGGTTGCTACAAGAATCACATGACTGACAGAATCTGTCTTTTTTTCATTCTACTACCTAAACACCGTTGTTTACACATATAATATTCAATAGTATAAGATGAAAATATGTTCAATTGTACATTATGTATTGCTCGTGACATTTGTTTTTCAATTTAAAGGTTTTGGAGTCCCTTAGGCACAACCCAAATGCAATTATTCTCTTATATTGTAAAGCATCTTATAACTGATCCCAGTACAGCTCTATGGGGTTCGTATACAGGCACCATTAAACTGATCCCAGTACAGCTCTATGGTGTTCATATACAGGCACCATTAAACTGATCCCAGTACAGCTCTATGGGGTTCGTATACAGCCACCATTAAACTGATCCCAGTACAGCTCTATGGGGTTCGTATACAGCCACCATTAAACTGATCCCAGTACAGCTCTATGGTGTTCAGAGACAGGCACCATTAAACTGATCCCAGTACAGCTCTATGGTGTTCAGAGACAGGCACCATTAAACTGATCCCAGTACAGCTCTATGGTGTTCAGAGACAGGCACCATTAAACTGATCCCAGTACAGCTCTATGGGGTTCGTATACAGCCACCATTAAACTGATCCCAGTACAGCTCTATGGGGTTCGTATACAGCCACCATTAAACTGATCCCAGTACAGCTCTATGGGGTTCATATACAGGCACCATTAAACTGATCCCAGTACAGCTCTATGGGGTTCGTATACAGGCACCATTAAACTGATCCCAGTACAGCTCTATGGGGTTCGTATACAGGCACCATTAAACTGATCCCAGTACAGCTCTATGGTGTTAAGTATATTTGTTTTGTTTTTCAGAGATTAAATAATCATATTTTAGAATGGAATATAACTTGTCTAGTGCTGGTCTTTATTTGCTAGATGCATCTATAAAACTGTATTTTCTTAGATTGACAATAAAAAGGCTAATTGAATTCCTAACTAAAAACTAGCTGAATATCCCTAAAAATAAATAAAAGTGATTAATATGATTTGCTAAAACTGAGATATAATGTCCACAATTAAACAAACGATACAGTTTTTTAAAATAGCAATATATGTATAATAATGGGATTGCTCCATTTGCTTTAAATGGTTAATCTTTTTATTTCATTGCAAGCTGCCACTAACATGTCCAGGGTTGGTTGTTTATTTATTTATTTGTTTATCCATTCAGCATATATTTTGTATTTACTTTATCTCTTTTTCTTCTTTACCAAATCAATTACATCTTTTTTTAATGCTTTTAAAGTATTTTTAATATACTTAATCCCTAACCAATATTTTGAGAGTAATTATAGCTTTCAGTCACTCTGTTTAGCAAGTTTAGATTTGGTTTATATATATATATATATATAAAATATATATTTTCTAGTACCTTTAAAAGTTACAATGATAAAGGTAAAACTTAAATAAAATTTACTTATATTTGTGCTTAATCTTCATTTAAATATATTAACAAATTATTTTCAAGCTTTGTATATATATATATATATATATATATATATATATATATTTATATATTTATAAATCGAGAAAACAAACGGCAAAAAAATATGTGCACTTAAAATATGTACTATGTTTTTTAAAAAAATAATACATTTTCAATTTCAAAACATATGAAAATGCACTCTGCATATACCAAGCATCTATGCAATTTCTAAACATTAATAAAGGAAAAACAGACACAGATGTCTCGATATGTCGGATATAGATAGGTAAGTCTTTAGTTTATTTGCTATATTGAAAATGTTGTATTTAATTTTCCAGTTCTCAAGACTCCCTAAAGCCCCTTTGAAGACCAAATAAACTCCATTGACTGCCACTGCAATAAATAAATAAACAAATCACAGTACTAATCATATTTTAAAGGATTTTTATTTATCCTGTAATACATTATATCGATACTATGATGCGGAAAGGTCGAAAAAGAGCTTGATTTAATTACTTTTTTGTAGTAGTACAAAAAAATGACATGATCAATAATGACTTATATAAAATACTTTATTGTGATTTTGGCTATATCACACAGGCTTAGACCATAATGTATATTTATTCTGTAAGTTTACAATATGACATGATTAATGTTGAATTTTGTCGTAAACGAAGGTAGTAGAATTAAATCTGGGAGAACTGGGAACAGACAGAAAGTACGAAACCCTGTCAAATCCACTTAAGCGATCTGAAAAACATGTAGATGGTGCGTTCTGTTAAATAAAAGGTGTTTAAAGTGTTTAAAGCGACTTGTGCAGGGTTTGTGGGGACACTCAGCGGTGTGAGTCTGTGTGCGAGATCTCATGTCACTGACTTCCTTCTTCAGAGGGGATCATTGAGAGATCAGGTAAGGGCTGATCAGCTCCTAAAACACGCTTACTTTCAGCGCTGCACTGGCTGCTCCACACCTCCAGCCTCGACATGCGAGCTCTCAATGTTTTCCACAGGTTTCATCTGATGTTATACCTGAATTCCGACGATTTCTCTCATTATGTGGAGCTTGGGTGTTAGCATAGGCTAGTTAGCATCCGTCCAACACTCATTTTCACGCAAGCTTGCGTTACTAAATGCTTCTGAGAGGATAAAGCGTGGGTTTGGATGAACGTGTGCGATTTTTCAGCTCGGGAACGTGTCGTTTAGTGATTTATTTGCGTTTTTTTAGTTTGCGCGTGCACGTCTCGCGATAGCGCGTCAGTTTTATTAGCCGTTAGCTGAATTAGCCGTCAAAGTCATCTCGCGTTTCACGGTTAGCACAAGCGCGTTAGCGAGCAGGATTTACTCCAAAACGTTACAAATCATTCTATATTGTCCAATAATGCCTTTTAACTTTGTTGTTTAGGTCTGTTCGATGTTAGCGTATCGTTTGCGTCTCCTACACACAGGCCTCGGGCGTCTAAATAAAGTTTAAATAAATCAAAATACGATAAAATCATGTTTAAAAATCACAGTTAACGTGTTCGCTTTGGTTTTGTGCACTGTTATTAATATTAACGCGGCTGTCAAAGTGACACGTAAGCAACATGACGTGCTAAACACTCGGGAAAACGCAATATTTAGCCTTGATGTTAAAAAAGAAGCCTTGATGTGTTAACTTCCGACTGTGTTTCTAAACTCAAGGTGCTTTCAGCCTTCAGGGAAAGATTTGGGACTCTCAGAAGTGTGTTCTAGGTGGGGCAGCTTCGGTTTGCATGTAAACATCAGTTGTTTTGGGAATTGTAAGTTAGCAGAGCTCCAAGAAGCTCGAGTTCATGTAGGAAATCGACTCATTCTCCTCTTCTCCAGCTTTGGTAAGAAGTGTCGTGTTATTTTGGAATCTGTTCAGCTGTCTTAGCAGTTTCAGCGTAGATCATGGACTCTGATGAGACCAGAAGCATTGCAGCACAAGATCAACACTGTATGAATGCTGTAGACTAGTTTGGAGTAAATTGGACGTTGATGGAGTTTTTGAGTCCTTTAAGGTTCTCTAAGTTGGTTAAATTAGTTACTTCTAAGTTTATTTGCACCATATTTTCTGTCCTCTACTTGATTTTGATAAAAGGTTTCATTTAAAAGAGTGATGATTACAGCAGGAAGAAAGTTTGTGACGTTTCTTTCTGGCCAATCAGTGAGTTCAACGATTGACCAATCAGAGACCTTGCCAAAATTTACAACGAGTGTTTTCCAATCAGAGAGAAGTATCACTTTGACTCGAGTCAAATTTTTTAGAACACTAATCAAATGGTTTGGATAAGTTTTTTGCGCACAGAACATGATGCTAGCCCCAATTTCCTGTTTTCTAGCTTAGCGGACAACATTTGAAACTGTTTACTTATATTGTGTACTTATTAGTAGGCAAAATTCACAGAGTCAACCAACAATTGTGAAAAGCAGAAAAAAGAATCAGATTTTTTGACGGTTGAATGACTAGTTTTTTTTTTTTTTTTTTTTTTTTTTTTGTGGCAATTACTATTTGTAGGTTTTCAATAGATTAAAGTTTTTAGTGGACTTTTGTGTTTTTGGTGGAAATCTGAATTTGAGCTTTCCCCATTTTAATTGAAAATTGTGATTTAGTTAAATTGAATAATGTATACCAATCAAACATGATTTGACTTTCATTTTTATACCTTCAATGTTGATTTAACATCTGAAATTTAAGAAAACAATTTTTTATAGACATACTTTCAAACTTTTTTTTTTTGTTCTGATTTAATTTTCAAGATGAAGAACTTTAAAACGTCAAATATATTCCAGGATTCAAACAGATCGTGAAACACAGATGTGACAGAAAGTTGGTCAGGGGTCATCGAAACATCCTGCCTCACATCAGAGTAGCATCATTTTACAGGTGGAAATTTATCACTGAAACATCTTACCTCACATCAAAGTAGCACAGTTTTATGGGGTAAAACATATCCTGAAACTACACATTAAACACCATCGACCACAGGTGCAGAATAGATTCTTGAGCGTTTACTTATATAGGGTGAGAATAAGTATGACTAATTCATGGGTAGGATGGAATAGTAGAAGTTTTCCAGCTCTGAATGTTGCTCTTGTTGCAGCACCAAATGCATTTGATAAATCTGCCAGAGAAAGAGTTCAGTTCTAGACTATTATGTAACTAATATTGACGCTCTCAAATGGTCTTACCACATGGTGTAACTTTAGAAGGAAGCATTGGACTGGTCTAATCCGAGTCAATGATCTAAGCTAAGCTAAGCTAAGCTAAAACACAGAACCTGAGAATGCAGAATTCCTTCCACAAGCGCTGCTCATCAATCAGGTGGATGAAGCTGAACGAGTCCTCCAGCGGTGTTTAACCCTCTGTGTTCCCCGCAGACCCTCTTCAGACACTGTGAAGCCCTGGGCTGTCGTGATGTCGGAGCCCAAAGCGCCCACCCCGGCCCCCGGAGACACCTATAAAGGCTGGCTCTTCAAGTGGACTAACTACATCAAAGGATACCAAAGGCGCTGGTTTGTCCTGAGCAATGGCCTGCTGTCGTACTACAGGTGAGGGTGCTGCGTCCCAATCCGCACGCTATCCACACTTTTAAGGGTGCGAAATAGTGCGTCCTAAATCGTAGCACATATACAGCAATATTTGAGCAGCCCCCGTATGTGTACTTTTTCCGGGTAGATTCTGAAGAGCAGATCGACGAACGCTCAACCGGCTAATGTTACCCACAATCCCCTGCGCTCGGGCAGAAGGAGTTTTCTCTGGGACTCGAACAAGCTCTCTTTCTGTGATACGACTCATTTTTAAAGAAGAAGCACAGAAATAAATGTTATAGCTATTATTAGAATTTTTTTTGTGAAGGAATGGAGAAGGAGTTCATTTCTCGTGGACTTCGAGCGTAATCACGTGATCACAATTACTTCTGTCACGTGATGTTTTAGTGCGTCCCAGATCGTCTCACACACTTAAAAGTATCTACATTTTCTTCTGAGAGTAAGTATTTACTTTAAGGGTGCAGGAGAAGTGTTCCGTTTGAGACGCAGCCTTGCTTTCTCTCTTGATGCGTAACCGGAAGTGAGTGAGCTGCAGTTCTCTGAGCGGCCTCTAGAGGCTGCCTCCAGAAGGGAGCAGGTTCTCATTCACTCCAATGTTAAAACTGAACAACTTTGGAGCAGAAAAAGCACTTTTTCACCTCTGGCTCCGTCAGGTTTGTTGATTCAGATCGCTAGTCTTGGTCTTCATGAACACACTGACGTAGGTGAATTATTTCTACAATTGTTTGTTTAAGATATAGCGCTGAACAATTAATTGCATTTGCAATTAAATCGCAATATGAAACACAACTTTATAAACACAATTTTCAAATAGCAGAAACTGCAATTACAGTCAAGTGAGAGTTAAACATGCAGAAAAGTTAGTGTAGGAACATTAATCAGTTATTATTAAATGATCATTAGAACTAATATAATAAAATATTGGAATGTTACACATGAGATGAAAAAAGTAGTTGTTTAATCTACATGGATTTGCTACTGACTTTTATTTTAATGTTTATATCTGCTTTTATATGCGTAAAAGGCCGTAAATTGAACAATTCAATTCGTAATGGGAATAGTTTATTAATGTTTGATTTATTTAGATCTGGTTTTCATCGTAATTATCTTTAGTTCTTTTAAATATTGTTCCATCAACGTAAAATCATTTTCATCACAGGTTTTCATCGTATTTATCTTTAGTTCTTTTAAATATTGTTCCATCAAGGTAAAATCATTTTCATCACAGGTTTTCATCGTAATTATCTTTAGTTCTTATAAATATTGTTCCATCAAGGTAAAATCATATTCATCACAGGTTTTCATCGTAATTATCTTTAGTTCTTATAAATATTGTTCCATCAAGGTAAAATCATATTCATCACAGGTTTTCATCGTAATTATCTTTAGTTCTTATAAATATTGTTCCATCAAGGTAAAATCATATTCATCACAGGTTTTCATCGTAATTATCTTTAGTTCTTTTAAATATTGTTCCATCAAGGTAAAATCATATTCATCACAGGTTTTCATCGCATTTATCTTTAGTTCTTATAAATATTGTTCCATCAAGGTAAAATCATATTCATCACAGGTTTTCATCGTAATTATCTTTAGTTCTTTTAAATATTGTTCCATCAAGGTAAAATCATATTCATCACAGGTTTTCATCGTAATTATCTTTAGTTCTTATAAATATTGTTCCATCAAGGTAAAATCATATTCATCACAGGTTTTCATCGTAATTATCTTTAGTTCTTATAAATATTGTTCCATCAAGGTAAAATCATATTCATCACAGGTTTTCATCGTAATTATCTTTAGTTCTTTTAAATATTGTTCCATCAAGGTAAAATCATATTCATCACAGGTTTTCATCGTAATTATCTTTAGTTCTTATAAATATTGTTCCATCAAGGTAAAATCATATTCATCACAGGTTTTCATCGTAATTATCTTTAGTTCTTTTAAATATTGTTCCATCAAGGTAAAATCATATTCATCACAGGTTTTCATCGTAATTATCTTTAGTTCTTTTAAATATTGTTCCATCAAGGTAAAATCATATTCATCACAGGTTTTCATCGCATTTATCTTTAGTTCTTATAAATATTGTTCCATCAAGGTAAAATCATATTCATCACAGGTTTTCATCGTAATTATCTTTAGTTCTTTTAAATATTGTTCCATCAAGGTAAAATCATATTCATCACAGGTTTTCATCGTAATTATCTTTAGTTCTTTTAAATATTGTTCCATCAAGGTAAAATCATATTCATCACAGGTTTTCATCGTATTTATCTTTAGTTCTTTTAAATATTGTTCCATCAAGGTAAAATCATTTTGCACGTTACTGTTGGAAAAATAAACAAAGCTGTAGAAAATAACTAATCGCTATCGCAATATTGGTTAATAAGAGTTATTTTCCAAAATCGTTCAGCCCTATTCAGATTTAAACCTCCAGCCAATCAGGCGCCTCGTTCGTGTCCTGTACAGCGACGGAGGAGTCCTCTCCTCAGCCGGAGCTCTCGGGTTCAGACCGCGCTCTTTGACCTCTCAGCAGGTTCTGCTTCAGATAGGCCCTCACGCTCCTGGAAGGGAAAACCTTGATTTTTTTCAGGGCCGTTGTTGATCGAACCCAACACCTCGCGGGTGTTTCTCGCTCGGTAAGATGATGCCACCGCACGTAATTAGTTCGGAGCTGATCTGGTGGTGGAGCTGCGTGCGTCTCATTGGTCTGCCCTCGTTAATTATTAACCCTCCTGTCGTGTTCGGGTCAAATCTGACCGTTTTACAACTTATAATACTCATAAATATTATGTTTTACATCTGATTACCTCAAGACCTTATGATATCCTTCACACTGTGTACTTGAACATATAAAAGTGATGATCACCTATTTCATTAAATTTTGAGTGTTTTAATCAACATTGTTACACCTGTGGTGTTCCCGGTCAAAAGTGACCGTCATAGGAAATGAATGGGTATCCAGAGTAAATTCATTCAACATACAGAAAACATCCCCATACACACTGCCCCAGCTCACTCACACACTCTCTCACACACACACACACTCACGCACACACACACAATGTCTTTTGTGGGTACACATGTCCTTCTGCTTATGTGCTGATCCTCTCACGTGAACCAACTTCCTAATGATACAATGTATCATATGTTTACACAGACTAGACAGGTGTCTATTATGTGAACCCATTTCTTTCCCACGCTTCTGTACCTATCACACGTGAACCACACCTTCCAGACTAATCAATGTATCATTTTTACACAACCCCATACTATATATAGCTCGATGTTTGCCTTGCATTCCTTTTACTCTGAGCACAATGAGTAGACGACTGAAGCGTTTTTCTGTGGAAGAGGTTCTGGTCCAGGTTCTTGGGCATGATGAAGAGGGCACTGAAATTGAACCAGAGATAGAGGAGGATGTCTCGGAATTGGAAGACATCACAGATTTTGAACCAGACTCTGAGGAGACTGACCAGTCATCAGATGGAGAGGGAGAGGCACCTGAAGAACAGGCACCTGAGGAAACATTTCAGTCCAAAAGTGGACACTTGCTCTGGTCATCATCCCCCCAGGACCGAGGAGGTAGAGCGAGAGTGGAAAACATCATAAAGATGACACCAGGACCAACGCGTTATGCAGCATCTCGTGTGGATGACATCAAGTCCAGCTTCCAACTCTTTTTACCAGAGTCCATTGAGGGAATGAATACACACACAAACACACACACACACACACACACACACACACACCCTGTTGAGTTTGGTGTTTGGTTTTCCATTTATTTTTTGTATTATATGTTCATTTTGTAGTTCATTTTCAGTGCCCAATTGTATTTTCACTGATGTTATTTAATGTTTACATCTACAAATTGTTGTTAGACACTACTTTTAAATGTTGTTCTCAACTAAAGAATGTTTAATAAAAAAATTGGTGGTGAAATTTTTTTTGTGTGCTAATTTAAGAGCAGTTAAAACAGACCGGTCAATTTTGACCGGGAACACTAAAGTAGGGGGCTGAATGCGAACACGACCGGAGGGTTAATGGTGTGTGTGTGTGTCAGCGCTGCTGCGTGTGTTTGCTCGTCCCGTCTCCAGTGTTTGCTCAAGCGCTGGGGTGAGAGGAAAACACATTCTTTAAGATCCTCCAGCGCTGGCGGAATCGAGCGCTGACGCCGAACAAACGAAGACCTTTTCCTGATGTTGTTGTGTTTGTCTTCAAATTGTTCTTCAGATTTTACTTGATTGAAGCAAAGGATTTGTTAAAAAAAATAGAGCTGCCACTCCAATTTCAACACAAGCTATTTTTATCTACGCTGTAAAAAAATGTGGAGTACCATTTACATTTTTCACTTAGAAAACGTGAGAAATTTCACTAGAATTCTCAAATTTAAACGAACAACAGCGACCCGTCGCTTTAATCACACGATCTCAAGTAAAGTTTACGTGGAAACTTCCAGTAAATTGTGTTGATTTTTGTATATATATATGACTTAAGTAGCGCTTTTACAGTGAATGCTTTTACACAATAATCCAAGTTATCGTACATTAATATTTAACTTGACTTCTTTTATTATGTTTATATCATACTATTGTGAACGTGGGGCTTTCTTTTGAGCTTTAGATCAATCAATCAATGTTTTTAAATTTTCTGTTTTTAATCAATTTGATTTTATATGACTTTTTATGCTTGATTTTATTAAATGTACTTTCTTTTTACTCTTTATCTCCAATGTAATGCACTTTGAAACTGTATGAAATGTGCTATACCAGGGGTCGGCAACCCGTGGCTCTGGAGCCGCATGTGGCTTTTTAGCGCTGCCCTAGTGGCTCCCTGGAGCTTTTTCAAAAATGAAAAAATAAAAGGAAAAATGTAAATGTTTTTTGTTTAATATGGTTTCTATAGGAGGACAAACATTCTTAAAGTTTTCCAATGCTGTAAAAGAGTGTAGAATAAATATTTAATTTCAACATTTCTGTCAGCGACGATTTGCGTCATCACCCGCGACACACGCTTCTACCAGCAGGGGGCGGGATGCCAGGTAAGGGGGCTGCTGTAAACACACCAGCAGCTGTGTGGTGGGCCCTGGACCCCAAAGAGAAAAAGAGAAACATAACTGAGGAGAACTGAGGATTCAATGGTTCTTGGACCGAATCGTTTACATTCATGGCATCTCCTGAATGTTTGCTCTGAATTGGGAAGTTGTCTAATAACAAGAGTAACGTGGAAAGACATTTCCAGGGAAGGCATGCACGTATTTGGTTACAAAGTGGCTGTGATTTTATATACTTCTTTTCAAAAGGCTGCTGTTTTATTTTTATAAATGTATGCTGCGTTTTTTCGCATTGTTTGTTGCCCAGTTAAGGGGCAAATTCGGGGAAATTCGATTTCTTTATTGCATTTCTCTAATTTCATCAAAGCAATGAAACATAATTCATTAATATTGTAATCGTGCAACAGAGTAGTCACGTGGTGCGTCGTTCTCTACAGGATTCACTGCAGGGAAAATAAACATTTAATCATGAAGGCTCATTATGTATTCGTAGCAAACTTAGACATTTTTATAGTAGGCTAATATAGATACATAAAGCATGTGTTGCCTTCATTATAAGGCTTATACAAGGCTTTTAATTTTTTGCGGCTCCAGACCTAATTGTTTTTTGTTTTTTTGGTCCAATATGGCTCTTTCAACATTTTGGGTTGCCGAAGACCCCTGTGCTATACAATAAAACTTGCCTTGCCTAGATAATCGACCGATCGTTCTTCTTCTAAGCTCTGCCTCGTATCACATTGATCTTAGAGCCAGAAGTCGCTCCAGCATTCATAGAACTTGAGATCAGATGCTCCAGAGACACAAACAGAACTCTCACAAAGAGTCCCAAAGGAGTCCCCAGCTTCTTCCTCCACAGAAGTTCTGCTCAAAACTCTCGATTAAACACCAGAAACGCTAAACAACAGAGTTATTTGGTTCTAAAGCAGCTCTAATGGTTCCTCTGTGACGTCACTCTGTGTGCTCCACTGTCTCGGAGCCGAAGGCGCATAAATTATATCTCTGAACCGAGAACTTCTTACTTGAATTGTTAACTTTTGCTGCGTTTAATTAGATGCTGAACACCGAGTAAATAATACTGAGGGCATTACATCAAAATTTACAAATATATTTTAATAAGAATACATGACAAAGAAACTGTCAGTAATGTTCTGAATTAAACACGGCATTTTCAAGGAAATAAAAAAAATTGTATTTATTTGTAAAACATACTTAGAAATAGTTTTCATTATTTACGAGGTCAAAAAAATCACTTTTTACAGTGAATGAGGATATACAGTGAGGAGAAGCAGCTTTATTCTGAAATCTAGCTTCAGGACAAAAGGTTTGTTCTAAAACGTCGACCGAGCCTCTTTACGCTCCTGTTTTAACAACATTTAAACCCCTTATAGACTGCATCCTTAATAACCTTCAAAATACAGCATTTATGAGAAACAAAGTCTTTGAATCTTCTCGAATGGTTGTGCTCATTAAACCGAGTTATGTACACAATGTTCCTCCCACTGTATCCTCAATGCATCCACCAGGCCCCCTTTACTTGCGTTTTTTTTATTTTTATTTTTTTATTATTGTCCTATCCTTCTTCAAAGCAGCCTCATGAGAAGGGAGGTGCTTCGTATGAGTTGGTCAGTTTTGCTCTTTCCAGAGAATTGAAGATATTATATATTGAGTATTCCTCTGGATAGAAGCTTTTAATTTATTTTATTCGCATTCATCACAATAATTACATTAATCAATCATATAAACATACATCAGGACAGGACGGTGTTAATAAAAAAAAAGGGGGAAAGAGGAGAGAAGTAATTGAGGGGGAAACAGAGGTAGAGAAGTTTTGGAGGGGGAAAGAGAAGGTGAGAGGTAATTGTGGGGGAAGGAGTCAAGATTGAGTTGAAAATGAGAATAAGTAAAATAAATAATATTAGATACCTACCTTATTACATCCAAGTAGTTCGCATCTTTCTACAGATATGCATACAAATATAAATATACATACATACATAAATGCAGATAAACATGCAGAAAAATAATAATAAATAGAATTAGTAATCATATATGTGTATATATATATATATACATATACATACATACATACATATATACACTATACTTTACTTGTGTTTAAAAAAGATCATTATGTGAATGAAGAGGAACACATTGTTAAATGTTTCATCTACTGTTCGGTGATCCTCTACTCTTCCCTGGAGTTCGTTGGATCTGAATTTCACAAGAGTTTTGCTGTTTGACTTTTACAATATTGCTTTTGATGCTTTTCATTTTGAAAACTTTAAACTGAAAACTATAATCAACTTTTACAAGCTGGATATCTGCAGAAAAACATGAAGCTTGAAAATACATGCCTTTTAAAAAAAAATTATTTCAGAAGTGTCACCTTACAAACATTTAATACAAACGAAGAAAATCAAGAAATTAATTATCAAATCAAGCCGTTTTTTTATTGTCACAATTTTCAGGTTTATTAAATTACACTTGTCAATAATTAAAATAAACACAATTCAAGTTAAAGTTATTTTTGGCAGATCTCTAGCTCCGTAAGAACGCTCTCTCTAACATTTTAAGAGTGGATATTCTCTGCTACCTCTACTAAATATCTACCAGAGAACCCAAAGACATTAATGTTTGCTTTAAATAACCCATTTCCGTATTTCTTTTCAAACCCTTAATGATTTAATCCAATATTTTAGGTAGTTCCTATAAAACCTCAAGCAACAGTGGAACATTTTTGCAGCTTTCGTCAGGTTTTCCTTGTTTGCTCTACAAACTACTCTCCTGTGAGTGAGAGCTGAGATGCGTGTAATGAAATGACGGTAACACGAGAGTGTAAATAAGCAGCGGCAGAGCTCCACGTCGTTCCCACCTCCGCTTGACCGCTGACGGTGGGTCACATGACCGGTTTAGTAGGTCACCTCTGTTCAGGAGGATCACACACAGCTCTGTGAGCGAGCGAGAGACATCGAGAGTAACAGAGAGAGCGAGTCATTTCTCTCGGTGTTGGTTTCCTGCTGCAGCGGAAGAGGAACAGCTGATTCAGTCCTGTAGGAAACCTTATAGATTAGAAGGTGAAAGCGGTTGTTGATGGAAGATCAAAGCGGTTGTTGATGGAATATCTAAGAGGTTGTTGATGGAAGATCAAAGCGGTTGTTGATGGAAGATCAAAGCGGTTGTTGATGGAAGATCAAAGCGGTTGTTGATGGAAGATCAAAGAGGTTGTTGATGGAAGATCAAAGCGGTTGTTGATGGAAGATCAAAGCGATTGTTAATGGAAGATTGTTTGCGGAAGATCTAAGAAGTTGTTTGCGGAAGATCTAAGAGGTTGTTTGCGGAAGATCTAAGAGGTTGTTTGCGGAAGATCTAAGAGGTTGTTGATGGAAGATCAAAGAGGTTGTTTGCGGAAGATCTAAGAGGTTGTTTGCGGAAGATCTAAGAGGTTGTTGATGGAAGATCAAAGAGGTTGTTTGCGGAAGATCAAAGAGGTTGTTTGCGGAAGATCAAAGAGGTTGTTTGCGGAAGATCAAAGAGGTTGTTTGCGGAAGATCAAAGAGGTTGTTTGCGGAAGATCAAAGAGGTTGTTTGCGGAAGATCAAAGAGGTTGTTTGCGGAAGATCTAAGAGGTTGTTTGCGGAAGATCTAAGAGGTTGTTTGCGGAAGATCTAAGAGGTTGTTTGCGGAAGATCTAAGAGGTTGTTTGCGGAAGATCTAAGAGGTTGTTTGCGGAAGATCTAAGAGGTTGTTTGCGGAAGATCTAAGAGGTTGTTTGCGGAAGATCTAAGAGGTTGTTTGCGGAAGATCTAAGAGGTTGTTTGCGGAAGATCTAAGAGGTTGTTTGCGGAAGGTCTAAGAGGTTGTTTGCGGAAGGTCTAAGAGGTTGTTTGCGGAAGATCAAAGAGGTTGTTTGCGGAAGATCAAAGAGGTTGTTTGCGGAAGATCTAAGAGGTTGTTTGCGGAAGATCTAAGAGGTTGTTTGCGGAAGATCTAAGAGGTTGTTTGCGGAAGATCTAAGAGGTTGTTTGCGGAAGATCTAAGAGGTTGTTTGCGGAAGATCTAAGAGGTTGTTTGCGGAAGATCTAAGAGGTTGTTTGCGGAAGATCTAAGAGGTTGTTTGCGGAAGATCTAAGAGGTTGTTTGCGGAAGATCTAAGAGGTTGTTTGCGGAAGATCTAAGAGGTTGTTTGCGGAAGATCTAAGAGGTTGTTTGCGGAAGATCAAAGAGGTTGTTTGCGGAAGATCAAAGAGGTTGTTGATGGAAGATCAAAGAGGTTGTTTGCGGAAGATCAAAGAGGTTGTTTGCGGAAGATCAAAGAGGTTGTTTGCGGAAGATCAAAGAGGTTGTTTGCGGAAGATCTAAGAGGTTGTTTGCGGAAGATCTAAGAGGTTGTTTGCGGAAGATCTAAGAGGTTGTTTGCGGAAGATCAAAGAGGTTGTTTGCGGAAGATCTAAGAGGTTGTTTGCGGAAGATCTAAGAGGTTGTTTGCGGAAGATCTAAGAGGTTGTTTGCGGAAGATCTAAGAGGTTGTTTGCGGAAGATCTAAGAGGTTGTTTGCGGAAGATCTAAGAGGTTGTTTGCGGAAGATCTAAGAGGTTGTTTGCGGAAGATCTAAGAGGTTGTTTGCGGAAGATCTAAGAGGTTGTTTGCGGAAGATCTAAGAGGTTGTTTGCGGAAGATCTAAGAGGTTGTTTGCGGAAGATCTAAGAGGTTGTTTGCGGAAGATCTAAGAGGTTGTTTGCGGAAGATCTAAGAGGTTGTTTGCGGAAGATCTAAGAGGTTGTTTGCGGAAGATCTAAGAGGTTGTTTGCGGAAGATCTAAGAGGTTGTTTTGCGGAAGATCTAAGAGGTTGTTTGCGGAAGATCTAAGAGGTTGTTTGCGGAAGATCTAAGAGGTTGTTTGCGGAAGATCTAAGAGGTTGTTTGCGGAAGATCTAAGAGGTTGTTTGCGGAAGATCTAAGAGGTTGTTTGCGGAAGATCTAAGAGGTTGTTTGCGGAAGATCTAAGAGGTTGTTTGCGGAAGATCTAAGAGGTTGTTTGCGGAAGATCTAAGGTTGGAAGATCTAAGAGGTTGTTTGCGGAAGATCTAAGAGGTTGTTTGCGGAAGATCTAAGCGGTTGTTTGCGGAAGATCTAAGCGGTTGTTGATGGAAGATCAAAGCGGTTGTTGATGGAAGATCAAAGCGGTTGTTGATGGAAGATCAAAGCGGTTGTTGATGGAAGATCAAAGCGGTTGTTGATGGAAGATCTAAGAGGTTGTTGATGGAAGATCAAAGCGGTTGTTGATGGAAGATCTAAGAGGTTGTTGATGGAAGATCAAAGCGGTTGTTGATGGAAGATCAAAGCGGTTGTTGATGGAAGATCAAAGCGGTTGTTGATGGAAGATCAAAGCGGTTGTTGATGGAAGATCAAAGCGGTTGTTGATGGAAGATCAAAGCGGTTGTTGATGGAAGATCAAAGCGGTTGTTGATGGAAGATCAAAGCGGTTGTTGATGGAAGATCAAAGCGGTTGTTGATGGAAGATCTAAGAGGTTGTTGATGGAAGATCTAAGAGGTTGTTGATGGAAGATCTAAGAGGTTGTTGGTGGAAGATCTAAGAGGTTGTTTCCGGAAGATCTAAGAGGTTGTTTGCGGAAGATCTAAGAGGTTGTTTTGGAGGAAAGTTTTTCTGTGAGAGGGTGGAACGTGGACCGTCTCTGTTGAGTGTTTGTAGAGTTTTTGTTTTATTTCCGACTCGGTCGTAAGCTCTTGTTTAATAGTGCGGCCGAACCGGGTTTAGAGTGTGAGGCCTAAATCATTAGAAGTGAGAAGCACCTGTGCACAACAATAACAGTGTTCTTTTATTAGTTTATATCGATTAGTTTTACCGTTTAGATTACTCTAACTTCTGGGGGCTTTTGTAAAGTTTGACATGTTCATAAATTGGATCAGAAGGATCACTTCAGATTTAAAAAATATTGAAATAAAGTGTACATCAAATAATATTTAGTTTAACCAAATTTTCCCAATATTTCAATTAAATAAATTTGAAACATCTTTATCGTCAATTATTTTGACCCTTTTTGCTTACCATTATATAGACCCCTTTAGCCTGCCATAATATATAGGTTTTTAATGACATTTCTGGCTTGCTATAATGCACCGCTTGTTTGATACTTTTGGCCTGTCATTACATATAGTGTTTATGACCTTTTTTCTGCCATAAAGTAGAGGGTATTTGTGATCTTTTTGGCCTGTCATTATGTACAGGGAGTTTATGACTCTTTTGGTTTGCCGTTAAGTATAGGATGTTTATGACCCCTTTGGCATGTTGTTGTGTTGAAGGTGTTTATGGACTTTTGGCCTGTCAGGAAGTAGAGGGAATTTTTTATCCTTTTGGCCTGTCAGGAAGTAGAGGGATTTTATGATTCTTTTACCATGCCATTGAGCAGAGGGTGGTTATGTTCCTTTTGACCTGTCATAAAGTAGAGGGAGTTTTTTTATTCTTTTGGCCTGTCAGGAAGTAGAGGGAGTTTTTTTATTCTTTTGACCTGTCATAAAGTATAGGGTGTTTATGTCCCTTTTACCATGCCATTGAGCAGAGGGGTGTTTATGTCCCCTTTGGCATGCCATTGAGTAGAATATATTTATGAAACTGTTAGCGTGCCAAATAGAGGGTGTTTATGACCCTTTTGGTTTGTCATTAAGTATGGAATGTTTATGACCCCTTAGGCATCTCATTTCGTAGAAGGTGTTTATGAACCTTTTGACGTGCCATTGCGTAAACAGCATTTATGAATCTTGATGTCATTGAGCAGTGCGTGTTTATGACCCATTTGGCTGGCCATCACATAGAGGGCATTAAATAAACCTTTTGGCCTGCCAATAAATGGATGTTTGATTATTTTGGCGGGCCATTAAGAAGAGGGCTATTATTGCCCTTTTGTCATTAAGTAGAGGGTGTTTTTCTGTCTATAAAAATGTCGACCATAAGTGTGTCTTGTGTTGAAATGCGTGTTCCATCTGTTCTAGACCTTGTTTTGTGTTGTAAACACGTTTTGAGATAGTCTCTCCTCTGTGGCCCTTTCTGTGATGATCTTTTTGTCCCCTTAATAAAAATCTGAAATTGATAACGTAATCAGAATTTGATCATCCTCACAGCGCCAGTCAGCGCTGGTTTGCTTAAGTAAACACCTGATTTGTTTGGTGCTAGAAAGGTGTTTTTCCTGGTCTGACACCAGATACCAGGTATCTCCTATCAGATAATTACACGGGACAAGAATGAAGGAAACTCGATCTAAAGGCATTTCTCGAATGCTTGCCTTTCATTGTAACTCATGAATACTGCATCAGAGGCAGCTGGCAGGCGAGAGCTTTGTGAGAGAGTTTGAGAGAACCTCTCGCTGGAGCCTCTCGGAGCCAGACGTGTCTCTCTATAACCGATGAGATGATGTCTATGTAGATGTTTATAGCCTTCAAAAACCATACAGGCAGAGCAAACATGAAAAGCTCAGAAAAAGGGTTTCTTTGACTCCCTTTCTGTCCAGGTTTGGGGTCAGTCTGTGATGCTTCACTTCAGGAGTGTTCGTCAGTGTCTCGGTTTATTCACATTAAATCAAACCATTTCAGGAACCAGAAGAGATCAAATATTATTATTCAGATGTCGAATGGGGCTGCTCAAGATTAACTCATAGTTGTCTTCTTAAAAGTGAGGCAATGCTTTATGTAGACATTGAAAATGTATTTTATCTGTTAAACAAATCTTGATAGAACGTCCAGTTTATAATTCCACGAGGAGAAGATCTGAAAGAAGTCCACGCTAACCCAAAAGAGCTAAAAAAGGTTTTGCTAAGGACAGACTTGAGCTCGGTATTTTAACTTAGTTGTAAAACATGTTTTTAATGATCCTATCTCGCTCTCCTCTCTCTTTTCTCTCTCTTTCCCTCTACCCTGTTTTCTCTCCCCTCTCTGCCTCTTTCTCCAGAATCGCGACCTTCTCCTCCGCCTTTTCTTCACGCCGCCCTTTCCTCTTTTTCCCACGCCATTTCCTCCCCCCTCTCCTAATGAGCTCTCGGGAGAAAAAGGGGAGGAGCAAGAGTGAGAAAAGAGAGCGGAGTAGAGAGAGGGGGAGAAAGGGAACAGGGAGCGAGGGAAGGTGGGGGGGAGCGCGGCACGGGGGAAGGGGAGGGCCAGGAGGCAAAGGAGAAAGAAAGAAAGGGGGAGAAAGAGGAAAAGGGGAGAAGAGAGGGAAAGAGGAGCGAAAAGGGAGAAGAAGAAGGGGCAGGGAAATTCAGAGGAGAGGGAAGCAGGGGGAGACGCGCAAGGGGGGCAGACAAGAAGCGAGAGCGAGGGACGTGGGAGAAAGGGGGCAGAGGCCGGGGAGGAGCAAGGAGGAAAAAGAGAGAGGGCGAGGATGTGCTCCCTGTATAAGTGAGGCGTCTTTTCATGGGTGATAGTCTCGAAAGTGTAAGTTTCTTTCGCCCTACAAGCAAGGGTGTAAACTCTTCCCTTTTCTCTCTCTTTAACTCTACCCTGTTTTCTCTCCACTCTCTATCTCTCTTATCCTCATTTTCGCGCACTTAAGGGGAGAGGGGATCGAAGGGGAGGAGAGGGGAAGAAAAAAGGGCGACAAGGCGAGAAAAGAGAAGAGAGAGAGAGGGACAACGAGAAAGGGGGAGGGAAAAGAGAGAAAGAAAAAGGGAGAAAGAGAGAGAGGGGATAGAAAGAGAGAAAAGGGGAGAGAATTTACCTTCTACAGTTCTTACCCCCTTTGCTCCCTTGCTTAAAAAAAAAAAAAAAAAAAAAAAATTAAATCAAATCAAATATATTTGGTCTGTGTAGAGAATAATCATTCTTCTGTGCTCGTGAAAATAATCCTGTGGCAGTACAGCCTGCACCTGTGTCCCCAACCTTTGACAAGTTCTGGTACTAGTGGAATTGCTTCAACAATAACCGCATCATAAATTGATCATCATAGATATCATTAAAAACTCCTGACCTGATTTAACTCTTAAAAGATAATGATAATAAGAGGGAGGGAGAGGGAAAAGGGAGAGAAGAGAGAGTGTAGCTCTAAAGCAGTGCTCACATTCTCCTTGAGTAAAATAACAAGAGTTGTAAGAGCCATACCTGTGTTTGTATATTTTGTTGAATTAATTATGGTTTGTCATATTTTGGTGTGTTAATGAAAGATTGAGTATAAAGCGAGGAACCTTTCCTCGCTGAGAGTGTGTTTTTGAAGGGAAGGTTGCACAGTTTTGACCGCTATTGTACTGTATAGTGGAGTGGCGTTGAGGAATAATAAATGGACTAAAATCATACTTCCGAGTGGACAGTGTTTAATGCCCATCGACTTCCAGTCACAGCAAGCTGCCTATAATAATAATAATAATAATAATATTAATAATAATGCCTTCAATTTATATAGTACTTTTCTAGACACTCAAAGACGCTCTACAATTATCAGAGCATTATTCATTCACTCCACATTCACTCTCTGGTGCTGATAAGCTACCTTGGGTAGCAATCCCAGGAAGCAACGCGCAAGGAAGTGAAATCTGGAGACAAGGCGGAGAATACGTTATA